>OY754476.1:10623207-11246414 GCA_963575645.1 Xanthostigma xanthostigma | reverse complement strand
ATTCACATACAAAATTATCAAAATACCTTTAGTTTTAATACAGTTTCAAATGAAATTTAACTTTATGTCAGAGTTTCATGTCAATTATTACTTTTATGTATTAATCTAATACTTCAAAATTAATTTGGTCAACGCCAAACTTAAATATAATCTGTGATTCAAATATAAAACAAAGAATACTGTATATTCAACGATATCTCAAGACTCTATTATGAATTATATTATAATGATGAAGATAATAATATGTAATATTTTACCGTTGAAGATTTTTTGTAAGTTTTGTGTTTGCTTTTTTTATTAAGAAATACCTTTATTGATAGCCCACAATATTTTTGGTACATTCTACATTGAGAAATATTTTCTGCAAATATAATGAGATACTTCTGTCTTATGCCAGGTAACCAGGTATATTCGGATAACGTTGGGTTCTGGTGTGTTTTAAAAATACTTTATACTTTTCTGATATACACTCTGGGTATAGTACTCAGAAGTATTCCTGGTTTGTCCCTGGAATGTTTCGAGTAACATTTATATAGTTATTCGAATATTTTATTTATTTAATAATTTTGAAAGTATTTCAAGACCGCTAAAAACTATTGAATATCTCTGAAAAACGATAATGAATTTTTTCCATTCAATTTGGAAGGTTTTTTAATCAACTCTTACGGAAGCTATAGCTACGCCCGTGGTCAGATGTCATCATGCAACATTGCTGTGACTTTGTTCAGCGTTGCTCGCTGTTTCAGTATTGTGTCTGTTGTATTACAATATGAAGGTCAGATGACAGATCGAAGTGTTGACGTTGTTTCAAAATTAAAGCCGTCAGATAGCAGACGTTGTTCAGCGTTGCTGTGTTTTAATTAATTTACAAAAACAAAAGCAATAATAAATTTTTTAGTTGTCCATGTCAGTGGAGCAAGTAATTATCTGTAAAATGATATATAATTTATGTGGAGAAATTGTGAGGTTTTTTCTAAAAAGGGAGGCAAACATCTTTAACCTTAGCGTATTAATATATATGATATCTATAGCCCGCAAAGGCTTCTGTCAAAAAATCAAAGCGTGTGTTTTAAAGAGGTACTGCAATACGGTGGAGCCGAGGGCTTCACTACTATTGTCACTGCTGAGCGGAGCACAGGTTTATAAGGCAAGACTGCCTTCTCAATCGCGTGTGAAACCGCGGGTAGCGGTTAGTATGTAATAAATATTTCTATTGGAACGTGTCATGTTGTGACAAAGTAACAGCTATTTGGAACTATAATGTAGTATTTTTGGCGGCGGTGGAACACGTTGTATATGTTACATAAAAATGTGACAGATTCCCATCTCTACTCTGACTTAGGTGACCCTCCGTCCACAGCTATCTAAGTGAACATCTGGGAACAGGCTATATTTCATCGCTACAATCATTAACGAAAAAGCTGTGAACTTATAAAAAAATTAACAGCTCGTTTTAACATAATTAAGTATTTTAAATATGTTTTAATGAAAGATACGAAACCCTTATTAAAGCTAGGTATTTATCAAACAAAATTCCCAGTTCTAGAAAACCATAAAGGAAACGGAAAATAAAAAAAACTGCTCTCAAAGAGGGCCAAATATTGTAACATTGCACAATAAACTAAAGGCCGCTGCACACGAGGCTAGAAACGCTGCTAGGAGTTCTGCGGGCTGCCTTGCTAGCTCCGAAGATAGGTTTTAAAATTAGAACAGGGGCTATTTTCCCTGCTAGATTTGTTGCTATAGGTGTGAGCAAGAACCAATCAGGAAGCAGTATCTTCACGTGGGCACTTGAACACCCCACACGGCGTCATTTTGCCAGACAACAGACACGTTTTGCTCTGTGTTTATATTCGAACTGTCACTGCGCGCGCACCAGATCTATCCACAAAACAGGCTTGAAAAATAATCTCGTGTGAAGCGAGCACTTAACAGCAATCAAGAAAACCAGTGCTTGAAAACTAGTAGGCAAATCTAGCAAGGAATCTAGCAGCGTTTCTAGCCTCGTGTGCAGTGGCCTTAAGAAGGTATGCGTCCCGCTCGCTACGTCTATATACTAAGTACATTATAGACTCACAATGGAGTACCAGTTGACTAGTTACAAGTGACGATTCGGTTATCGCGTCTATTTGTTATTATTTAACTGGCCCTTGTCAATCAGACCACGTCCTGAACATAACGGACTTGAAATAATTCAAATCAAGCAGAGAAAAAAAGGCTGACAAAATCGGTTAATTAAAATAAAATAAAATTGTTTTGTTATTTTACAAGCTTATTATTTAACAACAATAAAATAACTATGGTTTGTTACAGTCGTTAAGAAACCCGTTGTTTACAATGCTATATTAGAAAAACCTTTCCACTATTTCGGCGGAACGAGTTAACAAACCTTTCTCATATTTAAAGTAACTGTTTTTTTTACATCATGCGAGAGCCATTTGGTTAGGGTCAAATCATGTAATCCACACACCCGATTGACTTTGCACACATATAATATTTTAGGGTTTTCAACCTGCTGGGGCCAGAAGAATGGATACGGCTTGGCGAGAAGTTTACGTAGTTTTCAAAACACGTTCAGTGTCTGACGACGCTATAACTCACATTCTCTTTGCTACGTCCCAACCCTCAACAATATCTCGTAGCGCAGTCAAACCAATCTTTCTTAATATTATTCGAAAGTAAATACGAAACATACCCGAAGCAAGTTATAATTTTGCATTTTTTTAAGTAGGTATAATTTTAGCATACAAAGCAGGCACTGGAAGTATCTAATAATAATAATAATAATAAATATACTTTATTAATAGTACATGTAGGTACACACGTATTAATAGCGTCAGGCTTGTCATAATATCATTGTCAAAGATAATTTTTTAAATCATAATTTGTTTCTTTTTCTTTTAGATTTTTTTTCAGGTTAACCCCAGCTTTACTATGCTTTATTATGTATCCGAATCATAGCGTCGCGGGCACCTCTCTGATTTACAGTTAGCAAAGATGCTACCGTTTTAAAATTATTTTTATTTCTTGTCGAGTATGCTCAAAATTATTCTCAATAAAAAGAGAAGGATTATTGTTTATTCCGTATTCCAAAAAGAGACCCAACATTTTTATGCCTTTTGCCGGGCCTGTATGCAACAAAAATGGTTGAAATTTGTGTAATTTTATTTTTTCAAGAACAGTTTAAAACGGAAGTCTAGACATTCCTGGGTAAATTTTTGCAACTAATAATTAATATGTATAAGAAAAATCGATCAGATAATTGCATTTAATGACTATTATAAAATAAATTATACGTTTACTAAACACACAATAGGTTAAGGGCGAAAATGCTTCATATACTTACGAAGTGCATCTTTATCATCTACAATTTCTATCATATAATTATATTTTTATGATCAGATTTAAATATAGGATGTCTTAAAAATGATATATTCCAATGAAACTGTCCCGGCAGAGATACAGAGAGATACAAAATCTTAGAGTATAAACGCTCATCAACTAAGATAGTATTGTTCATCTTAATGGCAACGTTGTTTGAAAGTTTGTAATTCGTGAAATAGGTTTTATATAAACATTTATTGTTATCCACTTGACTCCAATTAATTGTGTCAAGATTCAAATTCGAATCCTCAGTGACAATTATTATTTTTCTTCATATAGCCCTAAAAAGTTTAAACTGATAGGATCTGTAATTTTTTTCAAGTTGTAGTTTTCTTGTCCTGGACAAAAAAACATTACATACTCTTAGACCTTAGTGTTCTTTGTATTCATATCATGCTTACGTTATCATTACCTTTAATTGATCTTATGTTTACGCATATAGCCCTAGTTGCTGAGCGTTTTATATTTAAAAAAAACATTACATACATTATTACTTGCAAAAATTCAACAATTTTCTGTTATCTACGATAAAAAGTAAGTGTTCTTTGATTTTTGGCCACCCAATATCTAATATCAATATGTTACGGACTTGACACCAATGTTTTTCTTTTTAATTAGATAGTTTTTTTAGTGCCCCTGTACATTGTTTTCTGAGCATAACACGAACACATAAATAAGTATTTGTTCTAAATCTTAACACTAGTTCAAAACTTAAAAATACAGAGTGTTCATTCATATATCTAAAATAACTGTAACAGTCATTTTTTTTGTTTATTTTTCTCGCGGGGGGCCCAAAAACTAGGGTTATGTGTTTTACGTATCAACTCTGTATGTGAGTTCTCTTACAGCCTAACGGCCGGACCGATTTTAATCAAATATGCGATTTTTGTTTCAATCGTGCAAATGACACTGGTAGATATATGAAAAGTTTGAAAAACCAAATCAATTAAGGTTTTCGAGATATTGTATTGCGATTCGTTAAAATTCGTTTAAAGCAAGTTTCACTGTTAAAACCGAAAAATTTAGAATAAAAATAATAAAACGTTAAGAAATTTCTATCATAATCGTCTAACTTTTTCTAACACATTGTATACGTAAGAATGTGTATAAGTATGTACTATTTAAATCGAAATCTCGGACTGACACCTGTAAATAAATAAAACAAACTGCAGGGAAATACAGTGAACCCTCTGTAACAATTTACGAAAGTGGCTAGCTGTTGTGATGAAAATTATATAATATGTAAATAGAAGAGCAATACCGAATAGAGTTGTTATATAATAATATATTAATATACAGGGTGTCCCACGGCATGACTGCCATAGCCTGGGACTGTGTTGCTGGGGTGATTTCAAGTAAAAAATGTCTAATGAACATATACCCGGAACGCTACCCTAACTGAGCTAGAAGCATTTGAAATTTTAAATAAATAAGCCCACTAATGCAGGTATTAGGTTCGGCTGTTGGTTTTGTTATTATTAAAAAGACCAGGTGGCTGTGAATCACCATTAGTATTTATTCGTGCTGATCCTGAGACTCTTCGCAGAGCTACCACTTCAATTCTAAGAAGAGCTAGAATCTGTATACAGCAACTGGGTGGACATTTTGAAAAACTAATTCAATAAAGCGATTTCTTTTTAAATGGTTTATAAATTAGTAGGGAATTTCTACTACTAAAATTTCAAATGCTTCTAGCTCAGTTAGGATAGCGTTCCGGGTATATGTTCATTAGATATTTTGACTCTAAATCACCCCAGCAACACAGTCCCAGGCTATGGCAGTCATGTCGTGGGACATCCTGTATAAAAGTATTATTTTATAATATATTATAGACTATGTTCATCCTGAAGGTCAATTTTAAATATTGGTGAAATTTTTTTTGAAATTGGATGAATCGTTTCGGAGATTATTTCCTACAACCAAACTTACAAACTTTACCTCTTTATAATATAAGGTATAGATAATACCTATAAAGTGGATCATTCTTTTGTCTTTTAATTAATGAAATTCAAAAAGAAAATACAACTAAAAATTCTATTTTATATTGATAATACAGATACAATTTTAAGCACAATTTCAAAAAATCTGATATTGAACATAAATATAGGTCAAAAATGATGTCACCAGATTTTAAGTTTTTTTTTAATTCATAAATAATGGTGGTTAAAAATATTTTTTGTTGACGAGTTAAAATTTATTGTACAATATAAGCGAGAACTGACAATCCGAGAGCTGTAAACTGTATTTTTGGTGTGTTAAATTACATACCTATGAACTAATTTATGTAAAAAGAAGTTATCTGAAGTAAAGATAAAATAACTAACATTAATTACTGTTTCAACCCTTATTTTTTCAACTAGAAACGATCTGAATAATTGGGGTTGATGTATTAATTTCACTAGCCCCTTTGTTTCCTTCACTTTTATCTAAACATTTTATTACGAACACAGTTGAAAAAAATGTATTTTTATCTGATCGGTCTCTTTTATACCATCTAACTATACAAATATCTCACATTTTAGTCGACTCTAAGTTGTGTTATTTTTCAAATGTACACTTTTTCAACTACTTAAGTTAAAATCTATAGAACCACCGTCAGACTTCCTCCTGTGTGATAGTGATGTGTCACTCCTGAGCGAGTCGTTCATAATGAACGACTCCCTTCTCGGAGCGGAGCGAGTCGCTCTTTTTTTGTGAATGACTCACTCCGAGCGCCATTGTTCTGTGCTGAGCTATTCTGTACTGTTGCATTCGCACATTTACAGAGCGCCCACAGCACAGGTCACAAAGGCACTAGTGAATTTTGCGCGTACGGAGTTATCTTTGCTGAGTCATTTAATGTTGAATGTTAAGTTGAATAATACTAAGCTTACAGTGACTTAAACCATCCACATTGACGTCGTTGACAAAGATATAGTATTGTAACAATAAACATTATTATTGTTAAGCTTTTATTATACTTTATAGTTTATCCGAAATGCGAATAATAATAAGATCAGAATCATATTATTAAAATGAGCTCAGAGCTGTGTGTGTGTATTGTGCTGTGCATTGTGCAATGCTACATGACTCCTGAGCAATGAGCATGCATAATAACAGTTCACACATCTGCAGTCTGCACTCTTGCGTAGTGGGTACTGTCTAGTGTCGCTCCTTTGAACGACTCGCTCTGAGCGACTCTTTTTAGTAAGCGGAGCGCACGGAGCCAGCTCCCAATGAAGAGTCATGTGGACACATCACTACTGTGTGAGTTAGCCATTGGAGCAGGCAAATGGAGAGCCACAAATTATTATTACTAGCGGTCCTCCGTGCGCAAAGGAGTATAAAGTTTTTTCTTTTATTCTTTTACTTTGCAGGATCAATGAGCCTCCTTAATTAGCAACAGCAATAATAGAAAAAATATTAAATATATTGCATAAATGAAATGAACCTGCGCTATTATCAAATGGAATATATTTAAGGTCAATATACTTCCGCTAAGCAGAATGACTTACATAAAATGCTTTATTAAATAGAAAGCATACTATATTTAATTGGCAAAATTGATTTATAACGACAAAAACAAATACGTCTTTAAAACTCGATCAATGAGGTGGGTCTTGAATCAAATAAATTCAAGTATAAATAACACATAAATTATTTATTGAATGTTAATAAATAAATACTATTATTTTTTATCAAAGACCAATTAGAAACCTGCCAAACTGTGTCGATTAATAGATAAGAATTCAAATAGCTCGATTTACTTATATTTTCTTTAATATCATTTAAACTGTGCATTTTAAAATTATAAAAAATATATATTTGTATTTTTCATAACGAGCCCTTTCATTTGATATGTCACATGATTTACTTGAATTTTCTAATTTGCCCCCCAAAATCGTCATTCGTTTATTTACGTTATACGTCCGTGATTGGGTCATCTAACTCTATATTATAGACCGAAACTTTTTTCGTCAAGTAGATTCGAAGAAAATAAGCTGTGACAGACGGACAGACACGAAAGTGATCCTATAAGGGTTCCATTTTTTCGTCGGATGTACGGAGTCCTAAAAAGAGCAAGAGAAGATGACACTCCTGACACGCACTGAATACTTTTTATACTTTGTATAAAATTGCGTCAAATTTAGCTTAAATACAAACACGACAAGTAAATATTATGAATGATATATCAGCTATAGTTTATCTTAGTTTGCATTACAAATGCACACGATGGTATGTAAAAACTGACACCCTTTTTCCACTAAAAGCCGCAGGTACAGCATAATCTATAAGTCTTGAATCTAATTCTAGATGGTACAAAATTATTAATTACTAGCGGTCCCGCCTGGTTTCACCCGGGTGCAAAAGAACGAATGGGGAGGAAGGACATGAGTACGCACGTTCATCTTCGTTTACCGAAATGAATGTTGTGTCCAAATTTCGTGATAATCGGAGTTACCGTTCAAAAGTTTTTATCGGACGGACAAATTTTGAGTTATATTTTGCAACATTTTTCATTGATGCTCCGCTCCTGGTCGTAGCGTGATATATAGCCTATAGCCTTCCTCGATAAATGGGCTATCCAACAAAAATTTTTTTTTTCAATTCGAACCAGTAGTTCCTGAGATTAGCACGTTCAAAAAAACAAACAAACTCTTCAGCTTTATATATTAGTATATAGATTCTACACTAGTGGCCCGGGTTCGGCTTCGCCCGGATTTGAAGATTACCCATTAAACATAGACGGATTATGCTGCCTCGGACTTTTGACGTGATAACGTCTTATAAATTGATGAAACACCAGCTGCACGCACGAAAAAGTGTAACGTTCCTAACGTTCCGCCTGATCCTGTGCGTGCAAGCGAGAGCGCAGTATGCTTCGGCCCAAGTTTGACAGCTACTAAAATTTAGGTTATGTATTACGGAATACGTTATCACGTAAAACTATCGTCCGTAAACCGACTTTACAGACAACCAATTTTTTTTATAGAATAATAGCGAACCCGGTGGGCAAACGGTCAGATATAACATATACATACATACATATCCACATACATACCGGTTAAACTCATAACGCTTCTTTTTGCTTCGCCGTAGTCGGGTAAAAAGACTGTCGTTTTCAATGGGTCATGGTATATATATGTATGTAGTAGGGATATAGGTAGTATCTTTAATGTATAGTTCACACGTTTGTGGAACGGTATACGACAGTAAATAGTTTAACAACTGATAATTTTATGCCATCACAATGCACACAATATGTGTTTAAGACAACATAATATGTAATGTATACAATGTACTAACGATATTGTGTTCAAATTTAGTCCTATGATTACACCAATATTTGTATACCCTATAATTTTAAAGTTAACTAAACGCCGTTTCTTTATTGTTATCTAAACAATTTTGATCGGCAAAACAGATTTTTACAAAAAAAAAAATTTAATCCTTTCGTCTGACGGTGATTAATAGAACTTACTGTATAATATTTACTACTGTAAATAAAGAATGTATTTATAAATCTGAGAAATTAAATTTTAATCTCGGAAATAATCGAGAATTTTTAAGAATTTCATATTCTAGCTGTTTAAACAATCGTGACGTGGTGTGGGCTATTCGTTTCAGGATAATCTATTAACACTATAGTCGCGGATAAAGCGTGTAGCTAGGGTCGGATAACAGTGGCGCAAACCTCGGGGAGAGAAATCAGCGATGCGATCGTTGCATAAAAAGCGCTAGTTTAAATTTAGGTATTCCGCCCATCTAGCGAGAGAAGGTTTGCGGCCGATCGCGATGGTATAGTACGCGCCACGAATCTAAAAGGCTCGGAAGTTAGATGCAAATGCAGGCTTGCACTTGTACTCTATTGAAAAACTACAAACTTGCAACTCAACAAAACTCACATAGCAATAACAACTTGACAATAGCGTACACCACTGTACTTTAAAGCAGGAAAGCGACAAGTGACAAAGGCAACGAGCGATCACGGCCATTCACCGACGAGCGCACGTTCCGTACAGGTAGCTGGGAAGTGGTGGGAGTATCAACGGTTCTAAAATGTGCCTTTTCGACGCTGTTTGTGACTAACTTCCGAACCTTTTAGATCCGTGGCGCGTACTATAGCATAGTAAAGTACGGCTTCGCTAGCAAGTAAAAAATTTTTGAGGGCGCAAAAACATCATTTATACATTAGCTACACATCGTTTGTTTGTTTTCATGCCGCTTTCCCTAAATAAGAGACCCTATTCACATTCTTTTGGCGGACTTTCTTTCCGCGGTCAAACGGTAGGCACGTCACTGAAATAAAACGAAGTAATAAAATGTTTATCCTCTATTATATGAACTGGTAAATGGTGGTTAGAGTTAAAATGTCATTTCTTTCACCATTAAACGTACATTATTAAAGATACATTAACCGTGTAAGTGACACTTAGACGATAGCTGAAGATTATGTTTATTTACGATTGTATCATCATCACTCGAATTTGGAGGATTTAACTTTTTTCATCTTATTTTAATTTCATTTGATCAGCATCATCAACGCATTTTTGTCACGAATATAAAATGTGACCAAAAGGGAACACCGCTTATGTTAAGAAGAATCACAGCGGGTTCAATTAATGACCCAATTCTTCACTTCTTTTTGTTTTGTACAGTGAAGAGACAGTACTGTCGATTTACACCGTACCATGCGATCTAACAAAATTCATATCTCAATAAAATCAATAAAATTAGCAGTGGCCTCAAAATTTAGTTATTTTTTTTCAATTTAATGGCTTTTTTTGAAAGCGGTTCATTTTTTAAATAAAAGTTTAATATTTCATGCTTAACCGACTTTATTTGAAGGAGACTCAATTTTTTGACGTGATAACGTCTTATAAATTGATGAAACACCAGCTGCACGCACGAAAAAGTGTAACGCCGTAACGTTCCGCCTGACCCTGTGCGTGCAAGCGAGAGCGCAGTATAAGCGATAGAGAAGCACGATCGGCCCAAGTTTGACAGCTATATTAGGTTATGTATTATTAAATTATTAAATACGTTATTACGTAAAACTATCGTCCGTAAACCGACTTTACAGACAACCAATTTTTTTTAGAAAATAACTTTCAGTTTTTCACTTTTTTAAACGAATTCTTTCTTGATATTTGATTACTAAACTGGAAAAAAAAACTTGCTGAACCAATTTAAGTAAAATACATTCTTACACAAAATATTCGGCATAAACGATTTTTCATTTCAACTACAGATATTTTTTCGTACTGTAAATCGTTTAAAAACAATCAGTTGATTTTTATCGTCTCGCAAGCGTGGTTAACCACAAAGAAATAATAATAATCGATAACGGTACAAATTTGTCATAGTTCAATAAATAAACTATAAAATTTTAAAGAGACTATACCTAGTTAGACTTTTACTTTTAAAATAATTAATTTTTAATAGTAAATCTATAAAATTTCAAGGTAATGTTTGCATCAATGTGTAATTCTCACATTATTTTTTATTTTCAATATAACTCAGAAATGAGTCCGCGAAGCCAGTCGGATATACTACGAACCCCAATTTGTGTAATGTTGGCTTGGACTTTTATTTCTTTAATGTTTTTTTTTTGTATTCCTCCTCAAAAGTTTATTTTTTTATTGAAACATTAAAGTTTTTGAATTTAAGAAATCATTTCGTTGATAGATATACAATGTACATAATATCTACCTATAATTTTCTTGAATATGTAATAAAATAACATTAAAGAATTATTTCCTACATTTATATGACATAAGCCAGTATATTATTAAAGCTTAAGTTTCCGAACAACTTTAAAGGATTTATGTCTAAAATGCAAGCATTCGTTTATTGCCATATGTATGATGTCAGATTGCCTTAAAATTTATACATTATCATATTATGTAGATGTTTTAAGTTGCTAACAACATGACCCAACGGGTGGCCAGGGAAAAAACAACCTTCTAGTTTGGACGGCTTCCGAATCATATAGGGTGTGCCAGAAAGTTGCAAACACAATATCCATACATCGCTAATCTCGTTTCCCGCTTTATATCGTATAGAAACGAAAAAAAAATATTTACTAGTGGCTAAATATTTAGTTAAATATAGTAAAAGAAATGTTTACTTGCTACAAATATTTGGTCAATTTTAACAAAATGGAACTGATCGAAATTAAAATATTTGTTTGACTGAGTTTATTCTTTTTTTTACTAGTTAAGCGAATTGTTAATATTCACCAAATATTTATTTATAGCAAACGAACATTTCATTCGAGATATTTACTCAACAAATCTTTTTTTCCGTGCAATGACCACCGAATTACCAATTTAAGATAGATGGTAGAATATTATAGACGTTGTCATCAGCGTCTACTTACCAGTTTAAACTAAGTAATGATTCTATATTAGTCAAATATATTGCAGCGAATTATAAAACATTGGATTAACTATAGCTACACCTGATTTCAATTAATTCAAATGACTTTTATAATGAACAATAAACGCCTTTATTTTTTAATGTTGGTGCCAGACTTTTTCTACAAGCACTACGTCAGAGATCTATAAAAATGCATTGTTATAATTAACGGCGTTGTTTAATATTATAGTCAAGAACAATTAATACTAGCGTGATCTGTGCGAATTATTCGCACTAAATAAGTATAATAATTATCACTTTACAAAATTATTTTTTAAATATGATTGCAGGTATTCAATTCGTTTCTAATTTTGCACACTGCTTATAACGTTCTTCTTTTTGTTGTATTACAATATGCAGCTTTGCTGTGACGTTGTTCAGCGTTGCCTGCCAGATGGCAGTATGCAGTATTTACAATATGAAGGTCAGATGCATGTCAGATGACAGATCGAAGCGTTGACGGTGTTTCAAAATTATAGCCGTCAGATGGCAGACGTTGTTCAGCGTTGCTGTTAATTAATAAATTTACAAAAACAAAAGCAATAATAAATTTTTTAGTTGTCGATGTCAGTAGAGCAAGCAATTATCTGTAAAATGATATATAATTTATGGGGAGAAATTGTGTGTTTTTTTCTAAAAAGGGAGGCAAACATCTTTAACCTTAACGTATTAATATATATGATATTTCATTTTTTTAAACTTCTCAGGTAAAGTATAAAAATCTTTCATTTGCGAGTATATAACTCGTGCGCTGAAGGTTCCCGTACTAACAAACCTAATACATTAACCTAGGTGTTACCCGCGGCTTCGCACCCCATTGACCGTACAGAATATCACCATTAGTTCTGGGTCTAATTTAATGATTTGTAAACTCACAGATCTCACTGTTAGTTTCATTGGCTTTACTCAAGCAATGCTGAGTTTATGGTACGACTGTGAACTCTAGATCCACTTTGAAAGCAGATTCAGCGTACCATAAGCCGAGTAATATGTTGTCTGTTATTAAGAAAATTAAGAAAAACAATAAAAGCGAAGTTAAAAAATCTGGGTGGAAATAACGATAAAATTAAAGAATGTTTTTTTAATTAAAATCATAAAATGGTTAATTAAAAATCATTGATTAGTCTATAGAACTATTTTATTTCGACACAGACTGTAACGAATTATAAATATATCCGAAAAGAGAGTACACAAAAATCAGAAATCAGACGTCATGCCGTATTTACTTAAGCAATAAGTTCGTTGAAATAGAAAATCTCGCTCAAGCGTAACATTACAAACGAATTTACAATTCAAAGATATTATTTGGCTTGCTTAATGAGAAACGTTTAAATACAGTTATCACAAAACTGAACTAAAAAAACAGTTAAATAATACAAATAATTCAAAACCGCCACAAAATAATCATCTAAAAATATAACAAAAATGCAATTTAATAAACTCCGACGCAAAAATGCAAACCTTAGTGTTTCTTGTTTCTAAACTTAGGTTTAGTTAGTTACAGGTGGATATATTTAGGGTAGCCACACTTCGGCTTCTAGCCTCAATTTATCTTCATTTGTGGTAGATATTCATTTGTTAATTTAGATACAATCCAAAAATAGCCACGTATCTCGAAACAGACTATGCAGTAATGACGTAATATAACAATAAAAACATAAATATTCTTAAGCCAGTCAGTCCATTTGTGTGAGTTTTAAAGGCATTTATATATAGTGTACGGATGCTATGAGTAAGTTTTCCCTCGAAACGCTTTTATAATGATAACCTTACAAGTTAATTTAGTTCGTTCGTATTAATATGTTATCTAAATGAACATATTTTCGTGATATTAATAATTGTACATTATTTTTAGATGGGTCCAACAAGATTATACAGCATCGATTGTGTGTGCTTGCAAAAAGTCAGCAAAAGCAATTTTTCAAATGAATTTGAGCCAAACTCACTAGTGTTAAACTTTTGGTACGACTTGGAAATTTGAGATATATGATTAATTTTAGTATTGCATTTTACACTTATTTACATGCCAATTCAGTAATTTCCAAGTAGATTTACCTTTAAAGGCTGTATTACAAATCACTTTTTGTTATCAGATTATGTGAGCACAAATCTGCCCGCCATAATTGATTAAAAACATTGGTTTTTCATGTTGAAATAAAAATTATATTCCCTTCTGTCCGGCAAGTGTTCTTGAAGTTGAAAGAGTCAGTCAGTCAGTCAGTCAGTCAGTTTAACCGGCATACGTGTACGTGTACAAAGATTGAATTGTTTGATGCATTAATGCAGTAAAGAAAAGGAAGCTGACTATACAATGGATTATCATTATAAGTTTCCAGAATAAAAATACCAAAGATGATGGAACCTCATCAATCAATATTGTTATTTAATATATTCAAATACATAATTTGTTACGATAATCATGTTTACTTTCTGAATCAACTATTAAGGAGTATCTCAAGTATCTATATAAAATGCTTTTATATTTAAAAATATTGTAATCAAAGTTAATACTGCTTCAGGCAGATATAATTCAATAAGAATAGAAAGTCTATAATGCCTTGTATGATGCATTTAGTCAAACAATATAAGATGTTACATTTTATATTATTTTATAGAGCTGCCACTTTTTGTTATTACTAAAAGCAAGTCTTGATTGCGTGCAGCAAAATTTCTACTCTGGGAACAATTCTGCCTCTAAAATATTTAATGAATTCAAGAGGACATTGAAATAAAGTTATTCCGACAACAGATGGTATTAATCAACTGAAGAAAAAGATATTTAAACTTGAAACAATTTCCTCTATCTTTAGATTTGGCTTCAAAACATCTATTTGCAAACATTACACTAATACCCTAACAATACGACATTTATTATAGTCGATATGAATTAGATCATTTTAAATAGTGCATCTTTTTTCAATACGTTTCTTTTTTAAAGTACTAACTCGCTCAAATACATTTTAATAATGTCATATCGGGAGGTTTCTCTCTTGCAGGTGTTAAATTATGTTTTTTTTTAATGAAACACTTATATGAACCACATTTTTCAAATGCACACTGCACCGGTACAGTTTCATTCCTATATGCTTAAATTTATGATCATTTAAAGTGCTTGACCATCTGAAACACATTTTACAAACATCACACAAAAAGTTGCAGCAGTTACATCATCAATACAATTTGGTTTTATGGGATTAATTGATGGTTTTTCAAAGATTTATTCAATCTTGGTGAGCAGATGATAGTTGCTCAATTGCTGCAGATGAAAAGTTCTATCAAACTGCACTACAATTAATTACTTTTTTTTGTTAAGATCGACAGTTACTTGGTGCTCCCATAACATAGAGTAGCTTTATGTTATAGGAGCACCAAATAACTAACTATCGAAACATTAATGTATATTTTCACCCATTTCTGGATCTTGGCGCCGATTTCAAAATTAAGTTTTCTCTTATTAATAGTTTTAAGAAGATTCAATTTTTTTTCTAAAGAATTTTAGTGACTTTGCGCGAGTAGATGTTTCAATCAAAAATATATGAACATACACGTCGGTTCGATACCCTCCGTTTTTTTTAACTCGATTACAAACCGATCTGCTGATTACAAGCCTGAAGTCTTCCACTTCAGCAAGCTCGTCGGTCAATTGTACAATTACGTTGGCAATTAATTATAGAACACTGGAACAATTTTAACGTTCTGTTCATTTCTATGTCGTTTCTCATTTCTACTAAATTCTTAACTGTCTACTGGTCTTTAATGCCATTTAATTTTAGCTCATTTTGAAAATACATCGCACGAACAGATTGCGACTGTCATCTTACGATACAGGTTGGTTTTAATTTAGTTTGGTTACCTAGAAATAAAGGTAATAACCCAAGTACAAAATCCATTCCTCAGGCAAGACACAACCGTGTCTATCGAAAGAATGAAAGAATTAACTCTTATTTTGTTTAATGTAGATGTATATAATATGATTATTTGTTATTAATGTGATTCAGGATATAATTTTTTTTACGTCAAAAAATAAATAAAAAATGTATTGCCTCTCACTTGAGTGGTTACTTTTCATTCCTTTCACAATTTCCAAATCAATCGTGGAATAATAAAGCTTTTTAGACTGGGGTTTTCTTCAGAATATCAGACGGCTGTCGCTATAGATTATGTGAAAACGGCTGATTAATTTTGTTTAAGGAGGGAAGGATCTACAAAAGTCATGAGAGTAAAGACGGACATCCGGTTGTCATACTGTAATTAGGTCATAAACGATAGTCTAAGCCTTCTAAGTGTAATTCGCGGAATTTTCAGGTGTCCAAGTTCACGTAAAATACAAGTGATTATTATTAAACAAGCTTCATGACTTTTCACATTTTATTCCATTGTTCCAGATTCCAGGGAAACATCTGCTCCCCCTTACCCATGACCATACTCGTGAGTTTACTTTATATTTTTTTTTTTGACGTGATAACGTCTTATAAATTGATGAAACACCGGATGCATGCATGAAAAAGTGTAACGTTCCGAAAAGTGTAACTCATAAAAGTATGCAATTTTTCATCAATGTTTCTTTATGACGTTATCACGTAAAACTATCGTCCGTAAACCGACTTTCAGACAACCAATTTTTTTAGTTAAACGGAGCTATTTTCTACAAGATGCGTTGGTAGATATACTTTTTAAACAGCTGTCTCAAAATATAATGGTGTTGTTGCTATATACAATTGCATTTTCAATTAACATTTTCCTAAAAAAAAATACATTAACAAATCGTTGACGTACATTCTTTAGAGTCTAGACGTTCACCTTTAAGTGATTCGTACTCAATAACTCTTTCGAAAATTAGCCACGCTTTGGCTAAAAACGTAGTACGTTAATTTATAGATTTAACCCCAACTATTTTACTCCAAAGCCGAAAGAGACCAAGTTACATTTTTTATTTATTTCCTTTCATTTCTATAAATTTGGTTAGTAGTTTAAAATAGTTGATGATGAGCATAAATAAACATAAAGATATATTTTTGACGTGATAACGTCTTATAAATTGATGAAACACCGGCTGCACGCACGAAAAAGTGTCACGTTCCGCCTGAGCCTGAGCGTGCAAGCGAGAGCCCGGTATAAGCGATAGAGAGGCACGATAGGCCCAAGCGTCGGCTTGTACGCATTTCTCTCTCTTCTCGCGTGACGTCAGAGAGTTCATCAATGTTTCTTTATGACGTTATTACGTAAAACTATCGTCCGTAAACCGACTTTACAGACAACCAATTTTTTCTATTTCATTAGTATTACATTACTCGCAATTTAACTTTTTAAACGCTGTAAAATATTATTTTGAATTTCAATAATTTTTATATCAATTTTCAGTTTGTACCTATGCCGACATATACAATTTTTACAGAGGACATTGTAATCTATTCCATTCCAAAGGCTTATTTGCTCTTATTTGTGTAGCCACTAATGGACAATATAAATGTTTAATCTAAACAAAATCCCAAGTAAAATTTAAACTATATTTCAAAACAGCTTAATAGACGTTAATTACTTCAGCTGTCGGGCGTCTCTGATTATAGACGTCCGACAACTGAGGTCATTAGCGTCTATTAAATTTAAGAAGGAGAGAAAAAGATTTCTCGCTTTCTGAAAACGGCTCATTAATACTACAGTGGGCGCTCGGGTCATCTAGTAGTCTATTTTTTCGTCGCAAAATCGTGTTTCTTACTGACAAGTTATGTTTGACAACTTAAAGTAAGATATTTGTATATTTTGTTGAATGTTTGTTTTATTCTAATATTTGCAAAAAAATAAGTTACTTTTTCTTGTGTCCACTTTACGAAATGAAACACAATGACAGATAAAAGGTTAGTAAGCACATACTTGTCCTCCAAATTAAATACATAGTAAAATAGGGTCAACGAGTATATTTTAGCCTATAAAAGTGTAAAATACTCTACAGATTATAGATAGGTTTTTTTTTTTCTAAAACATGTCGTATAATAATGACCTGATACTAAAATAGGCAACCTGTGTTGATAATTCAATAACCGATAAAATTTCATGAATTTTATTATCAAATTTATCGCTGCAAACATTCAAAAAAATTATTATTTACATGTAAGTTTCTTGAGACTACAGAAGATAAGAGTAACAAGTTTTTTTTGCATTAAATATACGTATATGTAGCATATTATCTACAAGTCTCCTTCTCGGTCTGTATGTATATCTGTCTGTCTAGATAATATGTCGCGAGAAACCCCCGATGCAAAAGGAAGGGTGTTGTAAGTTTGAAGCCTTTGTCTGTTCTTCCAAACCGGACGAATTGATCACAATGCGATTTGTTTTTGTTTGTAGCTGGTATTTGCGAGATGGTTCTTAACTATATTCAATGTAAATCGGTTTAGCCGTTTCCAAGATCTTCAGCTCTCATCATAGTTTGTATAGAAATCTCGGCCACTATTACAGCTAGAAACTTCGAATCGAATCGCGCAAACATTCAGTTTAAAATGTATAAAATAAAAAAAAAAACTGCAATCCAACTACGAAAAAGTAGAAAACAAGCTTCCAATATGAAAAGTAGACAGGTAAACGGAGTTTAATTTTAGGTGTCTCACTACTTTTCATATTAGAAGCTTGTTTTCTACTTTTTCGAAGTCTAAAACTCGACTTCGTTTTTTAAATTTTTATTTTTGTGTAGAACTTTTTAGTTTTGGAAAACACCCACCGATTCGTTCTATTTGCTGTACACTAATTTTATTATTTTTTTTTTCCGTAGTCAATAATTTGCGTTTATTATCCGCAACTTCGGATCTTTGGTGACGTAATATATTTTCTGATACGCACGTCAGCAAGACGAATCGATAGATAGCTTATTTGTCAAAATCGGTCCATTTGTTTAAAAGCTACGAGAGAACACACATATTGAGATCATAATTAAACTAAAAATTGGTAAAATTTAGGTATTAGTTTTAACAGACAAATAATGTTTAAAAAAATGTCGCGATTTTGAATAATGTTCAAGAATATATTTTGTCATTCTTATTTTACATTTGGCATGAATCGCAGAGCCGCAGAGACATGGCCGGCTATTTTGAGCCTGTCCATCAATTATGGAGACAAACAAAAGACAAAACACTTTCTTCTTTCAGTTTAAGTTTAGAACGATTCATTTACAGCTATTCACAATCAAATCAATATTTATAAACAGTCACAAAGCTAAATATTAACAATAAAAAAATATTCAATTACGACAAATATAAAATCATTAAAAAAAAACTCCGGCCTCATAGAAACATCGTATCCGGAATTTATTTTCAAAAATATGATATTAAAAAATTATCCAATAAATTCTATTACAATGAGTAGATGTAAAGAACAAAATCAGTGGAAAATTATTAAAAACACATGTCAATTAACATTTAATTTTAAATTCATTCATTTTTAGGTTTTGGAACGGTTATAAATTTCATTGAAAATTACAAGACGTTTGTTTCATCCTTAAATACGCCATTCATGAAAACTAATTTTTGATTCGGTCTTTGAACATTATTAAATTAACACGGCATTAAATTTTTACAAGGAAAGCAAAGTTCAACTGGTTCAGTGGTACTGAACCAGTTTTCAAATTTTCAAATATGTACATTATCGTTTAACATTTTAAATAAATAAATGCATAATGTATGCATTATGCACATGGCAATATGACAATGAGTGAATTAATTAATAATAATATAATTAAAATAGTTGACGCCGCCGAATGTTTTGACACAATGTCGACGAACTGTGTTTTTATTATAACACATAGCTGATAATCACACTTAAAAATGACAAACCAATAGATTATATACAACGCCACACACATGTAACATTATTTCCCAAAAAATAATTACTGATAAAACAACATCACACACAGACCAATAAAATATAACTTTACTCTTTTATTAATTCACAGTAGGATATGTTCAGCACGAAGCTGTGATGAACCAAGACAGCTGTTGGTAGAACTTTTAGCAATATCGTTTTAATACAGGGATGTCCAATCGAAAAATTTCCACGCGTTTCATTATTTTACTTTTTGAGTTGAAAATTTGAAATTTTTAGGGGGGCTGCCTACAATTAGCACTTTGCTACTTTAAATAGAACCCTAAATTTTTACGGATTTCGAAAAAAAGGCATCGTTTTGAACATAAGTCATAAAGTGCCATTAGCTTCCGAAATAAAAAACAAAGATGTATTTTTATGGAATTCTTTAATTGTTTGCCGGTAAACTCTTCAAGTAAAGTTTTAAAAAACGGCAAAATGACTAATACCTACAGTTTTAAACTTTTAGTGGCAACAAACACACGAAACTTTTCGTAAATTTCAAAAGTGGAGTATTTCTCGAACTTTGACCTCAGATATTTCAGAAATAATTTTTGAAGTGAAAACTTCTTTTTTGTAATGGGTAAAAAATGTTAAACTCGCGTCAGTAAAAGTAAGAACTGGGTGAGACTCTCTAAGTGATAGTAATTGCCAGATACTTTTTGTACAACGTTAGACATCTAGCGTTGAAATATCGTACATAAAAATGCAATCTGTGATACAAATCATTTTATTTTTTATACAACGTTAGACATTTAGCGTTGAAATATCGTACATAAAAATGCAATCTATGATACAAACCATTTTATTTACAAGTGTTGCCAATAAATAAACAATGCTTCTAAATGCAAAAAATTAAGACGTTAATATTCAAGTTTTCACTTCTGCCGGCAGTCCCGGAGTGCAACCCGTCTTTTTTTATCCAGATACTTTAATGCTCAAAATAATGCCCTTTTTGACCTTCTAAGTACATCGAAAAAAAAAACTATGCTGTTTAAAATAATAAAGTTGTAAACACCGGAGGGCCGGAAAGCCACGCAACGATTCGATTCAGGTTGGCGCTAATTGGCCTAATCTACGTTTATACTTTCTTCTAATTTAATCTAACATCTCGGCTTCGCATTGAGCTTACTCTTATTAATTCAATTCAGATAGTGACTTTATATGAAACTGAAGACATCCGACGTGACTCATCACCGCAGACATACGAAGTTTAACAAATTCAAAATTTTTACAGAATTTAATTATCCAGAGTTATATATTTCTTAAGTTTGAAAAATGCTGGTCGTTAATTGATACGTCAACTCCTAAAATCCTCAAAGTCCCAATTTTATTCAAGACTATCTTTTTAAAATAACTCTTTTGAAATAAACATTACCATACGTTTGTAGCGAGTATTTATTGATGATTATATATAAGTTCAATGAATGAATTCGTTTTTACCGAGCTATTACTTGACAATGGCGTAATACAGCTACTAATCGATTCATAATAATTAATAAATTAATAGTTGGAATATGACCCTCTTATAGTTGAATGCATGCATCAATCTATTACAATTGGGTATTCGTTAGATTTAGAAGCACGCTTCAAATCTCCGACATATCCATTTACAATTTATCATTCAGAGATAGAATGTTAATGGATTGATGACACATTGACATAACATAAGAAGACTTAATACTGTAAATCGAATTGATCCTATATACTCAATAAGAAAAGACGATCAACTTGCGCCCTGAAACCTTTCTTCGTGCTAAATTTCAAGATTCTAGGTCAACGGAAAATACCCTATAGGTTTTCATGAGTGTTTCAATTAAAAAAAGATTTTGATTTTTTTAAATTTTTTAATGCTTGAATTTGTAGAACTTGATATTAATTTCGACTTGACACCTCTAGCCGTTCCTGCAGTGAAAAAAGATGTTGATGTGAGAAATCCAAAAAAAATTATTAAATAAATTATTTTGTTCGGAAAATTAAAAAAAAATCTGGATCTCGACAACAGCGCCACCCACCGGGTTCAATTGCAGCTAAGAATCATCCAGGTGACCCCATAAGTACAAAAAATAATTTATCAAAATCGGTAAAGCCGTTTAAAAGGAGAACAATTACGAACACGCACACCGGAATTTTATATACTTATAAAGATGTAGTATTAATCCTTTCTACTTTTTAACTTCTTTAATATCTGTCATAGTAGCTGCAATAAAAATACGCGTTAGCTCACTTCCAGCGGTTCAATTTTAAACAGAGAGTGTATAAAAGAAAGAGCTGGATTATACACTATAATACATATCCTCAATCAGCTTTGTTCTGTAGTTAAAAGTACCTAATTATTTTTTTCAACGAACACTTTTTTGCGAACGTATCTGCAAATTATACGTTTCATAAAGACCGCAATCGTAAATTACAATTTAATCATCGGTTTAATGCAGACAACGATTTTTTCAATCTTAAGATATGATAGAAATATTATCTACGTACAGTAACCGTATTTTTAACAACTGTCATTTGTTGCTAAACTTCAGTTTTTGTATCACAATAAATCTATATACTAATATATAAAGCTGAAGAATTTGTTTGTTTGTTTGGTTGAACGCGCTAGTCTAAGGAACTATTGGTTCTAATTGAAATTTGGATAGTCCATTTATCGAGGAAGGCTATAGACTATATAATATCACGCTACGACCAATAGGAGCGGAGCATCAATGAAAAATGTTGCAAAATATAACTCAAAATCCGTCCGACAAAAACTTTTGAACGGTAACTCCGATCATTATGAAATTTGGACACAACATTCACCTCGGTAAACTAAGATAAACGTGCGTACTCATGGCCCCTCCCCTATTCGTTTTTTTGCACCCGGGTGAAACCGGGCGGGACCGCTATTGTATATATATTATGAGCATATCCAACATCCATACCAATAGTAAAGTACCTATACATGCACAAGTTAGTATAGAAAACCGTCCTAATTGGAACATTTGAAGGTTTTCCCTGACACTCGATAATATGGGTCAAGCAATGCTGTATCTTTTGAATACATCGCAAAATATACTACTTAGTAATCCACGCGCCCAATGAAGGGTTAATAATGCCAGTCTACATCGAGTAAGAGATCACTGCACTGCATGCTGTAGGCTATAAACCTGTGTCTTTGCAGATACACCTATACCTGTGTACCAGTTGAAACAGTGTGTATGTAACATATATCCCACCAAAAATATAAATGTGAAAAAAGGGCCAAGTCCGATACAAAGAAGAGTAGCTTCGCTGAAAAAAATAAGTACGATCTAAGAAGGTGGCAAATTTTCACTTGGCATAAGTTTACATACACGAGTCGTTTATAAAAAAAATTGGTTGTCTGTAAAGTCGGTTTACGGACGATAGTTTTACGTGATAACGTATTCCGCTCGAATATCATATTTAATAATCACGCACAGGGTCAGGCGGAACGTTAGGAACGTTACACTTTTTCGTGCATGCAGCTGGTGTTTCATCTTTTTATATTGACGTGATTCATCAATTTATAAGACGTTATCACGTCAAAAAAAAACTTGTCACCTTCTTATAACCTCACTTCTTTTATTCAGCGAAGGGACTCGTTCTTTGTATCGGACTTGGCCCTTTTTTCACATTTGTTTTTGATGGGATTTCAGTACTTTTTGTAAAATTATATTCTTAATTATTCTACTTAAATATTATTATCTAGACACATAATATTATAGTTAAATATCATAGTTCATTATACCACATGTTATATCCGAGCACCGGCTAGACACGAGTAGTCTTCGCGCGACCGACTGATGACACATTATCATACTTCATTATATCATAGTTATATACCACATACACATATACCGGGTGATACATAGCAGCTTAGACAACACCGGCTCGATCAGGTGTCGGCAACATTTTTTGGCTGCGGGTTAAAATAAAAATGTACATGGATATTTTCATTTTAAAATCGTCCGTCAGTGAATAAGATAATATTTATTGAGAAACTATTACAAACATTTTTCATTGATGCTCCACTCCTATTGGTCGTAGCGTGATATTATATAGCCTATAGCCTTCCTCGATAAATGAGCTATTCAACGAAAAAAAAATTCAATTCGAACCAATAGTTCCTGAGATTAACCCGTTCAAACAAACTCTTCAGCTTTATATATTAGTATAGATTTATATATATTTATTTGCGAACCTCAAGAAATGGATCACTTGAAAGTATTAAATGGGTCACTTAGTGACCCGCGAGTTGCCGACGTTTTTATGATGATTTATGTCAGTCAATCAAATCACGATTTTTTAACTCGTGTATCTTGGAAACTGTTCTACCCAGACTTATGATATTTGGAATACAGTTTCTTTATGGTCACCTTAACTAGCCTTGGAGATAAATGGGGTTCAATGATCCCAAGGTAGATGCTAAATATGAATTTCCATGGAAATAATTAACAACATGGTTCCGTATAGCCAGCTTCAAAACAGCAGTTTCTAGAGCATTCTTATTAGTCTTATGTAATCACTAACCTAAACACTATAAATTTTATATAACTTGCGCCGTGCAACTCGAGTCAAACAATTGACAAGTAACACTAGCGTCGCGTGCGGTTTGAAAAAAGTTTTGACGTAATTTCAAATACTATAGAAATAATATTGTAATGTAATCAGCAGATTGATTTTTATCTGCGCAGCTAAGAAAATAGAAACAGAAAGAAATAATAAAGCCAACTGTGTTGCTAGATAGCCCATAAAAAAATACATATTACTTGCAACATGAGTTTATCATTTTTTATGGAATGAATTTTTATCAGGGAATGTCGGAGTTAAGTTTATTCTGGGACACACTGTATATAAACTAAATGCAATTATTTCAATACAGTATTTTCCATTAAACATATTAAGCACCTGCTTGGAGCGGACATTTTATGAGGCGGTGGAATATCAAGATTTCGTTTAATGTGTAGACAATAATATTAATAATAAAGACGTAATGGTTATCATCTTTTACTGGAAAAAAATAAACGATAAAAAACATTTTACACTTAAGTGAAGATTTTTAACATCATTTAATTAAATTTATTCATTGAAATCGCGGCTGTCTAGAAGGAAATTATTATACATATAAAAATCATTCAAATCGGTTTGCCCAAATAACTCTGAACAAGCATACATTACGAGTCGACTTGATAACGTACCTTTTTAAGAAGATTTATTTGGTTGAGGAACAATCGAAAAATATAAATAAATAAAATAAATAATTTTTGACGTGATAACGTCTTATAAATTGATGAAACACCGGCTGCACGCACGAAAAAGTGTCACGTTCCGCCTGAGCCTGAGCGTGCAAGCGAGAGCGCGGTATAAGCGATAGAGAGGCACGATCGGCCCAAGCGTCGGCTTGTACGCATTTCTCTCTCTTCTCGCGTGACGTCAGAGAGTTCATCAATGTTTCTTTATGACGTTATCACGTAAAACTATCGTCCGTAAACCGACTTTACAGGCAACCAATTTTTTCTATTGTTCTTCAACCAAATAAATCTCCTTCAATACATATTTTTTGAACAAAACTTCTACTAACAAGTACCTTTTTAAGTTGATTAAAAATGACTTTATCAGAAATCAACAAATTTAGTAGCAGGCTAAAATAGAGTAGTAACTGTGAAATGTAAATGAAAGTCAGCTAAAAAATTGGAAACGAAATTTAGTTGGGAGATTATTATACTTTTAATTTCATTAAATTAGTTTTCTGTAAAGTTATTAACATAACCTACTAACCAAATATAGTGGCCTACTAAATTTTGATTGGCATCTATCATTATACGCTTCCTGTACTTATCAGTCCACGTGGTTTTGATAAAGAATACTGTATTATCGGTATAATTTATATAACTTCATATGAATTAACTAAACTTCGTTCATTAAGATCTGAGAATAGTGATACAGCGTTCGAAGATGAAACATTTGATGAAAGATTTTCCTGCACACATAAAGGCCCATTTCTTCCACCATGCATTAAAATAAAATTCCCATTTATATACAGGGTGTATCACAGGAAACCGTACATAGGGAAAACTACACAGTACAAATTAGTTAAGATCGGGGATTGCTTTGCCCTCTATTCAGAGGTCGTTACCATGGTTTACATAATGAAATCTATTCGAGATGGTGGCACAATCTGGATGAACTTAAGAAGTATGTTTCAATGTGACTCCTGTAATGTTAGACAAAGTTTTTATAACCGATTAAGCCACCGCTTAATCAAAAGTGTAGTTAATTTAAACATTTGCTTTAATTTTTTATTTTAACTCTTTGTTTTAATTATTAATCAAAAAAATATTTTCTAAATAAAAAAATTGTTTCATTAATAAAAATAAACTCATTTAATACTGAAGAATTTATTTAAACTTATTTTTCTAATTATTCATTATTAGCAATTATTGTTATTAAATAATGTATGTTAGCGTTACCATGGTCCATTCTCATATGTGGCCAAAGTAATCGTTTATCCTAACTAATTTGTACAATGGAGTTTTCCCTATGTTCGTTTTCCCTATGTTCGTTTTTTTGTGATACACCCTGTATATACTATAGCAGCCCGGCCCGACTTCGCCCGGATTTGTAGACTGCCTATTAAAGATAGACACATTACAGGATGTCGCAACGTTTTTCATGAATATATCCGTATTTACCCGCCATTGCCCATGTATTGCTGTTCCCTGTTATAATAGCAATGAGACCATTCCAAATATTTTGTCTCGTTATTCGTAAAAGGAAAAAAAAAGTTTCCAGCTAGAAGCACTTGCAAAAACATGTAATTCTTTATTTCCTACCAAAACCCTAAATACGAATTTTCATATCCCTACTCGATAAATGATGGACTCCCCATACAAACTTTCATCCCCTTGAAGTATGATTTCGCAAAAACGCTGAAACACGTAATTCTTCATTTCATATAAAAAATCTAAATATGAAATTTCATATCCTTAACTTAAGAAATGATGGGTTCCCTATACAAACTTCCATTCGCTATTTCAGTTTTTTTTTTTGACACAGTAGATAGCCTATGTCCTTAACACTTCCTCAGGATGCAATCTATCTCGTTGCCAAACTTTATCGAAATCTGTTCAGCTGTTTAGGCGCGAAAAGACAGACAGTGTTATCTTCGCATTTATAATATTAGTATGGAAAATGTTTTACATAGCATTTTAAGCAAAAAAATCATTTTTGAAAATGTATCTCGATGTTAATTCCTAAGCAGCTGAAACATTAACCGGGGTTAATATTCTATTCTTGATAATAATTTACTAAAAACCAGCAGGAAATAATTATTCCTAAAATAAGTTTTGTTTAATTACTTGGTAAATGAAAATAATTGATATTTTACAATTAATAGTTTATGAACTTGATAAAGGGTTAATTGATCAGCATCCGGTTTATTGCACAATTGGCAAGACCACATCCGACTTCCGTTATCAGACATGCGATAATAATACCGATAATAATTATATAACAAACATCCCTATTATCTAAAGATACCGTCCAACTTCATAAAAAAAAAATACTGCATACTATACACGCGAGCTTATAAAAGCGGACTGTAGTACACTATTATCTACAGAATATATCACTTTTAAAAGAATCTTTATAAAGTTTTTTAATACGTGGTAATTTTTCGCATTTTATTAAATACTCGCAGTTTTTACTAATATTTATTATAAAAAGATTTTACGCCTCAGTAAAAAAATCGTTCATTTAAAATAACAATCAATGAAAAGCTATTGTCGCTAACTGTTAATTTTCTGTCAGTATACTCAGTGTGTAACTTATTTAATTAATATATTTTCGTAATAGTACTTTTGAGAGTTGTGTTCCTGCACGTTATTTAATTATCGAGATCTTAATTATTACATTGCTATCGATAAACAATAATGATAATAATATTATGATCGATAACAAACAAATGCTACGTAATAACCACGCTGTATTTTTAATTTCTTTACCTAAATTGCACAGTAAAAAGTAAAGAACCAATCTAAGGCAAGTATTTCTTAATGAAAACTAATACGAAAATTTAAGGAGTAGATTATGTTAAATTAATTTTTGCACCTTTCTCATTCGAAACGACGAAAATGTATGCAAAAATCTAATAGAATCTTCAGATGAATTATGTAAACGCAATGGATTGCTTGGGCAATCGACCTCACTGACGAATGTGTTATAAATCACATTTGAATGCTAGTCGTTCCTAATTTCGATTGATACATTTAGCAAAAAAAAGTCAGCGGCCCATAATAATAATTAGTACAGTTGGCATGGCATAAATATAAATGAATAACGGCCATGCCATACAACAAAAATGATATAGGAGGCAGCAATACGCAATCGGTTGCAGATTGAGATAACGTTATCTCTCTTACCTGTGCATTGCGGCATGTTAAAGAGTGCAGGGCAGAAAAGCAGGTAGACCCGATGCATACGTCATAGTCGCACGTGTATTTAGTACATGTGTACAATGTACATGTGTGTATGCACACATCACCTTACATTACAATATAATATAAGTAATGTCGTGTTATTTAGTCGTGAAAAGAGAGCAGCATGCGGTAAAGTACTCGTTACTCACTGTAATCACTGGCGTCGTCGTTGGTGCCGTTGACCGTGCCATCGGGCAAAATCTGCAGGTGCCGGTTGGTGATGTACATTTGTATCTTGCGCGCTGTGCCCGTGATATGCGACAGGTTCGTACTGCGCTCGTTCCTTATGGCGGCGTCGTCTTCTAGCGCGACGTCCTGGCGATGTTGTCGACTGTTGTCGGCGTCTTGTTCGACAACGACGGGAGACTTCGGTTGCGGCAATTGTTGTTGCGTTCCACCGCCACCGGCGGGTTCAACAGCGGCGGCAGCTGCGCGCACAAATCGATGAGCCGCCGCGACGTGCCGGCGCGATTGTTCCACCGAGTGGCCGTCGTCACCGCTGCCGTCGTCCACAACAACAAACGTTCCGTCGACTTTATAACGCAACGACAACGATGACGGCGCACCCTTCACTGGCGCAACGTGTGCACTTAGAGTAGCCGCAAGTAGACACAGATAAAACACGACATGAACCATGACTCTCATGTACCGACGGTGTCATATCACTGCACGGAGCCCATAGCAGGCTGCCGAAGCGGCGATCTGCCACCCCCGCGGTATTGGCGGAGGCGGCGGAAATTGGCACAAGATCATACAACACTAGCCTATCCGTATCAAAAACCGATTAATAATTCTATGCAAATATATATTTTATTGTCAACCCGTCGTCATCATCAATGTCATCATCGTCATCTTCGCGACTTACTCTTTAACACTTTAAACTGCCGGCGTATAGATAAAAAACTCATCGACTCCAGCGCCGGTAGCAGTAGCAGAATCGACACTGTAACAACAACAAACAACACAAGCTTTGGTCGTCGCACTCGAGATTCCGACCATGGTATCGCGGTGGCGTCGGATCACCAACCCCTAACTGGTAATAGTCGTCGTTCAAATATGCAAATATAAAAAACGGCTGCAGTTTACGTAATGAGAAGCGACGTACAAAGGTATATAGTGTTTATTGATAGACGGGAGATGATCTCGTTTCGGAGAGTTTGTTCGCGGACATACAGTGCACCGGCACAAAAGTTATAGATAAATATATAATAGGTACCAACAACTATAGATAGAACCGACCGACACCGAGATTACGACCACCGCCACCTCAGACGGTACGACGGACAATGTGTGACGATAGATAGAGAGATGCTGGTGAAACATATACACGCTCGCTTTACGCTTGCCGTTTCGCATGCACCGGCCCCGAACTAACAAACATAACTAACTGACTGACTGACATTACGATACACACAGACACAACAGCCACCGCCGGTCGTCGGTTGCGTGGACCGCGAAGCTCTCTCTATCGGTCGCTCGTTCGCGGGACGACGACAAAACCGCCAATCGTGGGTAGTGTACTCCGCACCGGTAACGTATCAATACGGTTAGTTACCGAATGTTATTAGCCGACGATATCACAGTTGACTGCTGAATAGTACGCTACGACTACGGCGTACACCGATTTGTCTGCTTTCTGACGTAGGGATTGGACTGGAGCGAAAAGTGGACAATTGAATCGCTATTGCGTCACACGCGCGCCCACCGGTCATTGGCCAATTATAGATAACAATTAAACAACAGAGAAACAAACTATAATTCAATTTTTTACGTGCGGTCTAGATTTAATTTTCCAGTTATTTTATTTTTGAAGTGAAAACTTCTTTAGCGGCGTTGTACACTTTTTTTTGTAATGGGTAAAAAATGTTAAACTCGCGTCAGATCGAAAATTCGTAAGACGAAAACTTTTGTATACTTTTTTTGTAATGGGTAAACAATGTTAAACTCGCGTTCAATCGAAAATTCGTAAGACCTGATCGAAAATGCGTAAGACCTGATCGAAAATGCGTAAGACCTGATCGAAAATTCGTAAGACGAAAACTTTTGTACACTTTTTTGTAATGGGTGAAAAATGTTAAACTCGCGTCAGATCGAAAATTCGTAAGACCTGATCGAAAATGCGTAAGACCTGATCGAAAATTCGTAAGACGAAAACTTTTGTACACTTTTTTTGTAATGGGTAAAAAATGTAAAACTCGCGTGAGATCGAAAATTCGTAAGACCTGATCGAAAATGCGTAAGACCTGATCGAAAATTCGTAAGACGAAAACTTTTGTACACTTTTTTTGTAATGGGTAAAAAATGTAAAACTCGCGTGAGATCGAAAATTCGTAAGACCTGATCGAAAATGCGTAAGACCTGATCGAAAATTCGTAAGACGAAAACTTTTGTACACTTTTTTGTAATGGGTAAAAAATGTTAAACTCGCGTCAGATCGAAAATTCGTAAGACCTGATCGAAAATGCGTAAGACCTGATCGAAAATTCGTAAGACGAAAACTTTTGTACACTTTTTTTGTAATGGGTAAAAAATGTTAAACTCGCGTTCAATCGAAAATTCGTAAGACCTGATCGAAAATGCGTAAGACCTGATCGAAAATTCGTAAGACGAAAACTTTTGTACACTTTTTTGTAATGGGTAAAAAATGTTAAACTCGCGTCAGGACACGTGACCTGATCTAAAATTCGTAAGACGTTAATATTCAAGTTTTCACTTCTGCCGGCACTCCCGGAGTGCAACGCGTCTTTTTTTTTATACTTTTACGGTTAGAGTACGATAACTCGATGTGCAAAATATCCATTATTATGCCGTTTTAGGTGCGAATTTTTTTTTATTAATTTTTTTGCGCAGTGAAATGGGAAGGCGTCTGGGGGGAGTTCTTTAAGAAACAAGTACGGGGTCGTGTATAAAAAATAACGACGTTTTTTGTACAGTGGAAAGGAGAGGGAATTTGAGGGGAGTTCTTTAAAAGAGAATTACGGGGTCGTGTCGAAATTTGGGCATATCGAGTTATCGAACTGGACCCAACTTTTTAGTTTACACAGTGCGGGTGGAGGAGAGAGAACATTAGAAATTCTTGATAAGGTGACTATTGTTTATAGTGCAGTATATATAAACAATATCTATAAAACGAGTGAGCGAGCAAGCCGCGTTCAATGTGCAACATATGGTGGCTGAACGACTAACTTGAGTCCTGATTCCCTTTTTGCGAATCGACTCTTTGCTTCCATTATCTCTGTCCACAAACTACGTAAATATAAACTGTACACATATAAACATTAGCTAAATCATCACTACTTCAAATAAGTTCATTCACATCACACACAAAAAAAATTGAGGTTATGTATTATTATTATGCATTAACACGGCGATTTCCAAAATTACCTAAAAATGAAGACTATAGTAACTTTAAGAAGATTTAATAATAATAATAATTACGGATGTAACGGGTACCCGGTCTACCCGGCCAAAACCAGGTACTCGGCCGGCTACGCGGGTTTTTATTTTGTTTTCTGTTGTTGGTAAAATAAAACATTAAGGAACTGAAACAGTGTATCTTTGTGATGATAAAAAATATATAAAAAAACAGATTTTAAAATGTTATAACAATAAACTAAAATCAATTAATGGCAAATTGTGATGAAGATAAAGTAACATTTCACCATTCTCAGAGGATAGTCGTTTTCGGGTTTATTCATAAATATTACCCGCTTCTGAAAACAACCGTTCACTAAATATTGTTGAGGCAGGTGCTGAAAGAAACTTTTCGGCGCGATGTTGCCAACAGCTTTCTGTAATATTCTGTTTTGCCGGGTTTTAATTGCTTTTAATTGCCCACTTATGGTGTTGGGATGGTAACAGAATGCGGCAAAAAAGAAATTATCAGATGATTAACTCGCTCATTTACCAGCCAAGAAATAATGCTGGCTGACACGTTTTGTCTCATATATCTGGTCATAACTAATTAGTGATTGTTGATTAGTGATCAACATCTCAGGTGAGCTCGGTGAGACAGAATGTCTTGTGGACCAGTGCAGTCGCCACACTCGAGACATGTAGTACCTACTGGGCATACAACAAGCGACTTGGACCCTGCTATAGATGCTACGGCGCGCGGCGGTTAAAGGCATGAGCAAACTTTTGACTGACGGCCTGGATAGAAAATTAATTTAATTGATGGGTTGTTAAAAAAAAATTAATATTTTTTATTACGACGTGTTACGATTGGCAACTAACTTACATCAGCCATTACGGCTCAAAGCGGCGGAACAACAGCGGCAAATTTATTCTTTGCGCATGATTTTGTTGCTAATTTGTTGCTCTGTGATTATATAAAAATTTATTTTGTTGCTGTGCACAGGAAACAAATTAACGATGTGTTAGGATTGATAACGTGCTTACATTAGCCAGTACGGCTCAAAGCGGCAAAACAACAGCAACAAATGTATTCTTTGCGGATGATTTTGTTGCTAATTTGTTGCTCTGAGATTATATAAAAATTTATTTTGTTGCTGTGCATAGGAAAAAAATTAACGATGTGTTAGGATTGATAACGTGCTTACATTAGCCAGTACGGCTCAAAGCTGATGTAAGTTAGTTGCCAATCGTAACACATCGTTAATTTTTTTCCTGTGCACAGCTACAAAATAAATTTTTATATAATCTCAGAGCAACAAATTAGCAACAAAATCATGCGCAAGGAAATAAATTTGTTGCTGTTGTTTTGCCGCTTTGAGCCGTACTGGCTAATGAAAGCACGTTGTCAATCCTAACAGATCGTTAATTTGTTTCCTGTGCACAGCAACAAAATTAATTTTTATATAATCTCAGAGCAACAAATTAGCAACAAAATCATGGACAAAGAATGAATTTGTTGCTGTTGATTTGTTGCTTTGAGCCGTACTGGCTAATGTAAGCACGTTATCAATCCTAACACATCGTTAATTTGTTTCCTGTGCACAGCAACAAAATAAATTTTTATATAATCTCAAAGCAACAAATTAGCAACAAAATCATGGACAAAGAATGAATTTGTTGCTGTTGATTTGTCGCTTTGAGCCGTACTGGCTAATGTAAGCACGTTATCAATCCTAACACATCGTTAATTTGTTTCCTGTGCACAGCAACAAAATAAATTTTTATATAATCTCAAAGCAACAAATTAGCAACAAAATCATGGACAAAGAATGAATTTGTTGCTGTTGATTTGTCGCTTTGAGCCGTACTGGCTAATGTAAGCACGTTATCAATCCTAACACATCGTTAATTTTTTTCCTATGCACAGCAACAAAATACATTTTTATATAATCTCAGAGCAACAAATTAGCAACAAAATCATGCGCAAAGAATAAATTTGTTGCTGTTGTTTTGCCGATTTGAGCCGTACTGGCTAATGTAAGCACGTTGTCAATCCTAACACATCGTTAATTTGTTTCCTGTGCACAGCAACAAAATAAATTTTTATATAATCTCAGAGCAACAAATTAGCAACAAAATCATGGACAAAGAATGAATTTGTCGCTGTTGATTTGTCGCTTTGAGCCGTACTGGCTAATGTAAGCACGTTATCAATCCTAACACATCGTTAATTTGTTTCCTATGCACAGCAACAAAATAAATTTTTATATTATCTCAGAGCAACAAATTAGCAACAAAATCATGCGCAAAGACTGAATTTGTTGCTGTTGATTTGTCGCTTCGAGCCGTACTGGCTAATACAAGTATATATAGTTATTTGTTTTTTTTTTTTTTATTTATAATTCTTTATTTTTAATCTCGGAACGTAGCAATCAAGTGTTTGTTTCGTGTCATAGGCTTTTCTTTAACCTTATGAATTTTCTTGTTTTTAACATTTTTTTTCGATCGGTTTATATCCTACCGATCTCTTATCATTTAGCCTGAAAGTGATTACACCATTCAAAAGCAACAAATTAGCAACAAATTATGGTACTTTCATAATGGGTATATCTAAGCTACTTATAGAGATACAACCACTGGCTATGCCATCTTTATATAACGCTACCGTATCCATTGTTTCTCGAAAACGGTCAGAGCAACAAAATCAGTTTTGGGGTAACAAATTAGCAACAAAATTGCGACAAATTATGGTACTATTAACTTCGTGGGCTTTTGATGTGGATATGCTAACTTTATAGACCTATTATTAATGGAGGTGTGTATTCTAATCTCTATGGAAAAGCTTGTGCTTTTCCATAGATATTGGAATACACCGCCATTAATAATGACTGGTAATAATCAAATCAATTTTTAATAATTTGCACATAAAATATATCAATTTTTAAAGCTTTGCAATTTACAATTAAAAAAATAAATTAGAATTTTTTTTTAAGCTGAATATATATTTTCAATTTATAAGAAAACTTAAAAATAGTAATTATAGATGTTGATTTGATTCTTGGTAGAATTAACTAATTTTATAAATGTTTACGTTTGTTAATAAATTTATTATGTACTTTAATTTTTAGGTAGAAAAATTATTTTGTTCGTGACATTTAACATGTACAGTTGAAGCATTTGCCAGGTTATCGAACTATTTTTTAAACAACTTTGACAGTTGTCTTCATTTCGTTTCGCTCTACGATCAGGAGCGTGTAATAAAGTTTCCTACGTGACTATAAACAAGCTAGATTCCTCTTAAAGCTGTACCCTTTGCCATAATGACGTCAAGGGTTTTTTTAATCCTTGTTCATATGAAATATTCAGTTCATTAATTATTTCGCGGCTTATGCATTTAAGTACCACATTAAATGAAATATTAATGACTGGACGTAGCTTTATTTGAAGACAATTACCATTGTATCTGCACATTATAAACCTTGAGCGTCCTGGAAAATTCATTCTATAAATAAATTACTATTTGTCATTGTCCAAATAAAAAAGAACGTAGCCAAGGAGAATGCAAAAGTGAAGAGGTATCGTTCAAGAATGAATTTTTGATTTTATTTATGACAAAAAATAATCGGTAAATTACGTCATATTAAAAAAATCTACTCTTCTGTTAATCGAGTTAATTTTTTTTTTCGAAAATTGTTAATGGAAATAAACAGAACAAATTAATAAAGTGATCGAAGGAAATTAAAGAGACATATCTTTTTTAAAAAAAGTTTCAGTATTTTATTTAAACTAAGCAAATTAATAATAGTATCACAAAACAGGAGTTATGGCTAAGATTTATAGAATATATCAATACTAATTCTAAATATAACATACGATTACAAAAGGATACTCAAGACCGAAATGGTGTTTTTTTTTAACTTTGGAACCATAAGCTCTGCTCCAACCTCTCCGTGAACAGTAAAAGAATCGTCATGCGCAGTAGCTAAAACGGAAACCGTATTGGTTTTGGAACACGTTTTAGCAACTGCGCATGACTGTGACGATGCTTTTACATGTTCACAGAGACTTTGGAGCGGTGCTTATATAGTTCCAAAGTTTAAACAAATACCTACTGGTTTTGAGACACATTGTATAGACTAGAAAATGCTAATCGAAAAATATCAGTCTTATATCCCATACTAGGCCTAGTTTATATGAGAGGCGTTCAACGCGCGTTTACAGTTTCTATACAATTGTATAGAACTGTTTATATGATAACGCGCGTTCAACGCGCCACCAACGCGCGTTATCATATAAACAGTCCTATACAATTGTATAGAAACTGTAAACGCGCGTTGGGCCAACGCGCGTTGAACGCTCTTCATGTGTGTTAGGACTAGTATCCCGCTGTTACTGAAATTACCCTAATTAGTAAACATTTAACTACTTAATCGATCTAGATTCGAATGTAAGGTAATTAACGATTTTCGTTATTTTTCTCCACATTCAAATCTATCAAACCTATCAAAATGGATATAGAAAAATATTTATAATATACAATGTAACGTTAACCTTGTTCAATTTTTTTGAGCATTAATTTTAAACAATATTTATTTTAATCAAAATAGTTTGTAATTTCAGATTCGGTAAATTTAACAAAAAAAAAAAAAAATAATGGCTAACTGCTAACATTTAATTATATACATTATATATTCATAAATTGTAATACTTAATACTACCGCTGCTAGCGCAGCGAAAAATAATAAAAGTGCGTCTATGCACATAATAACAATATGAAATTTAAAAAAAAAAATCTTATTTGCATATCGAGATCAAATAAAATTCAGATTGCTATATAACTGCGACAGCTTCTGTTATCATAAAACTATTAAGTTGTATTAAAATCAGCCATTTTTGCGCCAACTCCGAACATACAGAACTATATTTTTTAGAGCTGTAACAACCCGTATGTATTCGTTACTGAGTAACGGGTACATCGCCTGACTCGAAGTAACGAATCGTTACTTACAAATTCATTTCGTTACTCGCATGTTTCGTATCCATGTCAGTTCGACTCGTTTGATACGGTTATACGAACACAATGTGTTATACTTATAAGTATTCATAAAGTACGAAGTCATGACTCATGTCGTATCACGTATGCGACGCGCTTTGTGCGAAGCTACATTGCTTGATGCTGTTAAGTACACTATTGTATGTCGTATGAAAAGTACCGAGTAACGTAACGATAAGAAAGTAACGGGTACTGGTTCTTTAAGTAACGAATACATACGGGTACACAATTTCTCGTTACTTTTACAGCTCTAATATTTTTATCATATTGTTTGCACAGATATAAATGTATTTATGTATTCATAACCGACATAGCGTATTGCCCAGTCATAATCTTGAAATTCCGGATTGATTGTTCGACTAATCCAGTAATAGGATAGTCTCTCGTATTAAAATTTGATAATTTTCAACAAACAATAAAAACCAACTGTGTAGGTTTTCACGGCCGGTGTTGATCCAAATCTTCTTGGTTTCCGGGCTTGTATGCCGTGGTCCATCGCCTTTGATAATGTCTACCGCAGTTGTAGACGAATACCAATGGACCACGGCATACAAGCCCGGAAACCAAAAAGATTTGAATGAAAACCAACCTTTTGATCTTAATTTCATTTCGACTCGTAAATACAAATAAGAATTAAATACATTTTAAACAAAAAAAACATGTTGAGGCGACCCTATATTATTTACGATTAAATTTTGGGTGTAGCTGGAAATTTAAATAAACCGGTTTTACCATTTTTAATAATCTAAAGTATTGATTGCAATAGTGAATCATGACAACAATTAACTACGTGATCTAACTCATATATATGCATTATACAGTTCAATGAAATGTCTATTAAGATGAATTTTTCAACCATCAATGTTTGCAAATGATCCCGAGCACGTAACCCACACACTTGCATACACATTATGCGTTATACAGGTTTATTCGTTTATCATTACAATAGGCAAAACATGTCAACTTTTCGTATAAATTTACATTTCTACCCTAGCAAAACTTGCATAACAAATCTCAACAATATTAGAAAAGAGGGAGATTTCAAGAGCTAGACGCTATTAGGGCGCCAACGGTATCTAAAATGCCAATCTTACGTGTATCGAACATATCGATATCTATATTTATGTTGTACCACAATACAGTCAAAGTTCCTTACTCGCGAATAAGGAGTTTCGAATTTATAAAAAATAACACTTTATTTACATAGGGTGTTTCCTAAAACGCCTCATTCCATAACTCCGATAATGTACTTTAACATAATACAGTTGACCCGCGGTAATTCGGTTTCTGTCTAATCCGACATGTCTATAACAGTTCATACAAAACACCGTGACTTTTATAGTGTACTAGCTGCTCCCCGCGGCTCCGCACGCGGTTGTGATGAAACACGGTATAGTGAAAAAAGTAGCAGAGCCTTCGGCTATATATATTATATCTCCGAAACGACTGGATCGAATTTGACGGGACTTTCACTGACAGAAGCTGATGTCACAAGGACTTACTTAGGCTACTTTTTATTTTATATAATATAAAATAACAGCAGCCTAAGTTACTCTTTATAACATTAGGCCTTGGCCTGTTTGTAGGGTATAAATAAATAAATAAAATAAATAAATAAATAAATAAATAAATTAGCTATCTGCTAGTGAAAGTCCAGTTAAATTCGGTCCAGTCGTTTCGAAAATTAGCCGGAACAAACTGACAGACGGACACACAGACCGACAGACAAACAGACCGATCGACAGATAGACAGAAACTTTAAAAATTGTGATTTTTCGGATTACAAGATACTCCTTTTCAAAGAAATACAAGCTGTCGGTGGCAGATCGACACCGCCTTGCCGAACGTTTGTCGGATTACCGCGGGTCAACTGTATAAAATGATTTTTACAAACGTCTTACTGATTATTAGTTTTCATCGCGATGTGTTTTCTTATGGTATTTGAAGTGATGCGGCAGGGAGAAGCTCTTGCCACAAATGTCACACAAAAAGGGCTTCTCCCCCGTATGTATTCTCATATGAGGCCCCACATTTGATTTTCTTGCAAACTTCTTGTGGCATACCTCACACTGAAATGGTTTCTCTCCAGTATGTATCATGTTGTGGTTGGTTAACGCTGACGGGCAGCTAAAACGCATTTGGCAGAGGTGGCAATGGTACGGTTTGTCACGGATATGGATACGTCTGTGACAAATTAAATCATTTTGTATGCTAAAGCGCTGGCTACAAAATTCACACTTGAGCTCGTCTGTCGGGGTTTCACGGCTCGTGCTAGCAGTTGCGAATTGACTTTCGTCGATGCTTCCGGCCACGTTGGGATTGGGAGCTGCATTATTGTTCTCACCGCTTTCGGGAATCATTCTACTACCACCTTCAGATGTTTCTGTAGAAGCACCTATACTTTCTGCTGTTGTTCTATCGTCGAAATCCATATCCTGACTCTCTTCGTCCTGGTCTGGCTCAATTTTAATTTTCACCTCGCTATAAAAATTTTTGCTGTCGTCGGCTTTAAATAATGATTCGAAATTGTCACTGCTAAAATAGAACGGATTTTCTTCAAACATGGGATTGGTAGCGCTATTGTTATCTGCGTTGTCAGGGATTGCTCGACTACCTGCACCTTCGGATAATGCTCTAATTCTTGCTGACACTGCACCTTCGGTCGTTGTTCTCTCATCACGTAAATGTCTATCGCGATTTTTTTGTTCCGATTTATCGTCCATGATGGCGTCATCAATAAACTTTGCGTCATCGTAGTATTTTCGGCTGTCATCGGCGTTAGATGCGGCTTCATAATCACCGATAGTAAACTCAAACGGATTTTGCGACTCATCGCCCGTTGTTTCATCTAAAGCTTCTATCTTTATTGTTATTTCTTTATCAATTGAGTTTTCTGAATCGTCGTCAATCGACGCCATTTCTAAGCCTACGTAAAACACTACCACGTCACAACCAGTGTGTGGTGTACGCGAAGACAGTCAACTTCTTCCGGGTGTAACAGGACCGTATTAGAAATAAAACTAAAACTAGGTTTTTATAAATCGACGAATATTTTTATCATTAAACAATGAAAATAATGATAAGAGAGGTACAATTGATAGTGAGTAGCTATTTGGTAACTAACTTCCATAAACTTTTTTAAATAAAACAAAACTTTAAAAACGTTAGTACCGATATATTCTATACTCCGTGAGTGCGCTGTTGCCAATATTGTGAACATTTGAACAAGCATTTTATAAAGAAGTCTGTTCGTTTCATACGTTTCAGCAATGATTTTTTTTCTCTCGTAATTTTAATTGGTGGCAATAGATAAAATTTTGAACATAGTTTCTATGTAAGTAACTTATCTTAAAAATTGCTAATTTACTATTACTTTTCGTTTTATCGGTATCCGATAAAAGCTGGTTATTTTCATAATTATATTTTTTTTAAATTATATTTAGTAAACTGTTATTAAACTTTGGGGACTTATTGCAAATATATTAAGAAATAAGTTGACCAATTTTCATTTACTTCTCATGTAGAGACTGAAAAAATAATAAATTAACAAACAATAATTAATATGCTTATATTTATGACACAATATGTGAAAATTACTGCAATCATAAAATGACAATTCATTATTAAAACGTAGTACTGTTGTACATAGTACTATACCCTTTAATCTTTTGAAGTAGCAAAGCTTAGGACATAAAATATTGTAAGAATTGGAAAATCACAGGAAAGTGGACAGGTTAAAGATAAGATAACACCTTTCTTTATAAAGTATAACGTTTCGCTGTTATATTACAGCATCTTCAGATACTGAAAATTTGATACAAAGAATTAGTTACATTAAGTTCTCAACAAAAATGTTACAATTTGCGTACCATTTTATATTGATGTTAAGTCAAATTTTATAAATATTATAAATTTATAAATAAATAATTTTAATTTAATTTAATAAATAATTTTATAAATTTTTGTTGAGAACTTAATGTAACTAATTCTTTGTATCAAATTTTCAGTATCTGAAGATGCTGTAATATAACAGCGAAACGTTATACTTTATAAAGAAAGGTGTTATCTTATCTTTAACCTGTCCACTTTCCTGTGATTTTCCAATTCTTATTCAACAAATGGACATGACTACGACAAATAAAATATTGTAATTGTGAGGCGGTGGCGCCCGGCATTCTCTAAAGTCTAAAGTCTCAGGACTACAGCTCTATTTCCCAATGAATAAGTTGGACCGAAGTATAGTTTCACCTTAAGCATCAGGTATGGATTATAATTCACTCTTGGTGTGCCTATATGTTGCAAGTCACATACGACTCTCCGAGTACTCCAAAAATCATGTCTACATACTTAGAATAGTAGGACTATTTGGTTTTTCCAATTTGAATCATAATATTCATCAGTAAACGGTTCACGGATTCTTAGTAACTGAACTGCCTATGAAATATATTTGTCTACGCACAGAAATAAAGCATTAATTTATTCACTGTTGACGACTGACGTCAATAAATATTGTAACAGAACAAAAACGACGAAATTACTCTTTTTAAAGGCTCTTGTTTACGAGTCGATTTCGCCCGTACGACTTGAGTTGCTCAATCTGGACCGAAAGCAGTACCTTCCGCAGAGTTAAAACTATATCCATATTAAATTTCATCGCAATCGGCCCAGCGGTGTGGCCGTGAAAGCGTAAGTCATATTATATTACAACCCTCACTTCATCCCCACAGGGGTTGAATTTTGAAAGAAAGTAGCCTATGTCCTTCCCCAGATTTCAAAGTATCTCCGTATTAAATTTCATAACAATCGGCCCAGCGGTTTGGTCGTAAAAGCGTAACATACAGAGCAAGTTTCGCGTTTATAATATTGGTATGGGTTAACGACTTGAACCCTTATATACATAAAAAAACGTATAAAGAATACACTATTAACAAGACGTGACATAGGTACTGCGTTTCTACAACTGAGATAATAATTCATATTATATCTATTGTAATTTACTATCACCTAACCGGGGCAGTAACGAAACTATAATATTTTATTGACAAACGGAGCCTACTTATTGCCTTAAACTGTCGAGGGCATCTCTTCAGAAGATCGTAACAACCAACATTTTATAGAAAATCTTTCAGAACTAAGTATAATACGCGCCACGGATCTAAAAGGTTCGGAAGTTAGTCACAAACAGCGTCGTAAAAGCACATTTTAGAGCCTTTGGAACTCCCACCACCTCCCAGCTACCTGCACGGAACGTCGGTGATTGGCCGTGTTCGCTCGTTGCCTTTGTCACTTGTCGCTTTCCTGCTTTAAAGTACAGTCGAGTACGCTATTGTCAAGTTGTTATTGCTATTTTAGTTTTGTTGAGTTGCCAGTTTGTAGTTTTTTTAACAGACTGTACAAGCGCAAGCCCGCATTCGCATCTAACTTCCGAGCCTTTTAGATTCGTGGCGCGTATTATAATTTATTTATACATGTAACAGTGAAAGTGATAGCGGAGAATGTAAAACTTTACTGTTTTCGTTTCATTCCAGATCATTTCTCTAACTGATGCGGATTTTTTTGGAAGCATAGTTCCATCATTTATATATTCTGTCTGTCTGCACGGACATCACTAGCTAACGAGGGAAGGAAATGCAGACAGGTGAAACTGAGTGGGACATCTATAAACCTCTATAATGAAAACTGATACGTCTTTTTGATATTACGCTCTCAATATAATATATATTACAATACAATGATGATTTCGAAGCTTGACGTTTGTAATCAAAAAGTCGGGCCGCGCGCTAAGTCACAGAAAGAAAAAAAAGACTGAATTACGATTATAGTCCTGAGCCATAAACAACGCTGGCACTCTATATCGTCCTCATTCTTGCGCTTGCGTTTGACCCAAGGGCGTAGATAATTTTTTTCTGGGTGGTAAAGCAAAAAAAACAATATTTTTTTGACGTGATAACGTCTTATAAATTGATGAAACACCAGCTGCACGCACAAAAAAGTGTAACGTTCCGCCTGACCCTAAATATGATATTCGAGCGGAATACGTTATCACGTAAAACTATCGTCCGTAAACCGACTTTACAGACAACCATTTTTTAAGTTTTGTTAATATCACATACAAGGAAGGTATCAAGCACAATATAAATTTCCAAATTAATTTTACAATTAATGTATTTTCAAAAAGTATTTCTAAATTTTTTTTTAGCCAGGTATTCGTAATATTTTCAGTTTTATTTTTTTATTATTATGATTCTAGGGTAATAATCCCCTTTACCGCCTTCATATCTACGCTCGTGGTTTGACCAATGTCTAGGGCCGCGCCGATTTAGTCACGATACATATATATATATATATATATATATATATATATATATATATATATATATATATATATATATATATATATATATATAAAAACCGCTGCACACGAGGCTGGTTTCCCGCTAGATTCCTTACTAGATTTGGCTGCTATATTTCAAGCGTGCTGTGGTACTAGTTTTGGTGATGGTTTTTATGTGTCGCTTCACACGATGCGTGTATTGAAGCTTGCTTTTTCGATGTGTTTGGTGCGCGCGCAGTGATAGTTTGAATGTTAACAAAAGTAGATGTTTATTGTCTCTGAACAAAACACACACTATGAGGCCGTGTTTGTGGGCGTTTGTCCATGTCGCTCACGTGACAAGAAACTGTTTTCTGATTAGTTCTTGCTAAAAAACAAGCAGACAAACTAGTATGAAAAATAGCCCCGCTTCTAATTTTGAAACCCATCATGTAAAATAAAAATAGACATTTAATTATATACTATCACAAAAATAGCAAATTTAAATAACTGAAGATTGTATTGTTTTAATTTTTAAACCTTTGTTCAGCACTGTATTAAGTAATTAACTACAATGTACACGCATATTTAGAGTCATTAATGATTTCCTATGCAATTAAAACAGCCATTTTAGTTTAGCTCATACAGCATTACTCATATTTTATCCAGACTATTGTTTCCGTTTTTTTAATACTTTAATTAATAATGCTAAATTTGTACGCCGTCCATTAATTTTTACCCCAGGAATAGAAAGTTGAAAAGGACAGTGATGTTAATTTTGATAATGTGATAGAATATTTTAGCAAAATAAAGTCCCGTAAGCACGTTTAGTGTGTGTTGTATTATTTTGAGGGTGCTCAATAGAAAACCGCCCGGGGTGCCAACCCACGCTACTCCGCCACTGATTGGGATATATGTATTTTGTATGTATATTCATTAGTAACAAGTAACATCCCTACCCGGCTATAATACACTATATCTAATGTTTGTATACATAAATAAATTCTAACCACTTTCAAACCAACCAACGTACTAGTAAAGGGTGAAATATATATAGTGCCTATATTATATATTTATTTTTTTTTTATTTATTTAAGGGGTGAGATGCAGCCAGATGCGTGAAAAACAAAGTATTTTTAATATTCTTTTTTTCGTAATAATTAAGTTTATTTTATAAAACTGATTACACAGAGTTTTTATGTCACATCCTCAAAGTAAAAAAAAGTAAAAAATCGCCATCTTTGTCGGCCCCCCTTTCGAAAGTAGTGCTTCGCGGTGACAATCAGAAAATCTCACTGGATCATCCAAAATCAATAAAACAAATAAAAATCATTAGTTTAATAATAAATCTAGTTTTTAATCGAAGATTTTATTTTTTTTTTTTAATTAAGAAGATGACGGCTTTGGACAGATTATTCCCGTTTTTGCGACCAAAAATAATTAGTTTATTGTTAAAAAAGTCGAATTATTTTGAACAAAAATGAATCAAGGACTAGTTTTTAATGTTATCAATAAGCTGTAAAATTTCATCAAAATCCATAGAGTGGTTTTTGAATTATAGTCGTCACCGATTTGATTTTTCAAGTTTTCATAGTTTCGAGAAAAACACATTAGTATTTCGATGTAGATACGGTATTATATTTTCTGAAGTTTATATAGTTTTTGAGTTATAAATTTCTAAAAGAGTTTTCCAATTTTACACTTGAAATATATATAAATACTAATTAAATAATGACTTACATCGAATCATAAATTCCTGGGCCACACAATAGAGCTTCTGCCGATGTGGAAGATTTCTGCCATGGGGGTCCGAGACCCCTTCAGTAATAATATTGTATGATATCTCGAAAATTATTCATCGGATTGGCTTGAAACTTTCAGAGATTATTTTCGAAACTACATACTTCAAGAAAATGCAAACAAAATAAAATCTATTTTTTGAAAAATCTAACTGCATCTTGCCCTTAATACGCCAGGACTAAGATTATATCTGCTATAACCGAAATTGAAATTCGTGTATGCCAAATTTGACATAAAAAAAATGTTGGCTGAACTATTGAAAAACAACAACAAATCTTTTTTTTTTCAATGAAAAAAAAAAATAAATCGCTGCCGGATCGTTTGTTAAACGCTTACACCCTGTAGAAAGAAGGTAATATTTAATTTCTATGTAGGCGTTACTAAAAAAAATTAACTATAAGTTCTGTATATCGTAAATTTCTCTCTAAGCATTATAAATTTAAAGACACTAACTAACTAACTAAACTTACAAATGTGCCTTTAAATTTTGACAAAATTTCAAAGCGTTCAATATGACGTAGGTACTGTTTTCTTCATCATTTGGTTCTTGTATCTAGAGATTTAAATAAATGCTAATATTTTTTAAAATGCAGTTACAATTTTGAGATATTATAAGCTCTGTTTCTACCTCTCTGCAAACGGTAACAGAACCGTCACAGTCATGCGCAGTTGCTAAAACGTGTTCCAAAACCGATACAGTTTCGTTTTAGCTACTGCGCGTGACTGTGGCAGTTCTGTTACCGTTTGCAGAGAGGCTGGAACAGAGCTAGCGGCCCAGTCCGGTCGCCCCAATTTGTAAATTGCCATCGTTTTATCGTGGGCTTACGTTGCAAAATTGGTCTCCACGAAAAGCGCTTTTATTTTAACACGATAAATACAGTCTATGTCCATCCTGAAGGTCCGTTCTAAGTATTGAGGATTTTTTTTAAAAATCGGATGAGCAGTTTCTGAGATTATCTCCTACATCTAAACTTACAAACTTTACCTCTTTATAATATTAGTATACTTAATACTCTTAATACTGGCAAAAAAAATGTAATCGGATGAGTAGTTTCTGAAAGTACTTCTACCTAGGCACACGGTAGGGTGTCAGCCAAGCTCGGCACTGCATGTGTTCATTGTTACACGAACCATTTCGAGCTACTTGCGACCCCTTATAACTCTAAACCTATTTGAACTACCACACTTGCAATTTTGTTGATATTTGCAAACTATATTTTACAGTTTACACATTAATTTAAAAAAAATAATAAAAAAACTGCGTTCATTCATAAAAATACATGTCAATGACATAGACATAGTACGGAAGAGCATATTAGGTATGAATGAAAAATATGAAATGATATAAGTACTATGCACTATGCAGTCAACACATTATGTATGTACGTAGGATATATAGACCAGTTAAATATTACGCGATCCAACAGAGAATATTATAACCGTGTGACAGATCTGTACCTGGTCTTTGGATCAGACTGTCGTGGGTTCAGATCTCGCATCTGGTCATGGATATTTTGTTGTCGTTTAGACCCAGCTTTAATATTTGTTTTACGTAAGCAGCATATTTAAAAGCAATAGAGTATAGACATTTAAAAATTGTTGTACATAAATGAAAATCATAGTTTTTATCATCGCATTTTTCCGTGTTCTTATATAACACGGAAAAACGAATTTTCTCTTTTAATTATTTACATCATCAGGTACCTTACATATTATTATTTTGGTCGTTATTTTTAATATTGCAAATGCATTTTAATATTCCTAGCAGATATTTGAGACAACTTTCTAATTTAAAATACACCATTCCTTAGTATATTCATATCATTATTAATGTTTTCTTCTATAGAAAACGGTTGTCTATGATTGTGCTAGGGGTAGAATTCACATAGATGACAGACAAGATAATTTAATATACTTTAGCATTATTTTCTCAGTAGTTTGTTCTACCAATGAACAGGTAGCGCAAGTAACTATATTAAAAAAAAACACTAGCATGGAAACTATTCACAAAACCCAACTACAGTAATGCACATGGTGTCAACACAGATGGCGTTGGTTCACTTAACATTGAATCTTTAGTGCTCACTTCTGATTACAGGTATTCGACATGGAGATAACGCCACTGGTTAATGGTTATTGATAGAAAGAAACATCAAAATAAAAAGTAACTTTGTGCACTTTTATAACGACGATATTTTGTATCAATTATACGACGTCAGGACGATCAAAAATCTAGCAGGAACAGCAGGAATTAATATATTTTTTCTTTGTGTGCGACATAATTTTACCGCCATTGTTCAGGGTAGCGATAATTCACCTATTTCATTGATGAGTGCAATAACATAACACCGGTGGTTGATGGTTTTTCGAACGTGTTGATATTAATGATAGAACAAAAGTGGTCATATTTAAAAGGCGATAACAAGAATAATTTACTAAAAAATCTTAATAGTTATTGAAATTTTATAATTTTTTACGTACAACTGATACTTTGTATGTTATTTTTATTGCCAAATTACTATATATTTTAGAAATTTAATATATGTATATATTTTGACATGGAGGGGAGTGTAAAGAATAAAGATGGCGGTAAACCAGTTGTGGAACAGAACAATTAAATGGTTTTTGTTGTCATTGTAAAATTTTCAAATATATTTGTTAAAAAATCAAACCGATCTGTTTATTGTGTTACTGTAGTTGGAAAAATCGCTGTGAATTTAGTAAATACACATTATTGATAGGAGATTTGGAAGGTGTATGTGCGAAGAACGGCTTTCCAGTTTCTTGTGACTTAGAACTGCGACTGGATTATTTCTAATCATTTATATGTGAATCAAATATGTTTTCATTCATTTTCAAACAAATGATAATTTGAATGGCAGGTGAGTAACAGAACCAATCTCTGTTTTTTTCATGTTAACGTACAATTTTATTCGCAATATCCGTATTTCATTTAGAATTGTTTTATGTAAAGAATATAAGCAAGCCCAAATGAAGTGTCTGTATTTTCAATATAAAAAGTATTTTTGATATGAGTAAAACATTTTTCCATTTTTGTTATTAGTTTAATGCCGTAACTATTACTGAAACTTAGAACATTGTTGTATTTTAATATAATATGTAAGATTATCAGTTGATCTGTCACATACTATAATACGTATTGAATGACATTTGTCATTCATTACAGCATAATGTCTTATATTCCTAGTGTGTTTTGGTTTTATTTAAATAGCTTGCATTAAACAACAATTGAATGGATCTGGTATAGTATTTCTGGTACAATTTCTAGTGTTTAATATTTTAATACCGAAATACCTTTGTAGTGATTTCATTTTTATCCGGGTTGTCTTAGATGTTGAATCATACCAAAATAATATTGCTTCGCATTAAATATCCATTAGTATTAACTGGAACTATTTTAATGTACTTAGATAAATCATTGTAAAGAAATTTAAAATAAGATTATTCACATTAGTCATTACGTTGAAGCCCTTATATTGACTTGACGCACATAGTTTTTTTTTTAATGAGACTCAAAAAATAACTCGGAAAAAATGAGCTCAAAACATGATTTTTTTATTGTTAACATACGTATTTAGTATCATTTCCATATTTGCGTAAGGTTGCTAAATGAATGGTTGAATAATTATGAAAAGGAAAGAATTCATCTGACTGCAACCATAAGTAATCATTTCAAACATAAGATCAATTTTATTTTATTCGTTTATATTACATAATAGGTGTTTGTTGCTCAGGTCCTTAAACGGTTCTAGAACTTCGAACAATCCGAACTATTAGAAAGAAATCAGAATAATTGTTAGCTACGCGAACGGGAACTTTGCTTTATGCCCGGTTTACATTATTCCAGTCCATCGATCTAGTCCAGTGCTGGACTGGATCGCTGGACTGGATTCGTTGTCTACATTATTCCAGTCATTTAGAAGCCGTTTTCATCGTGAACACTACGGTGACAATGATTTCAAAAAGAGATCAGTTTCGAAAATGTTTCAAACGTGCTCAATCACTCTTGCTACAAGAAGTTATTAATGAGGTTGATAATGAACTAAGAAAAAAGGAACGGAATGGCACTGGATTGGCCGTCTACATTATTCCAGTTGCACTGGATTGATCGCACTGGATTCAAAAGTAGACCGCGAATCCAGTTACTGGACTGGAATGCTTACTGGATCCAGTGCATTCCAGTGAGGGTTTACATTATTCCAGTTGCAATCCAGCACTGGACTGGATCGCTGGACTGGAATAATGTAAACCGGGCATTATATAATAAAATTATAATATTATGTAGTGATGATTAGTAAGTATTGGTATTTTGTCTGTTTGAAAAACGTTTCGGGGTAAATTATTTATTGGGTTTAGTTAATAATGATGTCCGAATGAAAAAACAAGTTTTTGACTACGCACTTTTGATAACTTGAATACATTACTTATAAATACTAATTTTGAGACGATAAACATGGGTTATAGACGTAGCACAAAATAGTAATACTAAATTATTGTCTAATGATCACGTGCGATTAAGAAAGAAAAACTTTAGTCTTTACGCACTTGTGGTAAAAAATTGATCTTTAAATTTCGAATTTGGTTCGATGGCAAACGTAGCACTGCTGTATTCTTAAATATTAACTATACCTAACATAGATAAAAATCGTGCGAATAAGAAAAATTTTTTTAGTCTTTACGCACTTTTGGTAAAAAACAAATCTTTAAAATTAGAGTTTGGTCTGATGACTTAACGTAATACAGCTCTATTTTAAATAATTGACTATAATAGAGGTAAGGAACGTGCGAGTAAAGAAACACTTTTTAGTCTGTACGCACTCGTAAAAAACAAATCTTTAAAGTGTAATTTTGGTCAGATGACAAACAGCTCTATTGCAGTTATTATTGACTATAGTAGAGATAAGGAACGTGCGAGTAAAGAAACACTTTTTAGTCTGTACGCACTCGTAAAAAACAAATCTTTAAAATTAGAGTTTGGTCTGATGACTTAACGTAATACAGCTCTATTTTATATAATTGACTTATAGTAGAGATAAAGAACGTGCGAGTAAAGAAACACTTTTTAGTCTTTACGCACTTGTGGTAAAAAATAAATCTTTTAAAGTTTATTTTGGTCAGATGATAAACAATATGTTCCAATTTATTGACTATAGTAGGGATAAGGAACGTGCGAGTAAAGAAACACTTTTTAGTCTGTACGCACTCGTAAAAAACAAATCTTCAAAGTTTGATTTTGGCCAGATGGCAAACAGCTCTATTGCAATTATTATTGACTATAGTAGAGATAAGGAATGTGCGAGTAAAGAAACACTTTTTAGTCTGTACGCACTCGTAAAAAACAAATCTTCAAAGTTTGATTTTCGTCAGATGGCAAACAGCTCTATTGCAAATTATTGACTATAGTAGAGATAAGGAACGTGCGAGTAAAGAAACACTTTTTAGTCTGTACGCACTCGTAAAAAACAAATCTTTAAAGTTTGATATTGATCCGATGACAAACAAGCTCTATTCCAGTTTATTGACTATAGTAGAGATACGGAACGTGCGAGTAAAGAAACACTTTTTAGTCTGTACGCACTCGTAAAAAACAAATCTTCAAAGTTTGATTTTGATCAGATGACAAACAAGCTCTATTCCAATTTATTGACTATAGTAGAGATAAGGAACGTGCGAGTAAAGAAACACTTTTTAGTCTGTACGCACTCGTAAAAAACAAATCTTCAAAGTTTGATTTTGATCAGATGACAAACAAGCTCTATTGCAAATTATTGACTATAGTAGAGATAAGGAACGTGCGAGTAAAGAAAAACTTTTTAGTCTGTACGCACTCGTGGTAAAGAACAAATCTTCAAAGTTTGATTTTGATCAGATGACAAACAAGCTCTATTCCAATTTATTGACTATAGTAGAGATAAGGAACGTGCGAGTAAAGAAACACTTTTTAGTCTGTACGCACTCGTAAATAACAAATCTTCAAAGTTTGATTTTGGTCAGATGGCAAACAGCTCTATTGCAAATTATTGACTATAGTAGAGATAAGGAACGTGCGAGTAAAGAAACACTTTTTAGTCTGTACGCACTTTTGATAAACTACAAATCTATAAATTTCGATTTTGGTACGAAAACAAATATAAACGCTTAGATGACTTTTTATTAATAATTGTGTTACCGCTCTTTTGTGATTTTTATTAATTAAACAGTCATATCTTCTTATTAAAGTTGCTTTATTTAAATCTGAGAACCTAACTAGATGATTGTTACCGACTTCAAAAAAGGAGTTTGTCAATGAACACGTATGTATGTAGTAATGTCAGAGCTTCATAATAATTATTGGTACGTTAAGCTGCTGTATGATCCCGAGTTTCGCAAATGTATGTTTGCCCACGTGTATTTGCAAAATTACTGAACCAATTTAGACGATTCTTGCGTACTTATAACCGAGTTAATAAATTAACAAAAATAAATTTAAACGTTTAAATTTAACAGTGGCGGCTAAGCATTTAAAGACTCCAAAGCGCAATTTGGTTTTGAGACACTCGAAAATTTAAAATAATTTTTCAACAAAATGTTTTAAATTTTTTTAAAGACCTTTACAATAAATGAGACCTTAAATGCACGCTTATTACGCTATTTTGACGATCCGCCACTGCCCTTGCATCATCTTGCCATATAGTTATTATGTATTTTCTTTATTCTATAACTCAGTGAAGGCGAACCTTTTTGAGAAGTGGGTCAAATTGTTTTAATTATTTTTTTTAGTACTAGATCGTGGGTCACTAAGTCAGTGGCGTTACTTGTAAAGGGAGAGGAGGAATGGTTAAATACTATTTTTTTTAGTTCGAAACTTTTTTTAAAGGACACACGACGTTTTACGACCATGCTGGATTCAGCGTGTTTTTTTATAAGTATGATGATTTTTCCAAAGTTCCGAGAGAAGTCGGTTTTCGTCAAAAATCGCATTTTTTAAAGGGGTGTGTCTTGAAAAAATTACAAAAATCGAATTCTTCAATATAGGCGCCCTGTGATCGATTACTGATCGATGCAATTATCTTTTTTGTTTTTAGATTTGCAAATCACTTGATTAATTTCTTTTTATACTGACTCACTTATCAAAACTTTAAATGTTTCCCGTAACCTAGAATCTTGTTTGGCGTGAAAGAAAGTTAGCACAAGTAAAGAAAAAAATCCGAAAATAATAAATTTATGATTTTATATATAGAGTTATTACATGACAAATTTTATTTTTATGAAATGAACACTCAGGGCGCGAGTTCTACTCGCACTTGTCCGTCTTTTTTTTAATATTATTGACGGTTCTCTTTTTTATGATATAAAAAATGAGTTTATAGAAAACACGTGGGTCATTTAAAAAGTCTGCGTAGGTCAGTGTCTGACCCGCGGGTCATAGGTTCGCCATCACTGCGAGTATAACTTTACATTGATTCCCTTCTGTTCTAGCTATTTCAGCTCTTTCAGGACTGTTTTTTTCAGAATATTCTATCGAGACATTGATAGAAAATTAACTAATACAGTGTATTCACTGATAGTGAATAATTCTTGTATTCTACTAGATGTAAGTTTGAATAGTTTTTTATCCAACTCAAAATTTACTATCGGAAACTGCTAAGGTATATTTTTTTGTACTTCAATGTCAACCGGAAGTCTACATGTATTTTTTTTTGGATGGTAACATAAACTTTACATTAGGTTACATAAGAAAATATTGGAGAAAAACGTTATCCATTATCTAATTAAACACACAGTAATAATTTTTTTTAATAGCACTCCACTAATGTGTAAATATCATATACTTTTATATTATACTGAGCATAGGAATAAAATCGCAATCGAACTATTGAGATGCAAGCATATACTTCTGTTTTTTTTTACGCCGTAAGCACTGACGTATCCAGGAGGGCAAAGAAATTTCTAATTTGCCCCCTCCAGGGCCAAAAGCTGGGTACGCCCATGTTAACGTCATAGAAAAAGATAAAGCTTTTGAAACAAAGATACTTTATTCAGATTGAATGCAAGTACATCAACCAATCCTATCATCGGAGAAATCAGGGAATTACATCGAAGAAAGAGACGCGGATATATTTTCGATACGCTTTGTTGCGTTCACTCACCGCACATTGAGTAGATAGGCAATGATTCATATAGTTAATTAATAGATATATGGTAAATATTAATAATTCCGAATGTTAATAAAGTCCATAAACCACTTCGTGAGGAGTGGGGTTCGCTAAAGACTCCGCGTCGAAAGGGGGGGGGGGGGGTGTTGGCAAAGGAACGTAGTTTTATTTCTTGCTTGCAAACTCAAAGATACATTTAAATTATAATTTTTTGGAACAACGAAGTTCGGTTTTCCTTTAAGATATTTTTATATGCATCATTCTAACCATACACATAACTAGACAAATTATATTGGTCTAGTTATGTATATGGGTAACATAAGAGGAATATTCAAACTTAGCTATTAATTAATAAGAAAAATCGCAGGGTTGTGGACAAAAAGTTAGGTTTATTAATGTACGACGTTTCGTCTATAGATTTAGACTTTTTCAAGTACAATCTGAAAATTCAAAACAATAATTATGCGATTTTTCTTTTATTAATTATTATCTCGATGGACACGATATTTAATATATTATATTCAAACTTAGCTGTTACGTAAGTCCGTAGTAGTAGTCTGTATATTATTTACTTGCGTAATTGGGTTTATTACGATGAGGTATGACATTACCATGTTGAAAACGAGTGCCAGCGAGTTTCCAGTCACACGGCCCGTAATACCATTATGCACGAGATGTATATGGTACTGTTTGCAAGTACCCCCTATAAATTAGCTGGTTTTCACTACATATTCAGTATATTTGTAACAATTATGACAGTTCGATTGTGAAATAAACTTACGTTTGTTTATGAAAATTACTCATTTCTAATGATAGTCGATGTGTAGCTTACGAAAATTGTTGTTAAATTGATTAGATTGCGTACTAGTGCGTAATGATTCACTTTACATACATGTAAAGCAGCTGTTTTATAGGGGCTAGTGTCAAAATGATGTTTTATTTTTTATTATATTTTGCAATACAACACAAGTAAGTCACACGCATTCTGCAGATATTATGTGTGTGTTTTATTACTTTACTTTTTAAAGTAGGTAGTTTATATTTTTTTCCTAATTGTTATTGTGTTTTTATTATTGGTTGTTTATTTATTTTTTATCTTGGTGTATTATCCAGCGTTTATAATCGGCAATAATATTATTCGAACAGTTGCCCGCTTACGTAGGTTTTTTTACGTAATATGTATTTTTTTTTATTTTTTCTGGACCTTGCCTAGTGCCTTCTTAATCTGTAGATCTGGAGCCCTTACCTAAACAAACAAAAATAAAAAAAACAGTTGTGTGGTTTTAAGAAACCACGACGCAAGTGAAACTTTTATTGGATTGTAGGCGTTGGATTGTAGACACTTATCCATCACGATTAATTATAAACAACAATATTCACATGAATACACGAATAAAAACATATAAACACTGTACAGCACTTGCCCGCATGACAGACTGACTATGTGTTATACATACTACACGGTCAGCTGATGCTAACCATGGGCGCCGCCATATTGGCCTTGGCTGCTCTACCGAGCGCCTACTCCGAACGCCTTTCACTTTACCCCTACTCCGCGGCCGCCTGTAATGTGACATGCAACAGACAGCCAGAAAAATTCGGGGCGATAGAATAAAAGTTTCACTTTAAAAAACATATCGATGCATTTTTGCAGTAAAATTATAGTTATAAATATTGCGTTTATTTCCAAAACCTCTGATTCGATTGGCACTTAAATCAGTAGACCCAGAGCCCATAATTTACAAGGAAGTCATTGTTGACAAAAGAAATTATAAGTACAAGAATTGCGTACAGATATATCCAAAACCACTGAACTGATTGACATCAAAATTGTACAGACACGTACCGTTAAATGCAAGAATCCACTTTTCTTTGCTTTTTGAAAGTAGTACCAATACTTCCATTACTACCTTACAAAGCATGAAAGTAACAATATTATGATTTTATTATAATATAACTTTGCACAATGCCGTCATCAAATGACCTCAGATAATTTTCGTAACGATATTTATTCTTTGAAAAGAGTTAAAATTCATTTGAGTTATTACTTTCTTACGAATAACGTGCTATTAAGTGTTTATTTTTCGTAGTTTGCCAAAATGTGTGTCGACGCCGCAAAGGTAATCTAATCAGTTCACATTTTATATTTTGGGAAGCATAAAATACATAATTGACTGTTAGTATTGATAATAATAATTAAATATTGAATGTAATCTAAATAGATATCGTGATAATAAATATTTTTTCATATGAAATTTTGTGATTCCATAGTATTTACAGCATTATTGTTAATACGCGATCTGACTTTTTTCATTGGACACAAATCAATATCTGGTAGATTCGATCATTACTCGTGTGTCGATTGATATTAAATATTTATGTCTGTTTTGATGAAGGTGGGGCAGCACGGGGTGCGGGCGTACATTGGCGCTGCTAGTGTGAGTGGTGCGTCGCCCCAACGCCCAGCGCCCCGCGCGGCCATGGAGTCGCCGCGATTGCGACTCGTCGCAGCTCTACTGCTACTGTGGTTGGAAGGATTGGTCAATTTAGATGTGGCGCAAGGCGCCGCTGGAACTGCAACGCCACCGGCCGTGGCGTCAACTGCTACAAAAACAGGGCCGATCATAACTCACTTTCCTCAGCAAAAGCATAAGCTGCGTTTCACCCACATGGTAAGGAGTCAATCATATACTTTTGTTCTATACGGAGCATAGGAATAAAATCGCAATCGAACCATTAGGGTGCAAACGTATACTTCTGTCTTTTTTTAAGTCGTAAGCACTGGCGTATCTAGGAGGGTAAAACAAGCACGGGGGACCCGGCTTAAGAAATTTCTAATTTGCTCTCTCCTGGGCCAAAAGCTGGAGTACGCCTATGTTAACGTCATAGAAAAAGATAGTTTTTGAAACAGAGATACTTTATTCAGATTGAATAGTCCTATCATCGGAGAAATGTGCTCGACTGCGAACAACTTGCTGAGTGAGACAAATGTTAATATTTTTGATATAAAATTTGGCGAATATAGAATGGTTTTAACTGTCCACTTACTTAATTATGTAAATTAACTGAATGCACTGTAATAGTGCTAACACACGGTCGAACTTGGTCCGGTCCGACAACGGACATGGTACGGCGGATCTTGCAACAGACGACCGAATCTGTTCCCATCGAACCGGGCGAACACGCAGACTACTGTACAGACGAACAGATTTGGTACGGAGCGGACCAGATCCGCTGTCCGCTTCGAACCAAGTTCGACCGTCTGTTAGTACTATAATACTGTATCAATTTTATATTATGTAGGTATACTATTATTGAATTCTGCATATTCTCAAATTACATAGTTGAATTATCTTTTAAGTACAATTTGTAATTGCCTTACTACTTGAATTTTCTTTATTTTTTATCTCTTTTTTGTATACGCTTATTTAAGGCTTTCTTTATATTTCTTTATATTTGTTATAGTGTAATCTGTTATTGGGTTTTATACCTGTTGATTACTATAATAATAAATAAATAAATCAGGGAATTACATCGAAGAAAGAGACGCAGATATATTTTCGATACGCTTTGTTGCCTTCGCTCACCGCACATTGAGTAGATAGACAATGATTCAGATAGTAAATTATTAAATATATTGAGTCAATGAATATCGAGAGATTTGGCAAAACTTCTCAGGGAAAAAAGATAATTGTTGGATTCAAAATTCACACCTTAGTTTTGTTGTGCTCTCTTGAATACTAAATTTCACTGTACTTTATAATTCGGGCGTTAGTTTTGTCGTTTCAAATGAAAAGGAATCAATGATTTGTATTCATAGATTGTGCCATTTACCCATATCAATGAAACCTTTGGAGGAAAGGGATTTTAATTGAGAATGGTATTAAAGAAGACACCCTTTTTCAAAAACCATATGTGGCCAAAAATTGTTTAAAAAAAATTCGCAGGTTTTTAAAAAAATCCCATCAAATCAGAAAAAAACTCTTAATAGTATATTGTGCGACTAGTGAGAGAAGGAGAAGATTCCATGAGCGTGAAATTTGCCGCACGAGCGTAGCGAGTGCGGTAAAGCGCACGCGAGTGGAATATTCTCCTTCGATCAATGGTCGCACATAATACTTTATTCAACTAGCAGGAGTAATATGTAATCGGGGCCCTGATAAAAGAGGGAAAAATAATAAATCACTTCATTGATTGACGTACCCACCGTCAGTGTATGCACACAAGATTGCCATGACTTTAACAGAATTGCGATGCTGTTTTCATATATACAATACCGCCTGCCGCGTTTCTATTGGTCCAGAAGCTGCGTGCAGTTTTTTTTCATTATTTCACGCTTGGGCTTGCTACTGAGTTTCTATTGGTCCAGAAAATTCATTATCACACTGTGCGGCTTATTATCAGCACTCTACGCGTCAACATGAAGTAATTTATTATTTCTCCCGAGTTTAGCAGGGCCCCGAAATTACATATTACTCACGCGTGTTGAATAAAGTAAATTAATGATACAAACATGGTTTATCTGTGATGTATAAATTTTTTCTAAGCGGTAATTTTAATAATTAATATCTCATTGTAGGTACTCGATGATGTAACAGGCCAACTATATGCAGGGGCGACTAATCGACTTCTTCAACTAACACCAGATTTACAGTTGATCGAATCAGTATCGACGGGTCCTCACAACGATAGTCCTCTGTGTCACGCGAGCGGTTGTAACAATCCAGACATAGAAACTGCGCTCATGGACAACGTTAATAAAATGCTCATTGTCGACCGTGATTCAAAGATGCTAATAGCATGCGGCTCTCTGTCTCAAGGTGCATGCCACAAGTTCCGTTTATCTAACATTTCGCTCGAGGCAGAATTCATCCCGATAAGCATAGCCGCAAATGACGAACACGCATCGACGTACGCGTACATCGGCCCCAAACGTTATAATCCGTGGGGCCGATCCAATATACTTTACGTCGGAACTACCTTTACGAACAACGGGGAATATCGACACGACGTGCCGGCCATAGCGAGCCGCAATCTAGATAATTTAGACATCGTTGAATATTCGTTTTCGAAACAGTCACTTTTACAAATCGATGTTAAATATCGCGATCATTTTCTCGTGCAGTACGTTTATGGATTTAACGCTAGCGACTTTGCATATTTCGTAATAGTGCAAAAACAGTCCCATTTGCCCGGTCAAGAAGAGCAAGGATACGTGTCGAGACTGGCACGAACTTGTATTAGCGATGCAAATTACGACAGTTATACCGAAGTGACACTGCAGTGTCTCGCCGAAGCTGAAAACGGCGACACTGTCAATTATAACTTGGTTCAGGATGCAAAAGTCACTGTGGCCGGCGATGAGTTGGCCAGAAGGCTCGATATCGAGCCTCGTTCGGCTGTACTCGTTGCAGCGTTCAGACCTTCGCGCGGAATTACAAATGAACCTCGGCAGCAGTCCGCGTTATGCCTCTACAGTCTCGTCGATATCGAAGCTAAATTCAATGAAAACATTCACATGTGCTTCAATGGCAGCATTAAATACAGAAATATGGGATATGTTTCCGGTCCTATTTTGGATGGAAAATGTCCTAGCGCTGGAGTATGTATTACATATTATGTTACGTCCGATTCTAAAAAATATAAATTTACCTTGTTTCTTTATTGTACTAATTATTTTTTTCATCACATAACTTGACATTTTTTGATCTTTTTTTTAACAAGAACATTTTTATTTTAGATGTCGGGTAACATACACAGTTTTTGCGACGTGGGACTCAAAATAAGCGGCGTATCTCCGATTGTTAGTAAAACATTGCTTACTTTCCCAAACGTGTCAATATCTGCCGTCGCAACCGCTAGTACTGGTAGCCATTTAATGGCTTTCTTAGGTACAACAAATGGAAAACTCAAAAAGGTTCTGTTGTCTAGTTCCGTACCTTCAGAGTACGAAGAAATAGTTATAGACAACGGAAATAAAATCCTGCCAGATACTCGATTGTCTCCGAACGGAGATTATCTTTATGTATTATCCACATCTATGGTAAGTAGAATAGATGGTCGGAGTGCTGAGCAACTTTTATTCGCAACATTTTTCAAAAAAACTTATCTCTCTGAGACATTCGAGCGTTTCGAGACTTTTTGAACATTCTGTATATTTGTGATCAAATTACATGTGTTTTTTAGATAACTAAAATGCGCGTCGAAACTTGCAACAGCTATAGTAATTGCTCGATGTGTTTAGAATCTAAAGATCCATATTGCGGATGGTGTTCCTTAGAGAAAAAGTGAGTACATATATTATTCACATTTCATGAAATTTAACAGCAAAAATGTCATCGGCAATTTTTAATGCATCCGTCATACCTATTTTAGATGCACAATTCGTACTGCTTGTCAAAAAGCTTCGCATAGTTCTCCTAGATGGCTTTCACTCGGAACAGGTCAACAGTGTATCGATTTTGAACAAGTATATCCCGATCGCATTCCCATAAATCAGATGACAACGGTGAAGCTTTTGATAAGAACACTTCCTGAATTGCCGAGCGGTGCTAAATATAAATGCGTGTTCGGATCTGCGGAACCGATCGATGCGAACGTCATCACTTCCGGACTATCGTGTCCTACACCGGAAGTCCACAACAGACCGGCAATAACTGGAAATCACGATCACATACTCGTTCCGCTGTCTGTTAGATCGTCCGAAACCAATAAAGATTTTGTATCGAGAAATTTCGCTTATTACGATTGTTCGAGACACACGACGTGCATGGATTGCGTTAAATCTCAGTGGGCTTGTAATTGGTGTGTCTATGAAAACAAATGCACTCATAATATGTCTGCCTGCCAAAAAACAGTGATCAGCGGTGAAAATGTAAGTGTACACAAGAAATTGCCCATCGTCTCCGATTCTCTCACTTGTGCTCTTCTTTGCTTCCGTCGTGATCTTGAATTTAAGATTTTATTCAGACCAATATATTGACAAAAAATAAAAAAAAAATAACAAATCAATATAGCACAAGATGACGTTTCGATCCGGATTTGGATCTTCTTCAGAAATATCTAAAAAATATAAAAATTAATTAGTATTAAGCTATTTATTATCTAATAAATTGTACGAAAGATTGAAAGTTTGATGATTCAAAAAATAATGAAAAATTAATAACAAACAAATTTTATAATACGTAGTCATGGATATCAAAGTTTCAAAATATCAAAAAAAAATTGTTTGTTATTTATTTTTCATTATTTTTTTAATCATCAAATTTTCAATCTTTCGTACAATTTATTAGATAATAAATAGCTTAATACTAATTAATTTTTCTATTTTTTAGATATTTCTGAAGAAGATCCAAATCCAGATCGAAACGTCATCTTGTGTTATATTGATTTGTTATTTTTTTTATTTTTTGTCAATATATTGGTCTGAGAAAAATTGGTTGACAATTTTATTTATTTGAAGAGTTCTATTCAGACGTTAATCAAAGATTTAAGATTTTATGTTTCAAAAATTTTATTTGTGACGAAATCACTTCCCGCGGCATGTTCCTCCAGGATAGATCATTAACGTTTGGACTTATTATTTTCAGAATCCAAATTTTTTACCGAACCATGGTGCTAGTTTCTGTCCACGTTTTCGACCAGGCAATGGTGTGCGTTTACTGCCAAACAATGTTCCTCAAGAAATACAATTTGAAGTAGAGAACCTTCCACGACCACAGCCTGGCCATACAGGCTTTCAATGTATTGTACGTATTGAAGGTGCCAACATGCTGGTCCCGGCACGAGTCGACTCCAATCGTTTCATAATTTGCGATAAAACGACTGTAAGTAATTTTACTTTGAGAAGATTTAATTCTTTATTTTTAACGCGAATACTTCTTTAAAACCAAAACAACTGTAAATGTTGAGTGAACTGTGTAGTAAGTAATGATGTGTCGGATATCCGAGGGAGAAGAAAGATCCGTATCCGTTTTTTTTTTTGGCGGATCTTTTACCTTATTAATTTTCAATTCATAGATGGAATTTTATATATATAGGTGATTAGGTAATAATGAAAACTTGTTAAATTCCATTCAGATTATTTTTTATTTTTTTAAATCGTATTTGGCACCTTTATATTGCAAACATTTATCGTAGTGAGTACCATACTAATAGTACATAACTCAAAGGTACTAAATCAACTATCTTTATAATGAGATATTGCATATCGATCCTTGGAAAGAGACAGTCTGTTATGAGAGTTAACTCTTAAAGAGGTCAATAACTTTTTCCCATAACAGATAGTCTCTTTCCAAAGGTCGATGTGCAATATTTACCGCCGCGTACTCTAAGAAAGTTTAGATCCGTATCCGTATCCGCGGATCTTGAAACCAAATATCCGTATTCAGATCCGTATCCGCGGATATACATTTTTTACGATCCGGCACATCACTAGTAGTAAGTAACGATGTTTCATCTTATAATTTCGAAACGAAAACGAACATCCAAGCGATATTAATATAGCATCGAGTAGACAGAGGACAGTGTTTGTGCATATAATGACCTTCGGACTGAGTCCGCTACTGCAGTAAGCGCGAGTAAGGCAAGGAGTCCGCAGTATGACGTAATTTTGCAGTGTCCGGCGGACGTTTATTAATTCCATTGCAATTTTAACGTGATTATTGACGTGACAACGTCTTATAAATTGATGAAACACCGGCTGCATGCACCAAAAAGTATCACGTTCCGAAATGTGTCACGTTCCGCCTGACAGCTACTAAAATTTAGGTTATGTATTATTAAATATGATATTTGAGCGGAATACGTTATCACGTAAAACTATCGTCCGTAAACCGACTTTACAGACAACCAATTTTTTCTTTTTCTTTTTTAAGTATTCATACAATGCAAACAGCGGTGAATATGAAGCTAGCGTTAAAGTTGTGTGGAATCGCAGTCATCACGTCGACGAAACGGCCGTTACTCTCTACAAATGTGAAATTTTGGGCTCTCATCGTGAACATGCCGACTGTTCCTTATGTGTTACGAGACATAAACAATATCAGTGCACGTGGTGTGGTAACATGTGCGGTTACAGTGCCACTTGTCAGCATACTTCACATATGGAATGCCCTCGGCCGCGTATCGATATTGTGAGTATATTAATCACCAGAGATGCATCGAGGACTCGGTTTTTAAGAGGCTCGTTTGTCGAACGGACGTCGTTCCATGAAACATGTCCGCAGAAAGATCTTGTTTCTCTGTTTCACTCCGTAGAGTCTAAAACGCCGAGTATGTTACGCTCGCGGGTTTTTTGCCCCAAATCCCATAGATTTATATATTAATAGATAGCGGATGCCTATCCTTGAGCATTGTGCGGAATGGTTCCAATTAGAAGCCATTTTGTACGTGGAAAACGCCGTAAAAAGCGCGCGAAATTCAAAAATATTATTTTTTTTATAATATGGTTTTATCGAGAAAACAACAAAACTCTCAGTAAACAGTGATATTTCGCTCCAAAACCTATTTTTATATTGAAACGTTTCAAAAATTACAAAACTGAGCATAAATATAACATAAAAGCTTAGAACATTTTACATTGTTAGATTGGCATCAATGCTTGTCAACCTTGATGCCAAATTCACAATGTAAAATGTTCTAAGCTTTTACATTATATTTATGCTCAATTTTGTAATTTTTGAAACGTTTCAGTATAAAAATAGGTTTTGGAGCGAAATATCATTGTTTACTGTGAGTTTTGTTGTTTTTCTCAATAAAATCACATTATAAAATAATTAATATTTTTGAATCTCGCGCGCTTTATACGACGTTTTCCACGTACAAAATGGCTTCTAAAAGGTACAGGAGGCGCTAGTGTATCCGCAATCTATTAAATATATATCTATGCTAAACCCGGACCGAACAAAAATTACCCACTTTAGGTAGCTTGTGAGTTCTTGCCCTCACGGCTGGTGTGCTACGCTGTTACCAGGAATAGGGTTAAAAAATAAAACCCTAGCATGTTACTAATGTAACAAAAGGGATGTATTAAAAATTCAAAAGAAGGGAAAAGATTACAATCGAACAAATGTTATGTTAGCATCCTTGAATAAAGAACCATCTCGATATTTATCTGGAATTATTGAGGGAAACCATGGAAAACCTCAACAAGATGGCCGGTACAAGAATTACCGTTTCTCGGCGAGTGACAGCAGGAAAAGTCCCAGCCACATCTGCCCCTGCCGAAATTCGAACCCGGTACCTCCCGAATGCGAGTCTAGGGCTCTCACCACCGCGCTCCACTTACATTCGGGTGCAAGCGAACACTGGCCGTTGTCCTTGTGAGTATGGGAAATCGACACGCGGCTTTTAAATTCGTTCAAGTAGCCGGTGCTTTTGAAAAATCAATCCTCGATGCAGCCCTTTTTAGTTTCTCTTTCGTTCTTTCTAAAAGCGAATGTTATTTGCATGTTACTTTATGAAATTTACCTGTGTTCGTTTTCTGAAAAGATAAAACCACTAAGCGGTCCGATCGAAGGAGGAACGTTGGTGACAATTGAAGGAAGCAATTTAGGTTTAAAGGAAAGTGACGTACAAGATAAAATACGCATAGGCGACATTCCTTGCGTATTAGTAAGCTACGAAGTGTCAGTTCGCATACAGTGTTTAACCGGACCGTCTCCGACTGAACTAGTCGCGCCTGTCGTCGTAGGTAACGAAGCTGGCTATACGGAGTCATCCGTTCAGTTTAGTTACAAGGTAACCGAACTTTGCTTTAGTGTTATTTTAGTGCGCCGGCGGTTCTAAATTGTGTGTTATGTTGCTTTAGGATATAAAATTAGAAGGCGTTTATCCTTCTATGGGTCCTCAGTCCGGAGGAACTCAACTGGCAATAACCGGTCAATATTTAAATATTGGCAATCAAATAACTGCTTATTTAGACGATCTCATATGTCAAGTGAATTTAACTCAAGCCTCGAGTAGTCGTTTAACTTGTCATACGTCTCGTGCATCCCGTTCGATGCATATTCGCAAGTTGACTTTGTGCATCGACGGAGCGAATCGAACTCTGATTGGAAATCCATATAACTATACGGTGGATCCGATCATAATGGAAATAAAGCCTCTGGAAAGTTTCATCTTCGGAGGTAGAATGATTACTGTACACGGAACGAATTTGAACACGATACAGAAACCCGAAATGGAAGTTTATTTAGGAAGTGAATTGAGTGCTATTAATAAAACAGTTTGTACTGTTCTTAATTCGAATCAAATGGAATGTCCGAGTCCTTCCGTCAGTTATAAATTTTTCAAGGCTAATACTCGCGTTAAAAGATCTCTGCAAAGATCTTCTTCGCTCAAGGTAAACTTACAGAATGGATTTTAAATTAAATGAGAAATAGTAACCGGTATTGATTGTGACTGGATTTTTAGATGAGAGAGGTTCAGTTAAATTTACGGATTGGTTTTATAATGGACAACGTGGAATCGGTCCGCGACTTGGAAAAACATTTTCCTAATTTAAGGTCACAACTGTTATATGTTGAAGATCCAAAATTTTTCCAGTTCCCTAACAGTATTAAACTATATAAAGGAGACACATTAGTGATTGAGGTATATAGAATTTATATATTAAGGGAGTCCAAATCGAGATCATTAATGCTTCTAAATTTTCTTCGATCCTGATATTTTACACCTGAATTCGTATTATTTTAGGGAGAAAACTTGAACACTGCCAGTGATGAAACCGATGTTAAAGTGACAATTGGTGATAAACCATGCAACGTAACCAGTTTAGCAATGACACAGCTTGTGTGTACACCACCGGAACAACAACCGGGCGATACAGATGAAAACGGCGTCAAGGTATGAATATTTTGATTGATATCCGGCTTCATCCAGGTGCTAAACCTTCCTCAAAAAGTAACTTTTCGAATGGTAGCTCTCGAGATTAGCCAGTACAGGCAGACGATCAAAATTTATCTTGAGGAGTTAACTTGAAACTTTATAAAAATTATGAAAACTACATATCTACTCTTAAAATTGTACAATTGCAGACTAAGTTACTGTTTTAATCAATTTTACTAATATTTACTGTTTTAACTCTCGCATATGGTGGATTCAGTACTGCATTGCTATATATAGAAACTAGTGATGTGCCGGATATCCGTATCCGTATCCGCGGATATCCGAGGGAGAAGAAAGATCCGTATCCGTTAGTTTTTGTGCGGATCTTTTACGGATCTTTTACCTTATTAATTTTCAATTCATAGATGAAATTTTATATATATAGGTGATTAGGTAATAATGAAAAACGGTTAAATTCCATTCAGATTATTTTTTATTTTTTTTAAATCTTATTTGGCACCTTTATATTGCAAACATTTATCGTAGTGAGTACCATACCAATAGTACATAACTCAAAGGTACTAAAAAACTACCTTTATAATGAGATATTGCACATCGATCTTTGGAAAGAGACAATCTGTTACGAGAGTTAACTCTTAAAGAGGTCAATAACTTTTTCCCATAACAGATAGTCTCTTTCCAAAGGTTGATGTGCAATATTTACCGTCGCGTACTCTAAGAAAGTTAAAATCCGTATCCGCGGATCTTGAAACCAAAAATCCGTATTCAGATCCGTATCCGCGGATATACATTTTTAACGATTCGGCACATCACTAATAGAAACACATCGTAAAGTGCGCTAATACCGTACGAAGCTTGGAGATCTCGATTTTATGAGATGTATACTTTGTTTTTAGAATGATATGGGATTACCCTTGGTGGTAGTTCATGTTGGACGCAATTTACGGTTTCCTATTGGCTATTTGCGATACGACGTAATGAAGACATATGCCTTACCGTCTGAAGCGATGGCCGGTATTGCAGCCGGCACGTTATTTTTAATCGTGTTGTTTGCTGTCGTTTTGATTGTTTACTGTCGTAAATCTACTCAAGCCGAACGAGAATATAAGCGAATTCAAATACAGATGGATACTTTGGAAAGTAATGTACGTTCGGAGTGTAAACAAGGTACGTAATTTTTTTTTAATGTGAGCGGTTTCTCTAATTTGTCTGTACTAATTATTATTAATATTGTGTTTACTAGCATTTGCTGAGCTACAAACTGACATGACAGATCTGACTGCAGATTTAGAAAGTTCCGGGATTCCCACTTTAGATCATACAAATTACATTATGAAAGTATTTTTTCCCGGTGTAATTGATCATCCTATATTAAATGCACCAAAAGTAAGTTTGTAATTTTATTCAACTCATGCGCGATATTCATGTTTTATCATGCCTAAAAACCGAACCCTAAGTAGCCATTTACCGACTGGTGACAATTACTTGTCATAACTCAATGAAGATTCCTACTAGCTCGGCCATTGTGGAGTAATGAAAATAAACGTAACTATTTTCTGAGTCGTAACGAAATAGTAGGTAACAACAACTCCGTTGTTACCCGGTGAGACTAAAATTGAGAGGCCGAATGTTTTCGACATGGAGTTTATTCATAACCGGCTAACCTGAAACCAAAACATTGAATCGTGCTGTTTGGTGCTGTTAGTATTGACAGTTTTTTTTATAAAGAAATAAATAGATATTTACAACATCTCATTATAATTAAAACATGAATAACGCGCAATTGTTGAATAAAATTATGGGCGCAACTTGTAGGCTAAGTCATGACCTGTCAGCGCGATGAATGACTTAGACTACTAGTTACGCCAATAACTATTACAAGTGTATATTTAAACAACGTACTGACGATAATAACATTATTTTTAGGTTCGCATCAACGGCCCTCGTAATAACTATGATGCTGCTATGCTTCAGTTCGAACAGTTAATAAATAACAAATGTTTCCTTTTAATTTTTATAGAAACATTGGAAGCACAAAAGTCGTTTAACATTAGAGACAAGTAAGAAAATGAAATAATAAATTATTTATCTAGGATGAACTTTCGACGTTATTTTAGATTTAACAGTCACATGAATCAAAATAGCAATACTTCCTAGATAAGCATCGTATATTTTGTCGTACACCTTATAAAATAGCAACTTTTGTCTTCATTACCATTATTTTTGACATTTCACTCGTGTAGCAAACTGAACTTAAGGACGTAGTCTGGTGTTCGGGTTTTGAAAAAACGAATTTATTTTTTTTACATTTCTAGTAAGTATAATATATTGAGAAAATACTGTAAAAATTTTAGACCGAAATATTAAATATTTACAAAGCTATAGCATATAGTCGAGAGCAGCAACGGTCTTACGGTAAGACTCTTACCTCTCAATTGTTATCACATTACCCTTATACTCTCGCAGAGTAGAGCAAACAAATTAGCAGAAAACGATGCCTTTGAAGAAACGGAAGGTTTAATATACACCAGGCATAGCTGATTAGTGTAAATATTCATTTTTATTTTTTTGTAAGAAATCTGAAATTAAAACTTTAAACGCGTTTTTCTCAAAACTACGTTTTTCTAAGCGGCGCGGATGATTGAAACAATTGTATACAACCGATTGCTTTCAGTTTTGCACAGGGTATTCTACACAACAATAGCTCCGTCCGTTACAAGAATTACTTAATTATAAAAATTATTTCTATTTTTTTTAATCGATTTTCATCGAAAAAATCACGATTTTCTCGTTGTTTTTTTTCTAAAACCCGCCATTTTGTTATTTATCAATAAAAATGTTTATTTCTAGTACGGGATAGAGCCACAAGCCTACGAAACAATAACCAATTTAATTTTTATAATTCAGTTGACTCCAAGTGACGTTATCACCCGCGCTAACCACCTACCTCCGTTTAAAGTTGTCTACTTTAAGTAAAAAAAACAATTATAAAATGGCGTAAAATTAAGCAAAAAAAATTGTTTTTCTTAGTTTACGTTGTCATTAAAAACATGTAACAAAATTGAAAACATCGTACATTATTTTGATATTAAAAAACAATTCTGAAATAACGGTTGAAAACGAGCCTGAACATAGGACTACGTCCTTAAAAGAAAAATAGGTATTGTACAGTGTATATGTCGCCGGGATTTGTCAAACCCGTGATATTATAATTTCACTTAGTGAAATTATAATATCACGAATCTTTGTCAATCGTGATATTGTAATTTCACTAGTGAAATTACAAAATCACGGATTTGACAATATCCCGGCGACATATACACTACTCACTAAGCCAAAACATTTGCACAGCGTCCGTTGCCATGCGGATACTGTGTCGCGTTATCTGTATTGTGTACTGTTCACAAAATCGCAGCTATTTTATAAGGGGCGGAACAAAAAATTCCACTACAAAACAAAACGCGACGATAATTTTATTAATTGAGTAACTTGTTTGTAGAGTAAATGTGGCATCGTTGCTTATGGTTGTACTGATGGGTAAAATGGAATACGCCACCGACATTTTGAAAAGTCTTCTCTTGCGACTCATTGACAAATCGGTTTGCACGAAACATCCACAGTTGATGCTACGACGAACGGAGAGTGTTGTCGAAAAAATGTTAACTAATTGGATGGCGCTCTGTATGTACAACTACCTCAAAGAATACGCCGGTTCTTCTTTGTTCCTGTTATTCAAGGCTATTAAACACCAAGTCGAAAAAGGGCTCGTCGATGCTATTACGCACGATGCCCGCTATTCTTTATCAGAAGAACGGCTACTCAAAGAACAAATCGATCATGGGATTGTGGTCAGCAATCTAAATTTCTAAATAATTCATAGTTTATCGAATGCTTTTTGTAAAATTAATTTTGTTTTATACGTTATAGACCCTGCATGTTGTTCAAGATGATCTTGATGAAAAAGTGCAATGTAAAGTATTAGACTGTGATACAATCAGTCAAGTTAAATCAAAAATTCTAGATGCGTTATTCAAGAATACTCCTTTCTCAATGAGACCTTCCGTCCATGAAGTTGATCTGGGTAAGTTTTTTTATTTACCGATGTCAATTGTTTTTTTTTTTTTGACGTGATAACGTCTTATAAATTGATGAATCACCAATCTTATAAATTGATAAAACACCGGCTGCATGCACGAAAAAGTGTAACGTTCCTAACGGTCGTAACGTTCCGCCTGACCCTGTGCGTGCTTTTCTCGAAAACGGCCCTAACGATTTGGATGAAATTTACTGAAAAGGGATTTTGGGGGGCAAAAAATCGTTTTAGCTAGGTCTCATCTCTCGAAAAAATCGTTTTCTTACAAATTTTATCATTATAAAAATCAATTTTTTGACGTATGAAAATACTTAAATATTGTAAGTAGGTTTTGGAATTTTATATAAACAGTGAAACAATTGTTTTATAAATATTATGACAGCTAATCTTTGAGACTTAAAATAAATACGAAAGAAAGAAAGTTCAAAAAAACAATTATATTATATGGTGAGTAATTTAAATAAATAAAATTAACCTAAATTTGAAGCGAAAGATGCAATATCATAGATTCGAATTATTATATAAATTTAGGTTATGTATTACGGAATACGTTATCACGTAAAACTATCGTCCGTAAACCGACTTTACAGACAACCAATCTTTTTTTATGCCTTAATTACGCATATTTATCAACAGAATGGAGACACGGGCGCGGTGGACATTTAACATTGCAAGATGAAGACTTAACCACAAAGACGATAAACGGTTGGAAAAAACTGAACACACTGGCTCATTACGGTGTGAAAGATGTCGCCGTTATGTCTTTGATCTCGCGACAAAACGAAAGTTTTCCTGCCAACTGTAAACAACCCTGCCATAACTGTACGTTGCATTATTTAAATCGATTGTGATTTAATACCGTATTGATTGCGTATATTCGTTTTTTAGGTACCGGTATGTACCTCAACAATTCCCAATCTCAAATAATTACGTCCAACGGTGACATCGAAACAGGTGTAAACCACCGAATATATCATCTGGTAAAGCCGGTAGAAGATCACCATTATCAGAGTTGTAGAAGCGTGGAACGCACGCACAAAGCGATTCCGGAGATATTCTTGACTCGCCTTTTATCTACAAAAGGCACAATCCAGAAGTTTGTCGATGATTTCTTTAGCACTGTGTTAACAGTCAATGAAGCTTTACCGCCCGCAGTGAAATGGCTGTTTGATTTGTTAGATGAAGCAGCACGTAAACATGGCATCATTGATCCTGAAGTTGTACATGCTTGGAAATCAAACAGGTGTGATATTCCTTAAATTTCAATACACAATTTGATGTACAAAACTGTTACAATGAACAAAAACAGTATTTCTTCAACGTAGTTATTATTGACTAGCGGCCCCGCCCGGTTTTACCCGGGTGTTAAAGAACGAATAGGGGGGGAGGGACATGAGTACGCACGTTCATCTTAGTTTGAATGAATGAATGAATAAATTAGGGGTTGTGGCTTAATAGCCCGTTATGCACGTCATCCTAGAAGTTCATCTTAGTTTGAATGAATGAATGAATAAATTAGGGGTTGTGGCTTAATAGCCCGTTATGCACGTCATCCTAGAAGTTCATCTTAGTTTACCGAGATTAATGTTGTGTCCAAATTTCATGATGATCGGAGGTACCGTTCAAAAGTTTTTGTCTAACAAATTTTGAGTTATATTTTGAAACATTTTTCACTGACGCTCCGCTCCTATTGGTTGTAGCGTGATATTATATAGACTCTAGCCGTCCTCGATAAATGGACTATCCAACAAAAAAAATTTTTCAATTCGAACCAGTAGTTCTTGAGATTAGCGCGTTTAACCAAACAAACAAACAAACTCTTCAGCTTTATATATTAGTATAGATTTACCGTTTTCTCTCTTATGTTTTAGTCTTCCACTGAGATTTTGGGTAAATTTCATAAAAAATCCAGATTTTATATTTGATATTAATAAAACAATGACTGTCGACTCCTGCCTGTCTGTGATTGCACAAACATTTATGGATGCTTGTTCTACTACGGAACACCGTCTTGGAAAAGATTCTCCCTCTAATAAATTATTATTTGCCAAGGTAATTAGCTCGTCGTACATTATTTTAAATATGTATAAATGAATAAAATAAAAACGCAACGGCGTGGAATTTTTTGCAGGACATCCCGCATTATCGTGAAATGGTATCGCATTTTTATGCAGCTGTGGCAGCTCTTCCTCAGATCACAGACCAGGAAATAAGCACTGCAATGCAACAATTGTCAGTTCAGCAAGCTGATGAATTCGACACTATATCGGCCTTAAAAGAGCTTTATATATATGTCGTTAAATATCGCGATCAGGTAAAACCGAATTTGTCGAATTCGTGTTCCGTTTGTTCGATTTGCAATTTATTGTTTTAATAACTTCCAGATGTTGGAAGCATTAGACCTCGATCTACACTGCAGAAAAATGCTCCTAGCGCAGAAACTGATGAATGTGGCTTGCACACTAGACGGAGACGATACGCAGCTGTGCTGACGCTGTGATTCGCCTCGCAGCCTACTGCTGGCCGATTACCGCTGATTACACTCGCGCGACGATCGTGCCAGACAGAACGCTCGACTGTGATATTATATCCTCGGCTCCCGAGCAGCTATGCGCAGCTAATCCCCATGCATGTAACCGGCTCACCGTACCGTACCGATTGATTCTCTTACTTTCTCTTTTGTCCGTTTTTATCCTCGCACAAAGAGCACTGCTCGTTTTGCACCTATTTTTTTTTTCCTTTACTAGATTCAGAGTATCATCTGACCCGATCTCATTTCGTCGTCTGTCTATGTCTCTTCTCAGCCTTTAGCAGACTGGTGGAAGACTGACCCGTCCACTGGTGGCTATTTTGTGTGTTGTATCAACACTAAACTATCGCGGGTGATGCTAAACTTACATGAACTTTATTAACCTGAGAATACTCGCGCCTGAAGATACTCAACTGGGGTTTTGTGAACCTTGTCGTTGACGATTTTTTTCCTCTGTATTTCTGGATAACAAGTATTTTTAAATATGAGTTTTTTTTTCAATGACTTTTTCAAAGAGTACGTGATAATTTGGAAATTCAAATTGAAAACTTGGTCTCCATATTACATTGTTTCAAAAACGTAGGTGCCTTACACCTTAAATTACTTTTTTAGTACCGATTGCACTAAAAGCTTTACATGTGAATTAAATTATAACAGAGTCCATAGTCCAAATCAAATGTTTGGAAAGTATATTTTATTGATGCTTTTACTCTAGAGAATCGTAAATTATCCAGAAATCAGAATTATTGAATAGTTGTGATATTTGGCTGGGAAACGCTGCATTAAAAGTCTCGTGCATACGAATATGTATAAATGATCGTGATGTTGTCATCTAGTGAACGGAACGGACGGTACCGTCGTTAATCCTACCGAGCGTCGTGTAGCACTAGATCTAGTACGCAAGTATTCCTGAGTTAATATGGAGTGCAAGTATCAGACATTACTGTGATGTGTATCGAAAGTGAGCAGACCAATAATATTGAACTCTTTAACTCTATGAGTTAAGGTGATGCTCTCTATGTGGACTGTAATTATTTTCGATTAATAATACGTAATTTTTTTTATTGTAATCGATAAGTACTTAAGAATTATACAATTTATAATTATATGTATATATTTATATAATAAGTATGATTAAAATAGTAATAATTAAGAGGGACATACTTGAGAATCAAGTATTTGTATTTCACTTTTCAGATATGTCCCTTCTTCCTATAAAATGACATTGTGAAAATAATATTATGTTGTGCTGAAACTTAGTAAAATGCTTATTCTTATTGAGCATTTATAAAGAATGAGTCAATTTACAATGCCGTACTATGAAAGCAACTATAGATTTTGTCAAATAGATATGTTCAATTATATATCAAACTTTTGTTTTCTAAAATATTGTTTTTTACTTAGCCTTTTTTTATTTATATTTATACCCGCCATGTTCTTTTATGAAAGCTTGGAATACGGCAATATATTTTTTTATGTTTTAAATTACGGAAATAAAGTCGCTTAAAAAATATTAGAAATGTTGACGTTTAGATTTTTTTTAACAAACTAGACCTCGTTTCTTTAACATAAAAATTTTTCAAAAATGAGTACAAAGAGGAAATGTAACAAATATTCCTATCTAACTAAAAGGAAAAAAGCGTCGTTCATTAGAGGATTAGTCCAGGAATTTAAATTTTCTTCCAGGAAACGTAAAGCCAACTCAAATTTTGCGTAAATCGCTACATTTTAACATAACAAAAATGTAAAGAACGTCCCAATGTTAAACAAATTTTGATGAAAGGTCAAAGATCGCGAAATAGACGCTGATGACCTCAGCTGTTGAGCGTCTATAATCTATAGTGTATGTAAAGACGACGAAAATATTTTTTATGACTCGAAAACAGTTAAAATTTGAAGAGGATTAAATTTCGCACTTTACAATTTTGTGTAACTAGTAATTTTTGAGAAAAAGTACCATGAACAATTTCCTTGCCAATAAATTAGCGTATACAATAAAAAATTCGTTGCAAAAAAGGCGTTTTCATGACCTTTGACCTCTCATTGCAACTTATCGGAATTTTTTCTCACTTCTTTATGTTAGAAGGAAGCGTTCTCCAAGAAAAAAATTATCTTTGCATTTAAAAAAATTCGGAGCTAATTTTTCTGAGCGAAGATCTCAATTTGATCATAAAGCGACATGTCAATATAATGTAAAACAAAATTGAATCGCTTTAGTTTCTTTTTTATTTAAATTCAATTACAGAGAAATCCTGCGCAATACAATATGTTTAACAAAGGAAAGCATTAAAATAGTGCAGATTATGAACTCTCGGCAACCACGAACTACTTAAACACAACGAACAAACCCAATTATGTAGATATTATTCGTATGAATAATTGTGAGAATGACATGCGCCGATTATCTGTCAAATAGTAATCCAAAATGGATTGTTACGTCAAAACTTATGTTTGTAAACATGCGATAAAATAAATAGTTTATATATTACTTTTGTGTTAACTAAGTTACAAGTTAGTTTATCAATTTTATTTTTACATTCCATAACAAGTAAAAATCATGGAAGCAAGTGGTGTTCATAGCAGTATTAGTGATGAATATACTGAGTTATACAGGCCCCTATCATTCGGTTTACGATTTTCTTATGGATTTGGGCACGTGCTGAATGACATTTGTGCATCTATGTGGTTCACATATCTTTTAATATTTTTCCATTGCGTTTTAGAATTTGACAGCGCACAAGCGGGCTTAATTTTATGTGTAGGACAGGTTAGTAATTTGTTTATTTATTTAATGATTGAAAATTTAGTTTTAATCGTGATTAATTAAAACAATCGCTCGTTCAGTCATCAGTTTCAATCATAATTACTTGATTAAATATTGAATGAATTATTTTTAGTTCACGGAAAAGGGTGAGTCATGGTAAAAAACCCGACCCATAATTACTACCTAATCTGTTGTAAAAAAAGTATTAAATCATATAATGTTATTTATTCCTCATGGATAATTACCGTGCAAAGAACTTGCTTACAATCAAATGTGGTTTCATTTTTCCTACCTGTCTCCTTTATTTATTTTTTTTAACTGACCGAATTCCCTATGAAGGTCAACTTCTTGCTGGCAACGCTTGTGTTATAAGTTTTAGCATTAATATTTTTAGCTGTTAGTCATGGATAAAATAATTGAGCTGTGACTAGATTAATCATTAATCAAAGGAAATGATTCAAACGGATTAACTAAATATAATTTCGTGATGTTTGTCCGGATGTTCGTTTTTGTAGAAGGTCCTTTTTTTTGACGTGATAACGTCTTATAAATTGATGAATCACGTCAATATAAAAAGATGAAACACCGGCTGCATGCACGAAAAAGTGTAACGTTCCTAACGTTCCGCCTGACCCTGTGCGTGATTATAAAATATGATATTCGAGCGGTAAAACTATCGTCCGTAAACCGACTTTACAGACAACCAATTTTTTTGACGTGATAAATTGATGAAACACCAGCTGCACGCACGAAAAAGTGTAACGTTCCGCTTGACCCTGTGCGTGCAAGCGAGAGCGCAGTATGCTTCGGCCCAAGTTTGACAGCTACTAAAATTTATGTTATGTATTACGGAATACGTTATCACGTAAAACGATCGTCCGTAAACCGACTTTACAGACAACCAATTTTTTTTTTTAAACAATGCCAGTTCAGCATACATGGGTTATTCATAGCAATGTTGATAACGATATTTATTCACTGTAAAATAACGTCAATGATATGTTGCCTTGTCACTTATTTTATTTCACTTGTTCACAAAAAATCAACTGATTGTCTTATGTTATTAGATCTACTGACATTTTGTGTTTGAGCCTTCTGTGGGACTGGTCATTTGCGAGACTGTAAAAGACGGCACAGAAGGTCCCTGTTGACCTAGGAATCTGAAATGGAACCGAATTTTAAATTTTCTCCCCAGGGACAAAAAAAAGGGTTTTATTTTCGAAAAAAAAAATACAACTTCCATATGAGAAAATTTATTATATAGCGAATCTTCGGGGTTATCCACGTTCGCGCTATTTAAACTGTAGGGGAAAATTAGTGTTTTACCTAAGTTAAAATCGTAGCAGCTGATTGCTAATTATTTGGTATTTTTACAGGTAGCAGATGCATTAGCAACACCTTTTGTTGGCTACCATTCAGATAAAACAGACGATTTTTGGCTGTGTAAATATGGTCGAAGGAAAACGTGGCATTTACTCGGTACGTGAAAAAAGCCAATAATTTAAAACATCATTCAATACCGATTCCTTAATACATATTATATGACTAGCGGTCCCGTCCGGTTTCACCCGGGTGTAAAAGAACGAATGGGGAAGGGAGGAACATGAGTACGCCTTAGTTTACCGAGATGAATGTTGTGTCCAAATTTCATGATGATCGGAGTTACCGTTCAAAAGTTTTTGTCGATAAAAAGCAGTATTTATACTTTTTTTAACTAATAAAAAATTGATATTGAAAGTCGCGTACTCTACCGATTGAGCCAGTCGGCGCTGGGTGTACATAGTGCTTAATATGAGTATATTTAGTTAGTGCATTTCAACTGAATAGAAGCTTATTTTTGAGATACATTTGGAACATTTTGCTCCGGTCCTAATGGTCGTAGCGTGATTTTATATAGCCTTCCTCGATAAATGGGCTATCCAACAAAAAATTTTTTTTTCAATTTAAACCAGTAGTTCCTGAGATTAGCGCGTTCAAACAAACAAACAAACTCTTCAGCTTTATATATTAGTATAGATATTGAAATCGCAGGGAATCTGACAATTCCCTACGGTTTCAACTTTGAGAATGTGGATGCGAATAAACTAACATTATATAATATATTGCAGGCACGTTTTGTGTATTGGGTGCATTTCCGTTTATATTTGCGCCGTGTGTAGGCTGTGAGGGAAGTCATAAATGGGCTCAATTAATATATTTTTCATCGTTCGTTATAATATTTCAATTTGGATGGGCAGCCGTACAAATTTCACATTTATCTCTTATCCCAGAACTAACACCGAATGAACACGATCGTACTAAATTGATGGCAATACGGTAAGTTATACTGCTTATAACGGATAAACTGTCAAAAATTAACCAGTTTTTAATGAAATAACCAACAATATCGTTTCAGATTTTCTTTTACTGTATTTTCAAATGTCCTCGTGTATGGAATAACTTGGGCAGTTTTACATGTTACTAGCGACAATGCTGAAGATCAGATAGGACCAGGCGATATAAAAAAGTTCAGTCATATCGTATGGGCCGGCTTAGGAGTAGGTTTGTGTGCGACGGTGTTATTTCATTGTCTTGTACCGGAATATAGACTCGGAGCACCGACAGGTCGTTATGTCAGAGCTACTGCATTGCGTCGTTCAATTGCAAGCGTTTTGTGCGATGCCAATTTATATAGAGTAAGTCCGTTGGCTTGTTTTCAATGATGTATTGTTTTATTTTGTGCCGAATTGATAATTACTTTACTTGTTAAAATTGGACAGTGAGCTTACATTTTTATTGTTTTTAGATTGCTGGCGTGTACATGGCAACAAGATTATTTGTAAATTTAAGCCAAGTTTTTATTCCTCTTTATTTACATAAAACTTTGAACATGGCCGCTCAAGCGCTAGCTGTTATCCCTTTGACAGCATATATTAGTAGTTTTGTTACTTCATTTGCCATTGAACCTATCAACAGGTTGTGCGGCCGTAAGGTAACATTAAATTATTTGAAATCGACAATTTTATTACAGTACGTGGAAAATCCTAAATACGTACAATTATTTTTTTAGGTTGCATTCATTATCGGAGTTATATTAGGTTTAACAGCTTGTATATGGACTCAACTCAGGTCTGATAGTTCTTTTATAAAATATGAAATTTATGGAATCGCCATTTTTTTCGGTAAGTATCTTTTGTTTTAATTTTTTTTTTTTTTTTTTGACATTTCAAAACTAAAACCTTTTTATTTTTGGTATTTTAGGTGCTGCAGGTTCTATTATGTTGGTTACCAGCCTTGGATTAACGGCGGATTTGATTGGTGCAAATACAGACAGGGGAGCATTAATATATGGGATTATGAGCTTTTGTGATAAACTTTCAAATGGGATTGCAATTATTATTATACAAGATATGTAAGTTTCATATAAAATATTTATAGTAATTATTTTTTTATGAGTTTTGGATAAACGATAATCCATTTTTAGGCATCATCCATATTCAAGCAGTTTATACTATCGGAACATTTTATCGTATGTGTGCGGAGGTGCTGCTGTTTTTGGCTTATTGTCATTAGCACTATTAAGAACGAAAACCCGTCGTCATGCTGGTCAATACGCTCGATTATTAGATGATGACCAACCGGCAATTAACAGTGCTAGCGCGTCTGTTACTACTTAATAATAGTAATATGATGTAGCATAATTAATACGAAAATTGCATTTTGTAGTAAGTTATTTTGTTACTATAAATTTTGTATTTCTATGTTATTTTTGTCCGAAATGACAGGGTTTTTTTAAGCTGGAAATTAGAAATAGATCTTCTTTATTTATTAAAGAATGTATAACTCAAATTTTGCATTAATTTTTAACTGCAGAATAATTTATATAGCTTTACAGATGAACCTGTCGTCTATAAAATATAAAGTATATTAATTAATTATTAAAGCACAAAGGTGCTAATTGTTATTACCATGGCACAAATTACTTTACAATTTTTATTTAAAGAACAGACTGAACAATCAAACAAATTTTTTTATTAATCAACTGTTATTAATCACTATTTTATAAAAATAGTTGTTATGAAGTGCCTTTAGTTTATAATATACATAATAACCAAGCGGCTCATACACCAATATTGTTTTTGAATTTCATTTTAAATGACTATTAATTATGTAGAGTATTGACAAATATAGCGTGATTAAAAAGAATCTGTGATTCTGATAAGAATAGGTATATAAATATAATATATATATATGATTTCTGTATAGAATCCAAAAATTATATGTAGAAAATTAGCCAGTTTATGACATTTACGTTTATAGATTATTTTTGTTGTTTTTATTATTTGTTGAAAATAGAAAGTGAAAAAAACTGAATTTTCTTGTTTTTGTGTATAATTAGCATGCTATTATTCCAATGTTCCTTATTGACACAAGATTAAATAATTCAGCGAAATTTATTAATTGTTAAAAATGTGTAATTGAAAGAAAATAAACTCTATGAGTAAAGAATTCATATGTGGGGACACGGTAGTCTTTTCGCCAAGTCGAGCACTGCCTAGCACCTTTTTTGAAAGCGATTTGGCGTATTCTTGAACCTTTGTACACTTTTAGGATAGCGGGCAGCAGTCACCAAGCTTATTTAATGTACCAAATTTCATTTTTATTGCCCTGCTACTTTATAATTGATTAATACGTAAAGTTCATCGATTTCATAACTCCCTGTTAATTATTTAAAATTTTAGGGAACTTTCTGAAGCTCTAAATCCTCCAGCCTCTCAAAGTCGGGTAAGTGCAGATTTCTATAGGTATAATAAAAATGGGGCTATAAGTGGAAATTTGGCACGCTGATTAAATTTAGTGTGTAAGCAACATCCTACAAAAAAATATTTAAATCAGGGATGGATGGGCCTATAGGAAATCTTTAATCAATATATATTTTCAAAATTAAAATACATATGATCATAAAATTCTAGATAAGCAATATATATGTCGCCGGGATATTGTCAAATCCGTGATATTATAATTTCACTAGTGAAATTACAATATCACGATTGACAAAGAGTCGTGATATTATAATTTCACTAAGTGAAATTATAATATCACGGGTTTGACAATATTCCGGCGACATATACATTAAAACGGTTTTATTAATGTGACCTGTATAGTCAAATTACATAATATCTGTTATTTAATTACTAGGTATGAATTAAATAAATTTAAATTAACAAAAACAATTTTGAATCCGAACCTCTAGCAACGGATATTTGCATTTCTAATCGTCTTTGTTACGTACTTTTATGTTTCGCTACTATGCTACGAATATGAAATAATGTAGTATTTAGAATGGATGCCATATGTCAAAACTGAATGATAGTGTTGTTCTGGTGTTGTTGTAGATGTGAAAAATGGAGAAAGCTTTCAGCGAAAATTTGACAATGTAACCGTTTTAGTAAATTTTGATAGTGAAATGACTGAGGAAAATTCAGAAGATTTTTTCGACAAAAATTTAAAATCCAAGAATTCTTTAAATGATGGTTTTTCTCCTTGGATTCATTGTATTTGTGTTGTGACGTTTGATTTGGAGCTGGGTCAAGTTATTGAGGTTAGACTTTCATATTAATTTTTTGTTTTGTTTACTAACATGTGTATTTATGATAAAAATTTTGCTTAATGGTATTTAAATCTGCCTAAAAATAGAGGCTTGAAGAATTTCCAACTTTTTAAAATTACTTATCTTTTATAAAAATGCTGGTCTTCATGAAAAATGTTTATTCTAAAATGTATTACAATTTTCTTATTAATTTAAGTCACTTGTTTTGAATTTATACTGCAAGTGCGTGCTACGAAATGCCTTATACCTAAATTTCATTAAATACGTATAATGTATATTTATTATTATATTTAGAGTATACATCCACCCTGCATCAACTTGGCAAAGCCAGAAATAGCCAATATTTGTTACTTGGCCTTCCCCGATTCCAATTCAGGATGTATGGGCGACACTCAGTTTACTATACGTTTGCGACGTGCACCTGGCCAAGGACCTGTTACAAAAAAGCAGTCGGCATTTTGGTGGGGCTATGTTTTTTTCAGACAAGTTAAAGATCCCTCTTTACCTCGCGGATACTTCCAAAAGGTGAGCTATTAATGTAGGTTTTCCTTTGAAATAGGTTGGACACATTTAGAATGTACTTTGTTTTTCAGAGTGTCGTTGTGTTATCATACTTACCGTTAGTGAGTGCTTTAACGAAGGTTTGTGCAACGATAGCGTTGGAGTATTTTGACAATGGAAATTCCAGTTTGGATATCGCTTGTTCTCATATCGGTCAATGGCCGTTACCAACCACCGGACCTACTTTAGATTTACCGTTGCATTCAACTGTGCTAAAAGTTTCGATTCCAAACTTGAGTGGATTTTCCGGCGGTAGTCAAATTTCGGGATGTTCAAATAATGGAGTGGTAGATATTTGTCAAATAGGAGGCGTTGTATTACTAGATACCGATGCCCTTCAGTGCTTCCTTCCTATACTCACTCATGTCCAGTTACTCTGGGAATTAGTGTTGACAGCTGAACCGCTCGTGGTGTTCGCTTCTATGCCAACGACTTGTTCTTCAATGGTGTTAGCACTCACAAGGTTTGTGTCGATACAGTATGGTTTTGTTTTTCATTTCGAATAGTTATCGGAGATAATAGGGTTATTGACAGTGATTAAAATTAAATATAAAACTGTGTTATAATGAAAGTTTACGGTCTAAAATATCGTTTAGAATTATTATTTTTATTAAATAAGTGCGTTAAATATATTAAAATAAATAAATAAAATCACGGTTTTTAACCTATGTGTCACGTGATTTCAAACACCAATCACAGCGCGTGACATCATTAATCAGTCAACATGGTCGGTAGCTGTGTGCCACTGACTGCCATGTGTATTCGTTATCTCTGTTCAGTGTATGTTCTCTGGTGTATTCATTGTACTCTGTCAATCATATTAAATGCAACACTTTGTTGGTTATAATGCTATGTCACGTTGTACCCGCTTGCTTAGTGTTTACTGATTGCCTACTGTGACGTAGGCAATCAGTAAACATGGCTGTCAAGGTCAATTGACGTTTTGGCGCAGAATTTAAAGTCAAAATAAAAAACAACTAATAATGAGTCAAATCTGTTATATTTATGAGAAAAAATATTTTTTACGGGTACATATACCTTTATTCTTTAATTTTAAATACTTTTTGAAATTTTGTCAATAGCCCTATTGTGTAATATGACTGTATTATTTTTAGTATGATTTCTCCATTGGTATATAGTGCTGAACACAGGCCTTATTTCACGATTCATGACAGTGAATTTAAAGAATTTACGAGCAACACTAAAGAACCTCCATCGGCAATTCTAGGTGTAACTAATCCATTTTTTGCCAAAACACTTCAACATTGGCCCCATACTATACGTCTTTGTGAAGGGAATGGTAAATACAACACGATTCTTGAGTGTGTATATGCTGGTGCAGATTTTGTGCATAAAAATATTTTTATTGTAGGAGCCGTTGTTAGTCAAAAAATAAAAAAAAATAACAGTAACAATAAAATGTTAGATTGGAGTCCAGGAGTTTATACACAGTACAAACCATTTTTACAGAAAGATAAAGTTTTTGTTAAGAAATTATTGTTAGGAATACGTTTACAACGACCACCGGAAGTTCAAACAGCCATGTTACGTAGACATCTTCTTGAACTTACTCAAAGTTTTATGATTCCTCTCGAACGCTACATGGCAAGTCTTATGCCACTGCAAAAAAGTATCTCTCCATTTAAGGTTAGTAGGTTGGTATTTTTAAGTGCAAAAAGTGTTAGTAAAGAAGAAATATTTTGTAGGTTACTCCATCTCCGCAACCCTTCAATCCAGAAAAGTTTTTATCGACATTAATCGCATCCGGTCCTCAACTAACATCGGGCGTCAAAGGGAACTGGGAGGGTTTGTATCGACGGTTCTTCCGTTCTTCCAACTTCAATTCGTGGTTCAATACACGGTACACAGAACTTACGCAGAAACTTTATTCTCTGCAGTTGCAAGCTTTATCGGCTGTTGTACGTATTTTTTTTTTACAATTAGATTAATAGTCGATAGTTTAATGAAATTACTCTAGATATATATTTTGTACAAAAAAACAAACTATGTGTTTTTTTTTCTTTGTAGGATTTAAAACAGTGGGTTCAAAACAAGCCTGAAGTAGAAATTGTAGACATGGTTTTAAATATACGTGACAAATTATCACCGACTGATAACAAATCAACACAAATAGGAAATGTTGATCATGACACACGTGAACAGCTTATGCTTCGACTGAATGAATTATTGGAAATGTTACCAGACGACCTGAAAAACATCCTTCAGATTGATAGATAGCAGGAACAGATTAATAATCTTCATTACTACTTACTGGGGCCTTTTTTACTGTGTCAAAAATAAAAAGTGATTTGTCACTTAGTTCTATGTAAGACGCATTTAAAATTCTTTTTTATTTATATTCATTATAAAATATATAATTTTATAATACCTATCCTACTATTTTTTTTTTCTTCAAAATTTTATCACATCACTCACCACATTTTTATATGTAACTTTAGAACTAAAAATTCATAATAGAAAAATTGGAAACACCCGTCCGTTTCGAAATTGTTCCTAAATGTTTTTATGACATTGTTTTCTTTGTTATACCACATTTGACAATGTACCATCGTTAACTTTTTTTTAAAATTCAGTTAAAACTTAACTAAATTAAATTTTTAAATTTCGTTTTCATTGTTTCTTTGAATAACAAAACAATCGATATCACTACGCTCTCTAAAAATTAAATCATGGATATATTTTTTTTTTTCAAAAATTATTCCAATGTCCGGACGTTTGTTTTTTATGAAATATCTGGATAGTGTTCTAGAAGTGACCGAACAGACGCTCGACGTCATCAACGTTTATGAAGGCATTGGATATTTGGGTCCAAAAATCGTGTTTTCGATAACTCGAAAATTGTAAAACTTTATATTACGCAAAACTTATTTAAAGGGTTAAAATATCCAGATATTTTCATCTCATAAATATCTGTACCCGAATACTGTTCGGATATTTAAATGTTCATGAACACTAAAAAAAATACTAAATGGGTTCATCTTACATAATAATTTGTAAGATACCAAATGTAATTTTACTTATTTTAAACATTTGATCTTTAAATTTAATAAATTCAATGCTCCTATATAATCTCAAACCAGTTTTGTTTTTTGTTTGTTTTTTTTTTTATTATCGTTTTTACAATATAAACTATAAAATTTAGACATTTTCATTGGCAAGCGCTTTTAAGAATAAAACAAAACTTTTTTTAAACTTAAATTACTCGATGATTGAGGATTTGCCGTGAAATACCTAATTCAAATTATTTTTTTTTTTTGTTACAAAATAGGCCACATTTTCCGTAACGTTATTTTTAATTCTATAAGTTTGTATTTTGAGCTGAAAATTGTTTCTAAATCTAATATATTTATAAAATTGTTATTGAAATGTACAATTTTAAGTTTTTCCCCTTTTTTCATTTAGAAAATAAACGTCGAGCTTATTTTTTTGCGTCGATAAAAAAAATCAACAGTGAATTCTGTGTTTGCACTTTGCACCAAACTTGGTTTGCTCAGTATTAATAAAAGTGAAACAAAATATAGAATCTGAAAATGATATTGACAGCTCTTTGTTAGAGAATAATTTGTAAATTCGCAGTGGACATTCTTGCAAAATAAAAATTTCATTTGTTGGCCTTAAATTTTATTTAAAAATGATTATATATTTTATGTCACTCAAGAAATTTTAAAAATTAATTTGTACAATGGCAATGTACTGTTGTTAATTACCAGTTTAGTAAACACATGTTTTTAATCACATTATTGTTAAATTTAGAGATTTGTATAAATTAAAAACAACAATAATATTAATTGTGTCATTTTTTACTGCTGAAACATATTGAGAAACATTATAAATCTGTAATTTATGTAAATATTTAAGGTGACAACACAAATAAAAGTGTTTGGTACTCTAAATTTAAGTTTTTTTTTTATATTACTAAATCTTACAGGGTTTTCCTTAGGCCGAAAGATATTATCAAATTATAATTTTTTTATTATAATTATTATTGTTTGCTGGGAACAAACCCTGGTGGAGCCGATAAAAAGTGGCGCACGACTAACTCGAAAACCTGGAACTTTGTACGTAAATACATATAAAGTTCTCAGTTTGCAAGTCAGTTGTGGGCCAATTTTGATCGGCTCCATCAGGGTTTATTAAATACGTCGTTGACGGTCTGCTAAGTGTTGATAGTATCGAACCCGGAGGTACAAATAGAACTGGAGGTTTCGACATTTCGGATTCAGAGTTGAAGCTCCGTACCGTCGCTAGTATTTTCATTAAATTTGTAAGTATTATCATTGTGATGAACATTTCTTAATAAATGTTTCATTGATAACCAATTTTAATTATTTAATTTCCTACTTTGTTAATCATATTAATCATGGATGTATGTAATTCTATAGTCTATGATATTAATATTTAATAGTGAGGTTATGTTTATTGAACTGTCATTTGAGAAGAAAATAAATAGTAACAGAACCTCAAATTACAAATATTAAGCAATGTCAAATCTTTTAAACTCATCTCTCAAAATTTAATTTGGGAAAAATGCTTTGTCCTAAACAGGAAAAAATTTACTTTGAATAATTTTTCATGCTAATGTGTCAAAAATCAACCGGGGAGATACAGATAGGGGCAAAGTTGAAAAGTTTCACTGTAGTTGTACCAAACCAAACAAAAGCAAAATGACGGAATGTCAATTTAGTGAATGAGATCAGATTTTCAAGTAGTGTCTGATAAGGATGTGATAATTAATTGTATATATAGAGATTTATTAATATGACGTGTTAATTGCAATAGTGTAAATAATATATAGTGCTAATATATATTACATGTTCTTAATTACGTAACATTTAAATTTTGATAATTAGGAAAAAAGGTTATCCGACAAAATTCAAAATGAGTAAAGCTGTTTTTGCGATTGGCGGGGTATTTGCAGGATGTATGTCAAATATGGTATTTTTGGAACTCTTGGTTAAGTAAGCATTGTGTGCTATTTTTTAATTTTAATTTTATAGATAAAATTATTGTTTGATAGCGGAGGCGAATTTAACTGTATGACTCCCCTAGACTCTAAGACAAATGCCCTCCCTTGTACGTTATACCTATATTTTGTTTATTGAATGTCATTATTTCTTTTTTTGTTGTATTTTGGATATTTTCTTTTTTTTGTCAAACTTATTTATGCGGAACATATCTATTTTTTTGTTTCTGAAAAAAATCTGTCAGCTGATGTCAGCATTTTTAAGTAGCCTTGAGTTATCGTTAAAATAATGATGTCACTATATTAATTTAATTACAATAAATAAATTACTATAGCAGTTTGTTATGTCCTTTAATATTATTTCAGATTTATTTATAACATAATATCCTCGACGAGTTTGTTATTTAAACAATAAGCTATTATACTGTAATTTTTTAGGTACAAATACTCAAATTTTCTGTTTTAGGAGTGATTCAGGAATAGGAAATCTTGTAACCTTCTTGCAGTTTTTTTTTATTTCAATCCATGGATTTATATTTACACATAAGTTTGGTTCTAATCCGCCAAAGATTAGACTGAGGGATTATTTAATCCTTGTTGGTATGTTTGCTGTAGCAAATATATGCAACAATATGGCATTTGATTATAACATACCTGTTCCGTTGCATATGATTTTTAGGGCTGTAAGTAATTCGATGGTAGAATTGTAAAGAAAATGAAACAGTATTGATAAAATACTTATTTTTAGGGATCCCTCATTGCTAACATGATTATGGGAATATTGATTTTAAAAAAGCGATATAGTCCGCTTAAATACTTATCAGTATTTATGATCACGGCGGGAATTATCATCAGTACAATTGTGTCCAGTAAAGTAAGTTGAAAAAAAAAATTCGGACTTGATGTTCTCTGTAGTAATTACAGTAGAGACGCGATAATCCGGACTAATTAAAACACAGCTGATCCGGATTATCAAAATGTCCGGATTACTGGATGTAATTTTAATTATCAAGAAAACAAACTAAAATGCTCATATTTTGCGGCTAACTGTTTATTTGAGGCTCTCTTTTTTTATTTGTCAAGAATTTCGTGATAAAGTAACGTGTGATCGTTTACGCGGCGCCATAGTGCGTTCTCTATAAATTTCTATCTGAGTTTGACAACGACTACATACATACTAAAACCACCTAACTTCTCTAATTTCTCCGGCAACAAATATGTATGCAACTGTTTGTAACACACCGCCGGCCAATAGTGTTGCCGCAAATAGTGCCGGTACAGCTACTCAATAACTAAGTATCATGATCCGGATTACTGAAACTGGAAAAATCCGGACTATAAAGTACATAATACTATCAAACGACTGTCCGAATTACCAAAGAATCCGGATTATGAAGGTTCGGATTAACGCGTCTCTACTGTACTTGACTTTTTTTCTTGGCGAGCATTAATTTTTTCTTTCATGGTACCAAACAAAATTATCATTTATAGGTTTTTCAAGTTTGTTATTTTGAATGAAGAAAAATAGTATGTTCGATTATATTACATAATTTTTAGTCGATAAAAAAGAGGCATTGGGAATGTATCTAGAATAAATACATTTAAATTTAAAATACTAATCCAAACCTTTTTTGAAGGATACCGATTCCAAAAAGCCTGACAGCTTTTTCTGGTGGGTAATTGGAATTACTCTACTTACTGTTGCTTTGTTTGTATCAGCGAGAATGGGAATATACCAAGAATGGTTATATGGTCATTATGGAAAGCATCCAATGGAAGCACTGTATTATACGGTACATTAAAACGTTAAATCAATTAGAATTAGAACAGTTATGTAAAGTTGGGGCGAAGTTGTATACAATTTAATTTTTTTTTCTTTTCAGCATTTATTATCACTACCGATTTTTTTATTTTTGTATCAAGATATTTATGATCACGTTCTGACAAGTGCTTCGACCGCATTGTATCTAATTCCAGGAATAGGAATAAGTTTACCTTTGATATGGGTGTTCTTGATCGGAAATGTCCTTACACAGTATCCTTATACTATTTTTACAGGGATCGTATGGTGTTATGTACAAAATAAAGAAACGAACAATGTTTACGATGACTTTTAACTATTATTTCTTAACTCGTCGAACAGATATTTATGCATCAGTTCAGTTTATAAACTGACGACGGAGTGCTCATCTTTAACGGTGACTTTAGTCGTCACCCTACGCAAATTTGCTTCGTTACTGTTTTCGATAATTTATTTTCAAAATCCATTTACTGTAGTTCATTGGATAGGTACAATATTAGTATTTACAGGCACTTTAATATTTACTGAAGTACCTCAAAGAATATACCAGTCATTAAGACACAAAAAATCTGATTAGATTGATATTATAGTGCAATGTTTTTATGTGTCAAAAATTTGATACATAAAATGTTAAGTTTCTGGTTGTTTACCGTTCCTTTTGTTTTTTCTTTCTTTGTTGTAGTTAAAATAATGCAAATATATTACAAAGCAATATTGTGATATTTTTCTGCAGTATTATATGTGGGCATAGTAATAAAATTTTATATTTCACTCATTATTGTTATCAGATATTTTAATCTTTTATTTTTTTAACTAAAAGTCCAAAATGCAATACTGAAGGTTTTCTGTAGTCATTAGTAAGATATTAGTTCAAATTACCAGTTTGCAAAATAAAAAACATTTTTGTTTTGTAAGTCATAAAAAAGGTACAGGGTTTTCGAACTAATGTTTTTTTCTGTTTTGTATTTATAATAAATAAAGAACGTTTTTAAATAAAATAAACACGTATATTTTATTTATTTTTATCAGTTTAAGAAAAAAAAAACAGTTATTTGCTGTAAAGTTTATTTAATAACTCTAGATTTATAGCAAATTACACAGATTTAGAATGTTATCATTTCAGTTGCAAATAAATTTACCAATGTTTTATCAGACATCAATTTTTTCCAATAAATTTAGTATTCATATTATCCGAATCATTATTTGAAATTTAAGTAGCAAAATAATCGTACTTTACAGAGTACTTATTTAAAAAAATACTGGACAATCTGATATGTTGACTAGATAACTGAGATTTGAACAAGTAAAGTAATATAATAAAATGCATTATTGTTAATCGTTAACGAATAAAAATAACTCGGAAATTTTTCAAAACTCGAATCTAAATTTATGATTTTCAGAATTATGAATTTTAATTACACATTAACGAAACTGAAGGGTTTGTTCAACTTGCATACATATTAAAATTACTTCATGACTAGATTTTAACAAAAATTACAGGAAAAGTAACAATATGAATAGAAATAATTCTTTTACATGAAAACGTCTTTGATATTTTGAAAATGTCGCACAGCCAAATCAACTGGCAAATCGAATTTATAATTTGTTAATTTTTCCAAAGTTTGTAAACTGTCCTGAAAACCTAAAATATAAATCACATTAATTTTAAATTTCATTCAAAACAGTTATTGTTAAAAATACAAACCTGTCCTAACTACGTAGCTCCATGAATGATAGTGCATATTTATTAAGTGTTTGCACTGAAAAATTAAGCTTAACCAAGTGACTAATTTGTTACAGCTGAAAGAAATTTTAATTTCATTACATTTCAGATTTATTAAACTGGCGTTATTTTTTTAATAAATTGCACTTACTTTAAGGCAGCACATATAAATGCTTTGAAGTGAGAATCAAAACTCCGTTTATACTGTGAATGAGTAGCAATTATACTTCCAATAGTACTTAACATGTTCTGTAAAAATCATTTATTAACTTACAATAGTCAACAGACGCATTATCTCATCACAAAATTAGATTATATAAGCCTACCTGTTTTTGAGAAATGGTTGTTCCTCCAACAATATCCAAATTGAAGCTTTGTGATAATTTTCGAGCCGGCGTGGAATTATAACGTTCGCCATTCTTTAAATGGTAATAATGCAGTATCAATTCCCAAGCATGCATCTTTTTCGGTACATGCTCATTTTTTATTGGAAAACACATCATAAATGGCACTAGGCTTGTTTTTTCTCCATACTGAAATTTAATGCAAACGTTAAATTTAATACAATGAAATCCGATTTTTGGAATATGGAAATAAAATAAAAATTTACCTCAATAAGGCCGTGTTGAATAAGATCGCGTATAGTAATGGCGAGGTGTTTACGAACTGCTGATGTTATGGTTACATTACATGCAACTACAGGACTTTCCTCAGTATCGCTAGAATATTCTCCAGTTTGTTCCGAATCTGTATATTTTTCGGACATTTTCATTAGCTCTACCACCCGTGCTACCGCTAATTCCAAACGAGCTCGGAGATCACTGAAATAAATGAACATCAATTCCAAGTTATTAAAAGCATAACAATCAGACAGATTAGAGATGTCGACAAAGTAACGATACGATACGAAACTACTCGTTACTCTAGAATACCCGAAGTAACGATTACCGATTTGAAAAGTAAATCGTTACTTTTACTTGAATGATTACTATTGATTATTGATTACATTGATTACTATTGATTATTGATTACTATTAATTATTTTATTATGCGAGTATAAGGATATTCATTGAGTTCCTGCGAACTTAAGATTTCGGAGCACTACAAAGAAGCCGCTGATAACTGATACTTATAATATAAATATGCCGCCGATATCAATAGCCCTTAGCAAAATTAATTGTGTATTATTGTATTGTTGATATTTCGCGGTCAGTAATCGTCTTGTGTCGATATTTATTTTATTCAGTACGTTTTTATACGCAATATTATTTGTTGGTTCAGACACTACGTACTACATTTTATGTATGTAACTTAAGTAATCAAAGTAACCAGTAGTTGAAATGATTACTTAATACCCAAGTACCTATAGTAGTAACGAATACATAAAGTAACGATAATCGACATCACTAGTATGTAACCTAAGTAATCAAAGTAACGAGTAGTTGAAATGATTACTTAATACCAAAGTACCGAATAGTAACGAATACTTAAAAGTAATGATAATCGACATCACTAAGACAGATAATGGCAGCATATAAATGTTTTGATGGTATGGTTTACTCCTAGTCTAATCTTCATAGCTATGAATTGATAGCCACGAAATAAATATCGCGAACTCTCTTTGAAAAAAATTGAATTCTCAAAGACTGGACATTAAAATCGTCATAAATGTAATATAAGTGATGTGATATATTGCCATAGACTTTATTCCTGGTTGTGCCAGTGCGATAACGAAATTTATTCATTTGACCAAGATTTAATGCGATGACAATTCTTACCCATAGTGATTGATTTTATTTGTATTTTTGAGGTCGTTTTTACGGAAGCTTTCCGTACCGCATCCGAATTGCATAACGACAAACATTTGTAATATTGTTGCAGCTCTCTTCATTATTCCTATGGTTCTTGTACGGATTTCATCGTTATCAGTTTGGCTATAAGGAATTGCAATATTAGTCTAAGAGGTTATTTGAGTGCGTTTCAAAAACTGAAACATACCTCAAATGAATCCGTTCGCAATCAATATTTGATTTGTTTGAACCATGTATTGGGCAAGAACAAGTACATTGTTTACTGTGCTGTGAGTCACCTTGAAGGAATTCAATAAAGCGTTCTAAATCAGCTATCTGAGTTTTTAATTGATTTACAAGATGTTCCTTCATTCGAAGCGGAGTTATTACACCGGAAGCTGAACCATCGCCATCGAAACGAAAATCGTCATCTGAATTTATTTTACTTTTGAGCTCGTCTAAAACAAATTATGTACCGTTCGTCAAATTTGTCTCGTGTTTCTTATTTATCGATTGACAAATATTATGTACCTATAATTTTTCTATGGCGTTCTAATAAAAATCCTTGAGTAGAATTGGTCTCGTCCGAAGCTTTGGTATATATTTCAATTTCCTTTAGTTGCGTCTTTAATTGCTCAACCAATTCCAATTGTTTGTGACGTTGAGTGAGTTTTTCCAATTTGAAATTTTCAACTTGTGATTGTGTTAATTTTCCATCAAAACCCGATGTGTCTGAGACACCTCGGAATGCAAATTCTTCTAAGGATTTCAATAAATGCTCTTTCTCAGTAGCCGGCGCATCAACTATTTGTCTTAACCGAAATTGTACCTAAATTTAACACAAATGGTAGTTGTTTTAAAAATATTTACTTAGTGCTGAGTAATACAAATTGTTTTTTCTCTCTTAATCAATAATTTTCAGTGGATGAGTCAGAAATGAAAATAATTTTGAAACTACAATACTGTAGTTGAAACATAACTGCTGCAGTATGGAATGATTCTGTGTCGTACTATTATTAGATGTCGTAATCACACTCACGTATAGAAACAATAGCATAGTATTCTTTTGAATTTTCAAATTAGATAATCACAGATACCTGAGCAAAATGTGTAGTTAATGAAAAAAGCGAGGCATTCAAAATCTCTTGTTCTTCTTCTAGTGCACGTAATTGTTCGGTAGAATAAAGACTAGAAAAACAAAATTATTAACGGCACCTCGTTGGTAAATGACAAACATTACATGCAATAAATATGTATTGCAACAATTAAAAAAATATACCATTCTGATTCGCGGTTTTCGGGTTCTGTATCATAATCGTTTGCTCCTAATGGATCCCACCTTTCACCAGTTGGTTGTTCATCAAATATGTGCTCCTTTATGTCTTCAGTATAATCAGACATCGTGTTTTACTTAAATATGCTTATGTCATATTTAATAAGTTTTAAATTAACAAATTGTGTTTACAAGATGTCAGTCACTGCCAGAGGAATGGACAAAGGACCTTGGAGAGGGGTGAGACGGTTGGAAATCAAATATCAATGATATCACCCCTGCTTCTCAAGCTATAATATGTAGGAAACCCAAGAAACAGGATATACACGCAGTGTTGCCAACCCTAATTTTAGAAAAATGGTAGATGAACTGCAGAAAATTGGTAGAAATTGGTAGATTTGAAAAAAGAAAATCGGTGGATCTTCATCTACCGTAATAGACGGAGAGATGGCTACGGAGAAAATAAGTGACTCGGTGCAGAGCTGAAAATTTGCAGAATAATAGGAGATAGTACAAGTAATTAGGGAAAAAATTGCCAGAAGGCTAGGCGGAAGATAAAGAGCCGCCAGAAGGCACTAATGTTGCAAAAAATCAGTGCACTTCTGGCAATTTCGTAATATTAGCGCCTTCTGGCGGCTCTTTATCTTCCGCCTAGCCTTCTGGCAATTTTTTCCCTACTTACACCGAGTCACCCATTTTTTCCGTAGCCAGTTCTTAGACCATTACATGTGTATTATTTTATATATTAAACATAAATAATAATATTACATAATATACGTATATTAATTATGTTTTTGTTAAACAGTTTTAAGTGCTCAGAGCTAGGCTCCCCATTTTTGGTAATAAATATTTTGGTATGTAAAATTTGGATTATTAAATGGTACGTTACTATTTACCAACCCGAATTTTGCCTACTTGAATAAAGGTTAGTTCGCATTCGCAAAACAATAAACGTTAGTTCGCACTAAGCTAGTATAACATTGTAGTCAAGTAGTGGGTAATTTAGTTACTAAAATACTCGCTACTCCACTTGCTTTAATTTCTTGCTTAATCCGTAATTCGTTACACAATACGACTTAATTCAAAAGTTGGTAAAATTTGATTTGATTTGTTTTCATAACTTTATAAATAAGTAGATTTATAGATCATGTTGGTAGATAGGTAGACTAGGAGCAAAATAGGTAGAAGTACCAAAAAGTTGGTAGATGTGACAACACTGTATACACGTCACTTTTTTCACATTATTTGTTATCCGTTCGTCAAAAAACTTGCTTATTAATTATAAAAAAATGCATTTCTTTACAAAAACCAGAATTGAGCGATTAGTTAAATGAAAATGTATAGAGCACGGCAGTAAAAAAGTTTGAGAATCTCTGTACTGTTTGATAACCGACGTCGGTAATACAAAAACTAAGTAATTGCATAACTATATAGACAATACAACAGAATACTCATTAGTTGAAAAAGTACCAATAATTTTAGTTAAATAAATAATATTAGTGTATTTTATAAATACAATTATTTAAAAATGGGTAAAACATACTGCATGATAATATGAAGTATATTTATTGTTGACTGAACAAACCCTTTTCCAACAGTTACCTTAGACGCACTAGATGTAAGGTGTAGTAGACAAAATGGTTTCGGCCACCATTGCAAATTTAAAGTAAATGTTTTTTAGTGTGTGTTTTTAAAAGTGATTTGACTTTTTTATACATTTAAATAATAAGAAATATAGATTGTGTAACAATAAAGTGGACACAAGCACATGACAGGTAAGACAAATAACGTATTTAACAATATTATTTATGTTACAAACAACAATAATTAATTTAAATCTAATGATGACAGTTCAGGCTTCCGATGTTAAAATTAAATATAGTTATATATAATTTTATAGCGTCTATTGAACTTGTTGACATTTTGTATTAAATTTAATCGTTTGCTTTAATGTATGTGTTACGGTTAATACAAGAAAGTAGTTTATTCGCGAATTAACCGGCTAATACGTATGTTCTCTGGCTAATACCCGAATTAACCAACGTCAAGGATTGGTTAACTCGGGTAATTAGCCGATTAATTCGCGAATTAACTACTTTCTTGTATTAACCGTAACATATGTACCATACATTATAAACAAAACGTTTCCAGTGTACAACTGAAACATCATCGTGTATGTTATAGTCTGAGGGCTTTGTTGGGATGATAGTAATTCCTCCCATTTGTTATTAACTCATTGTTAAAACGCGGATAATGAGTATCCATAACAACAATAAATTATTGACGAACGTGGGCTCCGCTACCATTTATTTGAAATTGGTTAAAGTAACTTACTTTATTACCCCTAGCAAAGATAAGCCCCTAGAAGGGATCACCAATCAGCTTAGTTGCATGGATGGATACATGCTTAATTTTCTGTTGTTAGACTTAAAATAACCAGAGCCGGACTGGGTTTTCGAAATGGCCCGGGAAATAATCTCAGCCGGCTCTCTTTGAAAAACAGTTACTAAGTCTATGTTTATATTAAAATGAACATAGATTGCGTATAAATTAAAAAAAAAACGTGCTCTCCGAAATCTCTTAAACATTAAGCCATTAACTGGCACCAGTTCATCGAGTCAACGATCCATATTGGGCTGACGCCCGATTGCCCAGCTTCCAAATTCGAGTCTGCATATTAGTGTGGGCCTCTAAGACTCGTGTTCCACAGAGCACTCATGGTAGTTACGCCGCTGATTGCAAAAGATTTGTTAAAATTTTGAAATAGTGACCAACTGCGTTTCATGAAAACTGAAAGTTCCTGACTTCAAATTTTTAATTATCTGGAAATCCTATATACTTCAAATAAACAATACACAATATTAATATTTTAATAATTATTTAACAGAAACATACAAAAATATAATATAATAACAATATTATCATTATTATTATTAAATATAAAATTTTCTAAGCATTCACTGCTAAGGCAAGGTACAAGCACCTATATTGAACGTGTTACTTCCAGTTCTAAAATATTACCGTGTTTCATTTTACAGCTCTCACATGCATTGGTACAATATTAATAAACAAAAATTAAATACTGATGCTTTATTACTTCATTACTATTAATATCATCAATACTAAATAAATAAAAAAAAAAACGAAAATTAGTTTTAAGTTATTAAGCAAAATTTGACGTCCGCAGTCATTTTAAACTACATTTTAATCAATCTTGCAGAGGTTGTTTTTCTTGATAATCTTCTAAATTCTTAGCATTTTTGTGTCTATTGATAAAAGGAATAAATCCCCAAATACTGGCTCCGATAATCAAAATAATTCCTAACCCCGTGAACAATGGACCGTAAGTGTTCATTTGTTCGTATAAAACTCCGCACAACGGAGGCCCTATAAGTTGTAAAATACCATTTACAAACAAAGATATGCCGTATGTGGACGTTAAACGTTCCGTTCCCAACATGTCTGCCATTATTACAGCGGTGATTCCAACATATACACCCGAAGCTAAACCGAACGTGCTACAGAACACGCAAAGAATTTCATAAGATTTTGCAAACGGAAGCAATGCTAAAGATATACCCGAAATAAGTAGCCCGCCGATGAAGTACCACTGTTTTGGAATCAGTCCGACATCAGATAATGCGGAGCCTCCAATGCGACCTGCTAAATCTAAAGCTGAAACGATGGAAATTAAACTAGCGGCACTGGGTTTATCATACCCCAATTGTATTGCATACGCGGGAAGCAAAATTATAAAATTTGTGTAGCTTATGGCATTTGTAGAATTTGATATTAAAATAACTAAGTACGTAGGATCTTTTAAAAGCGTCACGTCGAAATATTTGTTACGGTTTTGCGGTTCTGTATTTTCCGATTCTTTACAAAACGTCGTAACGGGATTAAAAGATAAAGATTTCAAAGTTAACGAAGATGCAAATTCTTCAGGTTGTAGTGCAGAAAGTGTACTGCCGTGATACGGAGTACTGACATAATTGAACGAACTTGTAGATGGACTCCGATGCGGTGGTTTTAAACGAGACGGTGGCAGTTGATTCTGTGAGAAATAGTCCATGCTACTTTTCGACTTTTCAGATACGGAATGCAGTGCGGGTGTACTGCGAATTTGGCTGTTTAAGCAATTGTTAGAAGTAACATGAGGTATTGGCGAACTAATTTTTCTACATCTATTCATTTTATGTTTTGGCATGATTGTGCTAGATGTGCTTCGTACAAATCTTTCATTTTTAATAGAACTCTCGATCAATTTTCCTTCTTTTAAATCTCCATTCACTTCTGAGGGATTATCTACAATTTTTTCTGTGCTGTCTTTTTGATCACCGATCACATCGGACTCCGATACTGTTTTATATACTTTCTTCATATGTCTTTCTACGGGATGATAAAAAATGGCACCGACCCATACATTTAATGTAACTGCTCCCATAATTAAAATAGCACCTCTGAAAACAAAATTAATCAGAATATCGTTTACCTAGTCGGTATGTAGATCCACATAAGGAATTAAAAATAATAATTTAGATTTAACACATCGTCATAACTGTCAGTCGAGTAATTATTACATTGTATGAATAATCAGTAATTACCGATATCCATACGTATTTAATAGTATAATTAAAATGGGCGGTAGTATAATTGATCCAATTGCAGAACCAGATATGCAAAGGCCATTTGCAAGACCTCGAAGTCTTACGAAATAACTGGTAACTATGTATACGGTTGGAGGAAAAGATAGTCCAGCGCCTGTTCCAACTAGAAATCCATAACTAAAACAAAAATATCAAGTTTGAAATTTATTCGGATTTTTAAACATTAATATCCATAAAGTATCAAAGTGCTTACGTGACATAGAGATGTGTTACAGATTGTGCAAAAAAACTAAGCATCATCCCAACTGCTGCAAATGCACCTCCAAGGATGGTTACTGTACGGTAAGAATATTTAACAGAAAGAATACTCGACAGAGGACCTGAAAAAATCGGAATAATTAAAAGATTTAATGCAGACCAAATTTGAATAAAAAAAAATTGGTTGTCTGTAAAGTCGGTTTACGGACGATAGTTTTACGTGATAACGTATTCTGCTCGAATATCATATTTAATAATCACGCACAGGGTCAGGCGGAACGTTACACTTATTCGTGCATGCAGCCGGTGTTTCATCTTTTTATATTGACGTGATTCATCAATTTATAAGACGTTATCACGTCAAAAGTATATCATGTACTGGTACAGTCATTTTTCAATATTTGCAATTACCTAATGTGGAAAAATAGAGAAAATATTTTTACCTAAAGAGCTGTACAAAAAATAACACAGTGCTGGAATCCATGCAGCTTCCGAGGCAGACGCATCGAAAACTTCTAAAAACTCAACAAAAAGAACGCCAAATGATTTCACTGTTCCCGGTACCAAAATGTTAACCATCATAGATCCCACAAGAATTAGCCAACCCCATCCTCCATCGGGTGGGACTAGCTCGTATTCTTCTTCGTCGACAATGCGAACTTCTTTTTTTCCGTTCATTTGTGTACTCGTTTTATTATTTACTACTTCTTTTCCATTTTTATTTGAATTTTCTATGCTTTGCTGATTATCTGAGCATTCGCCTACAATGGTATAAATAATTATGAAAACATATCAAATCTTTATATTTATAAAATATAGTATTCATAAACAAAAGTCAAGTACTAATTGTTTCAATACGTTTTTACATTCAGAAAAATAATTCTTTTAGATCTTCAAAAGTAGAACGATTTTTTTTTACAATGAAAAACTTTTTAGTTTAGTAGGATAGTGTGATACAGAATTTTTAATTATTTTCAGAAATTCGTTCAAATTTTCCATAGAGTTAGCCTAAATACAAGGAGGAACCTTGTACAAGTTAACTTTTTTTAACCTTTGCTCGTGCCAGCAAATAGTTGGCACGCATCTTAAAAGTGCAACAAACGTGAATAAACTCAATCACGTTAACTATACGTATATGCATCATTGATACATATTTACAGGTCCGAATTACAATAAGTCACGTTTAAAATATTGCAGGTCCAAATGATCAAAGGTCCCGTAAAAAATTCGTATGGTGAAACCATATACTTTTGTTCTATACTGAGCATAGGAATAAAATCAGAACCGAACCATTAGGGCGCAAACATAATATACTTCTGTCTTTTTTTAAGCAGTAACCACTGGCGTATCCAGGAGGGCAAAACAAGCACGGGGGACTCGACTTAAGAAATTTCAAATTTGCCCCCTCCTGGGCCAAAAGCTGGGTACGCCCATGTTAACGTCATAGAAAAAGACAATGTTTTTGAAACAGAGATACTTTATTCAGACTGAATGCAAGTACAGCAACCAATCCTATGATCAGAGAAATCAGGGAATTACATCGAAGAAAGAGACGCAGATATATTTTCGATACGCTTTATTGCCTTCACTCACCGCACATTGAGTAGATATAGACAATGATTCATAATATAGTAAATTATTAAATATATGGGTGAAACACCTCACAAAACAACTCAGTATTTTAGAACGATCCTATAGTTTGTAAAAAATTTATTATTAAACTAAAGAGATTCGCTCTTCGTGGATTCAGGGCTTTTTTATTACAAAAGGGTGTTATGATTCGTCAAGCATTTTACACCAACGTGCTACCAAGAGTTAGAACGACTGATTATAAATAACGTCATCGCAATATCAGTTATTATCATCCCCGCATGTGCTTATTATTAACACTTAGCTCATTAATTTATTAACATATTTGTTGCAATCTGGGTCTCTGGAGACCTGAATTTGATTATGTTCCACAGACGCAATAAAAATAAGGTACAAATGCAGTGTAGTGGCGACGCAAAAAAGAAGAGGTATTATAAGGTTGGAGTCTTTGTCTGTGGCATCCAAAACGGATTAACCGATTTCAATGCGTTGTTTTTTAAAGAGAGTGATTGCGAGTTTTTCTGGACTATAGAGTTCTGTTTAAAAAAAATTGTCTCGACGGACACATGAGGTTTCGTTTTTTCATTCCGAGGCACGGAATCGTAAGAAGTTCAAAATAAATAAAAATACGTCAGGGAATTGTTTAATTTAAAAAAATTACAGACATGTAGCCAAACCTATACAGCAATGGTGGGTTGTGATAATCTAAAGATTTTAGATCTAGAGAGTTTAGTTTAAAAAATATAAAATACAAATTAAATAAAAAATTAAATAACAGCCCAAAACTACTGCCTATTCTGTTTAATAATAAAAAATATGAAATCATTTTAATTTATTTATTCCCCATGAACGCATTGGGGACTGCGCTGCAGCATAACAAAAAATGGAAAACTCAAAAACTAGTTTCCAGTGCGTTCGTGAGGAATAAATAATAATTAATTATTTTTTTTATAATTAATTATTGTTCTTATACTGTTTACAAAACAGCAGTAGTTCCAGAAAAAATGGTAATCCAACCCTGCATAAACATTACAGAAAAGAGCATGGATAGCGATGTATATAACTAACAACAAAGGAACCGGTACCGACTTACAAAATGTCAAGTGCATTTTGTCGGTAGTGGTACTCCCTGACATTGACTTCATAAATAATAACATTATGCAGATGATAATAACATATAATCAGGCCGGATTTTTTTTGAGATAACAACACAACGGTTTGTTAAAAAGACGCTGACACCACCGCTTATTTTGTTGATATATAAACAGAAAATTGACGTACCTGGTCCGACAATGACATCATTAGCACCACCCACTGACGACTTATTTTTAATTGCATCATTCTGCGAATTCATTATTGTAACTTTTGGACACTTTTCACTTGTTTCTGACGAAATGAGACGACCATGTGCATTATTAGATACTATTTTTATTCCGGCTTTGTTGCTATCATCATCCAAAATACAATAATTGCAAGTATCATTATCTTTACGATCACACTTGGTCATTTCAAATGCACTTAATTAATGTATTATTCGTTATGGATTGCAATTTGATTTCAAGCAACTGCATGATTTTATCTTCCAGTGTCGAACGAAGTATGATCTTTTAAAATATTTACACGCATTACTTCCACTGTGTACCTCGTGCAAACATATATTAATTTATAATTTTAATAATTATGTGATTCACGCTAATCGAATTTATTATCGATTTTTTCCATTTAACGTTGTAGTGATTTCATGTGGTTAAAACGTGAAGTCATTTTCCACTGATGCGGTTCTCTGTAAAAAGATAAAGGAAAATATCTATTAGTTATCATTATTATTATTGTTACTATTTATTTAGTACGATGCCGCGCACTACATTTTTCAAGGAACTTGTTAGATTAATTTATAATACATTGTATTGTGGTAATTAGGCAAAGTGGCTCATGCGATCTAGTGCGACATTTTTCGCCGAAAGAGATAGTCTGCATACATGTCGTGAGAACGAGCCGAACAAAATTGTGCTAGTAACGTCCATTCGAAATTTTTGCGAGTATTTAGGTTTCAAATTTATGTTGGCACATGAATTTCATTCCCCATACATTCAAAATGCACACAGTTCCGGTCTTGGCCCACCAATTCTTTCCCCAATGATAGATTTCTTTTTTGCAAAAATTGAGATCTATGCGCTGACAGGTAGTACACTTTTGAATTTGCCAACGATTTTGATCTGTTATTAAAAAAAATATCTACCTTTCCGTCGACCCACTGGGTTTAACACGCTGTCCGATCACCCCCCCCTCCTCTTAATTCAGGTTTCACCTCTTCGTAGCAACGAAAAGTAAACTACTAAATGATTGTGCTCACTGGAGGATTACTGTGCCGTTTTAATTTTTCAATACTGTTTGAATTTTCTTTATTGTTCAAGCCTGTATACAGCGACCACTGCGATAAAACAAAAAATTGACATAGGCCACTTTGCCTTGTGGCCATAGATATGTACATATAATATTTTGTGTATTATATACAGATGTTCCGCAGTGGTGCAAGTGACGGGCCAAAATTAACCACATATAAATAGTTTATTTAAAATATATCTATAATCTATATTTATATATCTGAAATGATTTACTATTTTAAGTTTATTTAAATACTTTATGTTCGCCAAAATTTCAACGAGTCAAGCACATATTTTTACTTCTACGAGAATATTTCAAATATTATTAATACAAAAACTGACTTTGTGTTGAATTTTTAGTGTATTTATATATATTTTTTTTAATTTTCTAATTTGCACACAAAATCAGAATTCGTTTATTTACGTTATATGTCCGTGATTGCAAGGCCGTAGACAGGGGGGTGTTTTGGGGGTTCAAACCCCTCCCGAAATACCTTAGCCAACCCACTGTTTTATACATATACTTACTAAAATATTTTCGACTCTTTTCGGATCTGTGATACAATAATTGGATTCCACGTTTTTCGAAACGAGTAATATCGAAATGTAATTTGCTTTGTTGATAAATTAAATGATCGAAATTTTTTCGACTGCCTTCTAATTAAATTTATATTTATGTAAAATTATAATATACCTATGTATGCTTATTTTCAAATAAAGCTGTCGCTTATTGTCTCTGGTCCAGAGCTCAATTCCCCCCGAAATGAAATCCTAGCTACGGCCTTGCGTGATTGGGTCATCTAACTTGATATAGGTATACGTATCAGATTCAAAGAAAATAAGCTGTGACTGACGTACAGACAGACAGACACGAGAGTTTAGTTTTGTTCATCGGATGTACGGACCCCAAAAATATCTAAGGTAAAAAAAATCAATTTAGTGCAATTGTTTAAACAATGTTCGATTAAACACTTCCGCATCAGGTTTTATGAGTGATTCTGAACACGATTTTGCAAAAAAAAATCGAACGCGAATAATTCTTCATATATAGGTGCGGATATTTCGCTTAAGTTTATAATTTTGATCTCTAATTTATCTCAGATCTTTATGAACCATCTCTACATTATTGTTGCGAAATGTGAATAGACTATGGAATTGGAATGATGTAATGTTTGTATTCCTGTTTAACACGAAAATATGTTTACGATATTATTTATTATTATTATTATTAACCGACAGTCCAAAGATTTTAAATAACGCAATTGCTGGCAGCAAATATCCAAAATCCGTAATGAAAAGCTGTTTTCAAAATTTTAATACAAAATGTGATAAATGATAATTCTGAGTTCCCAGAAATTAATTTATTTGTTTGATTTATTATTTACTTAATACATAAAAAATACCCAATAAATGACGTGAAATTCTGAGAGAATTTTATGATCTGTCTGCTTCTTAATTTACTTACGAGTACAGCCAATGATAAATTTATTTACCCAATAATGGGACAGAACCGGCTAAAATGTCTTACATTTTTGGGCAACTTGAATAAATATCAAACGTTGAGGAAAAGTTTCGCTGAGGAACAATTTAAAAAAAAGCTTTTACCGATGTTTCGCTGGTGGCCAACGTTTCCTAAATTTTATTTTCATCTTTAAGATGAAAATATTTTTTTCGAAACGGTAAAGTTTCTTTTTAAATTGTCTCTCAGCCGAACGTTTTCTCAACGTTTGATATTTATTGAAACAAAACTAATTACGGGCTATCTTTGTTGCTAAGCCACTGACTTTTTATGAGCTTATACTGAAAAAACACTGACAGTGCATCATGATCACACTTCTATCAATATTTTCTTTTTTATTTCACTCTACTACCCCTTCTATCAATGGAGAGATTCACAAGAAAACACAGTAGATAATGGCTATGTCATTAACAAGAGGGGTTGGGAGACCATGAAAAATAAGGTTCTTGTGCCACCTTCAATGTGGCGCGGTATATCCTTCCGATTATATTTATAGCTATATTGTCCACTCTTTGTAGGTCATCTAGATTCGCTAGGTTTGGAGCTTCGGTTACGTTTTTTCATGGTCTCCCTTTTTAACTTCAAATGGCACATTATCTACATTGGCAGAAGAACAATGAAACAATACAATATTGAAATATGTACGTTGTTGATAGCTCTGAACTGGTTCTGAAGTGCTAAGGTGTTTGTTAGCAACAAAAAACTCTTCCGAACACAAGTCATAACTGAGTGTTGGTCGAATTCTTGGACTCTTCGGGTTGTTTGAACCTGGTTCTAGCTCCAGTAGTTCTAGGAGCCTAAATTTGCTAGAACCGAAGAGTTCTGTAGTGCCAATAAACACTTTAGCAATTCAGAACTTAACGACAAAAACACCTAATTCGGTTTAATTACAAATACAATAACAATAAAATATTTTTGTTGTGTTAAACTTTGTGTCGGTTTTAATCATGATTTATACGTTTTGTCTATATCTAATTCTATTGTTGTCATTTTCTAATATTAATGTGCAGAAGTAAATACAAATTTTAATGAACATTTTCTGCGTAAACAATCAAATTAATATCAATAAGTATGTCAACACAAAAAAACTTAAATGTTAATAAACATTAACATCTGGAACTGTTAAAATTTACAGACGTCAAAATAGTTGACCCCAGCAGTGACTAAAAGAATTTTAAATGATCAAGCTGAATAAATAATTATCATTAATTAATATGTTATTGAAATAGATTAATTTTGACTAGTAATTATACTTTGAGGTATAAGAATAAAATTTGAAATAAGCTTATTTTAAGATAATATTGCCTTTCGCGACCCTCTACAGTTCCGCAGGCCTGCAAGCAAAGGCGATTCAAATGCATCTACAAAAATGTGTTCTATTTTTTGTTATAATTTAGAGTCCAGGCCTGGACAAACGTGACTGACATTGGCACACATGTTATGTAAATGTCTGTTATTGGAAATTTTTTTTCAGACTTCTACAAAAACTCAATATCCTTCCACTTACTTGAATACCTGCTATCTATATTGACTGAACTAATCTTACAAAAAATGTTATTTAATTTAAAATTTAAATATGTTTTAATAAAATGGTGCAGGCTTACATTAGTACCATATTATTTTCCTCGCGACTTAGCAAATCAAATAAAAATTAACACAAAAGAAAATTTTGTTGACCAAAAAAAAGTTGGGCATGATAACACTTTCACTAATTATTTCCAGTAGATATTATTTTACGTACGTACCTCTTATAAATTCACACTTATAAAAATCATTGTACTTTTAAAATATAGCACTTTTAACTTAAAAATACAGAACTCAATTAAAATTAAGAAATGGTCCTGTTTTACGAGAAATGTCAGCTATACAATTATAAAATTAATTAAGTGAATTTGAATAAATTGACAATAAAAACTAATTTACACTTCGATCTACAATTTTGCAGCTGTTTGCGTGACATCGTCTGTCAATGTCCACACAGTTTACAATGAATGTATATTATTGTTGTATATTGTGATTCGTCTATCCTTTTATTCCGCACTATACTAAACTAACCTCTAGTCGCAGCCCATCAAAGGAACAGCTTTACAGCTGTAAGTACGATACACAAGTACAACGAGGCGGACAAAGAGAATCTAAAACGTAGCTAGATATACTCACTTCACTGTCCCATACGCTTACCTGGGTCAATGCCATTGATTATATTTTTAAACATCAGAATCGAACAGAAAGAATGATTCAGGAAGTCGCTATTTTGGCTTGTCTATGTATTTTTTTAGTAAATGATAGACATTTTACCTCCTACAGGTTAAACCTAACAAAGAAAGTGTCCCTTGTTTGCCAATCACAATTTTTTTAAACAAAAAAATAGGAATGTGTAATAAAGTAAATGGTTTTATTAGATTTAACTAAATTTTATATTTTTGAAATTAAAAATTGTTACCTGCAACTCAATACATCCCCTATGCTTTTCGTTTTTTTAAATAACCAGACAAAGCGATATTTTTTTATACAATAGGTATGTTTGTTCAATAAATAAAATTATCGACCAATTTTTCAGACAAATATATTAACAAAAAATAATAATTAATACATTAACGTTTCGGTCCGGATTTGGATTTTCTTCAGAACTAATCTAAAAAATATAAAAATTGATTAATAATTAGCTTCTAATTGGTTTTTGAAAAAAAATTCGCTTTAAGTTTTGAATTCTCAAAATTAAAAAAATAATAACAAACAATTTTTAATGTCTGAAAATTTTGTCGATAATTTTATTTATTGAAGAGTTCTAATCAGACGTTTTATCAAAGATTAGAATATGTTTGTATATACTTTTACTTCGATACTGCGTAAGGAAATGAAAGTATGGTGATAGGATAGAAAAAATGTGTCCACGTCTCGAGATCGCAAGTCATATTATTTTGAATTTGGTTATCCATATCCAGTAGCGTAGCGTGGGCTAATCAAGACGTTGGCTAAATTGCCTCAGCGAGGCCCTTTTCTTCAAGTCAGCACACAAGGGGTCTCGCGCGAGGCCGTGGTCGAGGGCCCGCTTTGCCCACGCCTAGCTACGCCACTGCCTATATCCTAAAACGTAAAGAGATTTTCCGCTTAGCGACTGTGCGTGTGTGGTATGTATGACGAATTTTTTTTCGCTCTGCAAAATTTCATCGATTTGAATAATTCTTTTTGCAAAATAGTCTCCGCATGGACACCAGACCTGTAAATTTTAATGATGATCTGATCAGTGGTTTTGAAAATATATGCAATTTTGTGCATTTTCTTAGCTATCACAATATTATCTAATTAAATACAGTATAAAGGCTTCCTGATAAAATCTACTGAAATTTATCATATCTTAAAAATCATTGCAACATGCATTGGCGTAGCAAGAGGGGGGCAGGTGGGTCTGGCCTACCCTAGAATATTAATTGTTAACGTATACAAATAACAAGATAAATCTACAATAATCTACATATTTTCTTTGCCGTGAAATTTCTCCAGAAAGTCGTGTTGATCGATTTCGCTTCTATGAACAGTTTTCAAATTATGTATAAGTGGCCGCTGGTAATGGTAGGTATAGGATAAGTGTTGCTACGGCTATGGCAACATGTAACTCATAAAGAAACGTTTCACTGCAAAAACGGTAAAGGTGAGTTTTAAGGAAAAGCTGTCGAGTTTCGTGTGTAGGTAATTTACCGAATTTACAAATTTTTGAGGAAAACGTGATCGTCTACTTCAAATACGCCCCTGTATTTGTATTATGCGACATGTTTATTTATTATTAATTTGTTTCACTTACCTCGTAAACCACTCGTGCGTCAGAAAATTATATAAAAAAAAAATAATAAAAAACAGTGAATGTTGTAAATACGTATTTATTAATTACTTATTAGCATATTATGGAGTCGTTACTCGATACTTATTTATTGATAATTTTATTATCAATCATTCATTATGTATGTACATTATATTATACGAAGTGTCCCATAAATCAGTAATCGTTTATTTTTTAATACTCGATGTTAACTCCATTTTAGGGTGCATGATTCATAAGACACCCGTATTTAATAAAAGCTCTGTTCCGACTTCTCTGCGATCGGTAATAATATCGTCACAGTCTGCGCAGTAGCTAAAACGTGTTCCAACCGAGATTAGAACGGTTCTAGAATTGTCCTTGAAGCCACAAAACAGTGCAAAGTCGACGCATGCACACAAAACCGATTTAGTTTTTGACTGTGACGATAATATTACCGTACGCAGAGAAGTTGGGACATAGCTAAAGTAAATCACCTAATTAATAATAGTTTCAGTTACAGCCATCTCTCGTTTCACTTACAAATCATTATTCATTAATAATAATCGTTCAATGACCGTTGATCAATTAATTTACATAATCAATAAATAGTCCAAATCGTGTTCCATTTTTTGGGAGAGTTAAATATTAAAGCTAAACAGTAGGTACAATTAAAGAAAAATATCTACGCATTTTCTGTGCAGTAAAACATTCTGTAAAATTAAAATCTGCTTAAAGCTGACTTAAAAAAATAATAGTAAATAAATTTATAGACTAATTGGAAAATTAAAAATAATAATGTTCGTAGTTTTAACATAATATAATATATATTATTTAATATGTATAATTATAAATCACAGAATTCATACAAAATTCAGATCACGATCATTTCTGTTGGTCTGAATTTGTTTTACATAAATTACACACACAATACTTTTTTTAATATATATGTACTTCCATTTTCAAGTCACAATCCTTTTTATATATTAATACAAAAATATATTCATTTTCATACTAAATCTTTGTCAAAATTAAAAACCGCAATAATTTTTCACAACTGCATGCACTTTTTATATTATAAAATTGTAGGTTACACCTTGTACTGTATAAAAAATAAATTGATACTCATTTGTTATTGCACAGAAACATTTGAAATGCGAAAACATTTGAACGTGACTATCACATCTAATGTCGTTTTCATTGATAGCGTGTTTGACAATAATAATAGTAATAACAATATTTATAAATATTTATAGCGCAATTTTCGATAGTCGAGCATGCGTAATTGAATTAAAAAAAAAATAAAAAGACGAGTCTAGAAATAAAACTATTCCACAACTGAAAGAAAAAGAAAATGTTATTAAAACAATAATAATTAACAAAACAATGAACTTCAGTCGGAGGGAACTTTAAGCGTGACTGTCTGTGTTAAAATTTTCTACATATGTACCCTCTGTTACAGTAAAATTGCCATAACCGTGAGCAGGGGTGGATTTAGTTTTTTTGGGGCCGAGGGCTTATTGATTTTTTTACTATACGATAAAAGCTCATTATTAATGAAAACATATTAAAAATTTATGATAAAAAATCTATTTTTTGGGCCAGTGACACTTGGGGGCCCAGGGCTTGAGCCCTATTAGTCCCTATGTAGATCCGCCTGTGACAAGTCGCCTATATTTTGAAATTAAAAACTCACAGATCTCTATTGAGCTTGAAATTATAATGCCGTTTTTTATTTGACGTTGCTCTTGTCTACTTAATGCTCTAATATAAATTCCCACTTCCCAGGTTCAAAAGTGAAAAGTACAATTGGATTTTCAGTTTATAATTAATAAATTGAAAATGTGAACTGGTACTGGGCCCATGTAACCCTGACAGTAGATGAAAAAACATATCTGTGTCGTGTGCATTATTACTATAGGCAGATTGTTTTGGCACTATAGCAATAATTACTAAAAAGCAACTGAAATTATTATTAATAATTATGTCAGCACTGTCAGCTTTGCGTAACAGGGCTGTCCAGACAAGTGTTAAAACCTATTTGTTCATCGTTCAAGAACGTTTTTTTATTCACAATATACTACATAGGCGGACTCTTAAAAACATTTTCGATGTAGATATTTGATTTTATATCTTGATACTATAATGAGTTAGTATGTCATAAAAAATCACGTTTATTATTAAAACCTAGTTTTATCTGAACCCAGAAATCTTTATAGAATTGAAGTGATATTCGTTGTTGTTAATGCACGATTTATATATGTTACGGTAAATGTAAACTCTTGGGAAATGTACACTTTTACCGTAAAATGTGCCGTAAAATGTGTACATTAAATGTAGAGATTGCGGCAAATGTACACATTTCCCGGCACATTTTACGGTAAAAGTGTACATTTCCCAAGAGTTTACATTTACCGTAACATATATAAATATTACTGGTTTCCAGCGCCGTATCTAGGGGTCGGCAGAAATGGCCCACGCCAGGGGCGTCAGAACTCAAAAGCAGTGGGTTACTGAATGACCGCATTTTAAAGCGTTTGTAAAAATTTGTCTGTTTTAAATAGTCCTAAGCAAAGTTCTGCCTTGTGGGAATTTTGTGACACGAGGTGTCAAGTCCTCCTTTTGCCAGTGACGCCAAATTTTTCCTTTTCCAGTGGTGCCAGGACTCACTTAGATACGGCACCGTTGGTTTTTTAAATAATTTAACAAAAGTCACCTGAATATGTTTATATCATAGGTAACCACACATTCTGTTTAAATAATAAATATAAGAACATAAAACAATTTACAATAACAATTTTTTCAATTTCCTCGACATTCGTTCCGGGCTAATAGTAAATCAATAATCATGGTGAAAATATACATTTTTTACACACCTAGCTACAAATCATTTAAAAAATGAAATTTTAATGCATAATTCATTGTTGTTGAATTTATACAGGTTAGGCTTCTCATATTTTGTCCACCCTAACGATTCGTCATAAGGTAGTAACCTAACGCTCTATGATTCCAAAATGAAATCAGTTTTGACATCGAAACAAAATTTCAAAAGTTCGCCTACTGATATAAGTCTGAAGCCTGCCGTCCATTACGAGTAAAATTGTTCTGTGGATAAATTATCTGCAACACATTTTCGAAAATAGATAATCGCATTTATTTATAACAATGCGTTGCAAACGATATTGATGGCTGCACACTATAGGGTTGCCAGAAGACCCAAATTTCCGATCACGTTTCAGAATTCATTGGCTTGTCCCGTGCTATTGCAGATTTGCATAAATTACGAAGAGACTTATTCAGACAGAATAGTCTCGTTGATGATAAATTATTAAAGACATAATACAAAACATATATAAGAAGACATTCAAGTTGATATTTTTATTTTATCTTTTCTCCTCAAAAATAAATCATGTATACTGTATCTAGGTATCATGGTTTAATGTAAGATTTGATCAAATTCTTCGATGTGATCCATTTTTCAAACATCGTCTCAGAAATTTTCTGGAAATTTTGCTTTCCGATCTGGCAGCTTTAGGTGGCAGTCGTATATATGTTACGGTTAATACAAGAAAGTAGTTTATTCGCGAATTAATCGGCTAATACCCGAATTAACTAACGTCAAGGATTGGTTAATTCGGGTAATTAGCCGATTAATTCGCGAATTAACTACTTTCTTGTATTAACCGTAACATATATATCACAGCTTGGTTCATAGTGGATGGCGAGCTTAATGTTGCGTTTATATGAAAATGCGCGTTTGTCGTTAACTTATTCTACATAATTTTATGGCAGTAACAAAATATGTACATACTATAATAAATATTACGAATCATTCTTCATTTTTTAACAAAATTATAGTTATTTTGATATGAAAGCATGCTTTAGTTATAAATATTATCAGTATCACATTGCAAATAGTCAAAATACACATTTGCATTATCAACTTGCTAACACATATCTCGTATCTACCTGACTTAAATCATTATTAACATATTCAATTTTAAATATTGTTGGTCAAGATTTAATTTAAGATAATTAAAGGAGTTGTTTTTCGATGGAAAAAATAATATGTATTACCTACCGATACCATACTAATTTATCGAAACAAACAACATAAGGGGATTCTAACAAAAACATTACGTAAGTTAAAGCGAGACAAAAATGTAACAATTGACCGCAAGAATAATAATCTTGATCAACAATTTTAGGGTATAATCGGTCCATGGAAGCAATTCTCATGTAAATATATGTGTACACTATATTATAAGCTGTCCACATAATGGCTGTTGTTAAAAAATGAACCAATAACTTAACATTGCTGATATAACAACGTCAACTGTTAACAAATCGACTAATTATAATATTATGTTTATAGTTTATACACTAATTTACATCAAAATTGCGGCCAGCACACACATTATACATTTTGTGTATTGAAAACGCTCGATGCGTTTGTTTCACGACGCATGCCATAGTTCGAACCTGCTATGTATTTACGGCAATCGCACGTTCGCGATACATCAGCTGTGTACTTCAGCGAAACTGTTGGTAGCTGCATTTGACGATCTACAAGCTACTGAATCGCACAATCGTGACACAAAAAAATAGCATGTGTGTTGACACTTCGTAGACAAACTATATATTAGCTATTGAAACAATGGAATAATTTCAGAGCTTTGTTCTCTGATGAGTCAAGTGTCATGCTCTCATGTCATATTCACAATATGTTTTTTGAACTCCTGCATATTGTATTGTTTTAAATTAACATAGTAATTGCCAAGTGTGAGTACGCGTTCAGACTGAACATGCTTCGTTCGAACTGTTAAGTAGAACACACACTTAAGGCCCCCATACACCTCGTTCTTTTTTGGCAGTTTTAACCGCACGGGTAAAACTGTACGGGTAAAACGGTCGGTGTGTGGCCAAAAACCGTCCTTCTTACCAGCGTTCAAAAATATCTGTGCTGCTTGATTTAAACCGTCCGTTTTAAACGTGTCGTTCAAGTCGGCCCGTGTGTGTGACGACGCAGTTAAAAAGGACGGGTTTTGTTCGACTCTGTAACGTTGTAGGATCCATCAAAGCAGATCAGATGATGCCACAACTTCAGAAAAACTGAACGAAACAACGCCTAGTGTGTGGATATGGTCGTTGTTCGTGTTTACCCGTACAGTTTTGCCCGTGCGGTTAAAACTGCCAAAAAAGAACGAGGTGTATGGGGGCCTTAAGAAGTTGCGCAAGCGTTCGTTTACGCGTGTGTTTTTTAAAGCAGCGTTCATACAATCATACCGTACCGAACGGAATCGCATTGATTCAATGTGCGTCCTGCGTTCGAAATGAGATAAGCCCAACGTGCACAATAATTATTGCAGTAAAATGTGAAAACGCACTCGATTTGAAACGCTTATTTTGCGCGTTGAGCTTATGTTTATGATGCTATCCTTTAAGTCAGTGACGGCTTGGAGTCCCAAGGTTGTTTAAGTGCTAATTCTCTCGATTTGCAAGAAGTCTGATGTATTTCCTTTGCGATACATTTTACTTTATTTCATAAGTACAATTTTTCTAGTTGTCTGACAATGTCGTTCGATTTTTCAATTGAAGAATTAGCTGTTGTAGCTATTCTTCTTATAAAGATACGGCAAATAAGAAAAGAGTGAAACGCAAGACAACAAAGAGAAGAATGTGGGTGCATCCAAGCTTATTAGCGAGGAAAACGGAAGGCGAATCTTCTTAATTCTAAATATAGTTTTTGGTGCTAAAAAGTAAGCAAGGCCAACAAAAAAGTTTTTGTAAAGGCTACTGCACAGCCGCGTGTATTCAGGATACTAGGACTTTTTACATTTTATATTATATGACCTTGTCGTTTTTTAACTTCCTTCTTTAGTTTAAATCCTTTTTGGCATTTTTCTATTGAGACAACGGTGTGTGAATGAAATTGTATACGATGTCGTTGATTGGATTCATTGTTAATATTTCATAGGTATAACTGAAGCAAGTCAGAATTTGAACTAGTTCTGAAATTATTATTATATTTATTAGATGTATATACAACCTATTTTGGGGGGAAGGGGAAGGTGCATTTCACCTACTTCACCAGAATAGCCGCCACTGCTTTAAATAAAAAGCGTTTGGTTTGAATGCAGACGAACTGTTTTCAACATAGCATAGATAATACTATCAAAACGTCATGGTTTGACAGCTTTATCAGCACATGTTACAAAAACATTTTTTTAATAGATTTTTATTCGATTTGTTATTTTCAAGCAGTTTTAAATTATAGTCACACGTGAGCGTAGACATTACAAGAGAATACTAAATCAACACATTACAATTTTTTGCTAACAATATTCCTATTTATAAAAAAATACTGTTTGAGGTACTGTGATCGCTAGTCACGGTGACGCAACTATTAGTTTTTAGTCACGCGACACAAAATGCTGATACGAGAATAGTCTAGACGCGCTTACAAATTTATAAAACGTATGTGTCATTAACATTTTCAAAACCTGCCGTTCACTACAATAAAGATGGGCTGTGCCGTCTCTAGCAATTGTTTTAAAACGTGTCTGGAAGTGATAAAGTTAGCAACTGCGGTACTGAAATAGTAAAGTCCGCTGCACACGAGGCTGGATTTGCCGCTAGATTTAACTGCTAGTTTTCTAGCGTTGTTTTTTTTTTTATCGCTATTATGCGCTCGCTTCATACGAGACGTCTTTACAAGCTTGCTCTGCAGGTAGATTCGGTGCGCGCGCAGTGATAGAACGGTAATATAAGTGGACGTTTATTGTCTCTAAACAGAACACACACTATGGCATCTCTGCTATGGCACAGTGTTTGTTTATGTCGCCCACGTGACAAGATACTGCTTCCTGATTTGTGCCTTGCTCATACCTAGCAGTCGATCTAGCAAGAAAAATAGTCCCTGTTCTAATTTTAAAATCCATCTTGTAAGCTAGCAGGCGAGCCCGCAGTCACGCTATTTCCAGCCTCGAACCCAGCCTATACCGGCCTGCAGAAATCAAGCAGTGTTTCTAGCCTCGTGTGCAAAAAAGAAGAAGCAACGAAACAATGTAAAATTTACTCGGCCCAAGCATAAAAACTATGGCACTTATATATTATGAATGGTTTATTTAGAATTTACGAAATGAACTAATAGTATATAGCTTGTGAATGAAACGTTAAAGAAATCCTTACAAGTTCTCAGTTATTCACAGAAGGTTCTGTTCCGATTTTTCATAATTTCTAAGTGTGTTAACGGCGGAATAGCATTGATTCAATCATAGTGAACGACGAGGTTTCTGCAGAATTTATATGTGTAACAATAAATGATTTTTTTACTTCAAATAATTTTAATGAGCATGTAAAATTTTCTGAATTTCTCATTTATCTGTTTTCTATAGATGTTTTACTACAGTGTAGGGAGTATCTCACCTTGCATAATAAATGCGTATGGCACTAAATGAGAGGGCGTTAAAAAATTTCAAATTACATCTGTGTAATTGCAATTGGGACTCAAAACATAACATCGAAAGGTAAAAAATATCTAATAAGTATTTTAATGATTTCGGAAGTGGTTTGCATTATTGTAATTATAATTTCAAATTGAAGATATTCTAAATATTTGGGTTAAAAGTTTAAAAAAACACTTCTTTTTGTGAAATTCGTTGGAAAAACACGACAATTCGCTGACCATGTATGTAACGAAACTCCGTTCTCATACAAGTTCTTGTTAGTGACTGTCTGCCCAGCATACAGAATGATTTACACAAAGAGACTAAAAAAGACAAAATTCGGTTGAATTATATAAGCAAAAAAATGCAGAATGACTTATTTCGATAGGTCTTTGTCTTGGAGGTATCGAGGTGAAAATGTTCTTAATGTTACTTCGAAGTTTGGACATTAATCATGTATAATGCAACGTTAAATGCGGATATAGTATTGAATAATAAAAAAAATCAATTTAGATGTGACTTGAATTAAATAAATAGGTAAAATCAAAATAATATATACCTTAAATTGTGAAATAGAAAATCCCTGTATGGTGTTGCAGTTCTGAGTTCATATATCATATAAATTAAATACACAAATTGAAAATTTCGTTTTTTTTATATCGATGAGAATGCGTATGGATTATAATATATTTTAAATAAAATGCCAACTTTAGCTCAATCTTATGTTTTGTGATCACAATTGAAATTTGCAAACATTGAACTATGCCTATTATGTATTATTGATATTAAATGTTATCTTCTAAACACTGTTAAACAACAAATAATCTTCTAACTATAAGTTAAAAATCACATAAAAATGAACATTGATTTTTTCAACTGCGACCACAATATCAACTTTTACAAATACCAATTTTGTTTTTATGGTAATTGAGTCGGTAGCGATTCATTTTAAAAATTAGGAAATTATATTTTCAAACATCAAATTGTTTGAAGGGCACAATATTAATACTGAACACAGATTCAAAATTAACCATTCCTCAATACATTTCTTGGCGTATTCATCTTCTTTATGAAATTAGAAGATTTTTAATAAGTACTACACGAAGATGTTAATGTAGCATTAAAACAATTTCGAGCTATACATACATATTTTAGTTAATCCGTTTCTTATACTCCCACATGCGAGCATCATTTTGGGTGGATAGAATATTAGCATAATATATTAACACACACAGAATGACAAGATTTCCTCTTGATTACAAATCAACTTTGCATTTATAATACATATTGATCAACGCGTATCTTTATCCGTCGTCGAACCTGTCGATGCCGTTTTGCCACTCTCTGAGTCCGCGCCGTATGGTGACGAATCGGCTACCAGAAGTAATGGTACCCCTCCGAGTACCATACACGTCCCCATACAGTAGAAGCAAATCGCGTATCCTCCGGTTACATCTTTAAGTAAACCTGAAAAATTATTCGAATGATTTATTTGTTTTTTGTCAAATATGCACATTGCACATATTGGGCACTGCAAATTGTGAATGATTCGTTGTAAGAGGTTTGGGTGGACAAACATCGATTTTAAATACTCATTTTGGAAAAAATAATATTTTAAAATGATTTTCTTTCAGAGTTTAGGATCTAGAATCTAGCCTAAAAATGAGTCGTTAGAGAGTACTTAAAATTTTAATTTTTGATCTCAAACATTGTATACAGGTGTCCCATTAAGAATGGGACATAGAACAACCGCAGATTCTCCAATTCAAAATAAAACGATTAAGCGAAATATGCTTAGATAAAATGTTACTCGCTCTACCAGTGGCGTACGGCAGGAGTAAGTAATGCTTGTACCCCTTCTAAATGTTACGCCGCTGTCTAAATTTTAATTTTGACTTTAATTTTAATTTTTTTTATATTTTCTAAGTCAATAATGTACACTTGTTAGTTTGTTGTAAAGTCATTGGTTTTCGAGATATTCGCAGTTAAAGATAGATAGACATGTACTTTTTATTTGTATTATTATTATTAATAATATTCATTTCTACAATTTTGTCTTAAAAAACTGCGAATATCTCAAAAACCAATGACTTTACAACAAACTAACAAGTGTACATTATTGACTTAGAAAATATCAAAAAAATTAAAATTATAGTCAAAATTAAAATTTAGACGGCGGCGTAACATTTAGAAGGGGTACAAGCATTACTTACTCCTGCCGTACGCCACTGATAGAGCGTACTGAACTAATTTTTTTATTGTTAGGTGCATTTTATGATATTTAACAAGTGTGCCGATTTGAGTAAAATTATACGGTGTATTAAAAAAATTATGGACATTAATAATTTTTCAGTTTTCAACTTCAACACCCTGTATTTCGGAAACGAGTAACATTTTATCTAAGCATATTTCGCTTAATCGTTTTATTTTGAATTGGAGAATCTGCGGTTGTTCTATGTCCCATTCTTAATGGGACACCCTGTATATTCACTTTTCAAGTATTTTTTTTAAACCATGAAAAGTCAACGTCGAACGCTGTATTTCATGAATACTGACCCGCCAATGGTGGTATGGAAATGGCTCCAATACTCTGGAACATGCGAACTAGTCCATAGGACGAACCTATCCGATCAGGGCCGTATTGATCGGCCAGCAGTACCGGCACCAGGAGAAACCAGCAGCCGAGACAAAGTCCATACATTCCTACTGAGCATGCCAGTACGTAAAATGAATCCGCAACCGGAATCACAAGCACTGCAACACCAGCTCCTACGATGCTATATAAAAACATATGCAATTAAAAATAATAACAAAAATATTTACGTAATAACAAATCAATGTAGTTTCGAAGGTTAACAAAATAATTTGTATTTTATTTACCTTCCAATGTAACCTTTCTTTCGGTCAAACAACTGCAAATCCGAGAGCCATCCTAAACCCAGTCGGCCGCATAGATCGAGTGCTGCACTTATGGCTACCAAATAGCCGGCTTGGGTTTTTGAGTAGCCAGCAGTCCTCACATATGCGGGCAGATAATATAGCATGTACGGACTTCCCGTCGACATCAAACTTACAGACAAGCACATCATAATAAAACTGAATTCTTTCAACAATGAGACATCTAAATATCGAGCGATTTTTTGCGCTAAAGATTCCTTTTTCGGTTTACTCAAAGGTAAGAATATTTCATCTTGACCGACGTCAACAATTGGTGGACTCATCGAAGACGGCGGTGGCACCAGGAACATACTTCTTGACAGCGATTCTCTTTGTCTCGATTTATAAACACATGTCGAATCGGTACTAAGATCTTCCACGCTATGCAAAATACTAGAACTTCTGAATGCGCATATCGGTTTCATAAATATTGTATCGCCCATTTGGTCTTTTTCTTCTTCTGTGTCGGACACTTTCCCAGGATCGACCAACATCGTGTTTTGATTAAATATTTCACTAAGTAAATTATTTCTGGCTTTGGGCTCGACTCCAATACGACCGTTCTGATCATTTATGAAAAGAAATTCCAACTGTTTGTTCGGTGGCAATTCTTCTTGGACTGTCGAACCGGCAAATAACTGGTTACAAGCTGCGGCGTTTTGTTGTCGATCCTGTTGTCTATTTTGCCGGAAACTGCTCGATCTTGACTCTTCATTGGTGTCATCATTACATTGCGACTGCCGTACGATTACTTCCCGCGTCAAAGGTCTATAAAGAGTCGCACTGACGCATACATGTAGCATACAACCTCCGAGAACAAGTATGGTGCCATGAAAACCAAACGAATCGCAGAGTTCTTCAATGAGAAACGGAAATACAAAACTACCGGCTGCCGTGCCAGATACGCAGATCCCATTGGCGAGGGCTCTATGCTTGTCGAAATATTGCGACACCATCACTATGCCGGGAGTGGTTGACAGGCCTCCTCCGATTCCTTATACAGACAAAAATTCGACAATAAAATATTCATATCAAATGACATGGAAATCGCTACATAATTTACTCATCTATGTATTAATTTATCATTAGTATAGTACGCGCCACGGATCTAAAAGTTAGTCACAAACAGCGTCGCAAAGGCTCATTTTAGAGCCGTTGATACTCCCACCACCTCCCAGCTACCTGCACGGAACGTGCGCTCGTCGGTGATTGGCCGTGATCGCTAGTTGCCTTTGTCACTTGTCGCTTTCCTGCTTTAAAGTACAGTCGAGTTGTTATTGCTATTTTAGTTTAGTTGAGTTGCAAGTTTGTATTTTTTCAACAGACTGTACAAGCGCAAGCCTGCATTCGCATCTACCTTCCGAGCCTTTTAGATTCGTGGCGCGTATATACTTGGATAGAGTAGCGTCATTGTGACAACAGATGATGGACCGATGAGTTTTAACGTTTTTATAATATAAGCAATGGAAAAATGTGAGCATGGTAAATTTCTAAAGGAATGCCGTTTTGTTTACGCCCAATTTCAGTTCGTATATTATTGAAGATATTACGTACCTGTTAGAATGCCGAAAGTGAAGAACAGATGTAAGAGACGAGTTGCAAAATAACTCAAAATGAGACCTGTTGCGCAAAATAAACCCCCGACGAAAACCACTGATCGACAACTGAACTTTTGACAAAGCACACTTGTCAACGGCGCTACAAAAACCAAACAAAAGTGACAACAATTAGATTTTATAATATCGTTGCGTATTTTTCAAGGAATAATTCATATTATTTTATTTTTATTTGAATAAATGTGTTTCGACTACTAACGTCACTAATACCGTCACGCGTCATATTATTTATTAACTAGCCAAACATAAATAATCCTTAAAAACCAAGCCAAACATTGATAATATTAAATAAAGGAGTACTCCAGACAATTATTAATTACTCAATAACAGAAATGTCAGCGATGAATAACATCAAGAAAGTAGGTCAATGAACTATTTAATTTAACGGTCCGGTAAATCCAACATTAAGAAATAGGACAGGTTCACGTAACAGTCGGTATATTTACATGACCTATTCCTTTAAAGAAAAATCAATAATACAAATACATTTGTATATACCTAATCTTACACATTTTATATTATATCTATTATGTAATTACGATATATATTTTGTATATAATATACATATTATACATTGTTTCAACGTAAAAGAGTAAACAAAATAATCGTTCATTTTTATGTACCTATTATTCCGAGAAAGGCTTGACAACGTCTATATACGAATTACGATGCAAATTTAATGTTCCATCTTTTTAGATGTCATATAGATTGTTTGAATTAATTATATCTATAGGTACGAACAAAGAGGTAATAAAACGAAATGAACACGCATGGTAATATAATATACTAAATTATGTAAATCGATCAAATAATAGGACAATATAATAGGACTTCCTAAGCTAGGATGAACGAACCGTCTCTCAGATTTTGGTGGTAATCGTAATGGTTAAAATATCGAAAGTAGTACATACCTAGTGCCAGACACAAAGCTGAGAGAATGGCCGGTATCCAAGAAACGACAGAAGCACTAGAATAACTATAAGCTTCCATAACTTCGACCAGTATAACGCCGCAGGATTTGACGAGGCCCGCTACCCAAAATTGGACGAAGAAAGCGCCGAATACGACGGCCCAGCCGTAACCTCCGTCTGGCGGATCGAGCCTTTCAATGTGCTTCCTCGTTCCGTCGATATTTTTCTTCTTCTTCTTTTTCTTCTTGTGACCGGCATTGTTGTTGTTATTGTTGTTCTTCTTGGATGTGCGCAATTCACGCGATTTGGCGATCAGTGGTCTCGCCGTCAAACTAGATATAGTCAGGAGGTTGTCGTTATCGTCGTCGATGTCACAGTCGGTTATCGGAATACGACCGGCGCTGCGAGCGTTCTGTACCATTTCCTGCACGAACAAAGTCGTGGCGCCGTTCGTCGAATCCGGGTTTAACTCGAACACCGGAGCGGAATGCACGGAGAACAGGGAGCCAGCCGGGTCGGTGCTGCATTCGAGTTCTGGATCGTTCTGCAACGATCCGGTTTCGACGTCGACACCGACGGCACAGCCGCCGACGCTTGCACTTGCACCCGCGACCATTGTATTGACGCCGAACGGAATGTCGACCACCTCGTCGTCTTGACACTGATGACGGTGCAAGTGTATGGACTGATGGTACGGGAAAGAGTCGGCGGCTTGATGCGAGCACGACCTAGCCGCCTGGAAACTCCATTCTCGGGGTAGTGACATGACGTTCTTTTACGTTGGTAAAAACCTAAATTCATTTGCGTTATGTATTTGGCTTCTTCTGACACGAGATACGAAACGATGCTATTAGAAATTATATTAATGCAGTAGGTACAATAGCCAGCAAGGCGACGATGAAGATCGTTATTTACAAAACACTGTTTTCACACTACTACGATGTTCGAGATGTACACTTGACGGCGACAACGACGACGCTCGCGTTCCGGTTCTGTGACATCGTCGACTGCCGTTGTGTGAACCGTGAACTGTGAGTGGTCGCTCCGGACGACGCTTGCGCACCTCAACTGCCGGACTAGTGGAAAATCACCGGATCTACCGAATCGATATTTCGTACCAGTGCACTGTGTATCTACCCTACATACATTATATAGACATGCCTAACATGTACTATAATAATATAGGCTCTATACTTTGTAGTACAGTATCCTTGTGGAACATCGAGGAGTGTCCAACTCGAAAAAGAAAGACATCAAATTCCCACTGACGATCCTCTATAACAGTTTTTGATTAAATTCATGTCCAGCGTTCATTAATAACGCTCTTTTAACTTACTTTTTAAACAATTAAAGATATCATGGTATAATAGTGGTCTACAGTTAAAAATAAACCCGACTCTTTATTATTTTAAGTTCATCCATGCCTGTCTATTACAATTAAATTTAAAACGTAATGTAATTTAATGTCAAATACGGTAATGTCGTTAATATTGATTTATTTTGTCAACAATTTCAGTATCTGCTGTGATAGTTTGGTTCCAAGCACAAGTAATTTAAAGGCAGACAAAAAACATTATTGAGTGAATTGTAAATTCGATTCACATCTTTAATCCGGTTTACTAATATACTTTTATTCTATACTGAGCATAGGAATAAAATCGCAATCGAACCATTAGGGTGCAAACATATATACTTCTGTCTTTTTTTACGCCGTAAGTACTGGCGTATCCAGGAGGGCAAAACAAGCACGGGGGACCCGGCTTAAGAAATTAAAAATTTGCCCCCTCCTGGGCCAAAAGTTGGGTACGCCCATGTTAACGTTATAGAAAAAGGCAAAGTTTTTGAAACAGAGATACTTTATTCTGATTGAATGCAAGTACATCAACCAATCCTATCATCGGAGAAATCAGGGAATTACATCGAAGAAAGAGACGCACATGTATTTTCGATACGCTTGTTGCTTTCACTCACCGCACATTGAGTAGATAGACAATTATTTAAATTATTAAATATATGGTTTTACCGGCTTATGCACCTTATCCCGTTTATATGGGTTCTGCTGGTTATTTCGGTATGTCCGGTATTTCCGACTTAGCCGGTTTACCTCTTTAACAGGTTTATCTCCCGTTTCCGGATTATCCACCGTTTCCGGTTTATCAGCATAATGAGATTTATCAGCGTTATCCAGTTTATCTGAATAATCCGAATAATTAAAGTGCAAATGTTGGAAGGAGTTCCCGGAGCACATTTTGGGAAGAGTTACCGGAGCAAACCGTTTTCAGAGAAAAAAAACTGCAGTTTTGTCCATGTGCAATGTAAATTAAATTTTATTATTTTTCAAAAACCAGTCAGGAAATTGCCAAAAAATATTTCAATTTTATTTAAGAAGCTCTTGACAATTTTTTTGCAAATAACGCAATTTTAGCTCATGAACAAAACTGTTTTAAATTAATCATACGCAGATTATGTTTAATCGATGTACATTTTCTGGAAATGAAAACAGCTGTTCATAATGACTCATTAAACATTACATATTTATAAACAAATGGGAGTTCTTTTTTTATACATAAAATCTGCATGAAGCTTTATGTTATTTATTTATATTTTATAAGATTACCAAATCTGCATTGTATCAACGAGGTTGTGAGGTCATGACCTTACAGAGCCTTTCACACTAGAAAGGAGTGGCGGCATCAGACACAAGGGTCAGGGGTCATTGATATGAATTTATTATATATGAATTTATTTTTACATAATATTCCCTGATTAATTAATTATTTACGAATTTACCTCCTTTATAGTACATACATCTAAAGTTGTCCCTGTTTTATTTCCAAAAACTCCAAATATTAAATATATTATTAAATAATAATTATATTAAAAATCGGTTAAACATAAAAATATTTCGTGGCTTGAGGGTTCCCTATAAACTTTTCTATAGTTTCCCTGTAAATCTTTATCAGCCTTTTATAAGCATTAATGTGAACTAGTACAGGTCGAAATTCGACCGTAATTAATTAAATTTTTAAGTTTGAACGTTATTGAAGTTCTTTTGTCATAATAGGGGTTTTTATTGATACAGTACAAACTACATATTTTCAAAAAGTTTACTAAACTATTCGACAATAAAACCAAAAAATACATTATTTTAAACATTTGTTGTACAAGAACACATTATGAACACATTTTTTAAGCAATTAGATATTTTTGTACGGAAATTGAGAATTCATATACAAGAATATTATCAACATTAATTAATTCAACTGAATTTTAAAACGAAAATTTAAATATGAAATGACAATTTACGTAATTAATTGGGATTCTCCTTATTTGCAATAATGTTCTTTGCTTTAAACTCTCAAAAACTTCATCGATGTGACCGGCTTAAAATGCTCGTCAAATTCATAAACAAAGGGTATACCCATTGGTAAATGTAGGTCGATTGTTTCCAAATCAGTCAAGTCATCAAATAGCTTAACAAATCCTTTGAGGCTATTTTCGTGTGCTGAAATGATTATCCGTTTCCCTGTTTTCAATTGCGGAAGAATAGTTTCATTCCAATAAAGAACAGTCTGCTCCATTGTTAGTCGCACACAAAAACTCAAGGGAAATTGTTCTTTTGGTGGCCCATTGGCAAAACGGTCGTCATTTCTGATCAATTTGGAATACGCACGACAGGATTTCCTCAAGGGAAGTGGGACTGTACGGCAATATTGCCATGACAGCACCTGCAGGTTTCCGTATTTCTCAACTCGTTCAGCCTCATTCATACCTGTGAAACCACCCAAATGGTACCCGTATAAACACCACGTTTTTTCAACTGCCAGATCTTCTTGCTCGATTATTTTAAGTATAATAGCTAATGTTCGTTGAGCTCTAGTGAAAACAGATGTATAGGCAACATCAAATTTCAGCCCAGCTCTTTTTATTGCCTTACCAGCTTCTCGGGCCTCTCTTTCACCTGTAAAATGCATAATGTCAATAACAAAATATATTATGGAAACGTCATGTTTTACTTAAGAAATTCTATTTTCGACGTGCCTAGATCTATGACAAAGTTTTCTATGAGCCAAAAATTTAATTAAAAACTACAAATCAAAAACATAAACAATAGTTTGGGTTGTTGGGCCATCAATACTTTTTAAATTTAATTAGGAACTATAATATGTTAATTGTTATTATAGGACATAAAACAGAAGTTTTTCTATAAAAGTTAAGTGAACGTTCTAGAGCCCTCCAAGTAAAACAAAAAACTTTAACGTCATCTACTAGGTACATGGGAACATGTGTTCGAACTGATCGTTAACAACAATAATTAGCGTAATACACGAACTGTTCGATAGGACTCAAAATACAAATTACCTGTCTTAGTTAAATCGCAATCAAGCCAGCCGCAGAAGGTATTCTCTTCGTTGAATTGACTTTCTGCATGGCGTATGAAAACAACCTTGTATGTCGGCTTTTTTGCGGGTTGTTTTTTAGTTTTTCTTCGTCTTCCCATCTTTCTGAACAGCTTTTAAGTTTTAGTATAACTTTTTAAATTTATAATTGATTCTTGTTTGGACTTTTTAATTGTATCTACAAATTACTGTGGATTTGGTACGAATCATTTTTGAGCGATAAGGAAGCTGAACACATTGAATTTGTAATTATTCCGACTAGATCAGTAACTTCCAGCCTGTGTGGCGCGCTTCCTGGTGGTGGACCGACGATAACATGGCCAGAAGGGGGCAGCTGTTATCAAAATATAATTTGTGGCTAAAAAACAAGTCCACCCATCGCTTAAATTTAAAATATTATCATATTGTATTGAACATGTTCGTATTCGATTTTTTACAATTTTTAAATTTAAGCGATGGTTATAGTCACTTCGTCACCAGGAAGTGCGCCATACAGGTTGGAAGCCACTGACGTATTCGGAATAATTACAAATTCAATGTGTTCAGCTTTCTTATCGCCCATAAGATTCGTACCAAATCCACAGTCACTTGCAGATAAAGTTAATAAGTCGTAACACGAATCAATTATAAAATTTAAATTTTGTTCTCCAAGCTGTGCAGCAAGATGGTGAAGCCGAAAAAAGGTAAAAAACAGCCCGCAAAAAAGCCGAATTACAAGGTTGTGTTCATACGCCATGCAGAAAGTCAGTTCAACGAAGAGAATACATTCTGCGGATGGCTTGATTGCGATTTAAGTACAAATGGTAATTGCATTTTGTGTATTATTCCTGACCTCTGACGTAGCCGTGTAACTTTCGAACAGTTCGTATATTAAGCAAATTGTTGTAACGATTAACGATCAGTTCAAATAAATGTTCCCATGTACCTATATTCAAAAATGCCAAAGTAGATGACGATATAGTTTTTTTTTTTACTTGAAGGGCTCCCGAATGTTCACTTAACTTTTATTGAAAAACTTCTGTTTTATGTCCTATAATAACAATTAACATATTATAGTTCCTAATTAAATTTAAAAAGTATTGATGGCCCAGCAACCCAAACTATTGTTTGTTTTTGGTTTGTAGTCTTTAATTAAATTTTTTGCTCATAGAAAACTTTGTCATAGATCTAGGCACTTCGAAAATAGAATTTCTTAAGTAAAATATGACGTTTCCATAATATATTTTGTTATTGACATTATGCATTTTACAGGTGAAAGAGAGGCCCGAGAAGCTGGTAAGGCAATAAAAAGAGCTGGGCTGAAATTTGATGTTGCCTATACATCTGTTTTCACTAGAGCTCAACGAACATTAGCTATCATACTTAAAATAATCGAGCAAGAAGATCTGGCAGTTGAAAAAACGTGGCGTTTAAACGGGCACCATCTGGGTGGTTTAACTGGCATGAATAAGGATGAAATAACTGCTAAATACGGAGAGCTGCAGGTACGATTGTGGCAAGAGTGCTTCAAAGTCCCAACTCCCCCAATGAAGTCAAATCATATGTACTACTACATGATCAGAAATGATGCCCGTTTTGCCAATGGGCCACCAAAAGAACGATTTCCTTTGAGTGACTGTCTGCGACAAACAATGGAGAGGAGTGTTCTTTTTTGGAATGAAACTATTCTTCCGCAATTGAAAGCAGGCAAACGGATAATCATTTCAGCACACGAAAATAGCCTCAAAGGATTTGTTAGGCTGTTTGATTACTTGAATGATTTGGAAATAATCGACATACATTTGCCAAAGGGTATACCTTTTGTTTATGAATTTGACGAGAATTTTAAGCCGGTCGTCTCGATGAAATTTTTGGGGAAAGAGGAAGCCGTTAAGAAGGCAAAGGCGATTGTTGCAGATAAGGGGAAACTCTTTTAATTACGTCAATTGACGTTTCACATTTAAATTTTCGTTAACATTCAGTTGAATTAATTCATGTTGATAATATTCTTGTATATGAATTTCCAATTTCCATACAAAAATATCTAATTGCTATAAAAATGTGTTCATAATGTGTCCTTGTAAAACAAATGTTTATTAATAAAATAATGTATTTTTTGGTTGAATTGTCGAAAAGTTTAATAAGCTTTTCGTCAAATTTTTGAAAATTTGTACTGTGTCAATAAAAATTATTTTTCTTCAATACATGACCTTTTAATTTAGTAAAAATTAAATATTGCATGATAAACCCCTTCTTCCTTGTAGCGTCAAACTCCCCAAAACAGGTGTGTTTAATAGTCTTTACAATCTAAACTTTCATAAATAAAGGTGGTTCAATTTTATTTGCAAAAAGTTCAAAAGTTTTTAGTGGATATGCAAAACATAGTTAGCACGTTATTAAATATTAATCGACTACTTTTTTGTTATTTGATTACTAAACTGAAAACTACTGAACCGATTTAAGTAACATTTATGGGGAAGCACCTTAACAGTATGCCCAATTAAATAGAATAATAATTATTAAAAAATCGGTTCACAAGTGGCTTACGGTGCGGTTCAAGTCAAGTTTCGGGCTCAAGCGGTAAAAATTTTAGGAGCGTCAAACACAAGTTAAAAATAGTGTCATAACCAGCCTTTTATGTGCCCTGCGTGCGCCCTTAAATAAATATTTTAATCTCGAAATTTGGTCCTGGTCATTTCTGCGCTCCTCCAGGGTCTGCATCCTGTGTCCTGCTGGCATCCACGGCTGTAGCTAAAATACCAATGCCCTACCTTAAAAGTACTAACAACTAAGTAATGGCGTTGATTAGGGGGGTAAAGGGGATAATTGCCCCTCCCCCAGTATTATAATAAAAAATAAAACTGAAAATAATACGAATGCCTGGCTAAAAAATAAATTTTAGAAATACTTTTTGAAAAAAAAAATTGTAAAATAGGTTTGGGAATTAATATTTTGCTTGACACCTTCCTTCGTGAGTGTTGTGTGATATTATTAAAACAGTTATGATGGAAAATTTACTACTAGTATAGCAACATCTAAATTCTAAACAATTCCGAATTAACCATGGGTTTGTCAGTCATATACTATTCTACCCGTAGACGGCATTTGAAGTATGTGTGAGAACCGTGCCCCCATTGCAATCTATGGCACCGGGAATCCCCTTTCAAACTGAAATGAGCAAATCGGAGGTTATCTGTCGGTATGTGATGTTGTCGTATAGAATGACCATTTTTATCGTAACATGATAGGGGACAGAAAGCGGTCCATTGCTTGCAAATGCAAAGTAAACATACATACGTGCGCGTGGGAATTTGTTTTTTTTGAAAATGGATCCGTTAAAGTCATTTTAAAACAGAAATTTATTAAAAAATTAATTTTGGTGAATTTATGCGTTCATATACATAGTCATGTACGCAGAGACGCGCGAATAAAATATATTCGAATATTATAATATTCACATAATTGTGATGGATTATCTAATTCGGAAGATTTTCCGGGACTTTAATCCGGGACGAATGATCACCCTAGTAGTGTAGGTAGATCGGGAGAGTAAAGTACAGTAAAAATTACGGTACAAGCCAAGTAAAATTTTTACTTCTGCCGTAACTGTAACCACCGCACTTGTTAGAAAGTTGCAAAGAAAACTCTCATATTATTATTTACAAAAAAGAAAAGTAATGAAAAACTTGTTGTTACACATTAGGTAAATAGATTTATTTAAAAAATATGTTTACATGAATTTCCTTCTTGCTTTATTTTTTGCAAAATCATCAATAATTTTGTCAGAGTCAATGCGTTTTAAAATTTCCTGCTCTATAATATACAAAATATATTTAATTTTTTTTGTAAAAATATTAAATGCTGTGAAATTCGGAACCCTATAGTATCCCGAAGCCCTACGCGGCCGTTTACCGTTAAACCCATCACTGGGAGCTTTTACTCAAAAAAACGCGTCGAATTGATAACTTCTTCCTTTTTTGAAGTGCCGAGACAGAGCCGAACGATTTTTTTTTAAATTTAAAACCACTTATAGATGGTAAATTTTAGCTTATTTTTGGATTTAGTATGTCAATCTAACACTAAGCCGTTCGTACACAAAAAAAACGATTTTTTGAAATTTGTCAAAAATCGACTTTTTTCTAGCCGTAGAGTTATGTTGCCCAATTTTTAAAAAATCAGATATTTTTTATGTATCAAAAATAGGCTTCTGCACAAGAAACACCCCTTAATTTATTTAATGGATTACAAAACAATATTATACCTACCGTATTCTGTATAAATATTGCTCTTCGTGATATCCTTGTAAGATTTACTGCCAGAATATTGATCGAACTGTTTGATATATCCTTATAATATATACATTATACGTTGTTCAAATTGATCGAGATATCGCACGCAACTTCACGATAGAAAAGGGAACCAATCAGGAGATCGGAAAGCCGAACTAAAATGGCTGCCTCCATATAGAAAAACTGCAACTTCGCTTTTGTGTTCTCCTCTCTCTCTTTTAGATAATGATATTTCTTGTTACATTTAACAAATCTTCACGGCGCGTTTTATCGCAGGCCGCGCCGCGCCGTTTTGTACGCGCGAGCACGCGCCCGCCCGTTCTCACGGCGTGCGTTGCGCCGCGCCGCATCCAGACCGAAGCACGCATAGACGCAGCGTACTTTTTATAATATTGTAGTTACTGATCTAGCATTGTACTAACTACACTAACAGGGTTGCCAGACGTACGCGAAATCTCGTACCATTACGAGATTTACAGTATTTGTACGAGATACAAGAATAACAAAATATCGTACAATTTTGTACGAGATTTTAACAATGACTGCCTTCGCTAGGTATAGCCAAAAAGTGTAAGAATTTGCATATTTACCTACTTTACACACCACAAAATGATCGACTGGGCGCATCAATAAATAATACAATAATACACCGAACATAGTTGCGACGTGTTCATCCGTACTCACGCGCGCGCTCGAGTCTGCACGGATGCACACGCGCCGCGCCGCGCCGCGCCTTTGACGGGACCGACTTTGTTCGGTAAGGACGCGCCAGCCCGCGCCGCTCCGCGCCACTGCCTTCACACGACGCGTAGGTGCGAGCTGGCGCGGCGCGATCTGTGATAAAACGCGCCGTGAGAAACCGCCTTTACAAATGAAAAAATTAAAATTCATAGTTTAATAAAATACAACAATATTTTGAATTTAATGCGATGGTTGGACTTGTTTTTCAACCACAAATTACATTTTGATAATAGTTGAGCCCCCCCCCTCCACCAGCCCCGGATTTACGGGGCGCCAAAATCATGATAGAATATGGTTGAAAACCTTTTTCCGATTTACTCAATCTGCTTGTTTTCTGACGGTTTCCCGTTCACGAAAAATGCCAACCATTATATATTTGTGGGGTTTTTTAAGTAATTTATCTCAAACGCTGAAGAGAGGGGGCGTCATTATCAAATTTCTGCCCCGGTATGAAAAATCCTAGATCCGGGGCTGCCCTTAAGCGATGGTTATAGTCTTTCCTTCTCCAGAAAGCGCGCTACACAGGTTAGAAGCCACTGACCAAGTCGGAATAATTACAAATTACATGTGTTCAGCTTTCTTATCGCTTATAAATTCGTAACAAATCCACAGTAATTTATAGATACAATTAAAAATTCGAAGTAGGAATCACTTCTAAGTTTTAAATTTGTACGGGAAGTTGTGCATAAAGATGGGGAAACCAAAAAAGCTTAAAAACCAATCCGTAATAAAGTCGACTTACAAAGTTGTGCTCATACGCCATGCAGAAAGTAAATGGAATGAAGATAATAGATTTTGCGGCTGGTTTGATTCAGATTTAAGTGAAAATGGTAATTATATTTTGTGTATTATTTCTGAACCTGTGACGTGGCAAAAAATTCGAATAGTTCGTATATTATGCAAATTGTTGTAACGATTGACGATCAATTCAAATGAATTTTATAGAAATACTTCTGTTTTTATGGCCTTATAACAATTAGCATATTATAGTTCATAATTAAATTAAAAAAAAAAAATTGATGGTCCAGCAATCTAAACTTCTATTCATATTTTTGGTTTGTAGTCTTTGATTAAAGTTCTTTCTTATAGATCTAGACAGTAGCGGATTTACACATTTCCCAAGTAAAGGCTTTTAAATTTTTGACACCCTTACCTCAACAATTGTCAGTAATTCTTACAGATTATTTTTACAATCCAACAATTTGGTTGCAATTGCACAAGAAATAATTTTTGAGTATATTTCTGAGTACGACTAATAAGGCGGAGTAATGTATGAAACACAATAATGTACATATGGTAAATGTAATTAAATAATCATTATTTGCCGCCCCTAAAATCTGCCGCCCTAGGCTCAAGCCTACTCAGACTGCCGGTAAATCCGCCACTGGACCTAGGCACCTCGAAAATTGAATTACTTAAGTAAAATATGACGTTTCCATAATATATTTTGTTATTGACATTATGAATTTTACAGGTGAAAAAGAGGCTCGGGATGCTGGAATCGCAATAAAAAAGGCTTGGTTTCAATTTGATGCGGCTTACACATCTGTTTTCACTAGAGCGCAGCGGACATTGGCGATTATACTTAAAATAATCGGCCAAGAAGATCTGGCAGTTGAAAAATCGTGGTGTTTAAACGGGCACCATTTGGGTGCATTAACAGGTATGAATAAGACTGAAGCAGTAGCAAAACACGGAGAACTGCAGATGGAGTTATGGCAAAACTGCCTGGAAGTTCCACCTCCCCCAATGAAGTCAAACCACAGGTATTATAATTTTATAAGGAATGATGAACGTTTTGCGAACGGACCACCCAAAAAACCATTCCCCATGAACGACTGTTTGCGCCAATCAATGGAGCGGACTATTCATTATTGGAATGAAACTATTCTTCCGCAAATGAAAACAGGCAAACGCATAATCATTGCAGCACACGAAAACAGCCTCAAAGGATTTGTTAAGCTTTTTGATGGCTTGACCGATTTGGAAATAGCCGACCTACATTTACCAATAGGTATACCCTTTGTTTACGAATTTGACGAGCAGTTCAAACCGGTCGTGTCTATGAAGTTTTTGGGGAAAGAGGAAGTCGTTACGAAAGCAAAGGAGATCGTTGAAGCTAAGGGAAACCCCATTTAATCACGTAAATTATTGACGTTTCACGTTTAAATTTACGTTTGAATATTTAGTTGAATTAATTAATGTTATATTTTTGTATAAGAATTTCCAATTTCCATACAAAAATATCTAATTGCTATAAAAATGTGTTCTTGTAAAACAAATTGTTAATAAAATAATGTATTTTTTGGTTGTATTTTCGAAAAGTTTAGTATCATGTTCGTCGTCAAAATCTTGAAATTTTGTACTGTATCAATAAATATATTTTCTCTTCAATATATGAACTTTTAATTTAGTTTTATGTAAACTCCTGTTAAAATTAAACGCTGCATTATAAAATGATTTTGAATTCAATTAAAAAATATGGAATAGTAACATTTTATTGTCTTCCTCTAAATTGTCTACTCACAATAAAATCATGAAAATATGTAATAAATAATACTTTAAAATTCAACTTCATTATAATTGATTACCTAAGAAAGCATAATATGCATGCCAAAATAAAATAACATTTTTACAGAGTATGTGCGCTTACTTGCACGAAATTTGATAAAGGACTTAAAATTAAATAACAATAAAATATATTATTTAAAATAACGGGTAGGCCTTGGCATTAGTGAAGGCTCTAGTCTCTAGTCAAAGAATTTATTTAACTGAAATAATTCTCTCTTTGTTGGTAAATGGGTAACGGCGTAACTGGTGATAAGTCATCCTCATCAAAACTAACTTCCTGCTGTTTTAACGGTAGTGTTGCCAGTGCCTTTTCTAAAAACATGAAATTTTAAAGTGAGACTCGGAAATTTCATCACCGCTACCTATCTCAAATAAGTTTCGTAAAATATATACATATATTTATTGAGACTAAAAGTGCCATGCGGTTTAAATCAATAGCATAACTACTTCGGTATGGACTTCTATATTAAAACCAGATAACAAACCGCACGTTGAAAACAATAGTGACACTATATAAAAAAGTTGCCTTTTCACTTTTTGTAAGATTCATGTTTTACTGCAAAAGTGTCACTATACGAAAATTTTCGTTTGCTCATAAACCCACTTACTTCCGCTAGACTGAGCTAGTGTCACTTTATATTTTGAAAGAATTGCCCATGGTCATGACTGATATAACGACACTATTTTGATTGTGTCAAAGCAGTTGTTTGGTACGCACGTCGCTGTAAGTGAAAAAGTGACACATTTTCTTAAACGACAGTTTACTGCGATTACAGTTGCTACAAAAATTAATGCAAGTAAGTAAATACATAAAATGACACATTTTGTTTAGTGACACTTTTTGCAGTTGAAGTCTCCAATTTACTGATTATAGGTTATGACAACAATGACACTAAACAAAAAATTATTGTAAAAAGGCCTTTTTTTTAATAACTTTATTTTTAACATTGTGGTCAAAAAATAAATTAAAACAATAATAAATTGTCTCATTATTAACAAAAGAATCTCTATAAGCAGTATTTTAATAGTAACTTTTTTAGGACAAAACAATAATATTAAAACTAAAAAATGCTCTACTGTAAAATGTCATTTTTTACATAATGCCACTTTTGTTTTCAACGTGCGAAACATTATTTTTAAATTGGATAACTATGTAAAAAGTCTTGGTAGATAGCTGCTGGTTTTTTGCATCACCAGAACAATCTGTAGTTGCGCTACTGATTCAAATATTTTTTTTAAATTAGTGCAATAAAAATAAAAACACACCTTAATACTGTAATGCGAATACAATAATACAATCATTGTTGGCCTTGATTATTTGTTGAACCTATGAAAAAACAGTAGCAAAGCAACTCAAAAAATAAATACAAAAAAATAATTGTAACATAAACATACAAAAGCACAAAACAACAAACATCAACAACGAAAAAAGGTGAAGAATTTCTTTCTTTAACAATTTTTATATCGTAAATGCTATTTTTTTTTTAAATTTTGATCCTTATATCTCGAAATAATCGTTAGACATTTGAAAAAAATTCTTCAAGTCTGCTTTTTTAAGTTCTACTTGTGGAAACTACCAAGTGACGTATTTTAGCGATTTATTAAATATAATCTCACCTGCAACTATTTTACTCATTTCCATCACTTGTTTTGCGAGAATTTGATTTAATTGAAGGAGATGTTCTCTTCTTCTTTTTTCCTCTGATATTGAGGGAGATTTTAATGTCGAACCGGGAGATTTCTCTTTATTGCTCAAATCTTAAACAAATAATATTAATGGTTATTTTATTAAATTAAAAAAAAGAAGTCACAGTTGCATATTATACAAACCTGAACCGACTGAATTAGATGTCAAAGCAGTGCTGTCAGATAGCATTTTTTTTATCGACTCAACTTTTTGCATTCTTTTTCGTAATTCCTCAGGTGATAACTGCGGTGCTTCTTCAGGCACGTATCGCTCCGGTATGACTATTTTACTAGGTGCTCCGAGCACACTGTCTATTGTTTCCTCGTTGTATTTTAATTCTTTTTGACTCAGAGTCGACCGCACTACATCGGGCGTATTATGTCTTGGTCGCAACGCCCTTTCCATATCGAGGTCATCTCTTGCTCGACCCACTTCCATACCCTAAAAAACCCATTTTTATTACCGGCTACCTTACAAACAAAATCTTATTTAACTATGGTTTTTATTGTTACCAATCTGTTAAATGCGACATCCTCAGACTGGATCTCGTCGAGACCCTTAACACTTAAGCTATGGTGCGGGGCAGTATAGTGACGTCTTTTTTCTCTAGGCACTGTTCTACGCCCTAAACTTTGAACGGATAGCTGTTGCAGAGGTTCAGGATTATGTCCTGTGAAATATAATTAATAAAATTTTAGTGCGTCAGTTTGTTTTTTAAACACAGTCCAGTTTCATCTTGTATTATTTACCTGACATTTCAATAATAATTTGTTTAGCGGCTTCACTCTTAAATATTGGAGATACTTCTAGAGATTTGTCAGTTGGTGTTGCAACATTTAAAGTATTAGTTTGCGAGTTAGGAGACGGCATTCCCAAATTCGGTTCTGAGATCGAAAGCTTGTCCACAGGAAGATATATGGGAATTAATTCAGAATGTCCACTGAAGTTTGATGTATAATTATTGGCAATCTAAATAACAAAATAATTTTTCAATCAATATAAACAAACTATTACAATAGAAAGAAAATCACTTTTGTTACGTACTTGTCTCGGTAGAGAAGCAGATCTTTGGTATAATGCAAGCTCATCTTCGTGATCTTCTTCTTCCAGAGCCTCCCAACGAGAAACCGTAGCCGCCGGATTTCCTGGAGCATTCGATCCGGTTGCCGGTATTAACGGAATACCTAAATATCCAGTACGTTCTCGATCTCTTTGTCTTCTTTCACTTTCTCTTTTCACTATACGTACGGTTTTTTGTTTTTCATGCGGAAGCACCGGCCCGCTATTCTGTTGTTGAATATCGGTATCACTCGATAGAGGAGCCGATGTTGAATCATCACTCGGCTGTAACGCTGACGGGGCCGTGTTAATATATAACGGCGTAGTGTGAGCTGCAATGCTACCGGAACTGCTATCCCAGTCTCCGTCTGTTATACTTGCGTTCGTGCCTCCGGAATGTTCGTGAGTAATCATTAAATCTAGGTCTGTCTCCAGCCACAACGAGCGTGAACGTTTCTTCATATTTGATCCGTCTAGAAATTGGTTTATGAATGTAAATTTTATAGAGCAAAAAAATTGGTTGTCTGTAAAGTCGGTTTACGGACGATACTTTTACGTGATAACGTCATAAAGAAACATTGATGAACTCTCTGACGTCACGCGAGAAGAGAGAGAAATGCGTACAAGCCGACGCTTGGGCCGATCGTGCCTCTCTATCGCTTATACCGCGCTCTCGCTTGCACGCTCAGGCTCAGGCGGAACGTGACACTTTTTCGTGCGTGCAGCCGGTGTTTCATCAATTTATAAGACGTTATCACGTCAAAAAGTACTTTTAAAAGAATCGTTAAAATTACTTTGAGAGTGCGTGGGTGTTACAGAGCGCGGTCTAATTTGTTGAACTAAATGATTTGATTTGTCAGTTAACTGACGAACTTGAACACTCAATTCTTTCCGTTGTCTTTGCAAGTCACCGACAAGCTGCTGTACCCGTCTGAGTTCTGATTCAAGCATAGTACTCGTATTTCCTGCAACTGGCAAACTTCCATGATCACGCTGCTTTGGTACTGTAAATTAAAGGTTATGCTAAATTAACATTCAATCGGCTTTAATCAGAAGATATCTCTATATCGCGATGAGCTCAATCAATTTCACCAATAAGTAGAGAAAATATTTGTGAAATTTTTGTACTATAATATCTCGATGCGATATTTTATAATGGCCATGTAAATACGGATGGTTAAAATATTATACGTAATTTTATTTTATTTCATACCTGTATTTGAATAGTAATTAGAGTGTCTATGACTGCGTGACATTTGTAATTTCTGCCGTAACACTAACAATTCTTGTTCCAATCTTGCATTGCCAGCAACAGTTTCTTCTAATTTCTTCGTTTGAGGAAATTCAAGAAAAGCAAATTTATTATAAGCAATACTATTTTAATAGCATCTAACAATACTAATTAGTGTTGGGCGATTATGAATGATATAATCGAAATATTTCGATTATGGCCGAATAATCGATCATTCGATTATGGCAACCGAGATATCATTCGCTTGAATCGATTATGAAATATGAAATGAATATTCAATCCCGACACAGTACTATTATATATCGATATATCATTCGGTATCTGCATCTACATGCACTGGGATGGGAAGGCTTTGCTAGCACTGGAGAGTGGGGGTGTTTCGATTGTACATACTTTGTAGTTTGTTGTATCATTCATATTTCATAATCGATTCAAGCGAATGATATCTCGGTTGCCATACCGAGATATCATTCACTTGAATCGATTATGAAATATGAAATGAATACTAATCCCGACACAGTACTATTGCTATGTCGATTGTCGATTATAATATGATATATTGATATATCATTCGGTTTCTGCATTAAATTTCAATTTTAATGTTTAACTCATTATGTAAATTGACGATGTATCCATCTAGGGATTAAAAATATGTTTCTATTATTTCTATTCGATCATATCAGTGATTCCATTATTAATATTGTGTTAAGTAATATTAACAAATCGAAATTGCAAAGTTAGCACATAATTCATAATCAATGTTTTGAATGATTAATCGCTTACACTGTAAAAGTATATAAAACGAAATTATAAACTGCCAGGTTTGCGCATCATTCATAATCGATAATTCGAATGATCATTCGATTTATCATTCATAATCGATAATTCGAATGATCATTCGATTTATCATTCATAATCGATAATTCGAATGATCATTCGATTTATCATTCATAATCGATAATTCGAACGATCATTTGATTTATCATTTATAATCGATAATTCGAATGATCATTCGATTATAAAAACCGATTATTTCGATTCATTCGATTATTGAAATGTATCGATTATGCCCAACACTAATACTAATAATGTTATGTCTGCGTGTAATTAACGGACTTTACCTTAGAATTATACGCCAATAGCTGATGCACACGGCTCAACTCTTGTTCGAGCAAATGTTGATGTCGTTTAGCTCTTTCGATTTCTGCCGGAGGGGTAGCGGGAGTTCTGGAACCGTTTAGACGCGAACGTAAATTATGCAAAGCATATTCTAAAGCTTCTTTGTCGCGTCTAAGAGCTGCTAACGTATTTGATTCACGCCGAAGAAGTCCATCGAGTTCGTATAATTGTTGTACTTTATTCTGTAATTATATATTTAGTCAATACTGAGGTGAAACCGATGAAATAAATAGATATAATATATAAAAACAAACTAGTAATTACTTGTAACTGTGAGTGGTCGGGACTAAGACGATCCCAATCTCGCCTTTCTTCGGCAAGTAGTCTCCTTTCTTGAACATGCTGATTAAATTCAATACGTTCCCGGTTCCGACAATTTGGACCTGGCCGATTTCCGTGTCGATAAAGTGATCCTAATTTGACCATATTGTCGACTAGATTTACGAGCGGCTTGCTTTTTTCATACTTTGAACACAATATCAAGATTTTACAATATATTTAACCGAAAATAAAAATGCGATCATCATTAGTAGTTAAAACAAAACTGTCATCTTTTGTAAATCGGAATTCCAGGAAAAGGGGGTTCCCTTCACAATATTATGTTTTTGTAAATAGATGTACTAGGAGACTATATTGGAATTGCGCAGGGCAGTTCCCTTCTTAATAATATGGAACGGTAGTCTTACTGCATAGTAATATAAAACATACCTGTTTTTCGAGATTCAGTAGATGTTGCTTAAGTTCATCCAGCCGCTGGAGGTTTTGAAGTCTTTGAGCTCCATCATTTATTGTGAAATTTGACTGAAATACAATTAAACTATATTTAATATGTCAGGAAAGACAGATCATGAAGAAAAGGTAAGAGTAGACATTTGGAAATACTATTTTCTCCAATTTTAATGTTATTTCAAGATTTGAAGAATTTTCTTGTTGTCATTGACGAGTTAGGTTAGTAAGTTTTTTCAGCATTGCGCATAGTGGGCACAATAGTGTGTGCCTCGGAAATAACAGAGTTAAGAGTGCGAAGACAGTCGAGCATCTGTGTTTTTTTCTGTATGTAAAAGAGATAAGAAATTGACTTTGTGTTTTTTTTTATCTCGTTTTTGCTGATCAGGTTTAAAACATCGCTTAAATAGGAACCATAGGGCTTAGATAAATTTCATTGCAACATATCAGGGTATATCAACACATCGAGCTCGCTTTTTTTTGTCGTGAAAACGTCTATTCGCTCGTTAAGTACAGTGATAGCAGGTTAAACTTTCTTGTGTTAAAAAAATACCCTTAGATTTCAACTGTTAATAACTACAAGACATAATAATACGCGTTAACGACGGTTGAGCCCACACCGGGTAGACCGTGTCTTTTCGAGTTCGTCGAGCAGGATCTGTTTTGCCTGTGACGTCATCGCGCTAATGTAGGCGCATGCGCGCGATAGTCACAAATTAGCTTTGTGTCAAGTTTTAAGTTAATGTAGGGTAGAAACGTTGATTTAGGCCAATAAAGTCCAAACGAGAGCTACGGTAGCGTCGAAAGGGAATGAAAAAACCCAAACGTCTACGGATCATGTGCAGGCGATAATCAAAATATTCCTGTCAGTGCAGAAAGAATCGATAAAGGGAAGAAAGATGTGATAAATATAAACACTTTAATCTAGCAGGATGTTTATTTCCTGATAGTTTCGATAATACGTTGTTAGTATGAAATGTCAGTTCAGCCAGAAAAACAACCATCATAAAAGTGTAAGAATTGAAAAATAAAACAGCAATCGATTCCGTCGAGCTTGTTAGTAGCGATAGTTGTTAGTAATATTCATTGACTCATTCGTTTGGCAGACCTGTAAAGCTTCAATTTCTGCATAGCATGTTTCAATGGCTTGATATGTATTGACACTCTGGCGCCTCAGCTGTATCAGTAATAAAACGAGTTCTTCGTGAGTACGTCCTAATAATTCTCCCGCTGAAACGGTAAGGCCGTCGCTACCGTTTGAAATGTCGTTCACACTTTCGATTCCTGTATTTTTCCTCTGTTGAACCAGAGAGATAAAATTAAATCTCGCTTGTAACGCTTCTATTCATACACTTTATTTCAGATGATTTATAATTTATTTCATAGATCTAATTTTTGGAACACAAATCCAACATTTAAATATGCAACTTAAATATCCATTTCGATTCAATTGACGTCCTTACAATATACAGAATTTAAATTTAAAACGTACCCGATATTCTTGCTGATTATGGTTCTTCTCTCCTCCAATAGCATTCAAATCACCTCGGTAACTACCAGACCAGTTGTTTAAATTTATCGATTGATTAGAATGTATATAGTTAGTTCTAGGACTGACGGATCTGAAACGTGGTTGCCAAACAATTTTAAAATTTGAAGGGTACACGGGAAGAAGGCGGTTTGTCAAAAAATGTAAATTGTGCAGGAGAGCATTTTGAAGTGTTTAAGATCGTACCATTTACTTGCTGATGCATTTCTTTCAACGCTTATAACTTTTGACCTAGCGTATTCTTGTCTAAAATGAATACACTAACAGAAAGGTACGACTTTTGGCTACAAGATGGCATAAAAAAATTAATTTCGAATTTTTACTGACAAATCGCCTTCTTCCCGTGTACCCTTCATTTAGTTAATATATCGAAAGTATTCAGCGAGTCTATTCAGCACGTTAAAAGTTTATATGCCCAAAAATCAGTCACTACATATCGGTAACATTTTTTTAAATCCATCTCTGAGTACATCGAAACAACTTATATCATCGATTATAATTTATTTATTTTTAACATTCGTGGAATATAATATAATTCGATTTTCTTATGTTTCGTTCTACACAAAATATTTTTGTATTCAAACGCGCTCAGCTGTTCAGGCTATGCAAGGTACGACTTTCACTCTTAAATCGAGATTTTAAAATTTTAACATCTTAAACCTAGATTTAAAGCTGAAAGTCGTACCAAAAATTCGGTATAAAAAAAACAATACAAACCTCGAATCGATATCGTCACTTTGAAACGGTTTTAAATATTCCTTGACATGAGGACTGACAGCTCTGACCGGACTTACGGTGGCAATATTCTGTTCGACTGTAAGGAGATTACATGGCGGCATAGACTCGTGTCCGGATACGGAAACAGAACCCGAAGCTACAAAACAACAGAGAAGCATTGTCTTTAAAATGTGTACTGTATTGATTCCTTATCGTTAATGTTCAACCTAAATTCTAGACAGGCCAACAGTAGTAGTGACTGTGCATCAAGCTATTGCGTTCAGTTAAGGTACTGTGACTAAAGCTTAACTGAAAACACTGTTCATGCATGATATACAAAATCCACCAGATCTAGTTACTCGAGTATTTCCGTGACGTTTTATTTATAAAATTCGTTCTAAAGACTAAAATCTATCCAAATCAATTCAATATATTTTATAAAAACAGATGCTTTTTATGGAAATTAGTTATTTAATAACCATATGAAAACTAGATAGACGTTGACTGTGGCAATTAACCGTATTAACAGTCAATATTTAAATGAATGCGTTAGTTGAACTAGATGTGACAGAGTTTGTTTATACTTATTATTTAATTAACAAATCTGCAGGAAGTTCCCGAATCAATACTATATTGTATGACTTGCCACGATAAAAATTCGTAACGCACGCCAAAATGGAAATAAAATAAAATATTACCTGAATTCAGCTGTGACTGTGAGTTGATACTATTATTCTCAGTGCCTATTTTCTCAAAATTCTCAATATCAGTCTGTCTCGTTCGCACAGTTTCTATCTGTGCCGTCGTTACGATAGTATTTGCGGCCGATGCTAGTTTATTGGGCAATACCGGCGCACTTGACATCAGGTCCCACTGACGGAGTTTTTCGCGATCGATGATGAAAGAAGACTTTTCTTTGAGAGACGCGTCCGTACTTGCGGACTTTTCGTTGACGTTAGCTTTACAGTTGAACGAATCGTTTTTTCCATTGTTGCCGTTCGAAACACTCGAGGAAGGATATTTGTAGAAAGATATTTGACGCGACAATTGAACATAAACGTCGTTTTCGGAACTATCGTCGGCGTGTCTGCGTCCGTTATGGTTATTTCGGTATGGCACTGTTACATTGTCGTTAACGTAAGTTACGCCTCTGGTGATTTTTACTTTACTGGTCTTGTTTTCTTCTGAATTATTCGCCGTAGACGAATTCAACGCAGGTACATTTTCGGTCGATATACTATCGAGATCGTCTAACGAACGTGCATGTCTATGACTCGCATTTCGTAACCTTTCTTGCCAAAGATGATCTTCTTCCCATAAATGATCGCCTTCACTAGCCGCTGTCTCGACTCTTTCGTTTCTACTCGGGCATTTTTTCTGTTTGGTTTTGTTATCGTCGAGAGAAACTTGTGCACTTTTTGAACTATACAGAGCGTCTCTCAGAAGTCCTTCCAACGAATGACATCTGCGTACCGTTCCGACATCTACTGATTTTTTGTTCACGCCATAACCGTATAAATTTCGAGTTTCGGGATTCGATTGCAAACTTGTCATTGAATCGAGTACCTTTTGCCTTTTCAAACTGTCCGATTCATAAATGTTTCTCTTATCGATTTGACCGGACTTCTCCGTTAAATTCAAAAAGTCGACGGAAGCGGAACGGGCTTCCGAAGCGAGTTGGAATGCGTTGCGTTTATCGGTTTGTGAATGCCTGGGAAATCTGACTCGTCTATTTCTATTAATTGGATTTACTATATGCCTGATATCTCTTTTGCTAACGGCTACGATGCCGTCATTATTGCGCTGGTTATTCAAAGTGAATTGTTCTCTCGCGACGGATAAATCTGAATAATAATAAGGTGCCAACTGACTACTTTTACTATTTTTTGCAGCGTCGTCTTCGTGTTCAATAATATCTGAATTCGAATGGTCGCCGTCTAAAGAATAATTGAAATCGTTCATCATAGAAGTTTCGCTTTCATTTAGCAACGTATTTTCCCTCGCAATGTCCATCGGTATTTCGCAACTCGCGAGCGACTTAGGCGAAACCTCGACACTTTGAAAGTTTTCCGGTAAACTAAAATCACTATTTTCTCTCGAGTGTTGGCAAAATCGACTGAATTCCGAAGACGATCGTTGAAACACGGGACTATAATTCATCACCGTCGAATCTGGCGTCTGCGATATTTGTGAACTCGGTCGAACAGTTTTAATTGAGCCGGAACTGTATGCGGACGTTCGACTGTTCGATTGGACGGAGAGTCGACTGGGCGAATCACGAAATTGAACCGGCGACTGCATATCGGAGCCGTACGAGTTCCGGTGTGCCACGAAAGTGCAGCCGGAAGCATTAGAAGTGAGCGTATTTGTACTGCTACTGCTGCGGTTTGAACTCTTATTACACGAGACGTGTACGTTTACGTTTTCGTATTCGGGTCCGTCTGTATGTTCACTTATAGTATCACACTCGTTCTTATCGCACACTTTGAGATGATTTATCGCCGAATCGTTATGCGCGTACGTGGCGCTTCCGGTCATAGAAAAGTCTTTTGAAGAAACACTACCGCTGTCGTCTAAATATTGTTGCTCTAATTCCGCACTTTGGTTTAAACAGCTATCCAAAGATTCCAGTTCGTCGTAGAATTCGTCCGAAACAGGTCGCCGTTTCACCTTATTGTCAATACTTCTGCGAATTTGTAGTTCTATGTTTTCATCGATATGTGATTGCAGCATCGGTTCCATCAAACACGTCTTCGCCGTTTGCAGACCGTCCGGTTCGTCTTTAAGAGAACTGTGGTAAATCAGTGTATTTAATAAATCACTTTCCGATTTGTTATGTATAGATGATTTGAAAGTTCTATTGCCGGAACTGGATTGTCTATTGTCTTTTTTTTCAGACGTTGTTTTCGACCGATGTTTCTCTCCGCTTTGGTAAGCTGGCTTAGCGGGAAACTTATCGTCGGTAGAATAACTGGAATCTTGGGCCGAAGTGTCGAGATCGTCCAGCAGAGGCGGTGAAGTTGGAATCGGCGGAGGTGAGACAAGTTCACTGTCGGAACTGTCGTGAAATTCAGTCATCATTCTGCTAGCGCCGAGATAATACGATGCCGGTCGAAACGTATCGGATAAACTGAACCTCGGATGACAGGGCGTGTCTAAAGAGTCGAGATCTTTAGACGCTTCGTCATCTGCGTCCGAACTGTCAGACTTCGAGCTCTTTTGCTTTTGCGATGGCATAACGATATCGGGTAAATCGGATTTTTGCAACGAAGTTCTTGCCGCTGTCGTTGACGTTTTTTTATCACTGTCATGTTCATGCTCGTCTTCTATTCGATTTAATTCCATATAAACCGGCTCTATTTTACCGTCGTTAAAACATACGATTTCATAAGGCTGAATTTCAGAATTTGCATCCTGTTTATTTTCAGACGTTTGCAACGATTGAGGTTCGAGTAATGAAACATTTAAATTTTGAGTCATTTCTACGTACGAACTTTCCTCGGACTCAAAGTGTAAAGAATCGAATATTGCGCTTCGCGATGGTCCAAGTATGGATTTTTTTGGGGACATTACCATATAATGCTCTTCAGAAGCGGCAATATTTTTTTCTTCATACTCAGGAATATCGTCTTTTGTTACATCATTACTAATAGAATGGCAATCTATATCACTTTTTTTGTCTGACTTTTTTTCACTGTCCGCGTCTTTTTCAGGGAAATTTTCTAATAGTTCATATTCCGATTTGGAAATATTGCTATCTAAAATACTGTTGACGGCAGACACAATATAATTGTCGGTAGCTTCGTTTTTCGTTTCTTCAAATGCAGTAGGCGGCGAAATACTTTTCGTAGAGTCGTCGCAAGTGCTTTTTTCAAACGATTTGATACGTAACCGTACCAGCCCTTCCAATTCACCTCCGGCCGTCTCGTCGGAAGTAATTACTCTTACATTTTCATACTCATTCGAGACAGACTCTGATATTGAGACGTCGCGAACGCTACAATATTTAAGTCCGTCGGCGGTCCATCCTGCCTTCGTCTGTCTGCTGCCGTCTGAATCATTTTCTGAATATGGGATCAGGAATAAAAATAAAATAAAATAAAAATAATAATATTACTAGTAATAATATAATATAAAATAGCAATATAAGAGAAAGGAATAACATTGATCGAAATCGAAATTAAACTAGACAGTAGGATAAAAGTTAGTAGTTCGATTTGACGATCGCATTAAATAATCTCATAGAAGTTAGTATAAAAGGAAAGAAAAAGAAACCCCAAGCAGACATTAGCTTAGGCAGGAAGGACCTTTAATAGATGGTCAACAATTAGACAATACCAACCTTATGTTAATTATTTTCCCAGTATCCATTGTTGAATGCCACTAAAGCTACCGACTTTCTTAATATAAATTAATTATTGCTCTATTGCCAACTCATAGGGTGAATGACCGAGCGTTATCTTAAATACTGTCAGAATAATTATTTTCGTCAGATTCAAAACACCGTCTCCGAATGTTACAACGGATATAAATTAATAAAAAAAAAATTGGTTGTCTGTAAAGTCGGTTTACGGACGATAGTTTTACGTGATAACGTATTCCGTAATACATAACCTAAATTTTAGTAGCTGTCAAACTTGGGCCGAAGCATACTGCGCTCTCGCTTGCACGCACAGGGTCAGGCGGAACGTTAGGAACGTTACACTTTTTCGTGCGTGCAGCTGGTGTTTCATCAATTTGTAAGACGTTATCACGTCAAAAATAATCATTTACCCTGTGAATTTGGCATATTACATACGTATTATGATCATGCAGTATTTGCGCCATATCGATAATTAATTGAATCGTTAAAATTGGCCATAACCCGGTTAAAAAATCTCCTTTTCTTGGCATCAATTTTAAATGCCAATAAAAAGAAATACTTTTAAAAACAGAAAAGAATAAAGAAAAGCGTCATATAATTAGAACAGTACCTTTTTCGCCAGAAAAGTTTTACACAAATATTCGTAAAATGTTTGAAACTGTTACCTTCATCGTCAGACGAGTAGCTGTTGTTTTGCATGGTAGAACTGTGATAACGACGATTATCCACAATTGACCGCGAATCATGCTGTGCTTTACGCCGTCTTACAACCTCCGCGTGTTGCGGGACCTGCACGTGCGTTTGTCCTGCTGTCTGCATTTGATCGCAAAGCCTACTGCGCGATGCTAATTTACGATTCAACGGCGACTGTAACATTCTCTGTTTCCACTCCAAAAGACGTTTCATTGATTCTTCTCTCTAAACAGTACAGAATTTCTCGGTAAATAAAAAAAAAGACGGGTTGCACTCCGGGAGTGCCGGCAGAAGTGAAAACTTGAATATTAACGTCTTACGAATTTTCGATCAGGTCACGTGTCCTGACGCGAGTTTAACATTTTTTACCCATTACAAAAAAAGTGTGCAAAAGTTTTCGTCTTACGAATTTTCGATCAGGTCTTACGCATTTTCGATCAGGTCTTACGAATTTTCGATCTGACGCGAGTAACATTTTTTACCCATTACAAAAAAAGTATACAACGCCGCTAAAGAAGTTTTCACTTCAAAAATTGTAGATTCTCACAGAATAAATTGTTTCTAACGGACTACAAACGTTCAGGGCCGGATTTAGCATGGGGCCATGTGGGCTAAAAAAGTTTAGTGTTCCCTGAAGATGAGAGCATAGCTCCCGAAATGTACATCCGCTAATAAAACTGTTGTTGTAAGAAGTAACTATTCTTTATTTTTTATACTCGTTTATAGGTTAAATTGCTGATTGTTTTTATAGCTATTGGCGTTTCGATTCATATTATAGGATCCTCTAACCTATTTAGGATATGTGCAGAAAAGCTGTTATGCACTCATATATAAAAAATATTAAGTTTAAAAACACGCACCTTGCGTTCCCCATCTCCTGCCGAGCGTTTCTCGATGTATTCACCTTTATCATAAAGACTTGCTTCATTATGTCTGGGCCGAGCTAGTCTTACACTAGCCGATCGAGAAAACTGGTCCCCATAATCATTAGGGTTACGGTAACTGCTATCTACACTCTAAACAGAAAATCAAATAGTTTTGTTACATCACAAACTCTAAATTTGAACTTATTATTTATAATAAATAAAATTACGTCATAAATTATTTTTTTAATTAGCTTTGATAAATTTTTTTCCTATATGATAGTTAATAAGGTACTGGAAACTCGGTATCAAAAATATTTGTAATAACGTAAGATCAATATGATTATGAATTTTTATCATCATATTTTAAAATATAAGATTCGTACATTTTCTCCATGCTGTAATCTCGTAAAACTGTCCGATTCTGAATTTCTCATAATCCTAGGCATCGATCTTGTAGCGTAAACGGTATCATCTTCCAACATATCCAAATCGACATCTCTGACAATAGAGCCTTCGCTAAGAACGCTGACACTGCGTACTTTCTGTTCGGGTCTCAAAACTGCAGAATAAATATCGCCTTCTGGATGAACAGGAATAGCCTGTTGTCCGTGTACAATTCTATGGCTTGACTGGGAAGATGATACTGACTCGAAATCTTGCTTTGCATTATCGGGAACACTGTATTCTATCTTAGGAACCGGTAACCTTGCAACCTAGACAATTATCAATACAAAAATGATTTTTTTTTTATTTATTGAATAGTTCTAATCGGATGTTAATCAAAGATTTGAATTATCAATACATATATTGTACAGTGTGGTCACTTAAGTGTGCAACATTTGGGAAAATGTTTAATTAAATGCACAACCAAAATACAAATATTGCCAAAAGTTGGTGCATGTCCGATAATCATTTTAGGTGCTCTTAGAATTGTTGAAACTCAAACAGCATACAGGATGGGTAAAAAAATATAAAAATTGTACAAGAGTAAAGTGCCCTTATTTAAAAAAATTCAGCGAAATGTTATGAGAAAAAGTTGTTTAGAATTAAAAGTTATGCCCAAATACCAAAACATGGCCTTCTAAGAAAAATTTTTTTTTTTTTGAAAAACCAAAATTATAATTTTTTTGAAAAATGTTTTTTATACTTACCTTAAACACACTAATAAATTATTCAAAATCAAATCAATTTCGCATAACTTTGTTCAAATTCAGGCATATTTGTAAAATTAACTTAAATTAATTTTTTATGGAATCACAAACTTTATGTTTGTTGCAACGATATTAAACACCCTGTATGCTGTTTGAGTTTCAACAATTCTAAGAGTACCTAAAATGATTACCGGACATGCACCAACTTTTGGCAATATTTGTATTTTGGTTGTGCATTTAATTAAAAATTTTCCCATATGTTGCACACTTAAGTGACCACACTGTATATAACAGAATGAACAGGATGCAGTTATGTGCGAATAACATAATAATAATAATAGTAATAATAATTTTTGTTTTTTTTTTCATCACAGTCTTGCGCAGGATCTAAAACGAAACTATTTGTATCAGTTTTTGAGCTACTGCGCAAGATTGTGACTATAATGTTATCGTTCGTAGAAAGGTTAGAATAGAGCTATAATTTCTCAAACATAAAGCAATGATTTAGTCATATAAATTATGGATATTACCTGAGTCATTTGTACTTGTTTTGAAGCTGATGGGTTTCGTTGTAAATATAACGCCGACTGTCTCATTTTTTCTGCATAATGTTCTTCGGAATAAAAGTAATTGTCATTTGCTGCTACTCGGCGATTAATATCAAGACTAGATTTAGGCCGTTCTGGTTGTTTATGTTGGTTGTTGATATTATTATTTGGAGACTGTTGATGTTTCATTTCGTACTCTAAAAAGTCCGCACTATGCGGGCGTGTGATTTTTGGAGATTTGGTTCGTTGACGCATAATCACCTGCTGAATAGAAAAATCGGACTGTTAAATATTTGCATAGCTTCAGAATACTGATACTTATAAACAGGGCCAGCTCTGAACACCATTATAAACATGCTTGGAGCGGCATATTTGTGTCTGTCTGTGTATTTGTTTGTACCATTATCAATCGAAAACAGTTGAACTGATTTTGATTAGACTTTTTAAACAGTTAAATTCGACATAACGCGTGTGAAACCGTGAAGCTAATAAATAAATAAAAATAGTTGCCGATTTTGTAATAACACTGTTTTATATAGTTGGATGTAGTAAGAACAAAAATGTTATAGTAAATATTACTTACGTGATTATGCTCGGGTCTTCTTGGCTCCATATTCAAAGGAAAGTAGGGTCTTTGTTGGTAAGGACCTGTTGCCATGGGGCTCGACTTCTTAATGTGTCCGTAAGAAACCGGACTTAACGGCGGCTTATACAATTCGTTCGTCATATTATAAACGTCCTCATAGTCCGATGAACTTTTTCCCCTGTTAGGATTTAATTTAGACCGTCCATATGTATCAGGCGTTCTTCTTTCCATAACATCTTTCTGGAAGCCACTTCCTGGATGTTGATGTGCATCAGGTGAACAATAGATTTGTTGTCTGCCGCCATAAGTAATTGTATGTGCCGCAGCGTTACGGTGCATTAAAAATTTATCCTTTGGATCTACGGTGTCATAAATAAGACGACGATATTTCTGAGGGGTTTGTAAAGTCATAACATCAATGAATTCACTAGATCCAGATCCATGAGCGTGCGCTATCGATGACTCATTCAGATTACAGTCTGGACTTGGAGATGTAAACCTTCCGTCGACTAGACGGCGAGGTTTAGGCGGTGCGTTCGCATATAAAGGTTGAGGTACGCTTTGATCAGGTTTATCCCAAGCGTAGGCGTCGTTTCCGACCGGAGGGAATACTGTCGCTGCTGAATTAGGTCGGATTCCCGGAGATCGGGCCCTTCTATAAGCGTTTTCTGTCGCGTTGTCGTTGTTTTGCTGCGTGTGAGGTGAAGGCACATGTGGCATACTACAAATCATAATATTATTTTATTGCGATTGAAGGAAAATATAGTAAAATTCTACTGAACGGGCACATGCGGAAAACGATAACGGGATATGCGTTTTGTTTCGCAGTGAAAAGGGAAGGGGGTAAGAGGGAGTTACTAAAAAACAATTTCGGGGTAGACAGTTTCGTGTAAATCGTAAGTGATTCTGTAAAATGGTACCGAAAATATATAAGCTTCTGTTAAATAATCTATGAAATTAAAAGCGATAACCCTCTTTTAAAATAGGTACGTATATAAACTGACGTGTTATTTTTGAAGTGAAAACTTCTTTAGCGGCGTTGTACACTTTTTTTGTAATGGATAAAAAATGTTAAACTCGCGTCAGGAAAAGTAAGAACTGGGTGAGCACTCTCTAAGTGATAGTAATTTTTATACAACGTTAGACATCTAGCGTTGAAATATCGTACATAAAAATGCAATCTACGATACACACCATAGTGATAGTAATTTTTATACAACGTTAGACATCTAGCGTTGAAACATCGTACATAAAAATGCAATCTATGATACAAACCATTTTATTTACAAGTGTTGCCAATAAATCAACAATGCTTCTAAATGCAAAAAATTAAGACGTTAATATTCAAGTTTTCACTTCTGCCGGCACTCCCGGAGTGCAACCCGTCTTTTTTTTATTATAACACGCTGCCCAAAAACAAATAATTTTTTTGGTTAGTTTTCCCAGCTTCTCATTTCTAGTATAAGGTAGGTGTAATTACAATAACAGCTTATAACCAACTACAAGGCGAACACAAGACAAGAATCAAAGCGATCAGAAGAGAGGGTGGCAAAGATTCTGACCTGTGTGTCTAGTTCACGATCTAAATTCTAAAGTATGGGTAAAGTAACAAACCTGCTGTTGGTTTGCAGTGTACAAGCAAGATTTAAGGCCTGTATCCACTGATTCAACGACTGCTGTGAATCTGCAGCCAATATGTAAGTTCTCATATTCGCGTGTTCCAATTTAAATGCGAATTTCTTGTAAATTTTATCTTCTGAACTGCATGCGGAAACTTTGTATGACGGAAGTAGTACCGATCCCAACAATTTTTCTTCTTCGGCTCCTTTGTAATAGAAAAGACAATATTCGGACAATACGAACCAGCGTCTCCGCCACAACATCAAACCGTCGGAACCCTGCTTATGGAGCCAGCCTTGCATCATCACTGGAGCATCCGGAGGTCTTTTTGCGGCTGGCGAACGCAATTGTTGATTGCTAGTATTTCCGCTCCCGCTCGGACGTTGCTCCAAAGATGCTTTGCGATTCTGTGGTTGTTGCTGTTGCTGTTGTTGTTGCTGTTGTTGTCGAGTCTCGTTCTGTGCCGTCGATATAGGCGGCGGAGCTGGGGTAAATACATTGATCTGGTGTTGTTGGTAAAAATCATAAGACTGCGGTTGTGGCTGTCTGTGAACGTGTTGATGAACACCACCATACTGATTACAGTAACTGTTGAACTTGTTATAATTTAAATATGCTGATTGTTGATTTGTACTCTGATTGTTTGGATACCGATATCCTCCGTATTGCTGGTGTGGATGAAGCGCCTGCTGATAACCGTAAATTGCCGGCGATGCCTGTTGTTGTCGTTGCTGTTGTTGTTGGTTCTGTTGCTGCTGTTGTTGTTGTTGATGTTGCTGCTGCTGTTGTTGTTGATGTTGCTGCTGTTGTAGTTGCTGTTGATGTTGTGCTTGTTGAGGTTGTTGTTGATAGTTAGTTTGTTGTATTCGAGAAGCTTTGTTCTTGTTCTCCATAGTCAGGGTAGAGTTTATTACAGGCGGATCGAGCCTAAAAGTAATAATAAAAAAGTATTTATTCGTGTTGCCAGCATATTTTGACACTCGCGACGGAATCAAAACCTATAGGGTACTTCCCGTTGACCTAGAATCATGAAATTTGGCAAGAAGAAATATCTTATAGCACAAGTAACGAGAAAAATCCGAAAACCGTAAATTTGTAGTTACCTACATCACAAAAATGTTTTTTTGCATTTAAGTATAAACTTATTTGCAACTTCGATATACAATGCGGTACCACTTATTCCTTTTTCAGTCACCGCTTACAAATCTGATTAAAATTTAATGCTTAAGTAACAAAATAACTTTGATTTCCAATTTTGGTAACTGCTACAGATCGTTTGTACGGAACCCTCAGGGCGCGAGTTCTACTCGCACTTGCCCGTCTTTTTGTATATAGGCCAACTGCCGGGTCATTTAGATTTGGTAACAGTTCATAATAATATATTATTTCTTTAAAGAATATACTGAACACCGAACAGATACTTTTACTTGTTATTAGATTAGTGTCTGAGAATTGGATGTTTATAATCGACGAACCATGACAAATATACAGAAACTGGATATATTAAATAAAAGTATAAACAAAATTACCAATCCCATAGTTGCCAAAGGCACGACGAGAACATTTTTATCAATAACAGAAACACACCGGAATGCACTAATCGCAATACACCTGCCGGCCAGATAGCATGTTCGTATTGTTAATCTAAATAAAGCATTTAATTGTAGCATCGACTGACCATTTCCATGCACACACACTGACATGTCAACAATTGTTCATTTGAAATATTATTAAACATCACTGATATAATAATAATAATGTATATTTAACTGTACGCTCAAAGTTACATTCTCAAGTATATAATAGTACGTTGTACGCGAGGTCGTGGCCCGTGGGGTGAATGGTACACTATACGTACAGAAGGAAGGGTAGTTATGTTCTGTTTCTCTTTCACATACCCTGGACCAGATATTTATGTATGGATTCACACACGCGCAATGCCAACCCCCTGAATCAGTGTTTTCTAAACATTGGAGTCCCGAGTGAACTATTTTATATTACAAATCGAAAATTTTTGCGTGTGAAATTTAAAAAATCCGAATTTAGGCGCATAAAGCAAGACGAGGCAGAAAAGTAATTAAATAAATTAGACTTTATATTAAGAAAGCATTTAGATGATAAAATAATAATATTAAATAAACACTTAGGCGTTATTTTTCGAGGAACTATTTTTATATTTGGCTGAAGATTTCACCTCTTTGGGTATGGAAACTCTTCATCTCAACTATTCTTTCTTCGCCTAAAAATGGTTACAACTCTTGCGACGACAGATCTAAGGGGCGAATTTTTTAAAACATATTTATGCTAGTTGTGAAAGATTACGTAATTTATATTTTGTAAAGCTGTAAGTTTTTCCAGGAAACGCTTTCTTCAATGTTTAGTCTACAGGGCCGGATTTCCCATAAGGTAATGTAGGCTCGCGCCTAGGGCGGCAAAAATCAGAGTTGAAAAAAATATATGTGTTTGAAAAAATATAAAGTCAACTCAAATTTTTTTTTGCAATCACGTAATTTCATTAACTAATTTTTTCAAGCAAATACTGATTTTTTTCCAATTTTCAATTTGAATTTCCCGCTGAGAATTAGCTTAATACCACAACCTCCAGGCAACTGACATAAAAAAAAAACTCAGTGAGACCTCAATTAGAGGGGCGGCACAATTTACTCTGCCTATATGGCCAGTCCGACGCTGGATCGGAAGAAATACGGATTTAATGTAGGTGCAGCTTAACACTGAGCGTGATGGATAAGGTCACGATCGCTATAATATACAGATGGTGATTAGCGAGCAGGAAAATAATAATATTTTACTATCACGATCATTAGCAATGCTCTGCTAACTACGGAGACAGTAAAAGCGAGAGATGTGAAGCGCTAGGGGGCGTAGACCACTGGTGACAGCACACAAAACAATAAAATAATAAGTGAACAAAAGTTATAGAAGCATAGTAATAAAATAATGTATCGTGTCTGAATTTTAAATAAGGTAAAAAAAATTGAAGATCCGTGATTAATAAAAGATTTAGAAACACTGTCTGAATTGAAGCGTGTTGCACATTTTAAACGAAGCGCCGCAAAGCAATGAGGTCGTCTCACATTTTTTTTAATTTACATAGGTACCTTCAAAACGCAATAGTAAAATATAGACCAAAACAATTCGTATTTTTTTTTAATATTCGTTGATAAATAAGGAAGAATGAGGCTCTTTTTGTTATTTGAATCGGAACGTTTACTCCTGTGACGGTATCTCTGCGCACGTCCGTTAGGGTAATATATTTATTCGTAATTTTGAAACAAGAGTGTTTTTTTAGCATAGAGCGTCTCTCAAAAAAGGTCATGAAGCGCAACTGTGAACTCATAGCTTTATCATTTTTTAAGATATTTTAATAAATCTTTTAGTTTACTTCAGTTGCTTTAAATTTGTTTCTCCGTTGAAGTATACGTAGCAGTCCTACTTTGTAAACGGTGTATTGTCGATTTTAATTATTTTAAACATGTTCAGTACCGTACCTACTCTATGACTATGACATGTCTCTTGTTTAGTAATTGGTAATTTTTTTCGCTCTATATGTCAACAGACGACAAAGTATTCAACCGTGTCATTTACTGTCTTCTTTGCCAAAGCATGTGATTTAAAAAAAAACGTGTCGTTTCAAACAATTTCTATTTTATAATGTTCAACTATAGATGGCCCATCCGGTTTCGCCCGGGCAGCAATTTAAAATTAATTACAGTCGACTCTCGTTAATTCAAACCTGCGATAATTCGAACCTCTCTATAATTCAAAGTTATCACGAGTTCCCTACAAAATATCTTTATATTTCGAACTAAATCAATACATTTTTATGCACTTGGTAATTCGAACGAAAAAATCATTGCTATATAACAAAACGACGCGTTAATTCGAACTCATAGGCGTCCAACACTCGACAATTCAAAGTTGCAGAGAGAAAGAGGCGGAAAGATTCGATACCATACAAAACTTCTGTCTACAAAACGAAAGTGATGAAAAAGCATTTCAGGCACTTTTTCTCTTAAAAAAAGTTATTGATCAGTCTTTGAGTGCTTTGAAGCAAATCAGTATAACAGAGTTCTTTCGAAAGATTAAGTAATTCACATTATGAATACATGTATGTACACGAATGTACATCTAAATTTTAAGTAAATAATAATTGATCAACACTAATTCGAAGTTTTATTTATTTTCTCTCACAAATTTCAAACCATTTGATATTTCAAACACTCGATAATTCGTAATATTTTAAGAGTCCCTCGAGTTTTGAATTAACAAGAGTCGACTGTAATACGTTACAACTCTCCTCTCTTTCTTGCTCCCCATTCTCTCTCCTGCCCCCCTCACTCCTGCCCCTCGCTTTCGGAGGATTAACGAAAATTTTTATAATATTGGCAAGGTATCAACTATAGCAACTATTTTTAAATGCTGAATAATGAACCTATTTAATGCATATAGGTATCATTGAAGTTATTTAGTAAATAATATTTTTGTATTTAAAAATAAACATTCTGTTTTGTGTCAATGTCACAATTATATGATTAGAAGCACTTTCTTTTGAAAAACGTGCCAATGAATGACGTTTACATTAAAACAAATCTGTGGGAAAAATATATTTTACAACGACAAATGCAAGGATAAATTATAATATCATTTATAATAGGTAATATTTATGGCACGAATGATTATATGTAATTCAGAAAATCTCAAAGACTTAATCGCTGTAAACGATAAATAGATATACTTCTTGAGCTTGCGTCCCCCAAATTCGGGCATTATGTGTGTGTATATATATATGTTTGTTTATATTTATGCCCGGTTTACATTATTCCAGTCCAGCGATCCAGTCCAGTGCTGGATTGCAACTGGAATAATGTAAACCCTCACTGGAATGCACTGGATCCAGTAAGCATTCCAGTCCAGTAACTGGATTCGCGGTCTACTTTTGAATCCAGTGCGATCAATCCAGTGCAACTGGAATAATGTAGACGGCCAATCCAGTGCCATTCTAATTTTATTTTTGCGTGTATAGCATCTCTGAACAACGTATTCGTACGCTGGATATTAATCGAAACTAATGATAATAGTTCTTCAAAGTTTTCTGCTGTCATTCTCAGTGCCAGTCTATATTCATTGGGATCTTCTACCTTCAGTTGTTGCAAAAGCATTACTGACCCTCCTTTTTTGATCTCTTTCGCTGATCCAATTTCTCATCCACATCCGTTCCTTTTTTCTTAGTTCATTATCAACCTCATTAATAACTTCTTGTAGCAAGAGTGATTGAGCACGTTTGAAACATTTTCGAAACTGATCTCTTTTTGAAATCACTGTCACTGTAGTGTTCACAATGAAAACGGCTTCTAAATGACTGGAATAATGTAGACAACGAATCCAGTCCAGCGATCCAGTCCAGCACTGGACTGGATCGCTGGACTGGAATAATGTAAACCGGGCATAAATGACTAGCTTTTACCGGTAAGCTTTACGAAGGTATTAGTCATCACTAATAAGTAAATTGGGATTTGATGTCATTCTTATTCATTGATGGATACCTAGATATTGTTAGCATTAGCAATTGCTTCAACGGTCAACACTAAAAACATTCCAATAAGGTAATAAATTCCACGTACCAACGGACAGTTGTGAATAATAATTGAAATTTCCAAGAAAACAGTGCTTACTATTGTCAGTTAACATGTAGACATGGAGATTAGAGACGGGCCACGGAAAAGGTGTGTTGACGAACTCATAAAAAAATAAGAAAAAAATAACCCCCACTTCATCCCCATGGGGATTGAATTTTGAAAAAAAGTAGCCTATGTCCTTTGCCAGACTTCAAACCATCTCCATATTGAATTTCATCACAATCGACCCAGCGCTTTGGCCGCGATAGTATAACAGACGGACAGACAGAGTTACTTTCGCATTAACAATTTGATGGCAATCTATATATTATGGGCGAATACTTCAGTGATCGCACGAATCACCCAATAGCCTTTAAGCCTATTTTTTTGCTGCAAATGGAGAATAATTTTCGCATGCTTTCCACTTCAGAAGTGTCGTGAACAACGCGGGAAAGAATGTACCAGCGCAGCAGTGCTGTTTATTTCATTGTATTGAAAAATAGTTAGAATGGACCACTGGAGATTATAGATGCTCGACAATTGAGGTCATTAGCACTGTCATGAATTATATTTTTTCTATTCTAAAAAAATACATAATTAAGTAATTCGATTTGATAGCGGTTCAGTCAAATGTTTTGTGCAATCAACACGATCTAATTTGCAAATTCATTTTTAAACTGGCTGTTTATTTTGAATAAAAATTATACATTTATTTAAAATAACGGTCAACAAAATGAGCAAAAGAGAGAATATGTTTTGCGGCAAATTATATGTAAAAATGGAAATACAAATAAAAGTAGACAAAACCTGTGGTATTCGAAAGAAACGGTTTAAATTAAGTAGGTACGTCGTGTTTATATTATTTATACTAACTGTGCAAACGACATATCGAAAATACACCTTATAGCATCATGTCATAAAAGACAATCAATTAAAACGATTCATCTGAAAAAAGCCACTATACATACTTATATGTGCGTTCAGTGTATTATTGAATTTCAAGCATTCGTAAGTTATTTCCCTCAGGCAGTATCCAAATGGTATTACTCACTACGGATGCAATAATGGTCAACCAATGGAATTGAACTGTTTTATATTAAATAAGTCTTAACGACAAACTGCGAATCATGTAAATTATTAATTATCACCTACATAATGTTTGAAAAACAGTTTGATGAATTATTATTAATCAATAATAATTTACACTACATACATTTCAAATGAATATTTATTTATTATAACTTGCCTTCGTTAGAAATGTTAGAATCCATCGCCGATAAACACATGTTGAGCCGAAACTCAGCATCCGATATACCCATAACATTAACATTACATGTTTCTGCTTTGTATCGAAACTAATTGATTTAAAACTCACACTGTAATTCCCATCACACATTCAAATTATCACTTATTTACCGCTTTTAACTTCCAAATGTTATAATTTTTGACAGCACAGCGCAATCACTAGAATAGCATAACGTTAGAAAACACTTAAACAGACAACATTCTCATCAACACAAGCAGTCAACACACTCAACAGTGAGTGTCTGTATACATATTTTGTACTTTGTAGATCGTACAATCTACGCCGAAGCCGTATTCAGCTCAGCCAAATAGCTAAGCCGGATGAATTGTGGTGCCAGAATCTACTTAACGTAATGTAAATTAACTATAGGTAAACTACGTGAACCCGCTATATAACGACTGCCCTGTTCAGGGCCCACGGCGCAGCATTGCCAGACGTCCCGATTTTGGCAGGACGTCCCGATTTTTAAATCAAAATTAAATGTCCCGCGCGGGACAGGCTCAGTCCCGCTTTTCGGGGATAACTTTAAAATAAGTTAAATCTTCACAGAAATATCATGAATAAGTAATTCTTATAATCAATTATTCTCATATTGTAAGTTGCAATTTGTATAACACTCACTCCACTGACTATTGTTTGAAACGCCATATTTTTCTAATGAATAAAACTTTTTTGATTTTGATTTCTGTTTTTTTTTATTCTGAAGACGAATAAGACTTAACTCTTTAACGATAGGGTAAATCTGATTTAAAATATTATATTTTTATTAAAATACATTTTCTATGGCTATTTTTGCTATCTATTGTCACGTAAACATAATTTTAATTCAAATAAAAAGATAAATAGGTATTTGAAAACTATATACGTTTTTTTACTATGTCCCGCTTTCGACGAAAGAATCCCGCTGTTTTCACTCAAAGAGTTCCAAAATCCCGACTTGGCAAAAAAAAACTGGCAACGCTGCCACGGCGTCACTACCCCGGACAAAATGAAGGGGGTGCACTGCATCCGAACGCTCGACTCCCAGGCGCGCCAGAGTTTCAAGGAAACTTCCAATTTATTCCAACTAGAATTATTTTTTTCGTATTGTATATAAATAGTTAGATTAGATTTTCTGCATAGGTAAGACAGATGCACGTGCCACCTGAAATTACAAACAAAGTATAGTTCAGACTTCAGTGCAGCAATTCTAGACAGTAAAGGTCGCTGCACACGAGGCTGGTTTTGCCGCTAGATTTGGCTGCTAGGTTTCAAGCGTACTGATTGCTGTGGCGCCGTGTTTCGTGCATGCAAAATTTTATTCAGATTCGTTGCGCTGTTTCTGAGATCAGCCCGGACAAACAACATTATAAAAACAGTTTATAGTACGGTTCGCGTATTCTTATACTTTTATTTTACAATGTAAGCGGCAGTTTCAGTGGCGTAGTTAAGCGTGGGTGAAGCGGGCCCACGGCCTCGCGGGAGATCCTCTTGTGTGCTGGCTTGAGGCCAAACGCCATGAACTATATTAGGTTTTCTGTTGTACACCCACATACAAATATGGCAGGATCACTGCATTGATCTTGGGAATAGGTATCTAGTCTGAAAGAAAAGGGCCTCGCTCCATTAAGGGAACCCTACTATAATGATGAGTCACTCTATTATTTGTATAAGTGTTTATGTAAGTCGGCAAATTAATGTATATAATTATACGTAGGTAGATTTTATTTAAAATAAAACAGGCATACACTTTAAGTTTAATTATGGTTGCGTAATTTTGAAATCATATGTCTGGCCGTTCGACCTTTAAACGAACCTGTTAAAAATTGGAAAGATTGCATTCAGCAAGCAGTAACAAGAATTCAATTAAAACGTGCAGAACAATTTGTAATATTAACAATTTAATGTTCTTTATTATTAATGTTCATATTTAAAATTGAATTTCAACATCTACCAAATTGCAAAGAAGCGTTTATAATTAATTAGTATTAAACAAAACCTATTTAATAAGGTATTTGACTCCAATAATATGTTATAAATTAATGTCAACCTAAGAAAATATGGCGTAAAAATCATCTTTTATCGATTTTCATAATATATGTTTATTTTCTATAAAAAACGTGAATATATTTAATTTTTTTTTGAGGTTCGACCACGTGTTTGAAAGCGCTTTGTGATTAGTTGCAACTCTGGTGACGTAAAGCCTAATAAACAGTTTCTTAGTGCGTTTTTTCTAGATTTTGTTGTGTTTAGCCAACGATTTAATTAAGTGTTAATTACTGTTATAACAAATAATTCCAGTAGTAGTCAAATACCATATTTTTTAACTCGGTCGGTATAATAATTAATTTGTAAGTGAAGTGCTCGAATCCAGTTTCCTCCAATAAAGTGAACTATCAAAACGTTGCAAAATAGTATTTAAATATTTTGTTGAAGAGCACGGTTCATATTTTCATAAATAAGTTGTGCCTAAAAAACACTCATCATGGACAGGTGTGTTGACCCGGTTAGTGTTACATATCACGTTGCGAAGATTGTGCAGCGATCACACACTTAACGTACAGGTATTTATATTTTACCTGTATTTCTTGTTTTGTAATATTATAATACATATAAGGTAACCTCTGTAGTCACCTCTATGATGACAGTTCATATAGTATTGACTATGAATGGCTGAGGCTACAGAATCGTGTATGAAAAGTATTATGCAAAGAAATTATTTATTTAAAATAAACTAAGGAAATTAATTTTTTAAATAATATTATTAATTTGATGACAACAGACACCTGTTCACGGTCGCATTGTATTCAATAAATAATGCAAACACATTTGTTGGTATGTGACCTTTGCAAGTTGCGTTCAAAAGAGACGCCTGTGTTTTGTAGAAGCCGCGCCCCCACGTATCGCTTTTTATAAACAATATTCAAATTCGAATATAATGTGCTTAAATTTAAGTCACCTAAAATGCGACGTCTTGAATGAATTATTATGGGAAAAAATACATATAAGGATCAGGAAATGTTTGTTGCGATTCCGAAATAAAAAAGAGGTTTTATTAGCATTTTACGGGTTTGAAATACATTTTTCCGTGCACTTATCAAAAAAAAAATTAGTATTGTGCGTTAGTCGGGCGGAAAGTTGGCGATTGCGACTCGTGTGATTGCCGCTTTCGCTGCGCTAACACTCGTTTGCAGTCGCCAACTTTTCGGCCTAATTGCACAATATACTATTAAGAGAAAACAGGATTTTTGATATATAAATTTATTATTAAATGCTTTTTATTTATATGTACAGGTTTTTACTATTACAAAAGATTTAATGCTAATATAATTTATGCGGTTTGATTCTAAAAGATGCGTTAATTAATCTATTTTAATATATTTTGAATATTATATTTATTTTAGCGTCACTTTAAAATATAAATCAGAAGTCTTCAACTTGTGGCATGGAAACCTTTTAACATGGGAATCCATAAGCGGTCTGACTCTTGTTAGTTAAAACCGCTAAATCCAAAATTAATTTAATTAAAGGCTCTCCGTTAAAAAAGTGCATTTTGTGAAAGCAGACATACTTTGAGGCCATTATTAGAAAATTTTATTGCGTTTTGCGTAAACCGAACGCAAAACAAAACTAAAATAATTTACTTTATTAAAATATTGAAAAATTAAGTTGCTAATTAAAAAAACCAGTTGGAGTATCAGTGATAAAAACCATAAATTGTAAGACTCAACGTATTATGAGAATACATTTTTTTCAAGTCAATATTCAGCTATTTCTTTTTAATTAGCACTTTCTTTTTTAATCAGAATTTTTGTTTTTGAAGTTATTTATAAATGGTTCTGAACTTTCAAAGCGTGTGTCCGTAATAAATCATTATTCGGACACAACTACGCGTTTGTTGGTTGATCTTGGTTTTAGCAATTCGGCTTGTAGCAGTTCTAAACCAGATTCGAACAGTCTGAAGTATTCAAGAATTTGAACACAAACGCGGAGTTGTGACCGAAGTTCTACATTGCCGACAAACACATCTAAAATATACCTACTAACAAATTTTAATTAATTGAAAAATACCCGGCGACCAAAAAACGTTGAAGACCTCTGCTTTATCTATGAGTTGTTCATAATAAATAATCTATTATTAACACATTTTAATTAGATATAACTAACATATTGGCAAAAGTTAAATATTTTTAATTGGCAAACAGCAATACAGAAAATTATTTAGAAACTTAATAATATTATAAAAAATTAAGTATAAAAAAACAAAAATGAAATATTATTTTGAATTAATTTTATATTTTAATAATTAATCGATGGGATGGTGAAATATGTACAAAGTCATTTTATTGTTAATTTTTAGGTAAAAATGAAACATCAAAAAGGGATGTTTTCATAGTAACTGATCATATACTTACTACATAAATAATAAAATAAATTGCTCTCAAAAATGGCAGTGTTGTCCAGTAAAAAAAGTGATCGCATCATCGTCAAATATTGCGATATTGTTTCAAAACTGTTCTAAAGACGATCTTTCTTTAAAATGTACCACTATATTGTTTTCGAATACACAATTACGAACACAGATGGTGAAAAAGTATTAGTAGAACAAAAATTTACAAAATGACTAAACAATTTAATTCCAAAAATAAAAATATATAATATTATATAAGGTCGTATGTCAACTACGTGTAACATGAACGATATCCTGTAGATTTTACACGAATTTCATTCAAATACGTATTCATTTCGCTAATTTTAAGATTAATTTCTGCAGTGACATTTTTTAATTTATGTTCCTGGTCGCTTGACTCAATTTTCAAATCTGAAACATTAATAAATTTAAAAGTTATTAACAATTAACGAACACCTGAAACTATAAAATATATTGCAATAACGAAAAGACGAAGATTAAACGCTCTGGAGGGTGGCAGAATAAAAAATTAAAGTCTAAAAATGTTGTCAGTGGAAACTGAAAAAAAGAAATCCGAACGTCGCGAGGTTAAAACGACCGTTTAAGAATATTTTTATAAACAAGCCGTGAGCATAATATATTTTACCTTGGAGTGATTCTAATTTGCCGTTAATACTGACGATCAATTTATTGGCACGTGTTTTTAGATCTTGAGCCCTGTTGCGCGTTGCATACGATCTTTCGGCTTCTTTGCCCAATGTGCTGTTAACTTTATTGTATCTGGTTTGTAAAAGTTCGGCTTCAGAGCGTGCCTCCTGTGCGTCGTGAATCACTTCTTTTGATTTATTTTGGAGATCGTTCGCGTCGAGTCTGTTCTTCAAATATTTTGTCTGTAGAGTCTTCAAACGTTTGTTCAATTGTTTCACTTGTTCGACTGTATCGTTAGCTTTAGCCTGTGCTTGTTTACTTTGAGTCGATATCTGCCAATTTAAAAGTATATAATATTATGTATAACGCTCATTTGTTCGTATTTTGCTACATTTTTTTCTCAGTAAAGTGCGAGTCCGCTAATCTGGGCATCTGGTGAATCGTGTATAGTACGCGCCACGAATCTAAAAGGCTCGGAAGTTAGATGCAGGCTTGCGCTTGTACAGTCTGTTGAAAACCTAATAACTCGCAACTCAACAAAACTAACATAGCAATAACAACTTGACAATAGCGTACTCGACTGTACTTTAAAGCAAGAAAGCGACAAGTGACAAAGGCAACGAGCGATCACGGCCAATCACTGACGAGCGTACGTTCCGTGCAGGTAGCTGGGAAGTGGTAGGAGTATCAACGGCTTTAAAATGTGCCTTTGCGACGCTGTTTGTGACTAACTTACGAACCTTTTAGATACGTGGCGCGTACTATAACTTCAGGGTATTATTGCAGACGTAAAATTCATTTGTGTACGGAACTTACCTCGGTTAAATCTTCTTCAGCTTGTTCAATGTCAACATTTGCTTTGTCAATTGCTTCTTGCGCTTTGCTCTGAGCACTTTCAGCTTCCTCCAAAGCAGTTACAACTCTTTGGGCGGTGTCTAAAGTGTCTTCTGCTTCTTTTCTACAAAAAAAGTTAATATTAAAAGTGAATACATCGCTAACAGCAATCAACTGTTTTATTACTTGGCTCGTTCAGCATCTTCTTTTAAAGCTTTGGCCCTCGTTAAATTTCCACTTGTTTCCGAAATGATTTTGTCGATATCAGTAAGCGATGCCACCGTTTGATTTATGCTCTCTGCCAATTCTTTTATCTGATATGGCTCTAAGTCAATTCTTTTGCTGAGAACCTGTGAAAAACAAACAAACGCTAACAAAAAAATAATAATAAATCGGAAACAAGAATCACTAATCGACTCAAATAACCCTCAAATAAATTTTAAAAAAAGACGGGCAAGTGCGAGTAGAACTCGCACCATCAGTTTTCCCTATTGTTGTAACAGTATCGGATTTTTTCCTTTAGTTGTGGTGTGAAACCTTCCATCGTGCCAAAATTCTAGATCATCGGGAAGTACCCTACATGATTTTTGAAAGACCGTATCTTTTAATTGCATCGAGCTAGAAGCTTGAATTCTTTACAGGACTGTTGCGTATTTGCTATTAATTTCTACTCGATACCTCTATCTGTTCCAGAGAAAGAGGGTCTTGACGAACAGACGGACAGACAAACAAACAAGGTGATCCTATAAGGTTTTTTTTTTCATTGTCATAAAAAATATATATAAAATTAATTTCACCTCTTCAGACAACTTCCGGATATCTGTTGGAGTCGCATTGTTATTCAGTACATCCTGAAGGCCTTTGATAACATTTATCGTATCTTGTAATGTTTCATTGGCGGTCCGATCCATTTCGGACGCTCGGTCGTACGCTTCTTTGGCCTTTGTATGTGCTTCGTTGGTTTCCTTATTTACTTGTGCCATCTAAAAAAACGATTCAGCAATTTTAAACTATAGACAGACGAATTTAAAAATAAAAAACAAATGACGCACCGCACGTAGTAATTCTTCTGCCTTGACTTCTTTTTCTCTTATATTTTTGGCAGCGTTCTCTGCAAACAGTAAAGCTTTGGTCACTTTAACAACGGCACCGTCCTCGCACGATATTCCTCCGCAAGTTCCGCACCCAGCCCCGCCACACAGTTGGTCGCATGGATCGCCTTGTTTGTCGCACATCTATGCATAAATAATTGTTGTTTATAAAACTATTAGAGCTGTAACAAACCGTATGTATTCGTTACTGAGTAACGGGTACATCGTCTGACTCGAAGTAACGAATCGTTACTTACAAATTCATTTCGTTACTCGCATGTTTCGTATCCATGTCAATTCGACTCGTTTGATACGGTTATACGAATACAATGTGTTAAACTTATAAGTATTCATAAAGTACGAAGTCATGACTCATGTCGTATCACCGCGCTTTGGTGCGAAGCTACATGCTTATTGCTCGATGCTGTTAAGTACACTATTGTATGTCGTATGAAAAGTACTGAGTAACGTAACGATACGAAAGTAACGGGTACTGGTTCTTTAAGTAACGAATACATACGGGTACACAATTTCTCGTTACTTTTACAGCTCTAAAAACTATACGATTTATTGACATCCTGAGAAAACTGTCGTTGAAGACAATGTCTTCAAGTTGGTTGATGGATCCAGAATAAAAACGCAATTATTGATAAGTTTTCGTGACTATATGAGCCAACCATATACTTTTATTCTATACTGAGCATAGGAATAAAATCGCAATCGAACTATTAGGGTGCAAACATATACTTCTGTCTTTTTTTACGTCGTAAGCACTGGCGTATCCAGGAGGGCAAAACAAGCACAGGGGACCCGGCTTAGAAATTTCTAATTTGCCCCCTCCTCGGCCAAAAGCTGGGTACGCCCATGTTAACGTCATAGAAAAAGACAGAGTTTTTGAAACAGAGATTGAATGCAAGTACATCAATCAATTCTAACATCGGAGATATCAGGGAATTACATCGAAGAAAGAGACGCAGGTATATTTTCGATACGCTTTGTTGCGTTCACTCACCGCACATCGAGTAGACAGGCAATGATTCATATAGTTAATTTAATAGATATATGGAGCCAACGCACTTTCTGAATCGAAAACGCGCTACATCCCGGCTTGACGATTACTCAGCTAAGTATTCAAAAATTCTCACGATACAACAGTTTAACAGTGTGCGATCTTACGCTGTTGGTAGCTACATCTAACGTTCTCCAAGCGAATTAATCGTAGCCTGCTGTTTAAGGTTTCCCTGTTGTAAATTACACAAATTTTCATTTACCTGTTCGTTAAGGAATGGAATTTTGCGTTTCAAAACATCTAATTCATCGTGTAGAGAATCTAGCTGTTGATTATTTGATTCGAACTTTTCGTCGCCTCGTGAACGATTTACAAGTGATTCAGCCGCTTTGCATTGGCGTTCCGCTTCCAAAATAATGCCCTACACAAATACACACAAATATTATTGCGCGTTAAATTAAATTTAAAATTATTTTCGTAGTCACAAGACAAAACCGCTCATGTTGATTTTGTGCCAACAAACACGTCTAATGTTACACAAAATAGAAATGAAAAAAAAGATAAAAAAAATGAGGGGCTTTGCCTTACGGCTACAGATTTCTTTCGTAATAAAAATAACAACCGAAATGTCAACCACTTTTCTCTCCGCGTTGTTAACTTGACTCCACGCGTTTTGGGTCAAAGCAAGTGCACCCTCGACATCTGCTTCTTTGAGCAACGTTGCGTTTTCTTTGAAATCCTCAGTTTTATTTTTCAATAAATCTGTACGAGTTTTCAATTCATCGAGTGCGATTCTAGACAGTTCAATGCCTTGTGTAGCATTGATTAATTTCTTCTCTGTGTCATTAATATGTCGATTAGTTTCTTTAAATTTGTTACGAACTGTCACCAAATTATTGTCGATATCGTCCACATCTTGGTTACTAACAGTTGTATTTTCAAGTAAATGGCGTACATCTTTCAATTTCTTTTCCATTTCTTCAAATTTATGGAAATATGCACCTGTAGCAGCGCCCACTTTCTTTATTTTACTGGCTTCTTGGATGATTTTCTCCGTTTGTTCTGTTTAGAAATTAAATTGACATTATTGTTACACTATAAAATACAATTCCAGATACAGATAACAGTACAGTAGAGCTCCAACATACCCACGCAATGACAGTAATTTTAATTCTTTCCCGGTTGACCTTGAATCCCTACTCTGAAATTAGGGGGAGCATTACGAGACGAGAGTTTACTGATCACCTGTCAACCCCGTATAATCTGGATTCTACCGTTAATCTGACACTAATCTTAATCTATACTAATATATAAAGCTGAAGAGTTTGTTTGTTTGAACGCGCTAATTTCAGGAACTACTGGTTCAAATAAAAAAAAATTTTTTTGTTGGATAGCCCGTTTATCGAGGAAGGCTATAAGCTATATAAAATCAGGCTACGATCATTAGGAGCGGAGCATTAATGAAAAATGTTGCAAAATGTATCTCAAAAATAAGCTCTTATTCAGGTGAAATGCACTAACTAAATATACTGATATTAGCGCTGCCAGAATACAACGCCGGCTAGCTCAATCGGTAGAGCACACGACTGTCAATATCAGGGTCATGGGTTCAAGCCCTACGTTGGGCGAATCAATTTTTTTTTTTTTATTTTCTACATTGCTTTCTTCTAAGACTTACATTTAAATTTATTTTAATTTTATTTAATTAATTAAAAAAAAATTATTAGTTAAAAAAAGTATAAATACTGCTTTTTATCGACAAAAACTTTTGAACGGTAACTCCGATCATCATGAAATTTAGACACAACATTCATCTCGGTAAACTAAGATGAATATGTGTACTCATGTTCCTTCCTTCCCCATTCGTTCTTTTACACCCGGGTGAAACCGGGCGGGACCGCTAGTTTATATATAAATCGGTACAGAATCAATCTGACGCCTCTAATCAAATAAAAAAATATAATATTTAGACAGACCTCTACGTTCGTTGAGGATGAGGTCCCAGTTGGTGAAACATTCGCCGCAATGTGAACAATAAGGAGCTTCTCCGAGATATCCTCGGGCGCATACGTTACATTTGTCACCTCCGATTCCTGGCTGACAAACACATGATCCGTTTTCGCGATGGCATTGCGGAGTAAGAGAACCAACTGAATCACAGTCACAAGCTGTAAACAATCATATATAAAATTGAAACTGAGAGAAAAGTATCTCTGAAATCTAGCAGCCACTGACTGTAGTAATAATATAGTACTTTAATCGGTTTAAAGATTATAAACTAGTAAATATATAATCGTTAAAAGCGGTTTCACTTACAATGACATTTTACGTTAGGATTGCCCCAGTGATTAGCTTGACATTGATTACACTGTCTGCCTCCGAATCCTGGTCGACATTCGCATTGTCCGTCAAACTACAAGAAACAAAATTATCTAAAAAAATACTGCATAAAGAAAATAATACGTGAGCATTGTACGTTAACTTACCAAATTACATTGCTCAGCAACGGATCCAACAGGATCGCAGTCGCAAGGTTCGCATCCTTCACCGCTTGCGATTTTCCAGTGATTTTCTTTACACTGACTGCAATCTTTTCCAATTACGTTATTAAGACAAGGACATTGTCCTGTGGTACGGTCACAAGGACCCGCTTTACTGTCTGTACCAAGGATTTCACATACACACTCTAAAAAAATTTTTAAATAATTAGTTATGATGAAGGAAGGTTTTGGTTGAGGATCATAAATAAATAAGCTTTACCAATGTTTCGCTAGTAGCCAACGTCTCGAAAAATTTATTTTCATCTTAAGGGCCTCAAGCTGGTCCTGAAGATGAAAATAAATTTTTCGAAACGTTGGCCACTAGCGAAACATTGGTAAAGCTTATTTATTTATAATCCTCAACCAAAACCTTCCTTCATCGTAACATTCTATTAGATCAACACTACTTTATGCTGAAGATAATTAACTATTCACTAGTGATAGGTAATGTCTTTAATTATAGAGATATACTTTTAAATAAAATAAATTGGAACAAAATTAACAAAAGATATTTCATTTTGAAGTAAACGCAACACGTGTATATGTATTAATGTCACTAAAATGATAAGAATGTGGTTTTTTATCAGTATAAATATAATACAGTGGAATCACATTAAGAAGAATTTCAAGAAACTATCAAATTTCCTTCGTGAAAATCATGAATCGTTTAAATTTAAAAATTATTAATGTCTGCATGAATTTAAAATTAAACAATTAAGGCCTAGCACACATGAAGAGCGTTCAACGCGCGTTGGCCCAACGCGCGTTTACAATTTCTATACAATTGTATATAACTGTTTATATGATAACGCGCGTTCAACGCGTCGCCAACGCGCGTTATCATATAAACAGTTATGTACAATTGTATAGAAATTGTAAACGCGCGTTGGGCCAACGCGCGTTGAACGCTCTTCATGTGTGCTAGGCCTTAAAAAATTGCTGCATTATGTAATCGACACAAAAAGTGATTTTTTCTTCTGTTTCACTGTTACAAATGAATTCTACTGTATATCTCAAATCGCACGATTGATTATGTCAATATAAATCATAGTATCCTACGAGTCGATATAATATATTAGCAACAGTTTGGTCGCTTGAAACTCAAAACAGCAGAGCGCGGTGTAACAACCAATCAATTACTGCCGATGGGAAATGGTTTAGTTAAAATTCCGTACGTACGTTCACAAAGCTGATTTATAGCATCTCCGTAAAAGTTGGCTTTACAAATTTCACAATGATCGCCTTCGGTATAAAACAAACATTGGAGACATTTTCCAGTTCTGGGGTCACAGTTTCCTGGCTTTGCTATATCAACGTTATTGTTGCATTTACAGGGTTGACAAGATCCTCCGGGCAGTTCAGGGTGACCAAAGTAATTATCGGAACACACATCGCATCGGGAACCTAAAATTGATAAAATGAAAAAAAAAAGTGTTAAAAAGTGGTGTTTTATAAGCAGACGTAAAGCATAGTCAAAATGGCTTTCGAAGCGGTTAATATTGATTTTTGCATGTATCAGACTTTGATAGATAATAGTATAATAATAGTAGATGTAATAAATAGTGATGTGCCGGATCGGTAAAAATGTATATCCGCGGATACGGATATTAACTTTCTTAGAGTACGCGGCGGTAAATATTGCACATCGACTTTTGGAAAGAGACTATCTGTTATGGGAAAAAGTCATTGACCTCTTTAAGAGTGAACGCTCATAACAGATTGTCTCTTTCCAAAGATCGATGTGCAATATCTCATTATAAAGATAGTTTTTTAGTACCTTTGAGTTATATACTATTGGTATGGTACTCACTACGATAAATGTTTGCAATATAAAGGTGCCAAATACGATTTAAAAAAAATGGTTGTCTGTAAAGTCGGTTTACGGACGATAGTTTTACGTGATAACATATTCCACTCGAATATCATATTTAATAATACATAACCTAAATTTTAGTAGCTGTCAGGCGGAACGTGACACATTTCGGAACGTTACACTTTTTCGTGCATGCAGCCGGCGTTTCATCAATTTATAAGACGTTATCACGTCAAAATAAAAAATAATCTGAATGGAATTTAACAGTTTTTCATTATTACCTAATCACCTGTATATATAAAATTTCATCTATGAATTGAAAATTAATAAGGTAAAAGATCCGCCCGAAAACTAATGGATACGGATCTTTCTTCTCTCTCGGATATCCGGGGATATCCGGCACATCACTAATAATAAATACCGGCATATCCTTCTTGGCATTCGCAAACGACATCTTTGGTGTGAGGATCTAGAGCACATCTGTCGGCGTACGAGTGTCCACTGCCAATTGTTCCCGGACAAGGACACGCTCTGCACGGAATGGCTATGCCGATTCTAGGATCGCCGTAATAACCATCTATGCATCTATCACAGGCGTGACCGATCGTAAGATTCCTGCAATTAATGCAAGCGCCGGTTCGCGAATCGCAAGTATCTGCAAGTCCATTGCACTCGCACTTTTGACAGTTAGGGAAGTTCCAGTAGCCCGGTTGACACTGATCGCACTGACGGCCGTATGTGTTCGGGTGGCATCTACATTGTCCGGAATTTGCGTCACAAAAGTTATCCAAAGCACCGATACTGTTACATTCACAAGCTGAAATTAATTTTATATATATTATATTATTTTTTTTTTTACCGAGCGGGGTGGCGTAGTGGCGAGAGCACTAGACTCGCATTCGGGAGGTACCGGGTTCGAATTCGGGCGGGGGCAGATGTGGCTGGGACTATTTCATGCTGCCTCTCGCTGAGAAACGGTAATTCCTGTACCGGCCATCTTGTTGATGTTTTCCATGGTTTCCCTCAATAATTCCAGATAAATATCGAGATGGTCCTTTATTCAAGGCCATGGCCGATTACCTGTCAAACTCCTATGTTCAAAATTTGCGTACCTTATCCTAATGTCCTAAAATTCCTTCATTCGCCCATTGCTACTAATTAAGTGGAAGTTTAAAAATGTAGAAAAATAACGGGAAGTGTGATAAATGGAAAATAGTAATGGCGTCTGTTATGGCATAAAGTCAAGAAACGGACGTTAAACGCATTAAAACTTCACAAACAATCAAACTTTTTGAGATAAGATCGAATGGGAAGCTCACGGGAGCGAAATTGTATAAAAAAACAAATTCTATGTAACATATTATCTGCTTTGAATTTGCTTGTATCGATATGGTGTTAAAGTATTTGAGTTTGCAATAAGACTTTACGTACGTGTGCATCCTTCTTGGTTTAGTCCGTAATATCCAGGGGCGCATCTCTCGCATTTACGGCCCACGACGCCTTTTTTACACTGGCATCGACCGCCGTAATCATCACACAATGTACTGACTGATCCAGTTTTATGACAACTGCACGCTAAAAAAGTTAATATATTTCAAAAAACAATTGATAGTTTTTAGATCTTTATTAATTTTTAAATGTATAGGCATATCGAAAGCAGAAACATGAACGAAACCCAATTATTTTCTCAAGTCCGTATTTCAAAATGAAACACTCAACAAAACCAAAACCCTAACATTATTTCGATTCGGTTTCAATCCATGTTAAAAATAACGTTACTACGGAGAAACAAAATAGATCTTACGATAAGCTCCGCCATATGCGTAAAATCCTATGCTGACGTCATATTGTTTGCAGATGTCGGGAATGTTTTTACGATTTTCAACGCCATAATAATATTCTCCGCAATGGTACCGTTCGTAATCTTGTCTCCTATTTTCTGCGGCAGGTGAACCGCGGAAGAATGGAATACTTTTTATGCGAGGTATTAGCACAATCTAAAAGAAAATGAAATATTGAATTACCTCAGAAGCCCAATCAATAATACAAGTAGTTTCTGATGAGTCGACTCTTCATAGCTCATGCTTGTAAATCGGAAATTTATTTCTTATATCACCAAGGGCGTACGCAGTATTTTGTTCGGGGGAGTCAAGAGTTATAAGAGTCATAAATGATAGTTCAAAAGTTCTAAGGGCAATTCAAGAAGTTTTCAGGCGCCAAAGTTTAAGAGAAATAAGAAGCTTTCTGAATGTTCACAGTATATTCCACTATTACAGAGCTCAGGGATTGGGCAGCTACCCTTGCGTGCGCATATATTCATAAATGTTAAACATTTATTTATTGTAATTAATACCCGAGGAGCTTATAAAGAAAAAAAAAATGGTTGCTTAGATAAAATGTTACTCGTTTCCGAAATACGGGGTGTTGAAGTTGAAAACTGAAAAATTATTAATGTCCATAATTTTTTTAATACACCTTTTACTCAAATCGGCACACTTGTTAAATATCATAAAATGCACCTAACAATAAAAAAATTAGTTCAGTACGCTCTACCAGTGGCGTACGGCAGGAGTAAGATTGCTTGTACCCCTTCTAAATGTTACGCCGCTGTCTAAATTTTAATTTTGACTATAATTTTATTTTTTTTGATATTTTCTAAGTCAATAATGTACACTTGTTAGTTTGTTGTAAAGTCATTGGTTTTCGAGATATTCGCAGTTTTTTTAAGACAAAATTGTAAAAATGAATATTATTAATAATAATACAAATAAAAAGTACATGTCTATCTATCTTTAACTGCGAATATCTCGAAAACCAATGACTTTACAACAAACTAACAAGTGTACATTATTGACTTAGAAAATATAAAAAAAATTAAAATTATAGTCAAAATTAAAATTTAGACAGCGGCGTAACATTTAGAAGAAGTACAAGCATTACTTACTCCTGCCGTACGCCACTGGTAGAGCGTACTGAACTAATTTTTTTATTGTTAGGTGCATTTTATGATATTTAACAAGTGTGCCGATTTGAGTAAAATTATACGGTGTATTAAAAAAATTATGGACATTAATAATTTTTCAGTTTTCAACTTTAACACCCCGTATTTCGGAAACGAGTAGCATTTTATCTAAGCATATAATTGCGCTTAATCGTTTTATTTTGAATTGGAGAATCTACGGTTGTTCTATGTCCCATTCTTAATGGGACACTCTGTATATTATATATTTGTTTCGCTTATACTGCGCTCTCGCTTTCACGCTCAGGCGGAACGTTACACTTTTTCGTGCATGCAGCCGGTGTTTCATCAATTTATAAGACGTTATCACGTCAAAAATGTTAAAAAGTAGTGTTTTATAAGCAGACGTAAAGCAAAGATATTTATTGAACTGAAAACTTCTTTAGGCGTAGCGTTCTTGGATCAGTGAGGCTCCGAGGTGAAACGTCAAAAACTGATAAAAGCAGGAACTGTCTGTAATGTAAAAACGCGTACCGAATCAATTAGAACGGACGGGCTACGCGAATCAACGTCGGATCTGAACTGGTTGAAATCGACAATTATTTTATATTGTTTCTTCACTTCCAAACAAACGGGCGGGTAGACTACTGTATATCGCTGTCCGTCGCCAAGAACTGCTCGTTTTATATCGTCCTCTGGTCGGGAATTTCCACACTGTCCGTTCTGGTCAATTCGTTCTGGCCTAACTACAGTTAGTGTCACGTCATCCCATACACCGCGCAACTGAAATGAAATAAATTAATTTTAACAATTAGTTTTATTAAGGAAGTTGATCCGTTACAGTCCCAATCAAAAGTAAGTCGAATTCTAAATGGGAACTTTTCCATAATAAATTTTTACAAAAGGGTGTAAGTCGATGATACCAATATATTATTGTCATAATAAATAATTTTTTTTTAATATTAATTATTTCAGTATTTTACTTAATTTGTGCAAAGTTAGGTTAGAAAAATAAATTTATGTAAATATTTGTATTTTACATATTATTTGCAGTAAATAATTTAAAAAAGAAATTAGAAATAATAAAAATTAAAATTAAATCATTAAAAAGTGGAAAATTCGGTTAAAATTGTCATGAATAAAAGTCCATAATTGAAAAGTGCTAAGGTTTAATAATTTTTTTTATTGATTAAAAGTCTCCTAATTAAATTGGAAAAAATATTAAAATATGCGTAAGACATCAATGCTTTACATAGTTAGTTTTTGGAACTGCTGACATTATTTGGTTATTTGCAAAAAATTAAAATGTACCGTTTGCATGCTAGATTGACATATTTTCCATAAGACTACATGTAAAAGTTTTTTTTAAATTTTGACTTTATAAATCTCCTAATGATTTTGGATTTTTTACAGAAAATTTTGTTATAAAAAAAATCTATTAAAAAAACTTTATTTCAGATTTTTTTCATTATCTTCGTAAAACGGCTCAACCTCCTTAAGCTTTAAACACGATGAGCTCGACTGAAATACCTGAGGTTCGTATCTGACGACTATGTCGTAATCCATGGATGTTTGAATATCTTCGACGATAAATTCCATATGCGAACCTTCGAAGGCACGCATGAAACCTGTTCCTGTCCACGTGTTTTCTCTACCGTCTCGATACGGTTCGCGGATCACTACTTGACAATTCTGTATTAGACAAAAAACAAAACAAACGAACAATAGCGATTTATATTTTGATTCATAAATATATCTTCTTAAGGACGTAGTCTGGTGTTCGGGTTTTGAAAAAACGAATTTATTTTTTTTACATTTTTAGTAAGTATAATATATTGAGAAAATACTGTAAAAATTTTAGACCGAAATATTAAATATTTACAAAGCTATAGCATATAGTCGAGAGCAGCAACGGTCTTACGGTAAGACTCTTACCTGCTCTTACCTCTCAATTGTTATCACGTTACCCTTATACTCTCGCAGAGTAGAGCAAACAAATTAACAGAAAACGATGCCTTTGAAGAAACGGAAGGTTTAATATACACCAGGCATAGCTGATTAGTGTAAATATTCATTTTTATTTTTTTGTAAGAAATCTGAAATTAAAACTTTAAACGCGTTTTTCTCAAAACTACGTTTTTCTAAGTGGCGCAGGTGATTGAAACAATTGTATACAACCGATTGCTTTCAGTTTTGCACAGGGTAATCTACACAACAATAGCTCCGTCCGGTACTAGAATTACTCAATTATAAAAATTATTTCCATTTTTTTTAACCGATTTTCAACGAAAAAATCACGATTTTCTCGTTGTTTTTTTTCTAAAACCCGCCATTTTGTTATTTATCAATAAAAATGTTTATTTCTAGTACGGGATAGAGCCACAAGCCTACGAAACAATAACCAATTTAATTTTTATAATTAAGTTGACTCCAAGTGACGTTATCACCCGCGCTACCCACCTACCTCCACTTAAAGTTGTCTACTTTAGGTTAAAAAAACAATTATAAAATGGCGTAAAATTAAGCAAAAAAAAATTTTTTGTCTTAGTTTACGATGTCAGTAAAAACATGTAACAAAATTGAAAACATCGTACATTATTTTGATATTAAAAAAAATTCTGAAATAACGGTTGAAAACGAGCCTGAACATAGGACTACGTCCTTAAACAAAAGACTTACACTAGAAGCGTTGACGAGTTCAGCTTCATAGACATGGAAGTCAATAGCTCCGGTGAAATACTGTTGCTTCGGCTGATTGCACGTTCTTCCTTGAACATGATCTCTACACGAACATTGACCCGTAATGACGTCACAACTGTTGTCTAAAGAACCGCCCGGATCACAATCGCACGGCTGACAACCGTCTCGTTTCTCCGACAGCCCCCAGTATTCCGGTAGACATTGATTGCAATCTCGCCCAGTGACATAACGCTTACAAGTACACTCCCCGGTGTAAACGTTGCAACCTTGATTGTTGATCGTACCCAGGATGTTACAGGTGCAGTTCTGACAACCTTCCGGATTAGTTTCGGTGAAATTCCAATAACCATTTTTGCACGTATCACAACGACGACCATCGACGTTTACTTTGCAATGGCATCGTCCAGCTTCAAGTCCATTTACTGCATCGGTTCTAGTATCGCAAACGCCACCGTCGAGAGAACCGAACGGATCACAATCGCACGGTCTGCAAGCTTCGGGATCTTGTATGTCTTTAGTCGGTTCATGATAGAAATAATCTTTGCACTGTTCGCAATGAACTCCCATAGTGTTGTGTTGACAATTGTCACAAACTCCTCCGCTTACGCTACCGCTTAATTCGTAAACGGCTTCATCGAAATGGCATGTGTTTGCATGATTATTACAATTACAACCTATAATTAATAGACATGTTATCTATACATACAGTGTGTCCCCGGATTGAGTTCACAATAGGTGAGATTGATCAAAAATTTTCGAATTGGAAATTCATATTTTGGGATTCCGCCCGGCTTGGTCTGAAACGTATTTTTAGTTTACTTTCGATTTTTTTAAATCAAGTAGGCCTTTACAGTTGAGCAAAACCTCTTTTCGTTTCGGGTAAAGTACCTTTTCCGTTCATTGTACGCAAAAGTGTCACTAAGAAAAGTTGTTCACAATGAAATATTATGGCGTTATGCAAATTTTCAGAATGATCGGCCTACTTTGATAAAATCCACTTTTGTTTTGTTTTGTTTGAAAAACAATCGCGTGGAGGAAGCCAAATAGAGTAATTGAAGTTTAATTTATTTTTTTTTATAAACTGTAAAAATTTGAATGTTAATTTGAACACTTCTAATCATCCTGTTTTCTCATATAAGATTTATCATGTAATCGTTAATAATAAATATTTTTCTACTTCTATTATCAAAGTAGGCCGATCATTCTGAAAATTTGCATAACGCCATAATTTTTTATTGTGAACAACTTTTCATAGTGACACTTTTGTGTACTATGAACGAAAAAGGTACTTTACCTGAAACGAAAAGAGGTTTTGCGCAACTGTAAAGGCCTACTTGATTTAAAAAAATCGAAAATAAACTAAAAATAAGTTTCAGACCAAGCAGGACGGAATCCCAAAATATGAAATTCCAATTCGAAAATTTTTGGCCAATCTCACCAATTTTACTTATACAGTGTGTCCCTGGATTGCAGGGACACACTGTATAAGTAAAATTGAAGTGTTTGTAATATCGAAACAACTGTCACTTTTTGAGTTCACGCGGTTATTTGTTTGCCGTCATAATGTAGGTAAATGACCGTTTTTTTTTTTTTTAATTTTGTCTATCTGTCCCAAAACGACTAAACCGATTGTGATGGCACTTCACAGAAAGTACTAATTAATCATAAATTCGAACGAAAATGTATTAAGTTGATTTAAAATTAAATAAAAAATAGGTTTAAAAGAAAAATGTAGTATCTACTGCATGTCAAGCTGGGAGATAGCCCTGCTTGACTGTGAAAACAAAAATTGTCGCTGCCGAGTGGGGCGCAGCCCTTCGAGGTAAGACTGTAATGAAGTGAAGTCAAAAGCTCGACAACAGGATGCAAAGATTTAAAATCCGATATTGATTTCTTCAATAATTGAAGTATAACACTAACGTTTGCATGCGTTGGTTTTCTTTCCAATCGCAGGTTTCCATGGCAGATCGTTGAAAAAGTCTTCACAAAGTTCACAATTACGTCCTTTGGTATTGTGAGTGCATTCACATCTACCGTGAACCATGTCTGGTTTATCTTCAACCTCCGATAAAGGTAAACACCTATATGCGTGGCCATAACACGAACACGAGCCGCGAACAATCATGCCGCTAATTGCGTAATAATATTTTTCCTAAAAAGCAAAACTTGTGAAAATATGGAAACGAGAATAACAATCTCTATTTATAGAGTAGTAAAAAAAATCAAGGGTGCAATGCGATTTTGACCTTGATGCTCATTTGTTTTGCATTGTATTCGCTTCCAGTGTGCCGCATTGGTTTGCGAAGACTTTATGGTTTTACCTGAATTTCCTCACGCTTATCGAGGAGATCATCACCCAATGTATGCAATTTTGTAAAGTTGACCCGCAAATTTGTCATTTTAAGAAGATTTTGTACTTCCTGCGAATACGGATTATCGATTGGTAAATGCGGCGGCAGCACTCTAAAGATGATTTCGCCTCCTGTTGATGGTGCAACATGCGAATAACGCGATTCGCACACGACGTCAGACAATTTCTGAGGCAAACGGTTCGGCACGCCCGGGAAACTGTCCTCACAATTATGTGCGAAATACCGATACACCTATCATACGAAAATAGTTTTAAATAAAAATATAAATGTTATTCGTTGTTCTTACGCAGTGTTATGTACCTGCCATGTTTTCCCAAAATCATAAGAACGTTCTATAAGCATAGCAGCTGGACGGAACGTTTTAAAGACAATAATCAAATGGGTAAAATGGAATTCAGCCTCAAGGTCCAATTGAATTGTTACGTTTTCTTTACCGTTTTCTGATTGCCACCAAGAAATGTTCTCGGTTCTAAAATTAAACATAGCATTTGTTGAAAAAGTTATCATTAAAGAATATAATATGTCGTTTTTTTCACATACCCCGGGTAATATTTTTCCACGATATGTTTTATGTCATGATTTAGTGAAGGGTTATTTCTTGTTCGGGGTGTTGTTTCACACCAAAAACATTTTTTTGGGTCTTTTAAATGTGACACAATGCAGTACCGTTTCTGAAAAAGTATATACAAATTATATCTTATGTAGTGGTCACAATAATGGTTTGCACCACTCAGATATGTCGCGATTCAAATTTAAACTAAATTATGGTACAATACCTGCCCGTATAAACCACAGGTAGATGAGGCCATCAACTGCTTTTCTCGACCTATCAGCAAGTTTCCAGTTGCTGGATAGCATGAACTTTTTTCGCAAGGATGCGATCGAGTCGGAGTATATCCTATATAAACAAATATATGTGTTATCGAAGAAATACAGCAGCATCCACGCATAAAAAACAAAACCAATCACCAAAAACAAAAGAAACAGTATGATTATTTATGAACTGTGTGTTTCACCAGTAGTGAACACGAAGTATAAAGTAACTTGCTCTATAATGTCGTTACTCCAAGGTTGTCGTGAATATGAAAAAGTCTCATCAAATTAAGTAATTAATGTATGCATTGTTATCGCAATTCACATTTAGATAAAGGAAGACGCCGTTGTTGTATTTGAAACGTCGTTTTTTTTTACTGTAATTCATTAATAATCATAATATTTTGTAGCAATAAGCCAGGTTATTGGAGTCTGTAAATGATATTTTTCAACTTCACTGAAGTTGAAACTCCAAAATGTTTTGCTAGTGTTATGGTAAGTCTTCATCAATCAAGATTATCCGACTGTCGATTCTAACTGGGATATTGCGAAATTTGTAAGACCAACTCCACCAAAATCGATATTAAAAACACTGTTAATTTATTATTATATTGAAAATCGGAAAAGAGTTTTAGAACAGTAGGTATTTGGACCGTTAGTATAATTGCGAAAACAAAACCGATGGATCCCATTTCCAAACCGTCACCAGAACTGAAGAGTCGCGTAAGTATCGGGAATTTGATTTTACTATTTCTTTTTGTGTGTGACCACCACTTTCTTCTAAACAAGAGCCTATCTCTGTTCTATTTATGCTGCGTGGTTAGATTGTTGCAAAACATCGAATCCTTCAGAAAAAAATCGAAAGAGATAAAATTTGAAATTGTCAAAATTATATTATGTCTCGAAAGTTACTTAGTAAATTCTGGCGCACTGAGAAATAAAATTAAACAAAATTATCATTATTTTCCAATATCGTATAATCATGATGTCCCCGTGTTTTCAAAAATGTCGCCCCAACTTATCCTGTAGTATTTTCAGAGAATCTGAAAACCTCCTGTTTCTAAACGAACGTCACTATTATTAGCTTAAGCACAGTGGCGGATCCACGGGGGGGTTTTCGGGTTCAACCCCCCCCCCTTCCAGAGAATCAAAAATCCCAAATTAAAATCTTACTGCGCAATAAAAAAAAGCTTTTCATGTTTTTCATGAATTCTCCGCAAAAGGAGTAAAAATTTTTCAAGACCCCCCCCCCCCTTGCCGTAATCCTGGATCCGCCACTGCTTAGGCATGTAATAAATTTAGCAAAACGAGAAGTGATGTTTCTAAAAAAGTGATAGCAAAATCAAATCCCTCCAAGATTTAAGTGATACGTTGTTAAACCAATCTGTGTTTATTAGTTTTAAATAGCCGAAAGGTTTGCGTACACCAGTGGTATCGCACTGGCCTGGCATTTAGGGATTGCTGACCTCTGATGCGTCCCGTTTGAGGGTACCAATGGGCTGCAAGTTCCGTCAGAGGATGTAAATCCTCAGGATCTTCGGGTTCAAACGGAGGGGGTTGGTCGCCGCGAGTTACGCCACGCCCATTATTTACTGCATGATAACCGGCTCTACCTATTCGTACATATATTAACAAACTGCACGTTTACGGATATCTATGACCTACGCAATATGATTTTAACGATTTCTTTACCTCTTCCGGGAACTCTGACCCTCTCACGCCCGCTGCCATACTGCGCGCGGGTATCTGAAAATAATTCGAAAAGATAACGACAATGCAATATCAAAACATAAAAGTTTTTATGAAATATATTTTTTATTACTCACTTGATATGCATGTTAACAGGGTAAAAATAACTGCCAAAAAGAATATAGAAGGTCTGCTGAACATGGTATACAGATGTGATGGAACGCTTCTACCCTCTCTAAAATTATGTGCAGGCCTACCTACAAACAATTTATCTTTAACAAAACTCTATCTCATTGATGACCATACAAGTTCTTTCGGTTAACACAATACAGAAAATGCCGATTATAAAATTACTAATCAAATATACTTTGTCGGCTGTAAGAACAGTCACAAAGTACAAAAAATAATAACGTACAGGCGTCATTATTTACACTCTCCCGATCTTATTTTTTAAGTTTAATAAGTCAATTATGTTACCTACTATGAAAAAATTTAATAACCTACTTTATTCCATTGAAATTGAGTAAAATTTATCATTCATAGTTCGATGTTATGATTTGCCGCCCCCTGACTGTGACGCCCGCACGCTCGCTTATGGCGGCTCAGTTTGGAAGTGATAATTTTTTGTTACATGTATAAGCGCAATTACCCATTCCTGATTGCTATTAAAAAGTATAAAAATTCCGAAATAAAGGATAAACAAATATTATCTTTAGCGCAGATGCTCCGATATTATTTGAGTGCAGGCTCAATATAATTGAACTTAAGACGGTTTTCTTAGCGTATCGTATTTTTCAGTGTGATCCTTAGTTAGTGCGAGCCTGCTTTATGAATTAATAAGTGACGCAATGACAATAAATATAGATGAATAAGCTACATCATTTGGTGCACTGTTATAGCGTTGCAAAAAACAGTGCGCTAATTTCAAATCATTTAACGCGCAACTCTAGACCAGTAACATAGGCGTGCCCAAAGGAAAGATAAAATAATACATATGATTGATATATTCCCTCAATGATATACACATTCCGATAATAATTAATATAATGAATAATGAATCAAAATGCAATTTATAAAATAAAGTTAAAACATTACTTTCTGATATCAACACAATTTGTTAAAGCTATCGCTTAATGCAACATTTTTTATCAGGATCGTAACATATGATTTTTTAAAGTAAATTATAGAGATTTTTTAATTGAATAGTAGTAAACTGATATTTTGAATATTTACGGATTGATTGTTAATAGTTTTATTACGAGAAAAAACAATGAAGAATTTCTTGAAAAATAAAAGTACGCATGAAGAAATAATTAGTTATAATAATATTGCTTATAAAAATGATGCGGTGGATATGAATTGAAATTTGATATCGCGCTTATACCTTCAAAGACCTTCTGTCGTGAGATCACTGAAATAAGCACTTTTTAAAATTTGTTTCATGGAGAATTGATAAAAATAAATAAAATTTAAAATGAATGCAGTTTACAAAGCAATGTTTGTAAATTTCTTTAGGAAACGCCCTTAATCTCTGTTCTGTTGAAATGTGTTAAAATTTGTAGCATTTCCTGGAAACACATGTATAGTTCATCTTCTCCAACAGGGTTGGGTTTACAATCTTCATCTATTTAACTACATAAAAAAGACTTATGAATAAGAAAATTAGTTTTTTGTTCATTTACGTATTGAATTAATTTCGAATTTTATTATAATTTTTAAGGAATAAAATGGGTTCTAATAAATCTGACATAAAATACAGGTGTTTTTATAAAATCAAATTTCGTAATCGTGTGTGCTGAGCGTGCACTATATGCGGGGAGCACCGTCAGGGGAGCGACATATTAATCTCACCTTTTATTAATGATACATTTTGCTAAGATCAATTGGAAAAATAGGAGACTTAATGCAGGGGCGGCAAATTAAAGACCGCACACGGGCGTGTTAGACGGCTAGGGACGAACCTGCCCCCCTGGCTTCAAAGAATTTATCCAATGAGCCATGTGCCAAATACAAAATGAATCGATTGATTAAATTGTACAATAATTTATGAAATCATTGCTGTACGTAAAATAATACATTTTTTCATATAATACGCTTTAGAGAATGAAAAAAAAAACATATTAGTAATACATACTTATTTGCTTTATTTTTGCCAGGCCTTAATACGATATCCAGCATTCCAGCGTGAATTATTTTCACTAGAATAAAAAAATAACTTACAACAATAGTCGCGGGAAAAAAATATTTTTTTTTTCAAAATACTACACATAAAACTTTTAAATCAATAATATCAACTTTATTTTAAACTATTGTTTTATAAATGTTTACAAATCTTAACAAACGTTGTATTATAATCCATTGGTTTATTTATTTTAGATAAATCACAACTGAATCATTGTATACTTTGAAAATTTAAAACATTTCGGATCAATCCTCTCCTGTAAGCTGTAGTACATCTATATCTACTGATATAGTACGATCACAATATGAAAACTAAACCAAAAATAAATGAAATAGCGGCTTAGCGAATACAAACTTTTTTATTATTTTGAAGTTAACAATTGACAAATCAAATGGCATAAAATATTAATTGATATTACATAGAACAAATATTTATCACGTCAATTTCTAGTGTTGAAAATCATATTTAATTAGCTAAGTATGAAAAACTAAACAAAGACGCACGAATTTAGATCTTTTTCACAATCAAAACTTACTTAATTTCGGTTTGAACACTGAAAGACCGAAATGAAACCCGTAAATTTACATTTATAAAACATTTGAGTAGGCGCCGACCATACTAGCATACCATTCACTAAATACTGACTATAATATTGCTCAGTACTTATGAGAGCACAAGTGTTGAACGCACGAGAACTCTTCAAGAATCGTGGCTTATTTACAATCGCCGTAACGTTATTCTTAGACTATTGGATGTTTCATGATTAAAGGATGTACAAACATAGGCGTAGCAACGATTTTATCCTGGGGGGGGGAATTTTCAACTCTACCTACCATTATCAGTTGCTACTTATTAGTGATGTGCCGGATATCCGTATCCGTATCCGCGGATATCCGAGGGAGAAGAAAGATCCGTATCCGTATCCGTTAGTTTTTGGCGGATCTTTTACGGATCTTTTTTCTTATTAATTTTCAATTCATAGATGAAATTTTATATATATAGGTGATTAGGTAATAATGAAAACCTGTTAAATTCCATTCAGATTATTTTTTATTTTTTTAAATCGTATTTGGCACCTTTATATTGCAAACATTTATCGTAGTGAGTACCATACTAATAGTACATAACTCAAAGGTACTAAATCAACTATCTTTATAATGAGATATTGCACATCGATCTTTGGAAAGAGACAGTCTGTTATAAGAGTTAACTCTTAAAGAGGTCAATAACTTTTTCCCATAACAGATAGTCTCTTTCCAAAGGTCGATGTGCAATATTTACCGCCGCGTACTCTAAGAAAGTTAAGATCCGTATCCGTATCCGCGGATCTTGAAACCAAAAATCTGTATTCAGATCCGTATCCGCGGATATACATTTTTAACGATCCGGCACATCACTACTACTTATACATAATTTAAAAAATCGATTAATACGACTTTCTGGATAAATTTCACGACAAAGAAGACGTAGATTATTGTAGATTGATCTTATTTGTACGTGAACAATTAATATTGTAGGGTGGGCCAGGTTCACCTGCCCCCCCCCCCCTCTTGCTACGTCAATGTGTACAAATCAAAGATTCTGGAACAGTCAATGATGCCATAATTCTTCATCTAGAATGCAAGTTTATGTGTGGGTAGATTGTACACACATATAAACCTGTGGCAGATACTATATACACTTCGGCCGGCGACGAAATAAGGTTATTTTTCATTTTGTTACGAAATTTCGCGATTGACAATCCCTGCCCTATCTTACTATCTATCTATTTTTCTCAAGGAGCCCAGTAAAATTCTTATATGACTAGATATTAGTGTAGGATGGAAAAAATTGGAAACCTTGATGCCACGTAATGAGCACACAGTAATTTTTTTAGCATACAATAAACGGACCCTCACAACATTTTTTTAATATCTAAGAACACATTTCAAGTAATTTATTATATTTGATGATGCATGCCCCAAGATATTTTTTTTAATTGTAGGATAGATCGTCGATATTTGAATAACAAAAGATTCAATAATAAAAATACTAGGGAAGTATTTTCAATTAAAGAATGTACATTTCGTCGCCGTTGTTATGACTTCTTTAGCAAACTACGTAAATTATTTAATATAGACAACACTAACTCGCAAACAATTTTTTCATTTAAGTTTTTAATGTTAGTGTTACGGTTAACTTTACTGTGTTTAAATGTGCTCCCAGCTTACCAGTGCTATTGTGCATTTCTTCACTTCTGTACTGAAGAAAATATAAACAGAGACAGACGCGTAGGAAGGCAAAGGCTAAGGGGCCACTATAGCCCTACAGAAAATAAATAAAAGTGTCGTCTAAGTGCTCTTACCCGTTGCGTGTTGCCGAGATATTTTTAAAGGAAAATGAAAAATAATGTGTCTTGTAATAAAATGGGGACTATCTATAATAAAATAAAGATTTTTGTTGTAATATCTTGACGCTTTTAAACATTTCAGTTTTTTCTATAGCAGTTTTTGAACGGTTATTGGTTTATTATTGTTGCTTTAATCAAAACTCACAAAAATTATAGTCGTTAATTTAAAAAATAAAATCATGTCTTGTAATGACTAAGTAATTGAATTAAAAAATGCGAGCCCTCGCGGGACGCTTGGCAGATGTAAAACATAAATATAAGCGAAATTCTAGTAACTAAATTTCGCCCTGTAACTAAATTTCATCTAATGAAATTCTAGTAACTAGATTAAACGTATTAAGGAACGCATGTACGTCACTCACAACGAACACTAACACACAGCTGTCCAACGCATACACACAGCAAGCGCAAATAAAACGTAACACGTCCCGCACAGTTTTACTCCTAACCAAACGCGCTATAACATGTTTCACATTAAAAATAAAGACATGAAATACATTTAACTTTTTTTCCTGTTCTTGCGCTTTTGAAAATTTCTCTGACCCTTTTTTTCGTTGAATATTTTAATTGTTGTAAATTACAGTAACTTTCACTAAGTCTAGCCCTGTATAAGTACAACTATAGGGGTCAGAGTTAGAGGCTAGAGCTCGGAGAACAGACAAGTGCTGGCCATATGTTCGTTCATCGTTGTTAGTCGCATTTAAAGCACTGAGAAGGTACTTATTAAGACGAAATTAAACCGCGTAAAAATTTGTAACACAATTCTCTCGGTTAACTCAAAATTGTTTAAACAAAAACTGAAATCTGTATTTTAAAATTTTCTTTTTGAATTATGATTTTTATAACACTTAGCTAAGCATTGAGTAAATTGGCATTTTTTAAATAAATACTGGCAACTCTATGAAAAAAATCATAAATAAATATTCATTCAGTTTTCACTTACATTTTTTTTTACATTTTTACAAGGGAAAAGCGTTTTCGAAATTAAGACAGTGCCATCGTACTGTAGTCCACGGCGTCGATTCTTATTTTTTAAACAAATAGTATGATCAGGACCGGCTCGGGACGACGATAAAAAAGAAACATTTAGCAAATAAATCACAATGGCGGCGACCGAAATTTTGTTTGCTTAGGGCGAAAAAAACTAAAATCGACCTTGGTTATAGCTCTGTTCCAACCTCTCGTCACAGTCTTGCGCAGTAGCTAAAACGAAACTGTTTGTATCGGTTTTTGAGCTGCTGCGCAATACTGTGAATTATTACTGTTCACAGAGAGGTTGGAACAGAGCTAATTTGCACTTGCTCGGAGCCTCAAACTCGAGAAGGCGCCATAATCGCCGCACCGGTTTTAAATATTAGATGCAGCGGCCGCTCGAACCGATAAAGGGAAGCATATCGTTTTTTGTTCATAAAGTATATTTTACAAATACGGTCCTGGTTTATTTCTATCCCTTTGCCTTTAAACATTATTTCTAACCGAATTTCCAACCAAGCTCAGCTTGATCGAGAATTGTCTATAAATAATTAATGTAACACCCGGTATATTATATCGACGTGAAACTGACGAATTCCTCTGAAATTACAGAAAACAAATGCTACATTGTGTACTTGAATCTGATCTTTTCTGGTAATGATAACTGATAAGGATTCATTATATCCGGTAGCCATGTGGGTGAAGCTATGATAACATTTGCTAGTCATCCGGAAATATGACAATAAAGTGCGATTCACATTTATATACACACACTTATCGTTTTTACAATATGCTTCATTGTTCAGCTTAAGAACTGTTAATTTCTCTACGCGATATCTTAGTTGTTACAAAGTTTAATTATTTTGTTTATGCCACTTGTCACAATTGTCTGTCTATTGTATATTTTTAATTTTTAATACATTCTTTTTAATCGTTCCTTTTCTGGGTAGATAAAATTGTAGCCGGTTCGCCATCTCAATTATTTGTTTTCCTCAAGTATAATCTAAAAAAGAATAATAATAATAATGCGTTTAACGTCCGTTTCTCGACTTTATGTCATAACAGACGCCATTCGCATCATTACTATTTTTTTTCTACCACACTTCCCGTTATTTTCTACAATTTTTAAACTTCAACTTAATTAATAGCAGGGCGAATGAAGGAATTTTTAGGAAATTAGGATAAGAACAAATTCTGAGCATAGGAGTTGGACAGGTAATCGGCCATGGCTTTGAATAAGGAACCATCTCGATATTTATCTGGAATTGTTGAGGGAAACCATGGAAAACCTCAACAAGATGGCTGGTACAAGAATTACCGTTTCTCGGCGAGAGGCAGTAGAAAAAACTACCAGCCATATCTGCCCCCACTGGGATTCGAACCCGGTACCTCCCAAATGCGAGTCTAGTGCTCTCACCGCTACGCCACCCCGCTCGGTCTAAAAGAGAAAAAGGAGAACACAAGAGTGAAGTTGCTGTTTTTCTCCATGTAGGCTGCCATTTTCGTCCGACTTTCCGAGCTCCTGATTGGTTCCCTTTTCTATGGTGAAGTTGCTTGCTCGAGCAATTCAATCAATTTATATCTTACAAGGATATCTCGAGTTTACAATAATTTACAATTGTAGGATTGCATAATTGTTTGCATAGGAACTAAATTTAGAATCCGGATTACAGTAGTTTAATAGGCAATACGTCTGATCAGTGTCGGTTTTATTGGAGGGCAATATAAGCTGAAGCCCGCGTTCTTCACAAATTTTTATATGTTCGTTTCTTTACTAAACATACGACATTTTGCATAATCACAGAAAATATTGTGCTTAATTTTGAAGTCCCGGTTTTTAAACGATTTTGCTAAAATTTCGCTTCCATAGCTTGTTTCAAATCTTGCGACCAATTTTTCGTTCACTACCCGTTGCCCGATTGAGTTGAAATTTTGCATACATAGTTCCGATGCCAATACCATATTATGGTAGCTAGCTAACCGGTCTGGTTTTCCTCCGGGTGCAAATCGCACTTTAAAAAAGCACATTAACAACTTAAAAATAAAATAGGTAAAAAAAACTTATTATGTTCCCAGACTGAAATATTTGAGCCCATCCGCCCCTGATTATATACGATCTTCGGCTTCGATCGAAGTTTGATTTGGCCAAAAATCTGGCCTCGGTCGAACTCTACTTATTCTTAATAAATTCAAATTTGGATTAGATTGCTTTTAACAGCTATACTTTTTTATACAGGAAAGTAAAATGATTTGAACAAATTTTAACTCATCATAAAGAATATTTAATTCAATATATTATAGCACGTTGATTACAGTGATTTATACATTCATTAATATATAATATAATTACACGTAATGTCATATTTGTCACATTCATACATACAATGTTCTATGTGGCCACAGCCACTCTTATTCTTAGAATTAACATGTCAATCTGCAACTAACTACTACATACTTTTAATTATATCTTTGAAAGTTTTATATGTTCTAATTCAAAATAAAAAAAAACGAGAATCATTTGAATTCTCTGTTTTTATGCAAAAATGAGAGAATTTAAATGCTGTTGGATTGTTCTATAAGTCGTTCAATTTAAGGGGGCTATTCTATTTTCTCTCTCTCTCTTCCGCACATACACGCGCACCCACACATTTACTGTACTTAAAATTAGACAGTTCAATAAAAAAAAGAAAAAAAAACTGATTATATAAAGTTTATAACAGATTTATTTTTAATTTTTGAATTAATTAAAATTATTGCTAAGGAAGAATTAAATTTCCTAAACTTGGAAACGAAAACCATCATTCGATATTTCTTGCACTGAAGATTTGCAAGAACTATATTTTAATTTTGAAAGAATTTAAAAACCGAAAACTAAATCCAAATGATTTTATCCAAGAAAATAGTTCGATAAATTTTGAAGCGAAAATATACATTTAAATAGTTTAGTTTTCGAAACATAATTATATTTGTCTAATTTTATTGATATATTGTTTACATTGAAGTCACCACATGTATATAACTCAAAAAGAAGCATAAAACAATGTACTTTTATTATTTTTACATGCAACGTTTATTTGTACTCTCAAATGTATTTAAGATTACAAAAAATTGCCAGGAATCAGAAATTCGATGAGCTGTCAAAGCTGACTGGTCAACAGACAACAACTATTAGCTAACTAAAGATTATAAATTCAGTCATAACTCAAATCATGCAGAGTTCGATTTTTATTATTTTGTGTTGTCAAATAAATTAAAAACAAAAACAATCCTTGTCTTTGTTTTTCGTAACATTTCTTCGAGTATTCTGAACTTAAATTTTAAATTCTGCTCTAGCTGAATTATAAATCTATCTAATTATTCAATGTAACGCTTTCATTACCTTCTTTTATAATGAAGAGTCGCAATTATCTAAAATCGACGTGGATTAGCATGCAAAACTTTACCTCGAGTTACGCAATCTTTGTCGGTTCCATGTGTCAAGTAATTTCGGAGTATTATTTTGAATATTTAAAGCAATTGTTTGTTTCCAAACAAATAAAGAAAAAGGCAATGAAAGTGTCAAATAGTAGAACAAGATTACATTTTTTTTATAACTACATTATATGTTTTTATGTCGATGTCATTCTAAAAATTATAAAACAATGAAATAATATATTTGGCAATAAATTATCACCAGGTATGTAATATGATTAAAGTCAATATTGTTTTTAGCGTTCTACACATCTACGCAGCAGCAATCAGATCCGTATTTGTAAATTCTCTCGTCGACAAATGTGACGACTCGCAATTGCGTAGACGTGTAGAACGCTTTATTTATACGCCACACGTTTAATTTTTAGTGCCCAACAAAACGTATCATCGCATTAAATTATTTCTGTCAGAATTAAACAAGTTTAATAGATTCATAACTTCACGTACATTTATATTCTAAATACATAAGCATATTACCAGTCTACTTTATTTGTCTTCGTTTGAGACGTTTTTTGCCAAAAAGTAACCTCAAATGATTCAACTTTGAAAGTGAGATATGATTATGGTTTGTAATACTAAAGGACTAAAAAATGTTAACAAACTATGTGAGTATTTTTGTAAATAAACACTGGTGATAATAAAAAAAAAACGAAAATCTAGTTTGGAATGCTGCTAAATATTCACTCGAAACAAAATATACAAATTAGCAATAATCAGGCATTTTTCCGAGCGTTTAGATTCCGGATACACTTCATTTTCTTTGCTAGTTTGTGCCAATGAACTAATTATTGAATAGTAAAGATTCAAAACTGGTCAGCTAGTAGTTCACAAACCTGTGCCGATACGCTTTCCTTACTTGAACGAACTGTAAGTCTATACATCTATGAAAAGTAGGAATAATTTACATTGTAGTTTTTTTCATCGATAAGAAAACTAAAACATTATGAAAATAAGTAACTGTACCTGAGCTTGCTTGTTGGGTTCAAGGCGTAATAAACATCCAACTTGTTGACTGCGCATGTGAATTATTCCTGCACACACGAAATTGTCAGGATTTGGGTCTATTCCGTCGAGCAATTGCATTCCGAAACCCAAAACTTTGGTGCGAGTTACGGTTAAATCCATTGGCGTTGAAGCCTGAAAAATTTTCTGTGATCTTTGTTGATTTCTGAAACAAAGTTACCGAAAAATAAAAATCACTTTTTGTAGTAATAAAAAATTGCACTTCGGGAGTGCCGGCAGAAGTGAAAACTTGAATATTAACGTCTTACGAATTTTCGATCAGGTCACGTGTCCTGACCATTTTTTACCCATTACAAAAAAAGTGTACAAAAGTTTTCGTCTTACGAATTTTCGATCAGGTCTTACGAATTTTCGATCAGGTCACGTGTCCTGACGCGAGTTTAACATTTTTTACCCATTACAAAAAAAGTGTACAACGCCGCTAAAGAAGTTTTTACTTCAATAATAAACTATAGTACTTTTTTATAAATCAGTAATCCGTTGTTTTTAATTAGTTTAAATAACACAAAAAAATCTGTTTGTTCTAGCAGTCACGATCTGCAGTTCATCGCTAATGCAAAAAGTACATTGTGCCACCTGTCTCCGTCTTTCTACGTTATTGCGAGGGGGGAAGCAAACTCCGCAATACACCGATATTAATGGTAAGTTTTTATTTTCTAATTAATACGTAATGACTTGACTCGTTGTCTTAAGCTAGCAGACGAATACAGACATTTAAAAATTTAACTTGTAAGCATCGGTAAACTGTATGTAATTTTACGTACCCTCCTAAATTTTTCCACCTAGCAAAGAAAGATTCTCCATTCATTTCTGTCGGCTCGAAAAATTTATTAATGGTTAATGGTAATTTCATCGTAATTTTCTGTGGCATATTATTGTAAGTAAATGTTATTATCATAGTAGGAGTATCTGCAACAGACATTCAGATAAATCAAAATTAAGATAAACTTGCACATATTAACAATTTGTATTTAACCTACCTATATAATCATCAATACATTCGGCATTGATCATTTGCTGTACTTGAGCACCTGCTTCCAAAGTCGGTTCAACAGGTTTCATTTGAATATTGAGTTTAGTGGCTTGCTCCTCAGGCCATAGTATACTTGTTGAAAAATTGTGTAGAGCAAACTGTGTCTTATTGCCATAGAATAAACCCAATCTACCAAGATTCTGCCTAAATTCGCTTTTTACCCCAATTTGTATCAGATCGTTCTCAAAAAGAACGCCGTTATTTTTACAAACGAATTTCTTTGGATGATATTGATTTGTGTTAGAATTTACATTATTCGTAGGTTTATTGTAAATATCACCTAATACATCCAAAAGAACTCCTGTATTTCCGGCGCCCGGTTGAGATGTGGGCGGAGATGAAAGGCCAAGCAAATCTGCTGAAGCCGTATTTCTATAAAAGTTGAATTCCTAAATTAGTAACTGTATTTATAATTTTTTTTTCAATACCCTTACTCCTTAGTGCTCCCGTGCACTAGGCAGCCTGGCTGCGAGAGCCAGTCAAGCATATCACTGTGTATGGGAGCCCGCGCACTTAAGCAGCCACGAACTCTCTGCTGCGGCAGCCATAAAGTGCGCCTGATTGCACGGCAGCCCATTGGCTGCGCGCAGCCAGAGCTAGTGTAGGCGAATGTATGTAGCTGCCGTCAGTCACCGCGCACTTGTCGACAGCCAGACCAATGTTTACATGCTTTATATTAGTTTCACTTGTAAGTTTGTATGTATGTATGTTTGTAAACTCGTTTGGACTACAGCAAGTGGTTTATATAGTGGTATAATATACCAGCACTGTAAATACACTGGCTAGCCGTGCGGTCTAAGGCATGGGTCTTCGCTGACGTCAACTCTCGGAATCACGGGTCGTGGGTTCTAATCCCGTCCACGCCGAAAAAAAAAATGTTTTTTTCCGGCAAATTTTTGACAATAAATCGAACTAAAAAGTGGAAAATAAATATAGTTTACAAAAAAACTAAAAAACCGCTTTATATCGAACTAAAAAGTAAAAAATATGTTTTTTTAAAATAAGCTTAAAACAATAATGAATAAAAAATACAAGTATTATTGTGAAAAAAGCGTGGGGCGCTCGATGTACGAAAATGTGGAACAAAGCGCCCCACGCTTTTTTCACAATAATACTTGTATTTTTTATTCATTATTGTTTTAAGCTTATTTAAAAAAAAAAATATTTTTTACTTTTTAGTTCGATATAAAGCGTGTTTTTTAGTTTTTTTAAAACTATATTTATTCTTCTGGAGTTCTCGCATAGGAGTATCAGTGCCCTTGATTGAATTTCTTATATTTTCCAAAAGGTTATCAAACGATTGCACTGACATCTTCGTGTAGTTAAAAAATTGGTTGTCTGTAACGTCGGTTTACGGACGATAGTTTTACGTGATAAAGTCATAAAGAAACATTGATGAACTCTCTGACGTCACGCGAGAAGAGAGAGAAATGCGTACAAGCCGACGCTTGGACCGATCGTGCCTCTCTATCGCTTATACCGCGCTCTCGCTTGCACGCTCAGGCTCAGGCGGAACGTGACACTTTTTCGTGCGTGCAGCCGGTGTTTCATCAATTTATAAGACGTTATCACGTCAAAAAACTGGTCTGGGTATTTACGAACATCTTTAATATAGGAATGAAATAAGCCTTTTGAGTGCTGTTCTAGATACGCATAAAATTACAAATTCTTTCACATCCATATCGCTCGGCAAAAGGGTCACAACTGTCCATCCGTTGGCTGTTAAAAGTGGCTGCTTGAATATTTCGCTCGTCGCAGCCTGGCTGCGCAGGTAGGCTACCTAGTGCGCGGGGGTCCTTACTACAGCACTAAAAGTATAGGTATTTACCTTCACTGCTTAACACGTTTTTGAAACAAAATATTTTAGTATTTTTTTAGACACATGAAGAAGCCTTTAATGATTGACGTTTAACAATTTCCACGAGTTTTCGAAACGAAAAAAATATTAAGTTTGTTCCAAGCAGCCAGCAAACGGTAACGAAACCGTCACCCGAGTGCGCAGTAGCTAAAACGAAGCTGTTTGTGTTGATTTCGGAACATGTTTTAGCTACTGCGCATGCGGGTGACGGTTTCGTTACCGTTTGTCGGCTGCTTGGAACATACCTAATATTAACTTGGAGTCCACTTTGTATACTCACTGACTTCTGACCCAATTAAAATGATAAACATTGGCTCTTTTCTTTCGGACACTGCGTTTACCACGAAAAATTGTTCCATACGTTCCAAGTCGGAATCAAAATCTGATTTTGTACGATCAAACTGCATATACGCGACAATAATATTGATGTTAAAAATCTTTTAACATCTTTCCCGCAATACGAATCCACTGTAATCAGTGAATTACTATAACACATAATTGTCGTAACGTTACAATGCTATACGGGAAACATTTTTTTTTACACATGCCACTGTCGGAAGTCAAACCCGAAACTCCCAGTTTCGTGTTGGTTGACTTTTCAATTACTTCACAGTGGCCACTAGAGTTGGGGAAAAAATAACTTCACGATGAAAAAATCACTGTGACAAGCCGTCTAAAATAATCACTGTGATCTGACAAGAGATATCTACGTTCCAAAGTAACGTATGTCGTTCCATGTCACCGCAGTCACGACGGTCGCTCCAAGTTCCAATAGATCTACGTTCCAAAGTAACGTATGTCGTTTCATGTCACCGCAGTCACGACGCTCGCTCCAAGTTCCAATAGATCTACGTTCCAAAGTAACGTATGTCGTTTCATGTCACCGCAGTCACGACGCTCGCTCCAAGTTCCAATAGATCTATGTTTCAAAGTAACGTATGTCGTTCCATGTCACCGCAGTCACTACTCAGTACTCACTGTCGCTCAAAGTCAAACATGAATGGAGTAGGCAAACAACGCCGTTGTGACGTCAGACCGTGCGGGCTTGTGATGTGAGTGATCGACGTGACAAAGTCACGATGATTTTTCACTGTGATTTTTGTGTAACCGGAATAACAGTCACTGTGATCTCATAGTAACGACTTTTCCCATGTCTAGTGGCCACAGGTTGACAATCGGTAGTTTCCCATACGTATAGCAAATGCAACAATTTTATTCCACTGCACGCGAGAGCTGATCTTAATCACTACAATGTTGAGGTCTGAACCTTACCGTATGCGAGAGTTGTTTTAAAATATAAAAGCGTTTATTAAATTTAAATATCACTGAGTCATAGAATTTGATGACATAGTCGGAACTAACTATTATAAATTAATCTTAATAAATACATTAATAATTAGTAAATATTAAATTAGCAGAAGCCTCATACATAACAAATATATCACTGCATTCAAGAGCTGATTTTAATCAGTTTTGAACTTTAATGTATGCAAGAGTTATAAAATAAAATTCAATACACGTTCAAACAAATCTTCGTTTTTATTTTCGTCACCAATTATGTTGAGAGGTTGTAACGAACATTCATATTAATTGTTATATGCGAAAGATACGCAGATATTCAGCATTCGCATTCATATTCAGTTCCGCAACTCTTATTGCGAATGTTTTTAGCGAATGTTTTGCGTGTCAGATTAATCCGCACATTTCTTCGTCTTGTGGCGTGCTGTTTGGGGATAATAAAAATAAATATTATACATAGCCATTTGTTGTTACAAAATCGATTGATTATTACTCATTTGAGCTTTTTGTAATTTTATTAACATAATCAATTCTGTAAAAATTATTATTCATATTGGCGGCATAACCTTTTTTCTTTCGCATTGATTACAAGCACATTCATTACAACCCTTGTTAATAAGACATGAATAATTTTGACATAAACCTTATGTACAATTTTTAGAATTATTTTATTATTAGCCAACAAATCACCGAAGAACCCAAAACCGGAGCTGTAAAAGTAGCGAGAAATTGTGTACCCGTATGTATTCATTACTTAAACAACCAGTACCCGTTACTTTCGTATCGTTACGTTACTCGTTACTTTTCATACGACATACAATCTAGTGCTAGCATCAAGCATGTAGTACTGTATCGGCGGGGCGCGTACAGTATGACTTCGTTGGTACTTTATGTACTGCACTGAACTTAAGAATAATACCGAATATAACAATCACACCGCAAAAATCAACTAACTTCAAAACAAACTATAAATATGAAAAATTATTTATTGACATCAAAGAAATATTGCACGTATATTATAGAAATTTAGACACATCTCAAATGTAAATTTAATTTTATTTTATAGAAAAAAAAATCCAAAAATATTGATTGAAATTCTTTATTATTAGCGCTTTCAGCCAAAGGGGGTCATCATCAGATAATTAACGAATGTATTATTCGTTAAAACATCTTAAATTATAATTTAAGAAGTTAAAACTAAATATTATTCATTCTTCTAATGACTAAAATAATGTACGTCCAAATGTTTGTATAAAAAATTGGTTGTCTGTAAAGTCGGTTTATGGACGATAGTTTTACGTGATAACGTATTCCGCTCGAGGGTCAGGCGGAACGTGACACATTTCGGAACGTTACACTTTTTCGTGCATGCAGCCGGTGTTTCATCAATTTATAAGACGTTATCACGTCAAAAATATTTGTAAGCAAACATTTTCTTTTGTAATGAGGGATTTCAAAATTATCAATTACGTATAATGTACAACGCATGCGGCATGATGTTCGTTCTCTCATTCAATCTCTAGGCGGTTCCATCCGCGTGATGTATTGGACAAACAAATCGAAATGACATAGATACAACGGATGCGAGTAACGAAATGAATCTGTGAATAACGCTTTGTTACTTCGAGTCAGACGATGTACCCGTTACTTGGTAACGAATACATACGGTTTGTTACAGCTCTACCCAAAACACGTTTATTTGCATTACAAAAAGCACCTAAGCAAAATTTTCTTTCTAATTTTGAGTTATCATTACCTGGCATTATTAACAGTTTCGGTCGTATGGTTGGAAGGTGCTGGACTTTTGCTTTCTCTGATTTCATTTTCAGGCAATCGTCCGGGTTTTTTCTTTTTCAACACAGCCAGAATGGATGATTCCCGTTCTGGAAATGCTGGCATTTCTTCTAGCACAGTTGCCAATACATCTGTGCTCGCTCGTATGCTAAGTTGTAGATATTCAGAAGCGCGTTGTTGAAGTTCGGCATCCGCTGAGCGGAGATTACTGTGGGTTCTGAACACTTCTTGAACTTGCGATTTGATTTCCGGGAACAAATTCACAAATTTTATGTATGTCGATAAAAGGAGTGCACGAGTCATTGGCGAACACAGATGATACTGAAAAATAATAGTAGCCGTTTAAATATTTTCGAACTATCTTTTATCGGAGTTTAAGAAAAACAGAAAAATATTTACTTTAGAATGTAGCAACTGGAACTGTACAAGTGGGGAAGAGCGTTGATCGCCTGCAATTAGATTTCCAAATTCACCGAGAATATATCCTCCAACTTTGACCATATTTTCGTGACAAGCGGGAGCTTGTAACGCCTGAAATAATATGATATTTAAAAAATTGGTTGTCTGTAAAGTCGGTTTACGGACGATAGTTTTACGTGATAACGTATTCCGTAATACATAACCTAAACCTCCCAAAATTTGGTTTCAATCCGCTTATCCTTGGTGTCGGAATGATAAGAAATGTCAAAAGTGACGTTTGCAACTGTCAAAGTATTATGTTCTAATAATAATTAGTTATTCCAATACTTAACTTAGAAGGCGTTGCATTTCACAAAATACTAATGTCAAAAAATTGAATTAAACATTAGAAATGCAGCCGTTTTCATGTTAAGACAAGACATACGTTATCTTCTAATTTCCATGTACGGCAAACAAAGACGACCGACCGCGTCGCGCCATGCATTAGACAACATTGCATTTATACAGCTATTTTTCTATATAAATTTGTATAAAAAAACTGTTTAGGCAAATTCTGTTATACGAAATCTATGTAAAATGTTCTCCTCTTTCGTTTAAGACTGGTTTCAAACCGATCTGATTTAAATTGAGCGAGAAATTAGCAAAAAGCACGCACAGGGTCAGGCGGAACGTTACGCGTTACGAACGTTAGGATTTAGGAACGTTACACTTTTTCGTGCATGCAGCCGGTGTTTTATCAATTTATAAGATTGGTGATTCATCAATTTATAAGACGTTATCACGTCAAAAAAAATTTTAATTCGTGAAAGAGATTTGAAGACTTAAGAAGTACCTCAAAAACAGTTTTAGCCGCATAACCTTGCACATCGTCTCTGTTGATGACAATCTGAATGACACGATACCACACTTCTTCAGAAACGTAATCTCCAGCTATTCGGATGAGATTTAGTATTACATCAACATACCTATTTGACAAAACAAAATTTTTTTAAAACTGTATTAAACAAAATGTTTAATCTTTGAAACATACCATGTATAATCCGTGGCATATTTTTCAGCGAGTATAGCCACTTTTAAGACCATTTCTTCTCTTATAGAATAGTCAGCCGTTTCTAAATAATTTAACATCTCTTGAACTATTTCTTCAGCGTTGCTCTTATCGCACATAGCATAAAGTAAGTCTACAGCTTGTTGTCTGACCGAAACATCTTTCTCCATTTTCATCGACAGAATCACAACTTCTTGATGTTTCTTCACCGCTTCGTGCGAAAACTCAGAGGTCGCTAAGTGGCACATTGATTCTAGAGCGAGATAACGCAGGTTTGTTTCACGATTACTCAAAAACTGGCCCAGTTGGTTGCACGCGCGGACTAATAAATTTGCTTCACTGAAAAAGACGGTTTATCGTTAAAACTCAAATATTTACACTAGAACCGTGCCCAATCATACATACCTATCGTTATGGATTATTAAGCTGATTGCTTCAAATAACACTGCATTTTTGGCATTTGAATGCTGTACTTTTTTCGATTTTGGAGGTTCTTGTGCCTTGTTAAGAATTGTTTCGAGACATTCATTTAATCTACCTCTTACACCGGGATCATCGGCTAAAAATGACACCGTTATTGCAAGTAGTTATTTAGTTTTGGATAAAAAAAAATTATGAGTATTTGGAAAGAATTTTGTGGCATAAGGATCGAAAATGAAGCAATACTGAGATTTTTTTAAACTTGCATTTAATACTAACGTTTCGATACGTTTTGTATCATGTTCAGAGTTAGTATTAAATGCAAGTTTAAAAAAATCTCAGTATTGCTTCATTTTCGATCCTTATGCCACGGAATTCTTTCCAAATACTCATCATTAACTTCAATGGATAACAGTTACTCTATTTATTGAATAGAGTCAATCTTCATATAAAAAAAAAATCTTAAAACATGCATTACTCACCCGGTGGTGTGTAATTCTGCAAAAGGCGAAGTAATTTTACAGATAGCCACGGGGCAGGAACAAAATAGTAAGTGTAGTCTTGTAAATCAGTATAGCTGGCGGTAACAATCTAAAATTAAATGTACATTTAAAACAAATACGAATACGCATAAATACGGGAATAAAACAGTAATCGACGTTCGAATTACCCTGCTCAGTCGCGATACGGCAAGTGAAACGCAGCCTTTATACTCATCGGGATTACGTTTTACAAGAGCGTCAATTAGACTCGTTGCAGCCGTTACGACGCCCATGTGCTGGTCGTTAAGAAGATGAATGATTCGTGAAGTCCATTCTCCCCCAGGAATAATATCTTGACATGTGCGAAACAGTCTCAGTAAACAAAGCGCGGCGCTTTGTTTTACCACGTCCATCGTATCTCTGATTTAACAAATGAATCACGGTAATTATACGGTACAGTACAGCGATTGCGTGTTGTTTTAAAACTCACCCGGAAACAAGAAGTTTAGGTATGTCGTTTCCGAACGCTTCGGCCATGTCTTTGCTGCCGATGTTGGCGATGCATTGTAAAGCTAAATTAACATGAATCGGATTTCGCGACTGGAGATCATTCTTTATACTCTGAATTATGAGTTTGATCAGTTCACTGTTCGTATTTACAAGAACAGATATGAACAAATAACCCTAAAATAAATATACGAATTGAAACATTCAACTGGAGTGGTAGTAAAAATTACGTATCAAATCTTTTCACAGAAATAATGCTTACGATCTGTTTCTCAGAATATTTATTGGATGAGAGCAGATTGACTGCTTCCATATGACCGAAGTCAATATCATGACCCAAAAGAAAGATAAATAGAAGTTTGCAAACATATTTTTTCTTTTGATAACCATCCAATGTTTTATCACCCTTGAATTTGCTTCGAATATTGGCTAATTCTTTATTGATTCTCTTTATTTCGGCTTCTTTGCTTTTACCTATGATCATAATTCAATAATTGTAGACACAAGTTCTGAAATGTATAGCAAATAAGCAAACAAATTCCTCCTTACAGTTCCGTATATCCGAAATGAAAACCGCAAGCCCTCGCATCCCATCTCCCCGAACAGCTGGCATTTTGTTACTTGCTTCCTAGACTTTCTATAAGGTGACGAAAATACTACAAATGATAAATAAAAGCCACTAAGAATATTCACGTACTCAATATGTATTTTATGATTTTTTGACAACGTGTGTCAGATGTCAAAAAGTAAAAAAATACACACTCTGGGGTTACCTCCGTTCTACTGCCACTGCATTTCTAAGACGAAAAAATAAGATTATTTTGTACAATGCTTTCATTAAAAAGAACAAGAACTAGTAATGAAATCAATTAGATAGTGTCAAATGTCAGAGTGAGGTGACATTTTGCAGTTCCTCCCCCTTTAGGGATCTCTAACCGGTAGATTTTAATGACAGGAGTCTATGTAGAGAGGATAATAATGAATTTACTTACCGATACAAACAATCCTTTAACCGGCTAAACACTACCTACAACGATTAATAATAGTTTAATGAACTAATTTAATTCTTAATACGTAGCCATTGCTACCTCAAACTTCTAAAATGCCAAAGTTGGGAGGGCATACGGGAGGTACAGATACCAATTGCGCATGTAATTCCCTATCTACACGATATTTGGAAGGCGTCTTCGAAATTTAAATATAGCAAGAATGATAATATGTATTACATAATTTACTCAACAGAATCTGTATAAATATATCGGCACATAATAGCTTATTATTGGACAAAATAATAGCCTGTCAATAAATGTGAGTATATTTATCTAGCAGTTTTACACGTCTTCTGGACTGATCGTGTAAATACGCATTCCACATTAACATAACCTAATTTGTTGTTTTGATTTGTGAAGTTTGATATTGACATCGGTCTTTTTTGACAATTTGAGTAATTCTCATTTCAGTGTGTTGTGAAGAGAATCTATCAGAGAAAGCATTATGTTTGATTTTCTTTAATATTGTTTATTTATACTTTTGGTAAGTACATTTGTTTAATTCATTCACCTCTTCGGTATATGTATACAATCGCAAAATTATGCAACAATGTCTAATTTAACGACATAATTATTTCTAGATGTACCATGTATCAAAACGTAGTAAGAATAATCCGACTTCAAGTGTCAAATGTCACTCAGACCTGCAAACATAGTACATCCCGTTATGAAGAAACCTTTAAGAAAAAATACGATTTTAAAAAGTCATTAAGGTGGAGAGTACCGTACAATGAAAGAAACGACGAGTGGTACAGTAAATTTAGACTGTTTGAACCAGACAAAGAGAACACTCACAGTGACCTTATTAAGTTGCTCCAGTCTGACATCGATATACGACCGTCGACTATTAGAAATTGGTGGCGAAGAAAACGAGAAGAGAATGAGTTGCGCTGTCAGCTGTATATTCCGGAAAGAAATGAAACGTTGGGCAATGAACTCGCGGCCGCACATTTCATAGTTTTTCGTGGAGGTGCCGTAAAGTAAGCAATTGTTCGTAAGACGACTTGTGAATAAATTTATTTATCTCAGACGTTTTAATTTAGAAAATTGCTTCAGGTTCTATAACGAAAACGAGTGGTTAAGAAAAGATGAAAACGATGAATATGAACTACCGGATAGATACGATCCTAGCTTTGTAGTGGAAGCTATCGATTGCTCGGGAATGAACCTTTTCTACGAAGGTCTGGAGAATATGCAAGACTTAAAACAAATAAAAAAGATATATTTTAGAGGCTGTAAAAGAATAGACGATTGGTGCGTCGATAGAATTGCTGGCCAGTTCCGGAATTCGTTGGTCGAATTGGATCTACGAGATTGTCCAAAGATTACCGAGCGAGGATTAGGTGCGCTTTATAAATTGCGACATTTAAATAAAATATACTTAAATCCACCTGAGGACACTAAATTCTTTCAACTAACTTGCTTACTGTTGGAAGAGCTCAATCCTAATTTAAAAATTGTTTTGTCTCCACCATCTGAACCAGAAAGAATAACCGATAAGGTATGATAATTTTGTTTGAAATTTTACGTTTGTTAAAAATTTGTCATATTCATAATTTATAGAAAATAAAAAGATGACTATGAATAATGGAATAATATTTTTTCATCTCCAAACTACGCTACACACTAAGTTAAAAACAAGTGTGTTTAGTGTCCTATTTAAGTAACGTACAAATACGTGAATGATGACGTTTAATATTTTTCTCTTTCATAAAAAATATTTATTCTTTATATAATATAATACATTTTAATATTTTTTGTGTTAATAAAATTATGGTGATGTATTCAGAATATTCTTTTCGCATATCAGCTTCGGCGTCTAAGAAAGTTCAATGACCTAGTTTGAAAATTCCAAAGAAACTTTTGGACCATTCCATTAAATGATATCGTTGACTAGTGAAGTCACGAATACTAATTTTGTCATGGGGTTTTAAATCAAATATTCCAGCCGTAAAACAACTGTTGGCTTTTGATCTGTTATTGTGGGCTAATGATTCAGCTGTATACGCACACGATAATATTTCAACATTATTGTTTAATACGTCGTAGCCATTGCTGTCTTTTACATCGATGTAATAAATCTGAAAAATGGTACATTTCAATCAACCTTTTTTCATAAACTAACAAATTATTTTTGTCCTACCCCCCATAAAATAGCTGCCTTTTAAGTATCTAAACTGGTCGTAAAATGATCGATTTTAGGCCAATGTCAAGCAAATAATTTTACCACCTACTTATAACGATCGAAAAAATAAAGTTCAGTATTTTTATTATAATTTCACATTCCTGATCTGGGATTGGAGGACACAGACGCGACACGCTTACCAACAGAATTACGTAGGTACTTAGCGGTAGCCTATTATTCATTACACGCTTTATATTAACTTCACTTGTAAGTTTTTATGTATGTATGTTTGTTTGTAACTACAGTGGTAGCTGTGCGGTCTAAGGCACGGGTCTTGGCTGACGTCAACTCTTGGAATCACGGGTCGTGGGTTCTAATGCCGCCCACGCCGAAAAAAAAATTGTTTTTTTTCGGCAAATTTTTGACAATAAATCGAACTCTAAAAAGTGGGAAATAAATATAGTTAAAAAAAAACTAAAAAACACGCTTTATAACTAAAAAGTAAAAAATATATTTTTTAAAATAAGCTTAAAACAATAATGAATAAAAAATAAAAGTATTATTGTGAAAAAAGCGTGGGGCGCTCGATGTACGAGAATGTGGAACAAAGCGCCCCACGCTTTTTCCACAATAATACTTGTATTTTTTATTCATTATTGTTTTAAGCTTATTTTAAAAAATATATTTTTTACTTTTTAGTTCGATATAAAGCGTGTTTTTTGTTTTTTTTTAAACTATATTTTTTTTAAGTTAAGTTTGCTACACAACTGAAATGACATTGTCATGAAAAAAACGAGTGCTGAAAATGTTGAAAGTCGCTATTTTAAAGAGTGTAAGACAAAAAAATACAGTATGTATCAAGAGCGTAATGCGATTTTTACTCGTACGCCTTGGATACGCAATCGACGAATATGTACCTGTGCATATACGTAATATAAACCCTTTGTTGCAACGATAACGCTTCCTCTATCCATTGTGAGATAATTTGTTAAATTACGAGTATGCATCCAGTTGCTGTATGTCCAATCTCGAAAATGCTCTTCTCTACTCGGTATTTTTTCTGCTGTAGAATGACCCAAATTATTAGTTACTATTGTTATTATTAAATAATTTGACAATTTTGATTCATACCTCGATTACCGATAAAATGTCCTGCAATATGCGAGTGATTGAGTCTTGCAGCTCGATATTTTCTATACCTAGGTTTAACTTTGGTTTTAGAAGGATATTCCACTTTCTCCGGAGCTGCTTTTTGCGCCTGTGCATTACAAAAAATATAAAAATTGTGAGGTTTGAAAAGATTATTTGCGGTTTTATTAGTGCGTTAGACCAATTTTTAACCCCAAACGCAAAACGCGTTTGTGACGTCGTAGCTTATTAACGGGTAAACTCATTTGATGCGGTTTGTTTTGTTTTAATGAGTATTACTGCGATATGAATCTTAGCTATAGATTTTAGTTGAAAAAGTGCAAAATAAATTATAATATTCAAAAACATCCGATCTAAAACGATTCCCTAATCGGTATATAAAAGTGGTTGGGGACTGCTGTAAAATGTTCCCAACCGCGAACGCTTTCAAATTATTTCATACTTTTTACTGTGACCATAATACAAGAAGTGACTCATCATTATAGTATGATTCGTTTAATGGAGCGGCAAGGATTTAATATAGGTATTGCAAACCTGATATACGTAGCCTCCTCTGTAAGACGGATTGAGTGAGGATTTCTTAACAACTTGTCGAAAAGCTTTCGACTTATCCTCATTTGTAGGCTTGACGTAAGAACTTCTTGCATATACTGTTACAGGCATAGGTTCATGTTGTGTGGAAACACTATGATGACGGTGTTTATTATGATGATAAACCGGATTACTTTCGGCTGATGAACTAAGTCGTCGATACAAATTCATGTTACGACCGGGATCGCTATTGCTTCTATGAAATTCGTATGGTTCGGCCAAAATGGAGATTCCATCTTTTGTTGTCGAAACTACTTCGCGTTTTTGCCTGTCGTATTTTACTGTAGTTTCTCTTTCTGGTGAAGGTTTATTTACTTGTTTATCAGAATTTCGTGTTGTAAAACTGATATCTTCATCGAAATTGCCTTCTTCACTATCATCATCATAATCGTCATCAGATCCAAACTAAAATACAATAAACACATACTGTTAAGCTTTATAACACAATTAGTAAAAATCGTTTAATTTTATTGCTTGATATATAAGAAAGTTGTATTTATATTTCAGTACAAAAATATCATAAAACAATCAGCGACTCGTAAAAAAATGGCTAGATATTGTGTTACAAAATATAATTATGTCACTGGTGTCTTATTTTTTCCGTCTGAACTCATGGTTCCTGAAAAAAATATATTTTCCTGTTTAATTTATCATGGCTCAAAAATTCAAATTAGCGTTGTACACAATGATTTTTTTAAACAATAACCCAAGGTTATTAGTTAGAACAGGGGTGCCCATCCGATCCATTGCAATCGGTCGGTCAAAAGTCGATCTTCATTTGTATTTGAAAAATATTCTTTTTTTAAGTAAAGCACATTCAATTTCAAATCGAAGGCCAGCAGCAAACGTGGATGGACCTCTGAATTTTAAAGTATAATTTTGTCATACAAAATATGTTACCGCATTATAAATATAAAATAATTAGCAGCCCGGTCCAACTTCGCCCAGATTTGTAGCCTACCTATCAAAGATGAACATATTAGACTGCCGTGAACTTTTTTAATGAAATATAGCCGTATTTACCCGGCGTTGCTCGGGAATAACAGCTCCCTGTTATGAGAGCATAATAAAATATAGTAAACCATTCCACATATCTTATCTCAAGTCTCCGGCTAGGAGCACTTGCACACTGCGCGTCGTGGGAAGTCAGAAGTCGAATGACTTGGATCTGGATTCAGCGTGTTATTTTCTATAAGCATGAGTTTGCCAAAGTTCCGAAAGATTTCGGTTTTCGTCAAAAATCGCATTTTTTAAAGAGGCATGCCTTGAAAAAAATGCAAAAATCGAATTCTTTAATATACTTTTGAAATTGAGAATGCTTACATAAAAAAATACGCTGAGTTCAATGAGCGTAAGTAAACGTTTGTATCTCTTTTAGTTTGGAAACTATGACCATTCGGAGGTTTTATATGATTTTCTGAAAACTATAAACGCAAATAACTTCTAAACCAAAAGACCTACAGACGTTTGTTTGTGCTCATTGGATTTAGCGTGGTTTTTTTTCTATAAGCATGAGTTTTCCAAAGTTCCGAAAGATTTCGATTTTCGTCAAAAATTGCATTTTTTAAACTGGTATAGACTGCACTGTCTAACAAATTTCCCAAATTAAATGTTTCGTAATGTAATTATAAACATATGATTAATTAATGACAAAATAAGTAATGGTTTGGGATGAATGTGCAATATAATAATAATAAAAATATAGCTGGGGTTAATGTCAAGGGCACATCTGTCTGTGATTAGCTGGCGATTAACAATTAGTTAACTTATGACTATTAATGGATTACACAGATGACCAGGAATGCTACCTATGCCAGTCAGTGGTTGCTGAATTACTGACCAAGTGGTCAGTGGTCACTAGTCAAACTTGAAACATACCAGAAACCACAGACGGGAAATGCGTTGTCCATAATTCAACAATATACAGGTGTATTAGAAAGTTCCTAGTAAAAAGAACTGCTTCGAATCGACGCAAAACCAAAAATAAAATAATGTGCAAAGACCAAGTAAACATCAAACAGAAGTGTGTTCATCGAGTTATCTACACCGGCGGTCTTCAACCTTTCTACATCTACGGACCGGCGAATAAATATGATTAATTGAAAACTGTTTCGTGCAGGGCCGGATTTAGGGGAGGGCAACCGGGGCTACTGCCTCGGGGCCTTCACAATAGAGACTTCGAAAAAAAAAACAAATTCAGACTAGTGAACACTAGTAAACAACTTTTCCTTTGATATTTTTTTCGCGTTTTACTTTTACCTACAGTACTTTGTACAAACATGATTATATTAAATATTAACAGAAATCATCGATCTATATTTATTCACTCCAATCAGGCAATCAGTAAAATATCAAAATCTCAAATGGCCCTGATATGCACTTGCCCATCTTGAGGGAGTATCCCAATGGCTCAATGGCTGAGTGGGGTGGTACTCGCCCGCTGCCTCGGAGGTTGGGTATTCGATTCCGTGTCTCGACTCTTTATTTTTGTTCTATCTATTATATATATGTAATTTACATTAGCTTAAAATGCATTTCCGCAAAGTAACGCCTAATTCAATTGTTATTATTTTATTATTATTATTTATTGGAAAACTCGACTGAAAACAATTGTCCATTTTATTTGGAAAATAATTTGGGGCCAGGGGGCCTCCACTCCTTTGTTGCCCCGAGGCCTCCAGACCTCTAAATCCAGCACTGGTTTCGTGTCTATTCTGAATAAGATTTAACCGGCCGGATTTTACTGCCGTGATATTTACTTTGTTTTGAAAGATATCTATTACACCCTGTATGTGTAGGCGATATGGTGAAGCCTCGATAATCCGATACACAGTACCGTTTTTAACTATGATAAATTATTATCAATAATACAATTCTTCTAACCGGTTTCTGTTGATCTTATTCTTCTTTTTTTGCAATATGAAACAGCTTATGTCAACGACCAAATTTGCATATACATATTATGTATGTCTATGTATAGATATCTCTAAATCTAATCTTAATCGGTTATTTTACCTCATCTTCAAACGCCCTCATTTCTGCAATAAAAGAATCCTTCTCAACAATTCGTGCTTTTAACATTTCGACATCATTTCGAAGTGCTTTTATTTGACTATCGAATTCTCGAAATTGCTGGCATCTTAGTAATTCTATGTACGCAATTGCTCCAATAATTGCTATGAAAACAAGTGCCAGCGCACCGATTGTCATTTGTACAAAATGAGATTTCGATGATCTAGGAAAATTGTCGATTGATTTAAACAGTGCGTGTGATTCATTTAGATTTTCAGATTCACTTTTTGACAACATTATGATTATTTATATTATTAGAGATTGTATTTTAATGGTTACATTTAAACCGTTGATTAAAAATAACAAGACTCAAGTCAATACGGCATCACTACTAAAATTCCAACAATTGATTAGTTTGTTTAATTTGAAAATTGATAATAAATATTTTTATGTAAATTTATATAAAAGTCAGTAATGCTGTAACTTCACAAGAAATTGATGACGCGGTACAGATTACAATTTTTATTAAATAATGTAATGATTAGTTTAATCATAGTTTTATATCCACTGCGTCTTTTCTTTAATATTATTAGATTTTATGCTAAGCATAACGTAGAACTTGCACGTGATAAAGAAGTTAAAAACCGGCAGGCGGCATTCAATAAATCGATAATAATCGTTATTGTATTACTTGAGCGTGACACAAGTTGATAATAGAAAAAAAATATGAACTACCTAATCCAAATCATTTCAAAATCGATCTATGATAATGTATTCTGCACTTGTGAATTTTAAGTTTAAAAAAATGTCATTAAATATTATATCATTCACGCACTACTAATTTCAATAATATTAAATTTAATACATATTTTAGTTATGAAGCGATAAATATAATCGTAACAATAAATATTTAGTTATAAATTTATAAAGTTAAGAATGTTAAGTTCATCATCACCTCACCACTGTACACACGTTGCGATACTAAACAATTCGTGGTATACAAATGGGTATTTGTATGGCTTATACGTTATATTTTTTCATTATTAGTAATTACACATACTATACCATACGGAATACAGTACAGTACATATACAACCTAATAGATGACGCTAGTTGCCGCCAACGTTTATTTGCTTTTAATCTTTGATTGTTGGGTTTTTAGTGTTCCGTACCCAAATGGTCTAAACGGAGTCCTATTGTTGTGACGACTCAGCCCGTCTGTCTGTCAAAGGCTTCTAGCTCGTAAACGAGATAAGATAGAAAGTTGAGATTTTCACTGATTTTGTGTTGCTTAAAATGTTGAGAATTTAATCTGGTGCTCGAAACATCGCACAGCTTAAATTTTACCCCAAAAAGGTGTAGGGTTATTTTTGTGAAATCGAAAAACTGCTAGCATTACCGGTTTTTCATAATTATCTCCTAAACTATAAGAGATACGAAAAAACGCGTTCAGACCCTTTAGACCCCCCTCCCATTATCTACGCCACTACTAAATATAACTATAGATATTGTATTTGTATTCCATTTGTGACCCTTTCCTAAATAGGACATACAGCTTTTCCAGTTTTAGTTCCATGGCACTGACAATAAACTGTAAACAGAAGGGCTTTATGAATAATTCTGTGTCGAGGTCTCGACTCATGAGTTGACGGTCATTTGTTCTGGCGCCAAACGACCACCTGCAATCTGTATTGTCAATCAATGTGTGGTATACTATAATACTATATTGGTCCAGTTCGAGTTTGCCAAGATAAATATCTCTGCAATCGAATGCATCATTTTCTGTATTAAATAACAGTTCTAGAAGGTCTCGTATTTTTGGTGCGACTTGACTCCTTGTTCTTCTAATATAAGATATGAATATATGGTTTGACTTTTTAAATCACATGTCGTATACCCTTGTCAGTATTTTGCATAATATGATTAATAAATTATTTTAAAAAATTGTATACCTACTGTATCACAGATGTCTCAAAAACATTATCTATAGACTAAAAAACAAAAACGCCATTAGAGTTCCGTACCAAAATGGTAAACGCCGGAACCGTTATGAACTTATGGCGAGACTTTAACTCCTAAACGGATGAAGACTCTAGAAACTTAAAATTTGGTTCTTAGTTGACATGTTTAAAAAGTCCTCGTTTTTAGGAAATGAACTACATAAGGCCCAAAAATATTTAATCGGGGAATTTATTCATTTTTTTTTTCAAATTATGTAGAGTACCTACTTACTTTTCCTTAACAAATTTTAAAAATTGTAAAAAGTCCCCCCTCCTCCGGCCTTCCTTTTGGCTAAAGTATTAATTTGATATGATGTATGATAGATAGAACATCTTGCTATAAAAATATTATATGACACATTATGGGATAGGATAACTGCGCAGGGGCCATCGCAATTCAAAATCCGACACTGTTAGTATGTTTAAAAGCAATAATGTCGAGTGGAATTGTTCGAAGTTTTTTTTTATATTAAAGTCTGTTATTTTGAAACACCCTATATGTGTTTACATGTACAGAATTGGTTCATGTTATTTGGGTCCTTGACCTAACAAAATATGACATAACTCTTAGGTACCTTCTTTGACCAAGTCTATCTATAGATGGCAATCGCCAATCAACATTAAATACAGTAAATTATTTTTTTTTGCTTGTGCAGTTGTAGCAATAACATACTTTTTTTGATACATTTTTATTTATTTAAATTCTGATAGTATCTTTAAAGTGAGCTTTTACCAACAATATGCTATATAACAAATGTACTGACTGATAACATAAATTTCTTTTTGGTAAAAGACCCCTAAAATCTGAGCTGCCCGACTATATACTAAGTTTCAAGTTTCTAAAACCGTTTAGAAGTCAGAGACCTGTAACAATTGGATGGGTAACGACATTTCACTGTAATGATCTCGTTTTTTATTATTATTTTGATATGGAACCCTAAAATGACCAGACTCTTCCCTAGTTCCCTAAACAATGACGACCAAACGAACGTACAATAAATATAGCTGTTTCATATATTTTAGGATTGTTTGTATACAAATTCGGGCGAAGCCGGACCGATCCACTAGTCATTAATATATTAACAGTTCATTTTTACACCAATAGTTCTGAGACAAGTAAACCAAACAGAACTATGTTTATTTATCAAATTGTTTAAAATGATCACACAAATAAGAATTTTTTTGGTAACATTGTCTTGCATCCTTTTGTTTACACATATTTTTATAGCATTTCATCAGAGGCGAATTTACGCTTTTGGCCATCCTATAGGGTTTAGGGAGGTCGCCATCCTTTCCGTGAGAGAATAGATGGTGAAGGGCCGAAACGTAAGTTTCAATCATTTATTTGCACAGAACTAACTTGGATACTTCGCCGAACGAGCGAAGCGAGGTCCCTTTTTAAATCAACCGTTTCTTTTCCGTTTATTCCACGAATATGGCCAAATGTGTGAAATAATTTTAACGAAATTCGGCAAGCCAAAAAAACCTTTATAGGTTGAGGGTGGAATTATTAAATATTTATTTTTACGCGACAAACTTAATTTTATCGAGTTTGGATTTTGAACCCTCATGGCGCGGGATCTACTCGCACTTGTCCGTCGTAAAAAATGATTAGAAAATAGATATGCTGTCCATCAAGTAACAAATTATGTCTTGTCACAAGAATGTTACAATTAGCGACGTTTTCCGGCCCGCGCTCTAGCCTTTTTGTAAATTCGCCCCTGACCGTAATGGTGAAATTTGCAACTTTATATAAACAGTAAAAATGCATTAATAAATTATATGTTCTGTTACATACATCGTGTTAAAAGTTTACATAGCTATCATTTCTAAATATATCCATTCGTTAGTCATTTGTATAGCAGATTGTGGCTTAAAAATTCTAAGAATTTAAAACGCTCATAATAGGTAGCGGTCACTTCAAAATGCAACAATATTTTTTCAACCATCATAATATATATTAATACGCTAAGGTTAAGAATGTTTGCCTCCCTTTTTAGAAAAACCTCACAATTTCTCCACATAAATTATATATCATTTTACAGATAATTGCTTGCTCTACTGACATCGACAACTAAAAAATTTATTATTGCTTTTGTTTTTGTAAATTAATTAAAATACAGCAGCGCTGAACAACGTCTGCCATCTGACGGCTTTAATTTTGAAACAACGTCAACACTTCGATCTGTCATCTGATCTTCATATTGTAATACAACAGACACAATACTGCATACTGCCATCTGACGGCTTTAATTTTGAAACAGCGAACAACGCTCAACAACGTCACAGCAATGCTGCATGATGCCATCTGATGGCTTAGCTCAACGCTTTTGCTACTTGCGCCTCTATATGACAATTTTAGTAAAATATTTCTTCGATCTGTCATCTGAGCTTCGTATTGCAATACAACAAAAAGAAGGACGTTATAAGCAGTGTGCAAAATTAGAAACGAATTGAATACCTGCAATCATATTTAAAAAATAATTTTGTAAAGTGATAATTATTATACTTATTTAGTGCGAATAATTCGCACAGGCCACGCTAGTATGCATTAAAAATATAACTTAAATCTAACCATTGCACAGCATTGATCGGCAGCTTATGAATTTATAAGGTAATGCACCGATTTCGTAAGAAATGTCAAGAAGTTGGTTAAAACCAGTGGTGTTGTCGAGCCGGAACGCGCCGGAACGTCGTTCCGGTACTTCCTTTTTGGACAGGAACGCGTTCCGGAACTAAAGATGATTTCTGATAACGAGAATTCCAAAAAAATGAAAAAAATAATGTAAATCTTACTTTAGGATTTTATTAACGTAATTTGTTTGTTTTTTTTCTCAAATCGACATAACAATTGAAAAAATTTGTAACAATGTGCCAACAAATAGAAAAATTCCAAAAAATGAAAAAAATAATGTAAATCTTACTTTAGGATTTTATTAACGTAATTTGTTTTTTTTTCTCAAATCGACATAACAATTGAAAAAATTTGTAACAAATGCCAACAAATAGAAAAATTCTAAACAATGAAAAAAAAAATGTTAATGTATTTCAGTTACCAGTTTTTTACCTCTTTTCACCCCCCCCCCCCCCGTCGTAAAATTTGGGAGCGTTCCGGTAAAAAAAAAATAGCACAACACCACTGGTTAAAACATGCAAACTTATATTATGAGACGACTTTAATGAACATTAATATTTTTTATCTAAACTACAATGATGAAAAAAAACAAACTATAACAATCGAAGTCGTATTTTTGAGCTATTCGCAAAATTAACTTTTTTTTAAATCGGTGCTTGAAGAGTGCGACCTTCTAGAAATCCATGGCAATCTCGCGTATTTCAGCGAATAGTGTGCTTCCTTACACTGATGATAGCTGCATTAATTGTCGAACTCCAAGCGACTTAATCGCTCAGTCGTGATACAAAAAGTATCACGCCCTCACATAATATTAAGTTTTCGAAATAAAGCTTCTCTACGCACGCGGCGTTGACGCATGGATGCGCGCGTGTGTGTCTACGGTCGGCAGGCCCGGACTTAGAGACCCAGGACCCCTAGGCACTTGACATTTGGGCCCCCACCATCTCGAAGCTATTTTGGAAATTTAGCAAATTAAATGCACTACTACAGAATTTTTAAATCGACTTTAATGAACATCAGAATAATACAGTCTATGTTACTATAGTTACGTTATTCTATAAAATTTATAGAATCATATTATGACGAACTTTCTTCAGTACAAAATAACGAATTACGTCATCATAGTCAAGTACACTGCGCAGTGGAACAAAATTTGCTTTCTAGCTTTGTTGTTCCCCGCAAGGCTGTAAGTTATATTATGAGCGCCCTGTTTTGGCAAAATGTAGTAAAAATATTTATTATAATATTATTTTCGATAAAGCTTTTTGATAAGGCAAGCCAGGCTTTTGAGCTTATGTAAAGATTCCGCCACCGGGGCCTTGTAGGCCCAGGCAGAAATCCGGCACTGATAGTCGGCGCGAATAGAATGAACTTCTGTAGTGTATAGTGTAAAATATGCGGTCTCTTTAATTTACATATGCATTATGTAATACTAATCACTAATAATCTATTGTCATATAACGATCACTGATAGTCGGGAAGTGGTGCATTTACCCTATGTTGTTGGATTTACCTTACCTGTTATCCCGTACACTGTATGTATCCGTTTATATTTGCATTGGAGTCTCGCCAGGGCTGGATGGGGGATATAAAATAGCTCAGGGATAGATGAGATCGACGCTCCATCGACGGCAAAGTCGCTTTAAAAGGGGAGTTTCGGGATTTTTTTTGCAATGTACCTACATCACTTTTATCGTAAGGAGAAGTATTTTATTTTTTTTTCAAAATAAATCTAGCGGCCTTAATCCTAACTGTTCAAAGAAGCCAGGAAAAGTATTTGGATTTGTTCATGAATTAATTGTATCTTTTCTTTGTTTAACATCTTTAATATTTCAACATCGATTTACAAGTATATGATTATTAACTTATAAGGATAATAATATAATGATGTATTGTATATAATTTTGTATCTTGTATACGGTTACATACTTCTGGTTGCTACTAGTACATAATATTCTTTGTTCTTTGCTACATTTATGTATGTATTTATTTAAACATCGAGATGTAGATTTGGAAGGCTTATTTTTAATTACTTTTTATCACTGAGATGTATTGTTCAATTTTAAGTATCAACATCTGTTTGATTCCAAGTTCAAGATCAAATCGTTTTCCTAATTGCAACATTCATTAATGTTAATGTCTAATTAACTTATTTTTATTTGTCATACTCTTATTTTTGAATGTTTCTATCTTTATACAGGATATTTGACTTAAAAAAAAACAGTAGTAATTCAATACGACCAATTAAAGTGTTACTGATCCTGTTCATTAAGAGAAATGTTTTGTTTCAAAATTTATCAATACGAAATGACGTCTTTAAAATAATGATGATGTGATGAAAGCATTTACAAAAATTGTCTTTTTTAATAAAAATATCAAAGTTGGCACTGGTAAATTAGAAAGAAAAACAATAAAAACTTGAAATTTAAAATAAATCATTACAAATTATTGAAAGCTGTACCTAACATTTTTATTATTTGCTAAAATATACAAAAAAAGTTTAACGGTTTATGAATTATTTAATTTATCGTATAAAAATGCTTTCTAAATTTTATAACTTTATTTATTAGGTACATTTAATTATAAAATACCAACAGTGATATTTTTGAACAATACATATCTAATGTAAATATAACAATAATACGTAATACAAATTTTTTTAACGATTTCAAATAATCATAACTCTTGATTTTTTAAAAGTCCTATTCACAATTTCACAAAATGACCCGCAACTCGCAACCCAAAATGCGTCTGAACAATTAATCCAAAAAGCATTTAATTTTGACAATTACATGTTGTCATTTATATATAATTATATAACTGACGCATCATTTCCACATACCAAATTTAAAACTATTATCATTTAATTTTCTACAATTTATTGTCTTGGAAATATATATTAATAATGCCGAATGATACAATGCAAATATAAAATAAAAAACAACGACAGATTGAGATCGTCGTAGTGCCAATATCGTTACGTACTATAATTAAAAAAAAATATTGTCCTCTTTGAAAAACCTCGATCTTTAAATACTTATGTGGCAGTTCGGGTATCCGGTATATAAATTGTTTAGTTGAACTGTTAAGAAGTAAGGAAATTATTTTTTTTATTTAGTAGCTTGCTAACGTTTTAGGATAAACATCGAAAACTACTACGGCAAAAAAATTTCCTTCATAATTCATTCCACGATTAAAACCCCATATCTGGACTAAAACCTTCATGTGTGCAGATAAATAACTTTTAAACGGTTCACAAATTGACTATTAAGAGAAAAAAACCTACGGACCGTGTAGTTCACACTACACACTACAGAAGTGAAACTTCTAAACACATCTATACAAAGCGAATACTGATTTTCGAATCGACTGTAGTTGTATTGTGACGTTAGAGTTGGCCTGTAACCAGTGCACCCGATATTACTTTCTGTGACTAGGCCGAACCTGGACTAATTGAAATAAAAGTACACACACACACACACATGTTTTTCGTCACGTCTAGTCATTGAATCCAAATTCGCTCTACTGTCTGTCGTGCCTAAAGAAGTTTCATTTCAAATAAACAACAAAAATGGTTTATGAATGAATTTAATCATGTAATATTGTTTTATCTCATTCATTATTAATAACAGTTAATCAGAAATTCAAATCAACATTATCACAGATCTATTATTTTCAACCAAGTATTAAACATAATTTAAATGAAGATTGTGCGTTTGACGTCTTATTAATATTTTTTGTGCTGGAATATTTTAAGACAAAGATAACAACAAATCTATGAAAACGAATAGAATTGCGTTAAATTGTTTCATAATTAGGGATTCCATTTGTTCTAGCATTGTCCTGATCTTATGGTCTCTGTCCAAGTTCCGACAAAACTTTGGATAAGTAGTTAATTTTCGAAACAAAAACATTTTTGCCATTACGGGAATTCTATCTGAGCTTTAACAGCTCAATGAAAAACAGATATCTAAAGAAAATCAGTACGTAAACAAAAAAATATATATATTTTGTTTTATCTGAATAATTTTGAGTTATTTCACTCAACAACGTTCAGTAATTATCAAAGCTTTAGCTCCATATCCAAGGGTTGGCAGGGATGTCATAAAATCAGGTCTGTAACATAACTAGGGTCCGAGATAGAGAGGGGGGGTCGAAAAGCGCTCGAAATGTAGTGCACGACGTTTTGCGAAAATTTAGCCGGCGCACCCCGTGCATTATAATATTGCGAAATATTAATTATAAACAGCGCTTAAGCTCTTTAAAGCCGTTTGTCAAAATTACGCTCTTTTTTAAGTCTACTTCTGGCTTGTGTTAATTTTATGATATGAAAGTACGCCAAATCTTCCAGGACTTTTAAAGTTTTATTTCATTTTTTTAATGAAATCCCTAATCATAATGTGAAGAATATATTATGTAGCCTATAAATAGGGTCTTAGGATACACGGTATCGTACAATATACATATTATTATAATTATTCACAATGACTGCATCCTACAAGAGTTCTTCACTTCTATGAAATATAAAGCGAAATTTGTCGCTTCAAAATTAACTATAAGTGCAAAAATATTTTTCCTGACTTTTGCATCTATCTGTATGAAACAGTTTATGATTTTTTGAAATCGTTAATAGCAAATAAATACAGATCAACAAACATTATACAATATAGTCTATTGAAAACATTCAAAATTATATTAATAGATCGAATATGTATGTACCAGGCATTTGTAGACGTCTTGTACCATGCACAAAGCAAACTAACCGATATTATTGATTTTTTTTTTGTTTGTCGTATTTCTGTAATTTGGCAAAGAAAAATTTTCAAATAGCCGGCACATTACAATTTATTTTTTTAAGAATCATATTTTTAATATACTTATTAGTGTAACATCGTTTACACGGTTTTGTGTTGTCACATTCAACTTTCGTAAATGATGGCAGTACGAAGTATTCTCAAAATGAATTAATGTTCTCAAATTCTGTTCAAATACCCTTCTAAAAATCCAAAAGATAAGAAAATCGGTTTCATAAAGATCTCGATCTTCTTGTATCAAGTTTTTTTGTGATCAATTTTAAACTTAAAGTGTGTCCCCCTAATAAACATAACCTGGCGCCGCTACTGCCTTTTTAGCTCTCAATACCGCATAATGTTTTTTTTTATGTCCACCGTGATATGACTGTCAGTATTCAGTTTTAAATCTAGATGCAAAGCTGAAACTCGTATCAGAAATTCAACATTTTTCTAGTAACCATTTTGCCCTTTTCTTATTCTCATTCTTAGTTTTATATATAGCTAAAATGGCTCAGATTACAGCCTATTCACGTACCTACGTCAACCGACCATTTTCAATTTTGTTTGTTTGTTTTTTAAACGGTACATATGCACTATTTTTACCAGTTTTTCATATCGCGGGTTCCATTTAAAAATAACAAAACCAATTCCACTGATTTTCAGTGTTTAAAATATTTTGGCAAATAATCGCTAGAAAATAATATACTGATTTGGAATTTGCGTATAACTTGATCTTGTATAGTTTTTAGTTTTGAATGTTTTATGTGTAATTATTGTAATACGTCTGTATTTAATTAAGATAAATAGGACTAGAAAAAACTGTAAAAAAATAAATAGGTTATATCATTCTTAATAAATGCTGCACCTTCTCGTCGGTTAAGTACAACAATGAAAAATATTTTCTTTTAGGTAGATATTATCTGCATAACATTTAGGCATATATTTTATTGATATTTCTCCTATTAAAATCATCAATATAAGTAATCACAAAAGAAAACAGATATATTTTCTCAAAATGGGAAGAGAAAATTTATTTATAAAATATTGTATTTGTTAAATAGCAAATAAATAATACGGATATTCTATTCACAGCCTAAGAAATACAGAATACAACATTTTCACTTTAATTGTGATTTCGTTGTATGGTGATTTTTGACTATATACCAAGAATTGAAAACAGCGATGAATCCTCTGCAATTGAATTACCCGAAAGTAAATAATACTACTTTATTTGTATATAGTATTTGAACATTAGCCAATTCTAACTTGTCTGATAATAAATAATACAATAATTATTATTGTCGCATTATTTGCAGTCAGTGATTGGGTTATCAATGAGTATGATTCTATCTACCAAGGCAATATTATTACACTGTAATATTAATATTACAGTAAAATTATAATGTCAGTTTCAAAGAACAAATTGTATTATACTCATTTCAAATGCTAGCTAGTTCTTGGCGTACTAAGTCATTACACTCACTGATGCTAATAATATAACAATATCAAACTAAGAGATCTTCACACTATGTAATGATCAATTTCAGTGAAAACCTACAAGCTATATTTTTTTCTTTAAGCTGTGAATGAGAGAAGTTTGTCGTCAACAAACTTTAAATAGGTAGATAACTAAAACAGATCAGATCGACATGTTTACCGTTGGGTTCTGGTGTCGTAAGAAAACAAACCGTTCTTTGAGAAGTTTGTCAATATATCGGCTATGCAAGGATTCCGTTGACACTGACCAGCACCGGCTTCAGCATCCGCGTCGACAAGTTCAGGATCTGAGCGCAACTGACGTAAGGCCAAAGCCGCTGTTTGAACGGCTCGCGAACAGGAAGCGTCGCCCGTACCTTCACAAAGGGCTTCTGCTTCCGAGATGAACATAGAATCACAATCGGCGTCACGTGGGCTACTCGAGCCATCCTCTGGATCCTGATTTTAAACACAACATTTTCGATCTTATATACGCTCAATATTTCTTTGGAATTTATGATAAAATGTCTTTATTTTATTATTAAAACTCATAGAGCTGTGCGAAAGGCCGGAAATGGTTATTAATTTATTCGTAATTATTTTATTGAAATGTCTTTTGTCGCCAGTATTGCCAGACCAAGCATTGTTTAACAATGACGTTATAACGGACTCTTTTTATGCACGTGTTTGGAGCCGAATCAATAATAATTTTTAAACTGTTAACAGTTTAAAAATCTGTCTGAAGGAATAGTAAATTTTAGCTCGTAAATATGTAGTAACAATAAATAGGATGTATTAATTGTCGTCCGTGAGGTTATTGAGTTTTTTATTTCATGACATGAGTACTGAGCAGATATCTAATATAATATTGGAAAAATTCACTTACACATAAAAGACACACTTGATGCAGACTACATAACGGTAAAAACAAATGTTCGTTATCACCAGCTATTATATCGACGCTTTTACATCGATGAATTATATGACTCATTATTGGACATTCATCGTCTGAAACAAAACAAGAATCAAATCAATAGGTAGCCATATTTATTTAAATAAAATATATATCGTAATATTTACATCGGGTTTTCCCTCCCATAAGCCCTTCTGAAAGTGGCTCAACCGACTGAAGTTTCAGATAGTGATTTGTACTTCCAGTATTTTCAGCTTCATCTTGGACGCGATGTTTTTGTTCAGAATCGTTGACAGTTTGATGTTTTTCGTCTAAGTCTAATTCTTTTTTTACTACTACCCGTTTGTCTTCATTTAACAATTCAGAATTCTGATTCTCTTTCATTTTCATTTTCTGTTGAGCAATGTCCATTCGATATTCCTTTAACGCTTGTCTCATTTTTTCTAAATTGTATGCAGTTGCCAGTTGTGTCATTATTCTGTTTTTAACTTCTTGTACTTCTTTAGAATCGATTTCTCCCTCGTGGGCTCCTGTGTATTTTAGTGCGTCGTCGACAATCGAATCTTCGATGCTTTTCAATTTTTGGTCCATACTTTCCAAATTGACGTCATTTCTCATATTGTTCATGTTATTGCGTTTTTTATCATTGTACGTGCGGGTATCAAACGGAGTAAGTTCATTGTTAGGAGAATATTCTCTATTGGGGGGGGCTGCTTGTTGCGCCGCTTGAGCCGTTTTATAATATTGTTGTTTTAACCAGTCGTAATCGATTTTATTGGAATCAAACGCACGACCGGATTTTTTACGACGTCGGTCTAATCCAAAATAATTCGACAAATCGATCGATTTCTTTTTTACTTGCAACGGTATTTCTTTAGGTGTCTCTGCGTTGCCGAGTACCTCCTTGGATTTCCGAACTTTGGTATCACTTTTTTTTGAGTGAGTTTCCGTTATATTTTTAGCTTGCGATTTTTCTTTATCACTTTTTTTATCAGTTACTGCGTGGTCTTTATCAGCACTACTTCCAAAAATATTACTCAAATCTCTAATAACTTTTGGATCCGTACCAGAAACACTTTTTAGCTTCATTTTGTCGTCTCGTGAATATCGTTTATGATGTGAAGATACTACCGGCGCATAATAATTACTACTTCTTTTAGTTACTGGATATCTTTTTCTTTTTAATGCTTCATATCTATAATTTTTGTTATCGCTACTTTTACCAGTTTTCTTGTACCGCTGATAATTGTTGGGGCCGTCGTATCCGTATCTTCGTCTTTTAACAATACTTTCATTATCTTCGTTATCGTCGTAATTTATTGGTTCATCGCCGGGAGAAACAAAGTAGTTGAGCGGATAAAGATATCTTTTTTCTGGCATTGAATATCTAGCCCGTTTTCGGTGTGCAATCGCCCTTTTAAAAGCCACTGGTGAGTATTCACCGAAATATTGTCTTTTATTCATGACATCTCTATCGAACACTCTTTCTAACTTATCAACCGCACTCCAGTCCACATTTCTGCCATCCATTGGATCTCTCTGCTCTGATTTATATTTTTGCCAAGCTTCTTGAAGTAAAGGTTCGTAATCGTCATCATCACCGTCGTCGATTTCATCATCAATGCCGCCTTCTTCTAATCTTCCCAATAAACGATTGACGACAGCTTGTCGAGATTGTTTTGTTGAATCGCCGTTCAAACGTTCCCGAAAGGCACTCTGTTCTCGTTTTCGTAGTTCGCCGAATGGTCGAAGTGAGTTACCTTCATCGTTTTCATAGCGATCATTTTCATCGTCTTCCACATAGTCAATTAAATTATTTTCTAAGTTTTTACGACGCGAGTGCGCTAGCGACTCTTCATCTGAAATTTATTATTACAATAGAAAAAAATGTTCACATTTTATTTGTTGTCATTCTCTGTTATGTTACGGTACCTGCAGGAATTAAATAAGCTAAAACATCACCATCCGTATCCTCGTCAAGCTCAGAGGGATACCCGTTTTCATATCTATTTGATTCGTCATCAGGATTAGCAAATTCCCTTTGGCGACGATAAATTGCTTCCAAAGCGCTTTGCAGGGATTCTTCTTGACAAAAACCGACGATTAACACTGACGTAAAGAGCGTCAGTTGAAATACCCTATGCATCATCTCAGAACTACTTATGTATCTGCAAAATTAATTATATAGATGCCTATAACTTTTCTAATTTAAGGTAATAAAAAAATAATATTAGTTAGATGACATAAATGCAGAGATATTGCATCGTTTGGAAAATATGATGCAACCAAATGAACAGTCACGAATAGTTTTCAAGCGTCCTGAATAAAAATCTATATAGGTAGTAGGTACAGATATAATATATCTATATATTAGAGGTCTGGAACAAAACAGCTATAGGTATTTTCCCAAGTTCGTTATGAAATTCCTTTAACATTCCTCTTTCTATAGACATTCCTGTCAAGTGCACAATTTATATTTTATATGTCGCTACCAGCACGTCCGTAATACACATGCGTATTACAATAATTAGTCCTATAAACGGATAGCTCTAGGTGCACCTGACAACAATCTTGTGCAAAAATTATATTGTACGATTAGCCGATTACCCGCGGCTTCGCACGCGATTGAGACGAAACACGGATGCATTCCCGTTACTTGGCATAGTTACTCCTTTCTCGACGTAGACCCCCCCCCCCCTATTAAATTTCAAAATTTATGAGATTTACGAGATCAACGTCCTAACAAACCTTGAAAATGGCACCCATGTTGATTTTTACACTATTTACCTCTTTTCACCCTCTGAAGGGGTTGTTTTTGAAAAAGCATGAAACACGTGTTTATTTATTTGTTGACAGGAGTAATCCTGCGCATTTTCGAATATGATTTCTCCATGTAAATGTTGAATCGCCGTTACACCCTTTTAGGGGTCGAATTTTCAAAAATCCCTTCTTAGCGGATGCCTACGTCATAATAATTATCTGTGTGCCAAATTTCAGCCCAATCCGTCCAGTGGTTTGAGTTGTGCGTTGATAGATCAGTCAGTCAGTCACGGTTTCCTTTTATATATTTAAAAGTACAGGGCCAGTTTTTGGCTCATTTTGACCTAATAGTAATTTTTAAAATGACGTCTCACTATCGGCATTATTAAAAAAAATATCTATACAGAAAAAGGAAGTTATACTAAAGCGATACAGGTAAAATTAAAAACACTAGTCGTAATGCAAAACCCTACTGATAATAATAGTGCATCTGATAATTATATGCACTATGAATAATGTATTAGCATGTGAACATAAAATTTCTGGACAGAATAAAAAAATCTAACCCCTTAATGCATCCCTTAAAATAATTACATTTTTTCGTAATTACAATGTTTGGGACGCATTTTGCAGACTAGTGTTTTCATAAATTTGGTAAGTCCGGCTCTGCCTGAATAAGTTCATTAAAATTTTAGGAGCGTACTTTAATCTCTTCTAAACCGTTAAATTTCAATTTTGAAACTATTTCGCTGATTTTTTAAAGTGTTTTCGGGCCCGAAACAAGTTTTGTCTCCTAAATACAATCTTTACAATGGTCCTATTGCGTCCATTTTAAAAAGGTTTCGTTTAGTGATTGATTTTAATGCGTATGCCAAATTTCTTTCAATTAATTTTTTCTGGAGTTATACACGGACTCAATTTGATTCATCTGGTTGCCGATTTTTTTTAAATTTTCGCATATTGTAAAAAATATATGAATATTAAAATCTTTGATTAACGTCTGAATAGAACTCCTCAAATATATTGGTCAAAGAAAAATTGGTCGACAATTTTATTTATTTGAATATATGTATATTCACGACGAATTGATAAACTTTTTTTAAAAGTCGGTTGAAAATGATGCCAATTTATTTAAAATGATGTAAAACGTCGTGCTTTTATTGTCGGACTCCTAGATCTCGCTATCCGACCAACCTAATATACTATGTGTCGGCAAATAATACACTAATAATACGTAAATCTAGAAGGCGTCTCCAAAACTATTTAAATTGGATAACAAGATCAGAGTCAAAGTATCTTTCTAAATTGCGTTCAAGGAAAAAAGTGTTATTTTATATTCCAAAATTCCTGAGATAAAAAAAATATTCTTGTGACCCTGTTTTGCGAAAAATCAAATGTAATATTTTATTTTCTGAAACATTTAAATGCGGGACGATATTTTGTAATGAAATTGTTACTTTTATCGAAAGATTAATTCTTGGACACACATTTTTTAAAAATCTTTATATTAATCAACAACATAACATTTCTAGGAAAATATAATTTAGATAAGCTAACTCAAAATATAGAGAAATATAAAACCAGGAATTTGAAATTGGATAACTGAATTTATTATTAAAATTGATTCTAGGAAGTTAATATAAACTAAATGAAGCAATTTAGATAGTTACTTTTGTATTTAAATTTTAAATATGATTACTATGAAAGAAAAACATTTAACCCGTTACTAATTATTTATATAAAATTTAAATAATAATTCTAGTTAAACCCTATATGCACATCTTATGAAAAAAAAATACAAATGTGAAAGTAATTATGTATAATACTTTTCAAATTAAAAATGTCCAAAGATTAGCACATTTTCAGTAAATACATTTTTCGGAAGAATCATTTATTCCATAAAAAAATAAAACAGCTTAGGACTATAATATGATATATTTCGCAGATATGACATGCTTAAATAAGGGTCTTTTTCTTCGTTGTTGGCTTCTAAATTTAAGTTTAACGATTTCCGAAGTCATTTATATTCAGATATATATGTTTATAGTTCCAAAAAATTGATCAGATATATACATTATAGCAAAATGTAATGCCGGTTCGACAAAGAAACAAGTAAAAACCAAAATAACAATTGAAATACTCACTCTGTTGAAAGCACATAAAATGTATTTAATTTTCCACCAACATCGATAATAAATTATTCTTAGTACTTTCTCAGACGTTCCAAAGATAATGTTCAAAGACGAAACAAATGAACGTAGATGAGAAATGACGTTGTCGGACGAGAGAGCGACGTTTGGCTAGTCAAAACGACGCACGCATCGCGTTCCAAATCAATATCAATTCTGTTGTTCACATTTTACAGCCACAGTTCCACTGTTCAACAATTCACTCGTCCTTATCAGTATATCGCCCTGTTCTGCATGTTTATCATATTTTATAAACTGATTGTCGCTTCAATCATGTCAATATCGTGAGGGTCTTTAATTCAAAGCCAATGCTCCGTTTCTGATGCGATTATAAGCTTTAAATCTTGATTGATGAATTTCATTTGTTTTCAGCTACATGGAGATCCCAATTTAATAGTTGAAAACAATTGACATTCTTAAACCTAGATTTAAACCTGAAATTATAATTATTTTCATGTAAGAATGAACGTTTCCGTAGACATTTACCAGTCTTTTTTATTGAAGTAAAACTTTTTTTGGTACGGTAATGTAAAACAATAATAATTAATAAGATTGAAAATGTAACTAACGTGTAGCAATGTACGTATACCGTATACAGTAAACCCTCGTTAACACGAATTTCGGTTTAACGCGAACAAAAATTTGCTCTCGACAATGGTCACATAAGCTTTAATGTAATTATGTTCGGTTAACACGAACCCTCGTTAATACGAACTTCGAACAACTTTTTCGTCCCTTCACGGTTAATTATCGGATAATACGAACTACAAAAATTCTCAAATCATATATTTTAATCATTTTGGTCAATGAATATACAATACAATTACTAAAAGAAAAGATTCGCTTAAGGGATTACAAAAGTAATTAACTCACATTCTAAAAATAGACAAAGGATTGAGAGATTAAAAATTCACTCGAAATCCTATAAATAGAAACATATATACCTCAAAATTTTTCCCCTCTTATTTATTGAAAAGGTTGTAAACTAATTAACAAAGGCAAAGGCTTCTTAACAATTTATAATAAATAATTATTCAATGTTTACTTAAAATAAATCATGATTTGACACTTAAAAAATGACTGTATTTTATGCCATACTCGGTTTACACCAACTCCCACATAACACGAACTTTTTGCCTGATTTTTACGAGTTCGTGTTAACGAGAGGTTTTACTGTACTATAAAAATAAGCTCAGATGACGGCGAGGTAGAACAGTTACCTGGTAACCTAAATGTAGTAGGGTCGATGTCAACGGTCGGCGTCAATATATTTTTTTTTTACAATAATTATTAAAGTTTTACTTCTGTAGTGTGTAGTTTAAAATACACGGTTTCTTTTTTCAAATAGAAACTCCAGGGGATAGGCAAGTAGTAAAAAAAAAAATAATGTTTCCATAATATCTCGCACATTGACGGACATAGGGAAGGCCGTCATGGAAATTGCGTTGGGCCACGCCAGTAGATAATCATTAAATTATGAGTACTTGTGCCCCATTTAAAAATCTATACCCGCCTAAGAAATTCATTTCTGTTTTGGTTATTAAATTATTATTTACGTAGTTATGATTTTTTGAAAAGAGAATTAAAAATTTAATTTTTACTTACCTTAAGGTCACGTTCAGACGGCGATATTTTTCCCACATGCTTTATTGAATAGTACAGTCAGTGGTGGATTTACGCCTAGGCCCGGGCCTAGGGCGGCATAATTTGAAGGGCGGCATAATATTTGAAATGGCAAAATTTTAGAGGGAAAAAGTAAAGACAATCAATTTTAAAAATTGGTTCAGATTAATTTTCATAAAAATTTTTCTATAGAATATATTATGATTCAATTCATTAATTTACTTCTCAATCTGTATGAGTAAGATGTTAATTTTTTAATAGATCAATTATAGCCTTTATCGAGTAGCTTACTTTCTGTATCTTTAGTGAGATTAATTTATAACTTATTTATCTGTCATGTTTATTAGTTATATTTAAAAATTATATTTTAATAAAGTTATTTTTAAATAAAAATATTGGATCAAAATTAATGAAATTCATTTTATCAAAAAGGGCGGCGCATCGAATGAGGCCTAAGGCGGCAGTAAGCCTAAATCCGTCACTGAGTACAGAGTAGTAGGTATTATATTAATTTAAATCTTTGATTAACGTCTGAATAGAACTCTTCACTTAAATAAAATTATATAATTTTTGTAAATATATGGTCTGAAAAAAATTGGTCGACAATTTTATTTATTTGAAGAATTATATTAATTTGTCAACACAGAGTCCATGCGGTAAAATGTTTTTTTATTCGATACGTGAAAAAAAACGAGTCGAATAGGGTGTGAGCGCAGCTTGGTGCAAATTTTAAGAAGATGCATTTTTAGTTTAAAAGGTATACGGGTTTTCTTGACTCATTGAAATAAAAAAAAATATATAATATATAGAAATTATTTCAATAATTAGTTTCAATAATTTTATTATAACATTCTAACATGACTTGGCAGTGGTAGTACAAAAATGTGTTTTATATTTTTCAATTTTCAATTCAGATGTGTGATTATTAAGGTTTTAGAATTTTTGCGTTTGTAAAATGACAATAATTATATAAAAAAAAAACAAACGTTCGTTGCTATAACTAATTTATTAGCATTACAAAATATCACTTTTCTATAACAAATGTGTGAAAAACAAATCTGAATTGAATAAGTTTTGTACATTTTTGTTTATAATAAATAGGTATTATGTTTTACACCAAAAAATCTATACATAAAGAAATAAACAATCCGTCCTTTAACAGCTATAATAAAAGTACAATATTTTGTATCGAACAGACAACAAACAAGACAACTATCTTGAATGTCGCAAGTGATCACTAAAAGCACATCACTAATTTTGAATGATCGATTAATTATTGATTATACATAATACCCAATGGCAGTGATCTTTCAGTTGTATACAATTTATAACATTAGGAATGTGTGGTGTTCATCACATTATATTTATTATGTATATATTATTTTGTGTTTTTTTTTTAAATAAATATTTACGATAAAAGATTTTCAGTGCAATAATCAATAAAACCATTATTTGTAAGAATTTATATATAATATACTGTTTTCGATATACATATCCCAAACTTTAGCTACTGAGGTATTTAAAGTTCCAAATGAATTACATAATCGAAATATTTCAGTTTGGACTCTCGAATGACGACTGTTAAGTTTAGAATATGAATAAACAGCTTGTATTTATGGTATATATATATAGATATATAATATATATAATAATAATATTTTTCATTACAATGACTCTGTAGCTTAATGAGAAAGATTTCAACTGATTTAACAATTTTAATTTAAGAAAGAAATATTATATTTTGTACTCTAATAAGTCACTATTTGCGTAAGTATAATTTATCACCCAGCAAAGAAGTTGGTAGTAATATCATTATCCTAGCTTGCACTTAATACAACCCAGTAATCAATATGCATATACCCGACACTGAAGATATAAAAGCAAATCATTCTTAGCTGATTAGTCAAACACCTTCTTCTTCGTTCATTGTCATGTAGTTCAATTTCAGAATTAAACTTGACATTCATTGATGATTTTTTATCAGTTGAAATCCACCTCATCTTCCCTAATAGATTAATTTTATAAATTTGACATTAAAACCATAAATTAAATTTTACAATACTGATTTCACTTCCATAAAATATGAATAAGTTATGAAATCTAAATATTATGTTCATTTTGATTTCTAAACAAAATTTTGAGTGTACCATAATCTATTTGTTCCTACAGTAAATAGTAAATGTATGTATATTATTAGTGTTTTAAAAATAAGATAAATAGAAAAATATCCCTTGATTTGTTCTGTACATGTTTTTTTCTTCTTATTTTCAAAAAAAGTGCATTAAATTGAATTGAGCGATTTCACCTTTGACTATGTTATAAAAATGCTTATTTTGAACAGGTAACTTGATATTCTCTGTACAATATAATATGATTTTTCATCGGCCTGCCTATAATCTGTACGTACGATGGAATTATTGGATTTGTTTAAAATATAAACAACGGCTGGATTTTGTGGTCATTAAATTGTTTTAATGATTGTCTTGCAACAATTTGCGAAAAAACAATAACTGATTATTAACTGGCAGGGGTTAGGTAGATGCATAAGTTTAAACGAAAAAAATGATAATTGTTCTAAACACTTAAATGTAAAATTACACTGAAAACATATACAAACGGCCATATTACATAATATTATTATCTACATCGCTTATTACTTCGGTTCATTTAAATGTTAACCATATCCGTAGGTTAAATTGTTTACATTACATTTACAGACATTGTGGCTATGTACTATGGCAAATTCGTCTACTTAAAAAATAAATAAATGAACATCAACATTCCTTGTTTACTTTTTAACATTAAGGGTCGGTTTTATAATGTGAGTTAAAAGATCAGTTTAAGTGAATTCAGTTTAAAATTACTTTTTATATCAGTCGTACAGCCCGAATGGCTCAACCAATTGTGAAAAGCGCTTTTTTATTCGATTCCTTTCAAAGTCTAGTTGTTCATGACGCCAAGTGTTTTTTTTTTAATTTTGGTGCCGGAAATAAGCAAATAAAAAAAAATGTTATATGCTTATAGTTCACCCAATAAATGTCTGACCGACACGAAACCTATCGTACGATAGAGGAAGAATTTCTACACCAATTTCGTATATCAGAGTGTGTATGTCCTTGTTTGTTACACAGTAATATATTTATGATTATCAATTAAACTCAGAATGATAATACTACATTTTAAACTAGAATTAACAGTTAAACTGAGTTTAAGTCATATATGTAAAACCGACCCTGACTTACGATTGATTTATTTAACTCTTTCTTTGAATTTAGTTCACTGATATAGGTTTTCAATATTGAAAAATACTTACTAAGTATTTACAATTGAAAAAATCAATGAGCCTACTCACAAACAAAAAACAAGTACAGAAAGAGTTATTTAAAACAATCAATAAATTTTAATTTCTCTAAAGTCACAAAGTTTCAGAATCACCTATATACACCAATTTAAAAGGAAAATTAGTTTATACTAAATTTATTATGATTATTGAAATAAGGACATTTTACCTTCCCTGTTTTATTTAGAAATAATGTTTCTTGTTTGAAACCGTTAGTTGGCGCTTAATACTTAACTGTCAAAGTGATATTTACTATTTTTACGTATTAATGCAATTTATTGTATTAATATTACAATTATTATGTACGAACATCAATTTGAAATTGAGCAGGGTGCGTTTATACTAGTTTTATTCAATTTTGATGAAAACGGCAAAAATTAGTATTTCCTAACCTAATATTACATTTTGAACAAAAAAAGTGTTGGGATGGCGGTCTACACGTGACATTTGACAACTGTCTAAAAAACAAATGATCGCATAAGACGAAAAATAGTGTTAAAGCACGATACTTGTTTGTGTATCGTATGTAAAAGTGTGAGTTTAATAAAGAAATGTACATTATTATCATGAATTGTTATAAACGATAAATCTGAAAAAGATTCGGTATTCATTTTGATATAAAGGAATCATCGTGAAAATCATATTGCATAACCTTACTAACAACGCGTTTTTTTTTGTGAAATTAGTACCTAATATTAGTCAAAAAAATGTGAGTTACAAATAATTATAAGTTCATTACGAAATAATAATAAGTGACATAAGTATGAATTATAACACAATTGGACGGTATTACGCAACAAACTCACTGTTGAATTTTTATATCAGTGTTTATCAAGGAACATTGCGTAGTGAATAAAAATGCTACAACCAGTCTGATCATCTGATGTGCTGTACCTAGAACGTGGATTTTATAAAGCAAATTCTTCACTAATATTGAATAAAAAAACTAAAATCATCGGTGCGCGGCTTTGCTTTAGTGTGTGTTTAGTGTCGTGAAGTGAAATTTGTGCAATTGTTTTAATAGGGGATCAATCGTTCTGGATTACTTGAAAATGTGTATCCAGTTGAACTGCAATCAACAAGGCATACCGAAACAATATTGGTGAGTGCATTTATTGTATTCGATCATTCGATGTAAATTTTTATAGTTTATAGAATGATTTTGGGGATAATAAATAACTTTTAGCAGAAAAAAGATTAATGCTGTAAAAAAATCGTAACGATTAACATGTTCTGTGAATTAACTACGAATCAAACAATTGATACTCAAGAGATTTAAATTATATTATTTTTGCCGTTATTACTGCAGCTCCAATACAAACCAGCGCCAACAGCAATGCACGTGGCATTGGCATGGCAAGCTGGAAGCAATTTGGAGACGTAGGTTTTACATTCGAGTACAATCGTTTCGGAACAAAATTTTATTTTATGTACCGCTCTTCGAGCGAATATAAACTTAGACCGGTGATTGTGTTGCAAAAAATGGAATGTGTTTGGTAACGCCGTACATACCAAACATAGCGGTTCCAGATGTGTTTTCGATTGAGTTGGGGCTTCGAAAAGCAAAATGTCGACAGTTTAATAATTATATTATTACGAATATAAAATCGCGAATAAACATATTTACAAATTTATCAGTGATCTCCTTATATTATGTATTTCGATCTAAAAGTAGCTTTGAATTCATAAATAATACTTTATAGTTCAAACAATTTTCTAATTACTCTTTAAAACGGAAAATATGCAGGTATATACAAATTTAAGACTAAATAATTACAGTTAAAATATATATGCTTAAACGTTTGTTATTAAATTAATATAAAGAAAAACAGTCTCAAAATTTTCATTCTTAAGGTGATTCCAAGTGTGAATCTATTAATAGCAAAAGATATATTACTATAAATTATTTTCTAAACCTAAAATTGGCAGTTATAGTTTGACTTAAAAGTACATCGATTTTCAAGATGTTCAAATAATATATATAACAAACTCGCTATCGTATTTTAAACTAAATATGAATAATGAAAAAAAAATCGCTTACAAGTAACATTATTGATATTTTAGAAGAGAAGAGGGAGTCATAATTACGAAAGATTACGCACAACAATAAAATATAAGTAGGCCGAAGAAATAATTTTAAGTCTATGAGATCATATAATTCTAAATATGTATTTAAAACTGAGTATTTTACTTACACTAGATTTAATGATGAAATAATAATGTATCTTAAAAAAACTCCTCGAGTGCCAGAAAAAGTATCAATGCATAATCGTCGGCAACGTTTGCTGAAACAAACATAATTTTTCTAATTCCCGGTCTAGCAAAAATTTATGAAAATTGTATGGTTATGGTCCTAGTTCTCTTTAGTATTGTTCTTCAATCGGTGGTCCCCGAACCAGTGCTTGTCCGTGAAATATTTCGTGTAGCCGCCACATTCACTTGTAGGGCGAGTGGGCAAAACACTATCTACATTTGTTTCTTTTTCTGTCTGTAAGCCGTAGCCGGTTTGTGAAATAGTTATTTCTCCTATTTTTGTCAGTCCGTACGTACAAAAAGGTCAAAGAACGTTGCCGTAAAGTATCATGTAACGTAATTCTTAATATAATCAGAGAAAATGGAATCTGTCTACAAAATTACCCCCTTGAATTATAAAATTTAGTTTGTTTTTATTTTTTAACTCACCGGTAGATCTAATTTGAAATGATCGAATACATCCATCAATTCCTGCAATCGGTACTCTTCTAAACACACAAAGCCTTCGAGGCCAGGAGATTGTTTTCTGGCACAGTCCAGACAATGGACTACATGTCGTTTTTCTTGTTCACGTATAAACAATATGTTAAACACTTCAATCTGTAAAAAAATAATTATTTGAAACATAAGACGAATAGACGATATCTAATTCTTAGTATGTAGTGTCCGATTAACACTAGTTTTTACAACCGAAACTTACTTCGAGGACAATTCTAGTGTATATTTTTTAAACTTTTGCGGGGAAGCTCACGAACCTAGTTTCGGTTTCATAGTTTCGGCAGATTGTCTGCCGACACCAAAACTCCAATTTAATGCCAAAACAGAAAGTTCGGTCGGACACTATTAGTATAAAAAATACTTACTTCGCATTGGCCACAGTAATGAGATGCTTCATTCTTTCCACGACCATGAAAACGAACTTCCACCCCTCTATGTTTAACGAACTCTAAAATCAATGAGCACTGCCGCAATGTTCTTAATAAACAATTTCTGAAAAACAAAATAAATGTTTATTATATAAAATCCGTACATAAAATATGTTAAAATGCGTGAAGAAAACTATTTACTTAATTAATTCAAATAGTTTGGGATCCGAAACTTTGATGTTTCTTGCCAAATTCCATGATAAGTGCAGCATCGGCACTATTGATTTAAAACTTTGAAGTTTATTCCACTCGTATCTTTCTATAGCCAATAGGTACTGTCTTGCCGTTAACGGTCCTACGTTCCAAGCTATGTTGTTGCACCATCCGTTGGCTTGAACCCAATGCACACAGCCAGCATTTACCCACACTAAATCGCCTGGTCTTTGCATAAAGCGGTAAACTGGTATGTTGGCTTCATAAAGATCTTCTAGTACGGGCCACCACGAGCCGAGCAAATAGTTTATATTATTTTTCTCGCATAAATTGCAGATTGCACCCCAATATGCGTCCGGTACAGCAAACCATTCGCAGTCGCCAGGACCTATGTTAATGTTTATAGAGCAAAAATTGTTATTTTCTTGATGACCGGGAGTTCTACTGCCTGGAACTTTCATATAAAGTTGTACAGTATTCATTCCTAGGATCACATGACCGACATGCGACAACATATTTCCCGCCGAAACAACACGCGCAAAGGCCGGCAGTTTCATTAATTCTTGAAGCTGCGGTCTCCATTTACGTTCATCAGATAGATCTACATTTGTCCCGAACTTTAACATTTTTGGCGCGTTTATACTCTTTCCTCCAGTCGAAGCGCTGTTCGATAAACTTCCACACGTTTGCTTATTTTTTCGTTTGACAATGATTCCAGTGGAATCTTTAGAGTCAGAATCTGATAAACTACTATTGTGAATACCAGACGCTTTATCTCTTTCTTCTTTGATACTATCTTGAAAACTGGACGCCTGATACTGTGCGTATTTCGCAATAGTCGTATGAGATCGATGCGATATGCAAGCCCACACTTTACGACCCAATTGCGGATCCCAGTTTTCATTTGACGGTTGCTGCATCTGAGTCCGAACTTCAACACTATGATCGGGATTTGCTTCAACTAACGTTTTTGTTGAAAATAAACCCAAATCTAATTTTAAAGCTGCCGCTAATCCTCTTATAACAGCTATCGGATGCTTAAGACAAAATTCCTGAAGATGGGGGCTGAATGCTTGCTTTTTATTTTCCAAATAAACAGAAGGAGTCGGTGGCAGTAATTGTTCGGGTGTGAGGCGTTGGTTGGGAGGATCAGGAGGAGCAGGTGGCGGTGCTTCATCTGATAATATTGAGCAATTGATTACTCCCTTATATCCTTGTCCTTTACAATGTTCCATAATCTCCTTAGAACTCATGTTGATATTAAAGGTCGCTTCTTTTTTAACATCGCACATTTCTTCTACCTCTACGTTCGGTTCTGTTTTTATCGTGTCCTTAGTTCGAAGTAAATTTTCGGGAGTCGGATAGTTTTTATTATTTTGAGTTGTTGTTAAACTGCTGGGCGAATGAGGTTCTGATTTCGGTGAAAGCAGTATTTTATTTTTACTTTCCAAATTAGACGGTGAAAATGGACCAGAACTCAAATTGCTTTCCCCTATAAAATGAATGAATATATATTAATTTAAAATAAAAGAAATAGATAAATAATGCTACTCGACAGTAAATATATAGCGTACCTTCTGCTATGGGTTCTTTCAAATCCATTTCTTCAGAACCAAAATGTTTAAGTAAATCTTCGGCTAAACTCGTTGCTAGGTCTTTCTGGGCAAGAAGATCCTGCAATTCTTGATCGGATACATCCAATTCAGCTTGATTATTTGACGTCGAAGAGTAAACCTCTCTAGCAGATTCATTAACTTGACCGGGATATCTTGCTGCGTGAGTAAAATTTGCAGCCTTATTGTTACTGCTCGGAGGCTCATTCTTGATATTTGGACTTTGATTTGAATGTTCATTTTGCACTGAATTTACCTAAACAATCAATCAAGTGCGTGAATAATAAATCGACATTTTGAACATCTCCAGGCTTTAGAGTACAACCGAAGGGTAAATACTTACACCTGTCCGCTGTTGCTGCGATCTGATTTGCGACTGATGTTGTTGCATTAAACGATACTGGTGTTGCAGATTTTGCATGAACGTCTGTTGTTCAGGCGTTAATTTATCAGCGTTTTGTTGATACAACTGAAGTGTTTGTATCTGGTGAGGAGTGAGATAAAAGGGCGGATGTTGATTACCGGCAGTGATTTTTCCTTCGTCGGTCTTAAACCGTTTGGCAGTGCTCGAAGGCACAGGATAAGGCGGAGGCGGGCCAGATTTCGACTGTTGAAATCTATTCTGTTGACTCGTGTGAGTCTGTTGCTGTCTTGAACTCATCTCGGCTGATATTGGCAAATTCCAAGCCTCTTCTATAGACAACAGCTGCCTACGTTTACTGGTAATACTAGGCATCGGTGCGTTGGTGAGATTATTTTTAAGAAATTTAATTCTTTGTGCCAACGTCGGATTTGCCACCCCGGGAATGCCTATATTTGCAATTCCCGCTCGAATTCGAGACGGCGGAGACAGATCTGAATTCGATCCTCGAGCTGAATTTACGTAACAAGCAAAAGCATCGCGTGTTTGCGAACAACTCTCGTACAAGACGCCGAGATTCGACCAAGCTGCCGTGTGTCCTTTATCTAATTGAACGGCGCATATGTAAGCTTGCAGTGCATCCATAGGCTGATTCTGCTGTTGATACAAAACGCTAAAAAAATATTTTAATAAGTACCAAACAATCGACCGTCATGCTATATAACGCGTTGAATTAATTTTTACCCGATCGAACACCAAGTGTCTGCATTTCCCTCCGATTTTTCAACAGAGTTTCGATATGCTATAAAGGCGTCATGAACTTTCCCTATGCTGGCAAAACAGCGTCCTAATAAATATAAAGATTGGCCAGATTGGTTGTCCAATTCAATCGATTTCTGAAGACAATTTATTGCTATCGCGGTTCGTTGAGTTTTATCTCCTAACGAGTCAACGCAATGGTGCATCCATCCTTAAATGCATAAACAATACTAATTAATTAACAATAATACAAATAAAAAAAAAACTATACAATGCACATACCTAGCTGTCTGTATACAGTAGCTTTCAATTCATCGGCCAGTTCCTTTTCACGCAATAAATCTTCGTATAATTCTTTGGCTGTTTTAAATTTTCCTTCCACTTCATACAAATGAGCTATATGAAACCTAACTAAAAAAAGTAATACGTTAAGATGCCAGTCAAACGATCAATCGCGATGTAATTCAAATACCTACTTTGGGTTTTAGACAAAGAGCATGGCGTCTGATCATTTAAAGCCAATTGCATATGCTTCAACGACGACTCCAAGTCAGAGTTTATTTTAAACATCAAACCTAAACGCAAATGAACCTCATTGGCCCGAGTAAAGGCAGGATCGACATATAATAGTTGTTGGAATGATTTCACTGCCCTGCAATAAAAGAAACGTTTTCAAAAAAAAGCAAACAGAATTTGCTTCAATGTCGGCAATATTAATTATCAGACGACAATAAAAGGCAACTTTTATTACGGTGACAATGTAGCCCATATTCATTCAGGTATATTTCAGAAGATTCGAAACTTTTACTGACCTCCCGAGTTTATTATTTGGGATGCAGAATAATTTTTACCGTTATGTAGTTATTTTTCAAAACGAGTACTTTTTTCTGGCTGTTTAGTGCGTAGCAAAAAAGAAAAAAAAGACAAAAGAACGTGAATATAATCGGTTAGAACCAAAATGGAGCTGAGAAAAAATATTTATATAATATAATTAATAGTAAAAAATAAATACCGGAAAAAATGTCGCACAAAATAGTTGAAACTTGGAATTAAGTGGTTAGCAGAAATGTTTTTGCGCCATAATATAAATTCGTTTTATAGATACTGAACATAAAATGTATGTTGCCTGTGTGTGTGTTGAGATGTATAAGTTTTAGCGATATGCAGGTGTTTTTTAATGTAACACCTGTATAAGTGTTTTTGAAAAGTTAAAGAGCCTAAAGCATAGGTAAAAATTATCGACATAATAATTAAATAGGAACTGTAGGGTTTTCTGGTTGATATTGATTTTTTTTTTATTATATTATTTACAATTTTTGAAAATTTAAAATGCAAAAAAAAAATATTAAGGTACATCGGTAAGTAGTTTATTGCGTCACGGATGGAGTATTGTTTTGTTTAACAGTTGTACGTTAAGGCAGGACCGGCTTAAAATGCAACTTATTAGTTATCTATACCATAATATAGTACCATAGTATTATAAAGTGTAAATGTTTGTTGTCAGGTTCAATCTCAGATTTCAAAAAAAGTTTCACTGCTCGATAAGTGACACTTTTGCTTTAGGATGTAGGCTATAATAATCGGCCGACCCGGCTTCGCCCGGATGACAATCGAATTGAACAGATTTGAACCAATGCGCATGATTTTTTCAGTGGCAAACAACCCATACGTCCAGGAGTGGTATCGTAATTATATTATTACGTTACTAAAAAAGGGGAATGATCAGTAAGCGAAAATAGAGATTTGCACCCGGGCGAAGCTGGACTGGGCTACTAGTAAAAATTAAAGTATATAAATAAAATACATTCAGAGATACAATTTGGCATCAACTGTATAGAAATCGAAAATAAAAATACTAATGGAAAGTAACTCAATTTAAAATTATACATGTTTAAGTTTAGTACATTTATTTAAGCAAGATTCGTGCAAGTATTTGAATTTTTAGGTCACAAAAAATACTTTAATAGTATTCTATTTTAAACTTGTGTGGGATTGACGGTTTCCGATTTGATATATCAAATAATAATAATTATAATATACAAAGTTGTGTTATTCTGACACAGATATGAACTAGATAATACAAAAATCATAATAATTTTAATAAACAAAATTATTTAAAATTAATATCAACACGAACAATTTATTTTAAAATATATATGATAACAAATTATTTGTACGTATGAAATAATTTTGTTAAATATGTTTACTTAAAATAGTGTACCTCTACATAGTTCAAAAAATTATTTAAAAAAATATATAAAACTTGCATTATAATAATTTGTTACACCACTTGATTCATTTTATACGCTATTTGTATGGAAAGATCAGTAATTAATTTACTTTTGATTTAAAACTTATAATGAAAACATTGAAAAAATGTAGATCTATTATTATCGGTCACAAAATAAAAGAAAAACCCTCAAAAAACTTAAAAAAGGTATGTGTAACTAGCGTTTCCCATTTTATACAAAAAAAAAATGTTTGAAATAAGCGAACAATGATCTGTGAGTGGACAATGATCCCGCCAGGACCGGTTTTAGATCGGAATTACGTACTGACTGTTAGAGCTCTGAGCTACGTGATTTCTGATTACTTTGAATACATAGTAGAATATACATAATGTAATGTGGCTGTGAAGATGTAAAGGTAGACAATACAATAACAGCGGTGGTACTGGCATGCAGTGTAACCCTCTACAAACAACCACACGGTACTATCATTTGATTAGTTCATTTACTCCTTCAGCTCAATCTAGTTTACAATGTAACGTTAAACGCACAGGTACTTATGAGAACCAATATCAGCTGTATTTTGATGCATCGCTTTTACGTGTAATAAATATTATGTATAGTACAGGCTTTTAAGTTATCTATTGTGTGCACGTCAGATGCAACTATGCACGAGGTCTATTTGGCAACGTCGTTTAGTTATGTTGACGTGAGAAATGACAATCGCAACATGGCGGATTCAATAATCAAAATACGAACAATAGACTGAAATATTTCTAAACACACGATATAATATTATATAGGCTGCATTTTGTTTACATAACTCGTTTACGATGGAACAACATTGTTATCTCGGCCAACTGATTAGTTATTTAAACGCTGTATCGATAAATAAAAAAAATAGCTTTAATATACATTCCTATTTGAAATGTAAACAATTATTCGTATAAATATAATATCATATATATATATACATGTATACATAATGAATGAAGAGCAGGTTTTGAGAAATATAAACAATAAAGATAGAGCAAAATGAGAAACGTCCCCAGATGAACCGGTGAAGTGAGATGCATAGGTGTAATGCAAGATAATCTAATCACATTCACTGAACATTGCATAGGATACTGCACCATAAATGCATGTTATAAAACTTGCACACGTTCTCATTGTTTTATAAAAAAAAACAGCGAAACTTTAAATTTATACACAATTACGTACCGTTTAGTAAACAAAATTGTTTGAACACGTTCCAATTATAATTTGAACACAGTAATGTTATGAACACAACTGAAGAGAGCTCGCACGTATAATAAAAATTATTTTGAACACATTTAATATTACTTATGATGAATGAACACTTTAAAAAAGTCTACATTACTGACTAGTAAACAATACAAATAAATTAAATGTTACGTTTTATCATAAAAATGAAACTTATTTCCATAATGATTGTTTAAGTTACGATCGATTATTAGGAATCCAAAACATTGCGCAAATATTAAATATCTTAATTATTATAAGATTTGGGTCTGAATTGAATATAATAATATAAATGAAAACTAAAAATGCAGACGAAAGAAAAAAAACCAAAACAATACAACACAACACAACTTCCCTACAACACAACTTCCACTCCTGTGCACCTCGGCACCATGCCTGATGCCTCGCCGATTGCCAGGGAGCCTACGGTTCCCGAGACCACAGTCGCACAGTACTCTGAATGCAGTGCACAATGCACTCCCCTTCCGACATAACGTAGGCTCGTCCTGTGCCCCACCGCCGTCGATCGACCGTGCCAGGGACACCCGACAAAAGGCTCGCGCACAGTCTATGACTGCGCACAGTGCGATACGCAACGCTGAGCGCACGTTGGTTTTGTCGGTGGCGCACTCAACTCGTCCCCGAACTCACGTATTGTGTTAAGACTAAGTAATATCGGAAACGGCATCTTCCGAACGCGTGACGACAGAAACTTATCGGTTGATATATGAATATTTCTACATGTGTAAGTACATTTTATTACGCTCGATGTCGACTGTCTCATTTAAATTAATAGTGAATTACTTACATCGACCAAATTTAATCTTAATTTGTGTAAAGGTAAAGTAATTAATCCACAAAACGAGCCTTTAAAGATATTGCGCATATCTGATTTCTATTTTAGAGATTTAAACTTAGCTTTAATATCATGTTGTTATTTTCTTTCTGCTTATTTTTCTAATTCTTTGATATTTCTACAAAATCACTGCATCGTTTTCCTTAACTTTCATAAGATTTATTAGTAACTGTTAACTTGGCGAGACCGCTAGTTTTATATAAAATATAATACTAGTGGTCCCGCCCGGTTTTACCCGGGTGCAAAAGAACGAAAGGAGGGGGAGGGACATGAGTATGCACGTTCATCTTAGTTTACCGAGATTAATGTTGGGTCCAAATTTCATGATGATCGGAGTTACCTTTCAAAAGTTTTTGTCGGACGGACAAATTTTGAGTTGTATTTTGCAACATTTTTCATTGATGCTCCGCTCCTGTTGGTTGTAGCATGATACTATATAACCTATAGTCTTCCTCGATAAATGAACTCAAGGGCGTAGATACTTTTTTCTGAGGGAGGGGGGAGGGGCAAAAAATCAATATTTTTGAAGTTTTATTAATACCAATGACCTTTTTTTAGCAACCTAACTGGAAAAATTTTGCCGTGTGTACATTTGGAGAGCAAAAAAAAAACAAGGTCCTTTAATTTTGTTGTGGCTGGGTGTCTGCGTTCCTGATGAATCCTAGGGGAGGGATAATTACCCCCTGTACCCCCCATATCTACGCCCTTGAATGGACTATCCAACAAAAAAAAATTTCAATTCGAACCAGTAGTTTCTGAGATTAGCGCGTTCAACTAAACAAACAAACTCTTCAGCTTTACATATTAGTATAGATATAAAATTGTGCCAAGCTTTTTTTAAATATACCTATGCGTTGTATATACTCGCAAACGGCATAACTGATTGAAATGAAATTTGGTACGCGTTTAGAATTCATCACCGTATGAAATCTGTTTAAAAGGGATGCAACTGGGCCATTTAGGGATTGTATTTTAAAGATAGAAAAAAAATTAGACACGATAACACTAAAAAATTTTCTGATTTGTTTCAAAATTGATATTTTACTTTATAGTAGTTAAAATATGCTCCTATAGTTTTAATAAAATCGGCCATATAGACTTACAAAACTTATGAAAACACTAATGTACGGACATTCTGTTATTTACAGAAAGGTGAATATAATACAGGTGTTTAAAAATTGCACTGACAAAATTAAAAATTGCAATAGAAATAAATGAGTCATTTTAGAGAAATTTCTACCACCAATATCATTGCAAAGGTGACACACGAAAAATTCGAATTTTCAGAAGGCTACAACTCCGTAGCATTGCGTTTTCAGAATCCTAACCATAGAAACGTTTGTTAGTTAAAATTAACTAAGAAATCACTTGTCGAAGTTTGTCGATGCCATTTTTAAACAACTTTGGTGCAGATGTTGGGTTTATAAAATACGTGATAAATATTGAAACGAACAAAACTTTAATCATTTGAAGGGCAATATTATTAATATTAATTTTACTCACAAACGAATCTAAGTTCACATAATAATGCATAAATGGATAATTTAACCTCTTAATATTGCCATTCAAATTATTAAAGTTTTGTTCGGCAGGGTTCTGTATTTCGAAAATAAATTGAAAAAATTAAATTATGGGAAAAGGGTTTTAATAACAGCCACGTTGAGAACTGCTGAATGCTTGCGTACGCACTACAGCTATTATAATTTCTATATGAAGATGCCGTCCGTTCAGTACAGAACTATAAAAAACACAATCTCTTTCGGAATAAATTCGTTTCACAAATTTTGATTTTTATACCCTGTTCTTTGTCTGTGATTAAAGAAAATTAGTCAAGATCGGTCAATAAAGAAAGCACAACATCAATGAACGTATACTGTTTCAGCAAATGAATACGATTGTAATTGTGTTTTGTCGGGAATGTTAAAGTTCTATACCGCGTTGCTTACGTCTATTTCGCTATGTCGATCTACACTGCCATTGCGAGCCGTACGGCGCTATTCTGTATGGTCACTGTTAAAATTAACTGGACTGTTAAAGTGCTATCTCACTTTAATTTACGGGATGTTAAATTTGTTAGAAAGTGTGAAAAAATTAACAGCATTGTAAACTCTTACATTGACCATACAGAATACCACCTGTAGTGTGGCTAACAAAATAGCCGAGAGCGATATTACCGGCCGTTTAATACGAATACTACCTAACCTACAATTACTGTACACCTATCCCTATTTTAATAGCAATGACGGTATAGGAACTCTACCTGCTAGTTGTTTTGTTTAATTTTAGAAGACAATGTGTAGACGACTTTCTGTATCGGAAGGCGTCTCATATAATTGACTTTCTTAACATTTATGATTATAAAAAGTCGATTTTTGTTTAAATTAATCAGTCGCAATTTAAATTGTAAACCTCTAAAGAATGCAGAGTGTAGTGTTTACATTTCCCAGAATGACTTTATAGATAAGTAAAGTATTCTAAACAATACGCGGTTTCTTAGCAAAGCGTCATTCGATATCTATTTATTTTTGTTGTTTATAATTTGCAAGAGGATAATAATCAAATGAAATAAATAACATTTATAATTTCTTCATTTATCAGTACACACCTAGGTACTGTAATTTCTGTTGTTAAAATAAATTCAACTTACCACTGAAATGCATTGTAATGGAAGTAAACAAGCCCCTGTCCATATAAAAACGATGGATCGGTCCAGTAGTCTGATTTTAAATTGAAGTATTTCTGATACGCTGATAATGCTGGAAAGATTAATATAATTAATTTTTAGTTTAGTGAAACCAGTGTAAACTGTCTCGTTCACAAGTAACTACCTTTTGAATAATCTTCCAATAATAAATGAAAGTGCCCCAATTTACAGTAAGTCTTTGCATCTATATTGATTGGATTATCTGTACCAGTTTGGCTGTTTCCAAATTCTTTTTCTTTTTGAGCTTGCATCAACATTCTTTCCAAAATTTTAATAGCCTGAAAATAACAGAATATTAGTCGGTTGTCTTAAAATTAAATTTTGTCTAAAATCAAATCACGACAAAAAACAAACAAACCTTTAAAACCAAAGCCTTCTTCTTAACATTTGGTGTTTCTTGAAGTTTTAAAAAACCAAATTGGCGACTAAAACCAAAGATAAAGAGTAATAATTATAGCGTAATTTATTAAGTAAGATATTGTGGCTATTAATAATTACAACAATTACCTGTCCAGCTCTGAAAGAATTTGAAACTCTTGTGGAGTAAAGCTGTCGTCCCCTTCTTGAGACATTTTGACTGGAATCATTTTTTTTTTCGATTTTCTGTTCTTAATCTAATTTTTGTTTTAACTAGTTACAATATCTACAAAATGTCAATTGAAGTAACGAATAATCACGATAAAATTTGTTGGTAAATGTTTAATTGATAAATTGAATACTTTCATGAAATAGACTTGAATAAAATTTGTTTTTTTCAAATTATAGGTTAGGATTTAAAGTGTATTAATTTGAAATGTCATTTTGGTAAAAGCGAGTACCTAAATAATTAAACTTACAAGTTTTTATTAACGTTCTATTTCAATATGTAAGTATAAATAATAATATATTAAAGATTTTTTTCAAATTTGAACATTTCAATCAGGTTTAGTTGCAGTACCGCTGTGCTACTTATAACACGTTTTTAATTGTCATAACAACATTTTGACAATATTTACTACTATAAATAATCCAAACGTGTAAATATGATTTTCTGTGAGAAATATAGAAAAACATGATTTATTTCGACATTATATTCTATGTAATTTTATGAAAAAACCTTTGACACTTGACACCAATAATTTGACATTGTGATCATGTTACATGACGCATCCTTTTAAGACGCCATTGAAGCCTGGTATCAAATTTGTGAACTAAAATGTGTACACCAGAAGCTCAAAATTTTTATGTTGTTGAGAACTCAAATAACCAAATCAACTATTTATATAAATATACATATATATACATTTGGAATTTTGTGACATAAAGAAAGGAAAATATTTTTTTATTTGCACGTTTAATGTACAAAGTCAGACGGAAAGAATAATTCTTTTCAAATTAAACGTCAGAATAATAACCCAAACGTGCATTGAAAAATAAAATTCCCCTATGTCAAATGTGTACCCAGTTTTTCTTCTGACTTACCGTTGAAGTTTCTAACAAATGCAGTTCGAGGTTTTCATCCTGATGTAGCATTGACATCTTCTATAGAATATTTACTAAGAAACATAGCTAAGTGTAGATGTCTCTATAATAGTTTATTATAATCATAGAACAATAAAAATACTTCCAAATAATTATAATCAGAGTACTTATCAGTACCTATATACTCTATGATTACAATTTTCATTGTATTTTGCTTTATATGAATTTCTAGCAAATTTTTGGTAGCGCTGATATGTAACAAGTGGATAGACTCGTTTCATATTTTTTTAGTCATAGGAAGGCGCGTTCTGCTTAGGAGTTAAACCGTTCTTTGTGCATAAAAAGGAGGATAGAATACTCCATGATGTCGATAATGTAGAAATCATAAATACATTCTTAAAATATAACTAATTGTAATAGAATTATGGAGGGTACCATAAATAGAATGTAGCTAATTCACAGAATATAAATTATATATGTTACGGTTAATACAAGAAAGTAGTTTATTCGCGAATTAACTGGCTAATACCCGAATTAACCAACGTCAAGGATTGGTTAATTCGGGTAATTAGCCGATTAATTCGCGAATTAACTACTTTCTTGTATTAACCGTAACATAATATATACTAGATGTAGATTAAATTTTAGTATGCCAAGACCACGTTCATTCAATCGAATTACCTGACTTACCACCTCTCTTTGCTGGTTCGTTCAAATTTGTACTTTTAATAAATTTCAAAAAAGGAGCAGATTCTCTAGTTTTTTTTTTTTTGTAAATAAATAGTAAGAAAATTCCAATAGACTACAGATTTATTTAAAAAGTATTTACAAAACATAAAAACAATTTAAACTAAATTTAACAACATTCAAAAATATTTGTTTATAATTTAAAAATATACAGTTACATTTTTTATATATGAATGTACTAAAAATATAATTGTCTTTCGTGTACTAACTACTGTTTTTGCATTTTCAGTTTTAATTCATAGAAAAACTGATTCTGCCTGATTATCTCACGATCACATATTTTACTCACTTTATAAATAAGTGGGCGTTGTTTATTATTTAAAAAAATGTCACATTCAACATCCGCACAATTTTAGTTTATAAAATACCTATGACATAATATATAGTAGTAAGTTCTAATACTGAGAATTCGGTGAATGTTGAGGAGGTGGTCTTGAATGGTGATACGAAGGTGGCGGAGCCGATAAAACTTGTTGCGTGGAAGGCGATTGTTTTCCTTCAGCTACCGCTGCAGTGCAACTGTATCCATTTATGTTATTCTGTCCATTAGTAGGGGGTGCGATTCCTTTTCCAGAATAATAATTATTAACTACAGTTGCGTTGTTAGTTCGAGAAGTCGGATTAGAACCATGATAAGAACTGTATGTCGAATCATCAGATTGTACCGATTGGGCTCCGCCATTGCTGTTACCGTTGACGGGACCGACTCCTCCAACGCCGGCTGCTCTTGATCTTTGCTGTTGGTTGATAAGCATTCCGTACATAGAATCTGGCCGATTTCCCCGTCCGCATTTTGGCTGATTATCCTCGCTTCTTCCGTTGCTTTCGGCATTTCTGCCTGCATAAAGGGGTCCGTTATGGTTACTATTGGTGTTACTGGCACCAGTAAAAGCATATCTGTCTCTATCTCGATTCGAATCGGATCGAATTGTTCCCGAATTGGTCATCGTCCTCATACTATACAGACCTTCTGTACATTGCTGATGTTGAATTTGATTTTGAACGTTCTGGTTTTGAACGTGCGTTTGTTGTTGATTCAGTCGCATCGGGTAGAGACTTTGTGCCGGAACTAATGGACCCGGTCGCGGTAAAATATCTTTGTTAACTGCGGAATTGGATTTGGTATAAACCGATTGTGATCTGTTTAAATTGGCACGTGTCAAAGGCGGAGATTTACAGTAAAGTGACTTTGTGCCACCGTATAAAGATTCTACCCTGTTTAATTTTGGCGGGGGCACCGAATACAAACTGGCGGATGCTAAACTTGGACAATACGTTGCGCCACCTGAAAAACAAAGCACGCTTATTAGAAATATTAATTATAATTAAGATTCCAAAGAAACGCGATGGGTCGATATATTTTGTATGTACCTCCGTTTCCAGACGTAAATAATCCAGAATTAGCTGTCGTTTTGTAAGAATTGTAAGTGGAACTGTTGTATTTTGGACCGGCGCCAGGAGGGGGTTTGTCCAGATCGTCGTAAGTATCTTCGTCCGAATGCATACTCGATGAATCGCCATCTGTTGAATCGCTTAAGCATTTTGTGTGTCGTTTCGGATTGAAAATAAATTCGTAAATAAGACCTGATGCCAATCCACCGACCAGTGGTCCAAACCAGTAAACCCAATGGTTGTCCCATTTGTTGAGTACAAATGATGGACCCAAAGAGCGCGCTGGATTCAAATACGGCATCTAAAAGTAATACAAACTTCACATTAATTTTTAACCGACTTTAACAAAAAAAGGAGGAGGTTCTATGTTCGTCTGTATATACAGGTGAGTTTTAAGTTGATGCTTTTTTTTACAGCGTGTAAAAATCAAATAGACGAGCAAATATTTCAAATAGTTTTTTTATCAAAACTCAAAAATAAGAGAGAAACAGCCTTTCGAAGTTTAAATAAATTTTATTAAATTTTCTTTAATTTTGAAGTCGGTCCTGGGGTTATATTATGTCACTATGGAAATAAGTTGTTATTATCAAGTATGTGTATTGTTCTGTTTTTGAGAGAATTGTGTGTGTCTCAATTATTTTTGATAATAATAACATATTTCCATAGTGACATAATATAACCCCAGGACCGACCTCAAAATTAAAGAAAATTTAATAAAATTTATTTAAACTTCGAAAGGCTGTTTCTCTCTTATTTTTGAGTTTTGATAAAAAAACTATTTGAAATATTTGCTCGTCTATTTGATTTTTACACGCTGTAAAAAAAAGCATCAACTTAAAACTCACCTGTATATATATTTTTTTATGTATGTTCACCGATTTCTCCGTCAATTATGGACCGATTTACAATTTTTTTTTTATTCGAAAGAGTGCACCTCAGACTCCTCAGAGGTGGTCCCATCGGAACCAAGTCAGGATCTGATGGTGGAATCCGGAGAAATCGAGGGAAACTCTTAAATTTCAAAGGCACGCATAATGTTTTTTATGTGTGTTAGATTAACACTAAAAAGAGAAAAATAAAATATTTTTAACAAAAAAATTAAACCGGCTTCACACTAAAAAGTAAAAAATAATTGCGTATTGAAATGTTTTGGAGTGGTTCTCGGAATAGATTTCATTTTGGATGACACCGACTCCAAAACATTTCAATACGCAATTATTTTTTACTTTTTAGTGTGAAGTCAGTTCAATTTTTTTGTTAAAAATATTTTTTAGTATTTTTTTGCTAATTTGTTTAGGGAATTAAAATGACGCCCGGTCAGGTTATCACAGCCTCTCCTTCATTTCTCAATTGTTTAAACTACCGCACCCGGTTACCGACCGGTAACATGCATTTTTTATGAGTTCTTAACACTATTCAGTAAAAAAAATTAATGCGACTATATTCTTTGCAGCGACTCCTCCCGGACTACAAAAAAATGTTATAACTGATATAGGTCCAGTAAGATTATTTTTTAAACGAATAAACGCGTGGAGAAAGCTTGTAGTACAATCACAATAATATATACTAGTGGTCGACCGTCATTAATTAAATTTTGAAGTTGGAACATTATTGAGATTCTTTTGTCATTATATGGATTTCTCCTGAATCGATTTTACCTGTTTTAATTCGTACACACCGTGATGAAACATATACAGGATGTATCACAGGAAACCGTACATACGGAAAAGTACACAGTACAAATTAGTTAAGATCAGACATTGCTTTGCCCTCTATTCAGAGTTCGTTACCATGGTTTACATAATGATATCTATTCGAGATGGTGTCACAACCTGGATGAACTTAAAGACAAAATCGCCGAGGTATGTTTCAATGTGACTCCTGTAATGTTAGACAAAGTTTTTATAACCGATTAAACCACTGTTTAATCAAAACAGAGGTTTATTTTAACATTTGATTTAATTTTTTATTTTAACTGTTTATTTGGTTTAATTATTACTTAATTGAAAAAATATTTTCTCGATAAAAAATTGTTTCATTAATAAAAATAAATTCATTTAACAATTTATTATTGTTGTTAAATAATGGTTAGTCAGCGTTACCATGGTACCCATTCTCATATTATGTGGTCAAAGTAATCGTTGATCTTAATTAATTTTCACAATGGAGTTTTCCCTATGTTTGGTTTTCTGTGATACACCCTGTATATTGTGTACTTCCCGTCATTAAAACGAAAAGAACGATGTATGTTTCGTCACAATGTGTGCGAATTAACACATTCAAATCGGTACCACACTCTTTTTTTCTTTCCCGTATTTATATGTATATAATATAATACATAGATTAATTTATTTATAAACATTTATTTACAAAAATCATAAATATAGACGTGAAAATAACAATAAACAGAGCTTAAATTTCATGTTTTAAACATATATTCATTTACATGCGTACAAATTAAAAACAAAAGCATAGATAAACAATTTTTAACGTAGATAACACGAATGTTATTTCTATATTATATTATTCTGTGTGTATGTGTCGTGTTTCGAATGTATATAATATTGTGTTACACCTGGCAAATGAGACTTTGGTTGGTACCGAGTAGGGGCAAATCCTCCAATTTAAATACCAAAAGAGCAGGTGCAAAGCAATACAACACGGCAGCTCCATCGCGAGCGGCGAATCAGGGACAAAGAACGACGTGTGCCACAGACTTATACCTATACTGCTTTAAATAATTAAACCCGTTTCCTTTAACGTTGTCGAAAAACGAAAAACTTTTATTCGATTATATTTGTTTTTATTGAAATACATTGACAGGTACCGCAAGTCGATATTCTCGGCTTTCAACGAGTTAATCCATTCTTAATGCTCGTAAAGTGAAAAATCGTAAATGATAAATCGTCTTTATTTTTTTTTATTGGGATTAATGTTAATATTTTTTAATTTGCTGGTATTGTAGGAAAAGAACCCGGGAATTTGTAAAACACGACTAGGCGACAGCAAAGGCATGGTTTTATGTTTTTAGCGCGTGTCTATTGTACGTGGGATTCTTTATTTCCTCGTACCATTCAAACGACTGAATGGATTTTAATGCATGAGGTGTCGTTACTTTCGCCTTAATCCCGAGAGTGTATGTTTGAACATGAAGTATCAAAAAATATATTTTGGATGTCGTGTGTGTAATTTTTTCTTCTAATAAATAAATATAGGTATGAAAAAAAATAGTTAAAAAAGCAAATTTCGAACGCGTTAAAATGCTTGACTATAAAAGGAAGAAATTAATTATTAAAAAAAAAACAATAAACCTGACTGCACGAAAATGAAACTAACCAAAAAGAAGAAAACCTCAACACGCAACACAGACGGGGACCCACTCAAAAACAAAAGAAAGAAGTAGGTTTTCACTTCTGCATGTTGAGTTTTTCCGAAATGTTTTCTTCTTTTTAGTTTTTTTGTGCAGTCCGGTCTAGTTATCACGTGATTTTATGAGTTATGACTTCTTGTTAAATTTGAGGTGTAGATATGGAAATGTTATGCTTTTCCTTATAGCTATATCTCTTATAACCAGCGTTGCCAGTTTTTTTTTTGCCAAGTCGGGATTTTGGAACTCTTTGAGTGAAAACAGCGGGATTCTTTCGTCGAAAGCGGGACATAGTAAAAAAACGTATATAATCAGAAATTTTCAAATACCTATTTATCTTCTTATTTGAATTAAAATTACGTTTACGTGACAATAGATAGCAAAAATAGCCATAGAAAATGTATTTTAATAAAAATATAATATTTTAAATCAGATTTACCCTATCGTTAAATAGTTGTCTTATTCTTCAGAATAAAAAAAAAACAGATATCAAAATCAAAAAAGTTTTATTCATTAGAAAAATATTGCGTTTCAAACAATAGTCAGTGGAGTGAGTGTTGTACAAATTGCAACTTACTATATGAGAATAATTGATTATAAGAATTACTTATTCATAATATTTCTGTGAAGATTTAACTTCTTTTAAAGTTATCCTCGAGTTATCCCCGAAAAGCGGGACTGAGCCTGTCCCGCGCGGGACATTTAATTTTGATTTAAAAATCGGGACGTCTGGCAACGCTGCTTATAACTATCAAACTGAATATTTTTTAATTGGAACTATTATCCTAATTTTATAGTCTTTAAAAATCAATCATGTCACCCCTGTATCATATCTGTTTTTTGCCAACGAATAACGATATTGATAATGATAAGGTATTCCAATTCTTTTGACAAGATGGCCAGATTAGTACCGGCAGGTGTTCCTTTACGGGTGGCTACCTATACTACCTAAACCTATATAATACATACTATATAATATTTATATATAGCATGTGTCTTATAATATGTACATAAGGTAACTTAAGGCGCCTCAACCATAATTTATATAAGAGCAGATGTTTTACGTGAACCAACCACGGCCACCACGTTCGTCCGCTTGAATTTTAAATTTGAAAATCACGTACTCCTCACAACATATTATGTGTAAAATATAACGATACCTCCAGATTCAAACCAGGACTAATATCCATTTTGAATTTACGTGTTTTGGCTAATTTATTATTTTTTTTTATATCAATTTCAATTTGTAGGCGATTAAATCTATAATACCTATATAAAGCTGAAGAGTTTGTTTCGTTGAGCGCACAAAAATTTTTTTGCCCCCTCAGATAAAAAGTATCTACGCCTTTGAGTCCATTTATCGAAGAAGGCGATAGGCTATATAATATCACGCTACGGCCAGTAGGAGCGGAGCATCAATGAAAAATGTTGCAAAATGTAACTCAAAATTTGTCCGTCCGACAAAAACTTGTGAACGGTAACTCCGATCATCATGAAATTTGGACACAAAATTCCTCTCGGTAAACTAAGATGAATGTGCGTACTTATGTACCTTCCCCCATTCGTTCTTTTGCACCCGGGTGAAACCGGGCGGGACCGCTAGTAATTAATATTAAATATAAAATTATCAAGTAGTATGACCTCTTCCAATGCATCAATACAATTAGAAAATTCAAAGTTGAACTCCGTAACAATCGATTCAGAAATCAAAATCAAAAAAGTTTTATTCATTAGAAAAATATGGCGTTTCAAACAATAGTCTGTGGAGTGAGTGTTACAAATTGAAACTTACAATAAGAGAATAATTATTTATAAGAGTTACTTATTCATCGATTTATCCCCGAAAAGCGGGACTGAGCCTGTCCAGCGCGGGACATTTAATTTTGATTTAAAAATCGGGACATCCCGCCAAAATCGGGACGTCTGGCAACGCTGGTATTGCTCGATAGTAAGTTTCAAGATTATTTTGCGTTAATGTATGGCTAGTGAGCACATTATAATTATACAGTATCTAAGCGGAACTAATGAGTTGGCTGAGGAAAGTCAAAGTACTGGAAATGGCTGTTTAGCGGAATTAACTCACCGATACGAAACTGCAAGCTGAATACGCAGATCCTATCATCAACGCCGAGCTGCCCATCCATTTCCTGTACGAATCCATTGAGACAAAATACGTGAAAACAACTATGAAAGTTAGGAATATTTCAATTCCAAATCTTTCCCAAGGCGCAACATTAGCCGTCATTGCAATAGCAGCCGATAGATTACTTTGAAAAGCGGGCATCGTTACTCTGAAAAAGAGAAAATCAAATTGTAAATCTGCTATACTTATTTAATATATATTATAGAAGTGTCCAAACTCCACCCTTCGGATTAATATTTTGTCTAATTCCCTTTGGGCACAGATGAATAAGTCTTGGGGACGAGACTGTCTCATGGTACACTATTGGACAAAAGTAAAGCGACAAACATTATTAGGTGGCTTTAAACGAATATTTTCGAATGCCTGTAAAATAGCGGCCCACAGTAGAATTTTCCCCGGCCCGCGAAACATTTTATAAATGATTAGTAAAAGCAAAAATATTACTGTTTGCCAATATAAATTGGCGCATAAAAAATATTTTAGAAAAATAGTAAATAATGTTTAAAAACTTGAAATTGTTGTTTCAAAAAAACTATACTTAAAATTAGAAAAAGAAATTGTTTGGCCCACGGTCAAATTTTCATCCACAATGTGGCCCGAGGATCAAATTTTGCCCACCCCTAAAAGGTTGAAACAATCCAAGTGCAGGCTTTTACGGCCAGTGTTCCAAATCTTCTTGGTTTCCGGGCTTATAGGCCGTGGTCTATTGGTATTTTTATCACGGCCTACAAGAAACCAAAAAGATTTGAGAAAAACAATTGTTTGGCTAGTATATCAATTTTATTTGAAAATGACAATGCATCAACATTTTGAAAGCGAGAAAAGTGAAGCAACATTTTGGATAAGATATTTAGCTGGGGTTTTTCGCTTTTCGTTCGAAGTAACGCATCGAATTTATTATAAACAAAGAGGAGTAGGAAATTGAGATTTAAATTATCGATTAAAAATAAAACATGGGAAAAGAAATTGGTACTTCCAATAAAAGTGAGCCAATGTTTCGTAATAGAGCTGTAACAAACCGTATGTATTCGTTACTGAGTAACGGGTACATCATCTGACTCGAAGTACCGAATCGTTACTTACAAATTCATTTCGTTACTCGCATCTGTCGTATCGAACTGACATGGAGTCAGTTCGACTCGTTTGATGCGGTTATACGTTATTACGTTATACGAACGAAGTCATATCGTATCACGATGCGACGCGCCTCGATGGGATGGGTACATGCTTGATGCCAGAGAGCATACACTTCTTGATGCTGTTATACACGATTGTATGTCGTATGAAAAGCAACGAGTAAGGTAACGATACGAAAGTAACGGGTACTGGTTCTTGAAGTAACGAATACATACGGGTACACAATTTCTCGTTACTTTTACAGCTCTATTTCGTAATTTGCCTTATAAGTGATTTGGAACTTTTGTCCAGTAGTGTATATATAGTGCAGTAAAAAATGAATCATATACTTTTTATTGTTGTGTTATCGATACGTGGCATAATACTTCTTGTAGTTCCCTATGGAACAGTCGCGTGTTTTTATAATCTCATTTTTATTGAACTTGAGAGTTCGTTTATTTTCACATGGGAAAACTCCATGTGAAAATATCTTCCCTACTATCGATTAACAGATAAAAAGAATCGGTTTTCTTTACCAAAATTACGGTTTGTGAAAACTTATACTAATCGTGTTGCGTTTCAAGACATTATCGTTAGTGCCGGACATGGAATACTTAAATTGACGCAGGGTACATCATTTACTCTTAAGAACCATCTGTTGATTCGTCTGCATTCTGTGGTTTAGGGCTGAACTTACCACAATTCAAAATGAATCTAACGTGATGTACCCACAGCAGCGTTGCCAGACGTCCCGGTTTTTAAATCAAAATTAAATTTCCCGCGCGGGACAGGCTCAGTCCCGCTTTTCGGGGATAACTTCTAAAGAAGTTAAATCATCACAGAAATATCATGAATAAGTAATTCTTATAAATAATTATTCTCTTATTGACGATAGGGTAAATCTGATTTAAAATACCATATTTTTATTAAAATTCATTTTCTATTGCTATTTTTGCTATCTATTGTCACGTAAACGTAATTTTAATTCAAATAAAAAGATAAATAGGTATTTGAAAACTTCTGATTATATACGTTTTTTTACTATGTCCCGCTTTCGACGAAAGAATCCCGCTGTTTTCACTCAAAGAGTTCCAAAATCCCGACTTGGTAAAAAAAAAACTGGCAACGCTGACCCACAGTATTTAATGTTTGGAACGCGTGGTAAAAATTAGATGTGTATATTTATATATTTATAGCCAAAAAAAAAAACCGCTTATGTCGATTTTTTCTAGCTAGTTTTGCTATCTCTTCAGATCGACTTTTCAATGATATGTTGTCTAAAAACTGTTCCTTCCTTTATATATTATTTATATACACTCTTTTAAACTGCATTTCAAAAAAAAGCTTATTCGTTCTTCAGTGGGTGTTCCACGGATAAAAACATTCTGACAAAGACGACAATAACGCGGGTGAAGTCGCGCCTGAAGAATGAGTCTAATGCGTAATGAATATTTGAAATATCTATTAGCTGTCAAGTGTCTATTATTGACAATAATCCAACAGTGAGTAAAACCGCCATCCAACGATCCAGCCCTGGTAATAATTAAAATAAAAATTTAAAGCTATTTTTTAACATATACGAAACCATTTGATATGTGACCATTTGTTCGCTGATTATCACAATTGTTCTTTCTAAAGTAGTTCGCAGGGACTGTTGTCACTGAGACCGCAATTGAGGGAGAGGCGAATGAAGAAGAGTGGCGATGTCCCTATGACGCCAGGAGGGGGAGAGGGGATGAGTAGTGAGGGTGTGCGTGGTGAGTGTTGCGACTGAATCAAATCACACATGTGTTACTTCACACATAAACACACCGACGGATTCAGAAAGACGGAGAGACAAAGACAGAACAGGCCAGATGTTGCGCATATGTGAAGTGTACGAATATCACATACGCACATTTTAAATATTGCGTTTACACTGACTATATTATGTTGTACTTATACTTATGCTGTGCTATATTTATGTTCTATGTATCTTGCCATAAAACACACGTATCCCAAAGCTATAACGTAAGAGGGACAAGATTTGTCGAAGGTTCGAAGGGTGTCAATTCAAAATGCAGATTTTAAAGTTACAGATGGATCATTTTATCCGAATGGATTTGAAACAGAGACCGAATTCTCATGAAAATATAGTTTGATTGTAATCTTTACGAAAAGAGACTGTTATTTTACACTAACCAACTAAAGAAGTAAAAGCACACACAAAACACACGCATACTCTATAATCAACGTTTCTCATGGTTTGATCCCTAGGACGCTTTTCTTTGCAGCGTTTTGTAACACGTGCAATTTCATGAATCGATTTTACCTCAAAAATATGAAATTTCATGTTCGAAAATTTTTATTTTCGCTTACAACCGTCCCCTTGTTGTAATCGCGTTATAATATAATATAACCTATATAATTGTGAAAGTTGGGCTATGTTTAGGGTTGCCATTCGTCCGGATTTCCCCGGATTTGTCCTCTTTTTAAGGGCGTCCGGGGAGCGTCCAGGCGGAGTTTTGTTTACAGTCCCGATTTTAATTTGATTAGATACTTCTTTTTTATCAGGAAACGATAGTTTAATTTTGTTTCTTTAATTCGAAAAGACTTATTTTTCCTTATTGGAATAAAGAAAGTAGAGTTATTGTTTATTTTCTATTTTTATTTTTATACCGCTCTTTAATTTAATTATCAAAGAGAATAGAGATATAATTACATGAAAGCTTGTAAAATTCCATAGATGGCGAAACATTAAGGTATTATTTAATTTCATCAGTAAAATAAGAATTTTTCTTGGCAGTTATGTCCGGGTTTTGAGTTTAAAAATCCGGTTTTTTTTAGCTTCTTGTCTTAGTTTATTGACTGTACAGATGGCAACCCTAGCTATGTTATACTGAAATAAGGGTGTAAATTGGTTTAATAGAGATACTGATGACAGTCTATCTCGATTGAGGTACTCGGGTTTTGAAGTAACAGAATTACAGAGTACAGACATCTATTAGTATTCTTAACAGTACTATATTATAAGATAGGGTAATTATTACAAACATATTCAAGAGCCTGATCGGTTTTCCCAAGTGTCTCTCTTATAGCCACTTGTATCAGTCGCTTAACAAGTTAACATTTAATCGTAAATATTTGTCTACTACAGCAAATCTGTCAAAATGCAAGTTTAACTTTAAACACATTCTGTTAAATAATAACGAGTACAGGGTATACATTCTGAAAAAACAGTGAAAGCTTAAAGTGATCATGGGAAGTCAGGGAATTTACAAAAAATCAAATTCAAATTCAAATTTCTAGCCATTTGTAAAATTCAAGATGTAAGTAGAGTAGGCATTGGCTGGACTTCGCCAAATAAAGATTTATTCTATAATTCTATATCCTCACGCATGTCTCAAAGGACCAGGCTTGATATTTTTTCCAAAGAGACAACCTAATATTTATTAAAACTTGAATCGATTTGAGCGTAAGTTATATAGATAATACGGTTGGTCGTCATTGATTTGTAACAATATAGTATTAGACTAGATTGAATAACTAAGTAACGTAAAACTACGTAGAAAATTCGATCAGGAAAATCAAATTGTATGGTCAGGGAGTCAGAAATGTTTTTTCTCTAAAACCGGTCGCTTATTAAGTTTTATTATTTTGATATTTTGGGAAAGAATTGTTTATTTTGAGTGCAAACTCTTAAAATTACAAGACAGACTTTTTTTTATAAAACTGATTTATTTTACTCTCACTTACGCAGTTTGTAAACGTATGCCTGTAAATATTACGGGGGAGAATAAAAAGTGGTATACTTTAAAGAAACGGAAGTCTCTTTCCATCCCTCTATGAAAAAAAGACATACGAATTTTGTACAAAGAAATGGGTCTCGAACTGCATGTGTGCTTGCTGCTACCCTCACATTCTTATACACAAAACCAGGTGGTTTTACCCTGCCCGGTGTTCAATGCTTGCCCACTATCTCTTGTGTACTACTTATACCTCTGCACTTGTGATAAACAGGGACGAACTACAGTTAAAATATAGACTTCAGTAATTGAAAACGTTTATGACCATGTAAATCAACAGCTGCCCATTTGTAACATATACTTTTGTCTAAGAGCCTTTACCCCCTAACAAAGTACTGATACCCGATATATGTTACTTTACATTGCCAACTTTCAAGAAAATAAATGTTATTGTTGTTATAAATCTTCGAGGGAATAATTTCTCGAGAACTTTTGAAGAATTCTTGTTACCGTAGTTTTATAAATGGTAACAGAACCAGTACCATCGCGAAGTAACGTAAAATATTGTTGTTGTTAAAAAATGATAAAATATATTATCTTCATACCTCGATCGAAAGTTTGACATTTATTCCCTGTTATTTATTATATTAAATGAAAGCGGTAACCCTAGTTACGAGTATAAATACGCATGAGAAATTTTTTCCTCCCGCCGTTCTCACTAGGAATAAATGTCAATCTTTCGTCCCTGCTGACGAAAGTACGTACTTTCGAGCGGATATGAAGAAAAATCGTATACACCACACGGGCCTTAAAAGTTGAAATCTCGGCCTGTTCTTAGTAATCCGTATTAAAAATTACATACTAATATATCAGGCCTGGGCAAATGGCGGCCCGCAGTAGACTTTTGTCCGGCCCGCGAAGCATTTTAGAAATATAAGAGCGAAAATAGTTTGCCAATAATTTGGCGCATAAAAATTTTTTCGAAAAATAGTAAATAGCAAGGGCCACAACAGACGAAAAAAGACTTTTTTGTTGCGGAAATGAAAGGACTTTTTTTTTGCTCTTCAAAATTTTCGTTGTGTTTTTGTTGCGGAAATGAGACCTTTTTTGTTTGCTCTCTAAATTTTTGGTCCACGGCCATAATTTCATCAGCAATGTGGCCCGACGACCAAAAGATTTGCCCGCCCCTGCTATATGTCATTTATACGAAAACTGATTTGCCTCATGTAAAATGCAGCAGCTGGCGTATTATTTTGTTTGTTTGCACACTCATTACGGTCCTGTCTTTATGTGTTGCAGCTGTTTTCATACAAAAGACGATCATTCAGCTCTTCTTTACCAATCTCTTAACATCCCTAAGTATTGTATAATATATCGTAACTTTATAAAATTCCGAAAATTCTTTTTTCATAAATCATAATCAACACATTGAAAATTTTTCTAAATACTCATATTGAAAAAATAAATAATTAACTTTTAATATATAGGAACACTTATTTTACGACGATTGTTCCGGACACAAAGTCCCTCCTCAGGAATATTGACATACAGAAATAATTTTGTAGAATTTTTAATGATTCTTATTTTCTGATATTAATCACGTTCTACCGTTAGTGTCGAGTAAAAAATCAGTGCAAATTATAAATTTTTAATGTTTTGCGTCATCTATCATTGCGTCATCACTTATTTTACTGAACATTCGGTATAATTCCTGTATATTTTTTCCTCTCCATTAATTGTATTGAATTTCAAAAATTTACCTTAAATTTTATTGTACTGTATTTTACATCGGTATTATATTTAAACTGCACCACTAGTTAGCGACTCAGGTAAAAATACCGTAAAATTTCGTTAACCGAACCAATTGTTCGGACTAACAGAAGTTTTATATCTTGCCGAATATTCGCAAACGAAACCAAACATATTTTAGTTTTTTTGGAGATAAAGTCAGTCAAAATTTAAAGAGTGAGTCCATACATTGTTTCATTGCTTTGCCGCTTCATTAAGCGAACCATACTATATACTCAACACTGTGATTTTGATTTAACAATGTTAATTGGACCTCGCTGATAATCTTAGTTGTTTAGCATCTATAACTACAATTTTTTTCTACAATTGATACCTATGACCTAGAGCGTATTTTTTACCTGGCTAGGGGTTAATGTTCACCTCAAGCAGCGAATTTAAAGACACCATCAAGCGCCGCTAGTTAAAGATTGTGCAGTGTAAAATCTATAATATTTTTTTACTATAATATGTATTTAGCCCAACAAACGGCTGAGCTAAATATATGAAAGATAATCCCAACAAACAAAAGAACTAATTTCTTAGAATGTTTGTTACGCATGATGCCGACTACAAAGCAACAAAATAACAAACAAGTACTGTTTATTGCTTAATGATGACGTATTGTTGTCGTTATTTAGAGTGGGTGTGTCGTTATTTTGAGTGTATCATTGTATGAGCAACAAGGTAAACCAACTAGAGTTAAGTAATTTCGACGTTTTAAGGAGTTTGTCGTTATATCGAGTGACGTTAAATGGAGTTTACACTGTATTTGTTTTGATGAAAAATTTTTAAATATATTTAACAGTGTCTGATTTGTAAATATTATTCATAAAATTACTGAACATTTTCATTTTGTAAAAAAAGAGCGTAATTGTGCATTATAAATTAACAGAAATATTTGAAAACAGCTAATTTATTTCATTAAAGTTGTCGTCATTATTAGTATGCATAGTAGCGCTAGTGTATCTTGAACGAGACAATTAATAACAATTAGTTTAAACGAACAAAACACTATAAACATGGATGTGTCCAGCTAAAGTTATATTGGTCACATTCTCATGACCTCTGATTTAATTCGGGGTACTTGAATGTGCGAGAAGATAATTGTAATTCACTGTACGTTTTTTTGTATAATATACAAGCTGTCGTTGAAACAATTACTAATGGTAGATTCAAATATAAATTCGTTTCGTGTTTGTATTCAAAAATTATTATTTACGGTTGCGAGTCATCAGGGTAGACAAAATATCTGGCGCCTGCATCGTAACAATACAATTGTCAATAAATAAAATAGACACTTTTGTTTAATAAATACAGAATGATTGTTACCCGTAAAGTAGCGCTGCTCCGGCTATAGCGCCACCACATTGGGCTATCATAAACATCAAAGCTCGAATTGCCGACACGTTTTTGGTGACCAGCATCGCTAAAGTCACAGCAGGATTCACATGGGCCCCTATAGGGAAGAAAAATACAAATATATTCACTGGTTTCTGGAAATCGACAAAGGTAACGTAATGTAAGTTTTATAATTACCAGAAATATGTCCAAAACATTGCGTTAATGTCGTCATGCAAAATCCAGCCGAGAGAGCAGTAGCAAGTAAAATTGATGATGGGGATGCTATCCCACCAACACCGGCCGCTGCCCCACAAACAATGAAAACGTAAAAGAATGAAGCTAAACACTCGGATATTATAGATCGCCAAAATTCCAAAGAGCGAATTTCAACTTTCATTTGAGGATTCCGTTTTATGCCATAATCTAGACAATTACTGTTCGTTCTACGTATGTCATCTAATTTTTCAAATAAATTCACTAAATGATATTCTAATGTTTTTGTATCGGTGGGGATATTTAAAATTTCTTCTGTCATTTTCGTTTTTTTTTTGCGCGCACTTTAATAACGAATAATTCACAATTTTTTTTAAATAACGGTATCGTATTTTAATTTAAAATCAGTTTTCAGACAGTCATTCATTTTTTTATTGTTGTGATCACTTGATAAATAATTCTGTTAATATAATATTCATAACTTAATTGACGGAGCGCGCTATAAATTAGGCTCTGCGCAACTGTCGCTGTAACTAAATAACAACTGAACACCGAAAGAGCTGCAGCTACGGACTATGGCCAGTACAGCTACTACCCTGTCTGTTTTGGTCTGAGCAGTGGATGATCACTGACTGTAGCGATGAGACCAGTTGGTTGCTCTGTGAAATTGTGGTGACTCTGCGTTTGATAATTGTCCCAATTGAAATAGGTACGGATTATCAGCGACTGTCAAACAATTCAAATTGTTGTTTAGAGTGTTATTTATTTGAAATTAGAAAACTTTTTTGTAGTTAAATCGACTCAGTGGTTTTTGAGCGGACTTAAAAAAAATAGTTTTTTTTATGTATGTAAGTTACTTCATATCTCCTACATTTTGAATCGAATTATTCTTTTTCGGTTTTTAAAAATGCAGGAGATTTAGGTGACATAATTAAAAAACTAACTTTTTGAAGTCGGTGTAATACTGACTGATTTAAATACAAATTATATGGGACCATTACGTGAATATTCTGAACTCAACGGCGTCAAAATTATTAAAATCTGTTACTTACTCGAAAAGAGTTATAGCTAAAATATACATGTAGAATTGATAACCTCCTTTTTTAAGTCTGTTAAAAACGTTTGAAATAAATAGTCTTTTCTTGCAACACAATTATATATTGTCAACTTTAGTAATTATACATTTCATAACAAAACTAGATAAGTATTTAACGTGTTATCTGTTAAGGTTGTTTGCATATGGTGGGAGTAAAGGTGCTAATACGTAATATAGATTGCTTTATTTTTTGTTATTTTTTTACCTGAGTTTGAAATTAACAATTTATTAATAGTTGTTCTTCACTTATAATACCCTTTTTCAATAATTTTCAAGTAAAAGTTTGGTCAGGATTTTCAGAAAATATGTAAAATATTGCATTGGGTGTTCATTTTATTGTGTAAATCGTGCAACACGACTTAGTTATCTAAAGGTGTATTTTATTTGTTCAATGTTTTTTATAAGAACAAAAAATGTGCCGAAAGCGCAATTTTAACACTATTCACAGATTGGTATATGAGAAATGCTATTTGGGTTGCATAATTTTGTAATGCGGGTTTTACACGATACATTGGCCACTTTGTTCATCAGAAATCGTGCATCAATAACAGTTTATTTCTTTTAAATATTACTACAATTACGGCAATGTCCAATCTTGAATTGTACAAAATAATTGAGAAAATATTAAAAACGTTTATTTTTGCCGCACCTTTGCTTCCACCACGCACGATCAAGCTTTAAGATATTTTACCAACATTCTAATAATAAAATATTAAACAATTAATAAATAAATCTAAATTAACGTAATATTGCAACAATTTATGTAATACTGTAGGCAAATTTGCTACTCTTTGCACTAACATAATGTAATTTGTCAGTTTGTTAGCATATTTCCAAAATAGTTTGTAGTGGATTTCGACCTAAGTAATTTCAAACTTAAAGAAATGACTATGCAATATTCATTATGCAGTTATTAAATATTCGCGATAGCCATACAATAACTATCAAAAAATAGTTCAATAATTAATTAATGTATCGATATGAAAGATAATCCCATTCGAAATTTTTAACAGTAGAAATATTACGTCAGATATGAATTACAAATGCAAACGAAGTAGATATACTTTCTTAAGAAATCTGTTTATATAATTTATTCGTGATAAATAATTTAATAAAATCAAATTTAATTACATGGTTATGATTTATCATAAAATAACTGAAATTCCAATGAAGTTAAAACAGACCAAAAATAATAAACACGGTCAAAAATAATCTAACCACATTTTAGGTTGTACATTCAGTCATGCGCACAGATTGTAACTTATTTGTATTTTTTTAATTTGGATTAATAACGCTCATGAAGTATTTGCTCATGTTTGTTTCCTCATTATGTAACTATAAATTAACTTTATATATTTGAACAATACACCTTCACGAATAATAATACAAAACTTGAGCTGCGATTGTTGGAAATTATTTCTTTCTCTTAATTATTATGACAATCAATTTTTAATGTAACTATTCGATTTACAATTGTTACCGAAATTTCGCAATAATGAAATCTGTTTTATTCGAAAAACAGAAAGTTCGATCAGTGCCTTATCTAGAAGTTGTGGCGTCCCTGACGAAAGAAGGATTTGGCATCCTTGGCGAAAGGAGGACTTGGCGCCCCCTCGTTTTAAAATTCATACAAGGCAGAAAGACTAGAACTATTTAAAAAAAAGATAAAACAGCGTAATTTTTACAAACGATATTAAAATGTTATTTGAAAATTGCATTTTTGCAACAATATTTATACTACTGTGTCACCCGATGACGCCCCTTTGCTTCCGCCAACCCCCAGATACGACACTGAGATGGATTTGATCTTATATTTATTTAATTAATTACTTTATTGCTAATATTTGTTTGCCTAGATCATATTTTATAATATTTATAAACTTACATTAGTTTATACAGATACATAACTAGGTACTGACAATCTAATCTAGTGTTTTAGGCAGGGAAAAAAGTTCACAACCTTTAATATTTAACATATTAATATATACTATGGAATTAAATATGCTGTAACAAATTCAAACAATTTTAATATTAACTATTTTTGTTGTGTTCAGCAGGAATAATTTGAATGTGTAAATAACAATTAATAAATATTCTTTACAGAAAATAATTAGATATAAGACAGCGGAGGTCCCAATATAAACAGATTTTCGTATAAATAGATAATATTGCTCTATCTCATTTTAGAAATAATATTATAAATGTTATATTTTGTGCACATTGCTATCGAAATAGCAGTTCAAATCACAAGGGTTTCCCTACACTAATGGAAGTTGCATATACTAATTCATATGAGACAAATTAATGATTCTACGTGATAGGTACAGCTTTTTATGATATATATATATATATAGCCTTACACATATAAATGCAGATAATACTGATGAATTCCAATTCAATCTTACGTATATACAATCGAAACCTTAAATACATTTCATTAAACGCATCAGAATGAAATAAATAACAAATATGGATTAAAATCGTAAATAGAATCAAACTATATATCACAGAATTTTTTTTATACATTGAGAATAAAAAATATATATTTTTTACATAAATTACATGCACACAAGACAATATCTACACGTAAAATAAAATCGTAAATATAAACGAGCAGAAGTGAACAAAAAATGATAAAAGAGGTAGAGCAATTGAGTTTTGTAAAATTTCAACTTGCACAGCTGCATAACTGATTTGGTAGAGGTTAAGGAATGATCGAACTAAGAAAAGCCGGATCGACCGAAGCTACTTTAGCTGTAAGAAAGGCATGCATACAAAACAACAGACTTTGTAAGTTCGCGCATTCTAATTCTTTTGTTTCGATAGTTTTTAGATCATTATCTTGAAAATGAAGTTTCATTTTTGAATTGGCATCGTCGGATGATCCCCGTAACTGAGAAAACTTATACTGCCACACGGGGGCACTTGAATCCATTTCATGTAATTTAAAGCCGAAATTCCAATCCAAAGTTAACCCCCATGTTTTTCCATTACTGCTCACAGTAAATGTTGTTTTCTGAAAGGATAATTTTTCATGTATCTAAAACAATTTAAAATCAATGGTTTAATTTCCATTTATACTTACACCCAATTTCATGACAGCTGTACAAACAGAACACTGCCAAGCGTTTTCTATCCTAAGAAGCTCTTGTCGGGTCTCAACGGACAAATATCGTGATTCTTGACCGGATGTTTGGATAAGAAAACAGTGTTGTCGTTCGTCTACATTTTCAGATTCCTTCACAACGCGAAACATTGTTTGATATACCTTATATACTATATTGCATTTAGACCAATCAGATATATTTAACTGAAATAAAATGAATCATAATTTATTTTCGATCAATTTTTCAATCGCATATTGTAAAACTTACTGGAGGCGTATCGAAAAGTAATAAATCGGTTCCTTTTAATGTCAAAAAACGCGGTTTATAACTTTGCCATGGTTGTTTGTTTGTAAGGACACTTTCATTTACCCATCCCATGTATTCAATTCTATCTGATACACTAAAATTTCTGTTATAAAGTTTCATCTGAAATTAAATTAATAAATATAAAACGCAATTATATTGCACGTTTCAAACATTTACAACAAACATTTATACGATGTAAAAGATACCTGTAGATGCGTTAAACTAACAATATTATCGGTAATGTATTTCAGCCATTGTGATAAAATAGCAGAATCGTCGCAGTGTATTATGCCGGTACTTGCTCCGTTAAGGCCTCTCACTTCAAAAGCATTGGGTCGTAATTTATCAGTTCCAAATATGTATCTAGTAACATATGCCATCATCAGAGGCAAAGTTACAATATCTACCCATTTATTTTTTTCATCTAAATCAGATTGACCCGAACTAGGACTACAATTTTCTGAACTGCTTTCACAATTCATTGCATTAGTATTCGCTTCCTTATTTACTAAAAAAATAAATGTAATGTAAATTTCAGTACGACAATAATATTATAATACTGTTGTTTGAATGAATATATTACATTGCTTTTGTAGAAACGGAGTAGCCGCCCGATAATGTTTGACGGTTAATACAACTAAATCTCCAGCGTTATGTAATATGTTGACGGCATCATCATGAGGACAAGCTGTTATATATTCACCGTTTACTTTAATAATTGCGTCACCGACAAATAATTCCTCAGATTGGTCTGCGGCCTGTCCTTCGTATATTCGAGAAATTAATATAGGTAATTTATGTTCGGCACCACCTTTAATACTAAGACCTAATCCACCGACTTTTTGTCTTCGAATCTGTACCATGCGTTCCTAAAGAAACAATTAGCAATTTTAGAATTAAAAAGATAAATAAAATATATATCTAAACAACATTTACGGCTTCGATATAATCTAAGATCTTAGATACCTTTGAATCAAGAGGTCTACAAGGTTTGGATTTCTTTTCGTTGTCCGTGACAGGAACTTCTTTTTGAAGTCTTAACACTTCCATAGACAAATGAAGTCTAATTGGTTGTGGACGACTTTTTCCATCACTTACTGCAACCATACCAGTCCGTACTTTTAATTTCTGATTTTGATCTATCTCTTCCTCGATTGGAGTTGTCATTCTGATTGCATTGATCTTCATTTTGTTGTGATTATTATTTTGGGGAGCCAGAATGATTCCTTTTATTTAAATTTGAAAAAAAAGATAATTTCAAAAATTATAAACAATCACTGTTTATTTATTTTGTTCATAATATTAAACTAAGGTGTAATTTAATTGAAATGTATTATTTCATTGAATTATTTAATTGTATCCCGCGTATGCAAATTATATAAACTATTCATTAATATTTTTACTTGTAGATCACACAATGTTGTTTATTAGGTATTTTATTTTAAAACACAGTTTCCGTCGTTATTTCAACAATGTGTATTCGAGGTCTAAATCAAATGTGTGGTTTGCAGCAATCCAGGGATATGGGGTGAGATCATGGTGAGATATTACAAACATGACGTCATAATTAAATGCATGAAATCGTGCGGATATTAATCTCTTAAAATGATAAAGAAAAACAGCCCATTTAATACAAAAACTTTATACGGATTCGTTTAAAACTTTAAGGACGTTAATAATATATGATTTTAATTCAGTAATTGCTGTATTGTCAGGTACTGTCACACTGGTTTCAAAATCAACTCAGTGATTTCAAACATGTTTCGTGGTTGAATCTTGACACACATTCGTGGACTTACCTATACAATAGTTTTAGCACCGTCATTATGAAGCTTTTGTATTTCTGTGTATAAACATTAAATAACAGAATAATTTAAAGATGTTTTCGATAAATGATCATATTATTTGTTTAATTTAATACGAAATTGTGTCAAGATCAAGAACAAACCTTTTACTTCAAGCTTATATAGGCTGTGAAGTTGTATGCTATTTAAAATTATTTCGTCTGGACAATCAATAAGTAATATATTGTGACGTTGTGTGTCATCTAGGCATTTAAAAATTTATGTTTTGTTTTGCATGTATCTAAACCACAACTTATTTCGTTAATAGATTAACATATGTGTAACCATATTTTTCTTTAAATTAACGAGCAATTCAACAGACAAAAATAATTCTAAAATGAAAAAATCGTACGTGCAATTATAATAATTTTTGTTTGTTGAATTGGTCGCTAATTGAAAGGAAAAAAATATTTATTTTATGTTTTCTTAAATTTGAAATAAGTATTTTTGTGTTTACTTAGTATTATTGGGAAATAAAAAATAAATTCACAGTTCCATCACCAAATTTATTTTCTGCAATGTACGTTCAATATAAAAATAGATAATTACTTGTAACAAAACAAAATTTTGCACAAATTTTCAATATACAGTTACTAAATTACATATACAACTATATAATATATAAAAAATAAGTACATGTCGCTTACAACTGCATTTTTATTAAAAGAAATTTCGTTGCTATGTTATAAGAATGCAATGATTTGAGTAAGTGTCTAATTTTAAATAATTTTTATGATACAATCTACATTGAAATGAAAGTTTTAAACTATGTTTTTATATTATAAGAAACATCGAATGAAACAATAGTGGTAGTTAATGTAAAAACTTATTTTAATCAAATTTTAAATCGATCGTCAGTAAAACCTTAGAGACTTTTAAATACATTCGCAATTCAAAAACAATTTTGAAAACTACTATACATTAGTCGTTTTGTTATAGAATTGCGAGGGTATTTATATAAAAAAACTGAATTAAATGACAGTATTGCTTCAAAAATTATATATTATCGATTATAAAAAGCAATAAATGCAAAAATTCTTAAATAAGTTTAGCCAATTTTGCATAAGTAATATGATGTTGAAAAAGAAGAAGTTTTTTTTCAACGCATCAAATTATTCCCTTAAAGCTTATATTAAAACATCACTGCTAACGAATAATTTTCTTTAAGTAGCTTCTCTATCTATATTTACTAAATGGTAACATTTTATTATAAAAAAAACCTATTGGCCACTTATTTATTTACAAATTAATAATTGCAATTGCGGAAAATTAAATTGTTAATAGTGATATAATAATATATATTATTAATTATATACATGTCAATTTTAGACGAATTTTCTATATAGTGAGGTATTTGACCTTCTCACAGTATTTATTTCAAATAAAAAATGGCGTCTATATAAACATAAAGAATTTTAGATTTATGCAAACTAACGCCTTTAACCCGGCGCACACGTGCTACTTTTTGTATCGAAAACGCACTATTTAGCAACTTTATCGATATTGCATTGCGATCACTTAACCTACTCGAAATTTTTCGTTTGATCGCGCGATTTGGCAGTCGTGATACAAAAAGTAGCCGTTCAATGTCGTTGATCTGAAAGTGAAGAATGATAATAATTAGAAATTATACACCGTACCCACACAGTTGATCGTGAGACGTGAATTAATAACGAAACTGACACAATATCTGCATATATATAGCAATTAGCACCTATTTTTAACCGTTGACCAAAATTTTGGCTCATTCTACTTTCATAAATATCAAAAATTGAAAAATAATGCAAGTCACATTTCTATTTTCAATAACACAAATCTCGACTAGCAAGTTCATACGTAGAGCATGCAGATATTTTAAATATTATCCCTGGTAATAGTTGCTCTTTTCCTTTTGTTTTAAATAAAACAAAAAAAAAAAAAGAATAAAACAAAGTAAATCTTCATATGAGCGTTACAAATAAAAAATTAAAGGGGATAATATTAATAAAAACTGTTTGCTTTAAGTGTAAAAATATACAATGAATATTATTAATCCCATTCACCGATGTACATTGTTCGAGGTTCAGATGGTATATATCCTCGAGTTGGAATTGGTAACCGGCCATAAATTTGGTTATAAGGCGATTCATTGTTATCTGAACCTGGAAATAAATTAAAAATAATGGTTAATGAAACACTTCAAACGTCTATCGATTAGTTTCCAATAAAAAATATACCTACAGCTAACAGAAAGAAAGCTAGAATTCGTCAATAATTAATACTACTTTACCAGAAAATTCTATAAATGGTTTAGCAATGTCATCTATCATTGACATCCCATTAAAATAACCATGCTTTTATTTTAAATTGTTCAGAGTATCTGCATTGAAAGTTGACACAGAATACTTGATCGAATAGTCAAGGATGAGAAATAGAAAATTTTTACTAGGGATGCTCAACATTTTTAAAACATCGATGTAAAACTTCGATATTTTCCAACAATAAAGTATTTGTTTTTAATGTCTATTTGATTAAATATTTAAAATTAATTTAAGCAAATCATGTTTTTAGGCAAATCTCAAGTCTGAAAGAGACTAATGTTGACTCGTTGAGTTTCAGGTAGTTGTTGAAAAAAATAACATCGATGTAAATATTAAAAAAATCAAAAGCAGAGAATCCCTAGTTTTCATGTAATTTACATTACATACTTAATGTTGAAAGAGAGAGAGAGATTGTGAATTATAGACGCTCAACAGCTGAGGTCATCAGTGTCACTTAATGTTGAACATCTAATACATACAGGTCTACAATCATGCACATAAAAAACGAATACGTAATATAAAGTTATGTAATAAAACCGAAAAACTATAGAACCGGAATAACTTTAGAATATAAGTACTAATGTGTAAAAAATATTAAGAAGAAACTTGTTTTTTAAATCTTCTTGGTTTAATGGTATTTTTACGTGACATTTTCAAAGACGGTGTGCTAATAGACGAGGTATCCTCCTTGGAGACTTACAATCAGTGCCGTAGCTAGGATTCATTGGCATCCATGGCAAGATTTTGATTTTGCGCCTTCAAAATTTCGTTGGTTGAATCATAATCACATTGCTGATTGCGCCGCCTTTGAAAATGTCTACCGCAGTTGTAGACTAAACGTTTCTACAAGCCCGGAAACCAAGAAGATTTGACCGTGAAAGCCTACACACTTGAATAAGAAACGTGATTGTCTTTTCGTTTTTAAGATACGTACTTTTTATTGTAAATCGTATTCAAAAAGCGAATTTTCTAATGTGCGTGTAAATTTTGTAACCAAGATACCAACTAGAAAATATAGTGATTTACAGTAATCTTCTGTAACTAAACTACATACTACAAAAATTTTAAAACATTATAGAGATTACAATACTAGAACCCCGGAAAAAACTAAATGTTCCTCAATTCAATAAATTTCAATAATTTTACCCGATGGTTTAATTTGTCGATTCAGTTATAGCGGTGACTAAATGAGTGTCTAGATTTTGGCTGTTGCAAGTGACGGTTGTTACTCTGGTGCATAACTGATTGACTACTATACACACCGATACCGTTTTCGAAAGATCGAGCGTGCCACATGACGGGCTGATGATATATAGGCATTGGTGCTACTGAATGTCGTTGCATCGAATGAGCTGCGAGTGATGGTGGTGGAGGGAAACGTTCTGCCGGTTGAGGTGGAAGCTCCTTTGATTTTGACTTAACAAAATTGGGCACCCTGGCACGTAGACCACAGTAATAAGGGTCATCTGTATACATAAAAAAAAGAAATAATTAAAAGTTTCCAAACGCGAAACCATCCAAAATGACTTTGAAATGTTGAACTCACCATATTTTTTATTTTTCGATTTGTCTTTCCCTCTCGATGAAGGGAATGGTTTTAATCTACTAGTTTCATCTTCAATGTCATCGTAATCGGGCTGAAATTAAATAATTTATATTGATAAATATGTGTCAGTTACCGTGGAATTAAGGCAAAATTATACATACTTTAGGAATATCATGTGGAGGATACATATTTTCACGGGGCGGTAATTTCGGAGGCTTTTCACTTCTTCTATTGGCTAGTTGTTGCGTTTGCATCAGTAGCTGTTCTCTAGTGGCTGCAACAATGCCGCTGGCACCTCCGACAGCCCCTCCGTTGGCTCCCGTTCCGAATCCAGAACTACCGCTCGAACCACCCCCGTTACCCGCAACGCTGTACGGATCTTCATCCGGAATTGGAATGCGCGGTCTATTCTTTATATCCATTACCCGTTGCACGGGCGGTAATTTCGATTTGAGCATGTCCATAGCAACTACGTTTATGATTAGTACCCAAATTGGACAATCGAGTAAGTTGGGTTCAGCCTTTACAAACGCCACTGCGCTCAGACATTGGCATTCGAGTCTCCGTCTGTCGGGGTAAGCCCTTCTCAATTCACGATTTAAATTTGACTGGAATTTTTTCATATCGAATAATTTTACTGGTTTCTCCGGTTCCAAAGCGCAACCCGGAACCTTTAGAATTTCATTCCCGATTGCATTTTCATCATCTTGACCAGTATTCTTTATATAAACGTTACATTTGGAAACGCGTTTGATTAAAATATTGCCGGCGTCGTCCATTTTTATTTTTACACCCTGAAAACAAACGTTTTATTGTTACTTATTTACTACTGATAGGCCCATATTACTGATTTGAGAAAAAAGTAATTCAATTACAATAAACGTATTAAAATAAGTAATTGTATTACTTGATATTTAATTACCACCCCACCTCTTGTTATCGGTTTAGAGTTTAGAATCTGAAAACTGCTGATTTGAATATAGCAATTTTTAATTTTTTGCTTATTATGTCAGCACGTAAGAATTGTGTAGTTTTATATAAAATATTTTTTCTGAAATATGTAACTGTTGGCAGACCAAGTTCACTAGTAGGAATTTAAAAAAGGAGCTAGAAATTTTGAAAAGTTTGTGAAGACTAAACTATATGCAATTTGTCAAGAGACATTCTTATTAACGATATAATATAAAAGAATGAAAGAAACGGGTAATTTGTATGTATGTCGCGTAGGCTTGGGTTACATAGCTATTGTTGGCCTGTTAGGGCATTCCGTAGGCAGTTCAGGAGTATTTGCTGTTCACTAGTTACTGTTTGGTCTTCTCAGAACCGTTACAAACTCTGTGAACACCGAACGTGTCAAAATTTAAACATTTTCATACTATTAAAGTACAGCGGTCAACGCTGGAACGTCAAACAACGTTTGAATAACAATTAATAAAAAAAGGAATTCTGCCATAAATTGCAGTTAAAAATTAAGATTTTACATTGTTAAAGCCCCAACTGCTTCGTGTCCGAAATAAATTCAAATAAAATTATGTATATATCTGTATCTTTAGAGCAAAAAATGGAGATCACATTTTCAGAAAATGGCAGACGTGTGCAATTTTCTCCGAAAATGATAAAAATTGGCCAAATACCTATACTCTTGTTGTACACATAGGTTTGCGTACTAAAAAAAGTTTAGCATGCGCTGGCCCTAATAGTTAAGTAGCTAGAATAATGTGACAGACGGACAGACTATAATATAAATATTTTATAAAACGTACGTGTCCAATATGTCTTCTGAGTTCTTCGGTTTTTTGGTCCCGCATTGGATTATCAAAACCGCACAGCCCGATCCTGAAAAAATGAATTTATAACACTGTAGAACTAGAATATCTTATTATTTTTTTTAATTGTTCACATTGATATCGTAGCCGAAACAGAGCGGGATTAGCGAGCATGTACTGTACTTTCTTCTAAAAAAGTTTCAGCACACATTACACTTTAGCAGACAGATTTCAGAGTGTTGGATAAAACATCGCCGCTATTATTTTTGTTTATAATTAATTACTGCTTTTTGTTTATTATAAAAATATTTTTTTTCAGTGTACTTTATCATTCAAATTTTATATTTAAATCAATAAATGATAAATGTAAAAACATTATGTAATAAGAGTAACTTTTTGTAAAACAAATTCTTTTTCTTAAAAATAAAAATTCAATTGCTGTTTGAAACTTAAAAGAATTACATCTAAATATTTTTTCTTAAAAATAACTCTACAAAGGTTATGGGCCCAGTTCCTCTAGTACTTGGCTCAATTTGGAATACTCTACACAGAGTTTATGCTGAAAAATACATACAGTAGATGTTCGGTTATGTGCACTAATAAATATCAGATGTGTTTATAAAATCAAGTTGTTTTATAACCGAATATAAAAACAAAGCGCGACAATTTTGGAAAATATTGAGTGAATTGTTTGTAGCCAAACTTTTCTGCAAAATCTTGCAAAGCTTTTTCGCAATACCATAATAAGTCGAATACCTACCGAATGTTACTCGATAGAATCTCTAATGTTAAATACTGTTCACTATAGTGAATGGTTCATAAAAAGATGTGTTCACATAACCGAGGATCTACTGTAGTGTGTTAGTTTAAAAGTGGCGAGATGTTAAAAGTATTTTTTTTTTCATCGAAGAAGCGTTGGTTTAATGATTTTGTAGTAGGCTGATCATAATTTCTTAAGTTTAAAACGGAGAAAGAACAAAAAAAAATAATGGAAAATAATAAAATATTGAATTTAGGTTAAGCTGACTATAAAGCAGAGATAGAACCAGCGTTGCCAGACGTCCCAATTTTGGCGGGACGTCCCGATTTTTAAATCAAAATTAAATGTCCCGCGCGGGACAGGCTCAGTCCCGCTTTTCGGGGATAACTCGGGGATAACTTTAAAAGAAGTTAAATCTTCACAGAAATATCATGAATAAGTAATTCTTATAAATAATTATTCTCTCACTCCACAGACTGTTGTTTGAAATGCCATATTTTTCTAATGATAAAACTTTTTTGATTTTGATTTCTGTTTTTTTTTTATTCTGAAGACGAATAAGACTCAACTATTTAACGATAGGGTAAATCTGATTTAAAATATTACATGTTTATTAAAATACATTTTCTATGGCTATTTTAGTTATCTATTGTCACGTAAACGTATAATTTTAATTCAAATAAAAAGATAAATAGGTATTTGAAAACTTCTGATTATATATGTTTTTTTACTATGTCCCGCTTTCGACGAAAGAATCCCGCTGTTTTCACTCAAAGAGTTCCAAAATCCCGACTTGGCAAAAAAAAAACTGGCAACGCTGGATAGAACGTACAATCTGTAATCTATCTTAAAATGATTAACACCTCTATGCTGGGAATTTGTATATAGATTTGATATCGAATTCAATAATCAGAAGCCACGCCTGTTCAGAATCTGAACTAGTGGACATGTATTCGGCAAACCGGTGTTTTGGAGTCATTGCACTCGCGACAATGCAAGGGCAGAAGCCTTGGTCACGTCAAGGACGTGAGCCAATGATGACCAACCCACGGATTCGCAGCCTCAATTGACTAATAACAAAATCAAACAAAAGGAAACCGGGGAAGCCCACGGAAAATTAAAGAGTAATACACACCGTAATGAACTCAATGCCATTATATTGACGACTATAAAATTAAAACTATATAGGTGTCCCAAAAGTAACCCTTCCTCTATGAAATAAAAGAGTGTTCGGGCTTTATAAAATGAAAAAAAAAAATCGTCAGACAAAAATTTTCCTGCGGTGAGTCCTGGATAACGTATAAAAATGAATTTTGAAACGAAACAGTCGCATTCATATTTATGGTGAAATTTTGCTTACAGTCTATAGCTCGCGTGAACAAAGTTTAATTCTAATCTTTGATTAACGTCTGATTAGAACTCTTCAATAAATAAAATTATCGACCAATTTTTCAGACAATATATTAACAAAAAATATAATTAATACATTAACGTTTCGATCCGGATTTGGATCTTCTTCAGAACGGATCTAAAAAATAATTAATATTTATACTTTTTAGATCCGTTCTGAAGAAGATCCAAATCCGGATCGAAACGTTAATGTATTAATATTATATTTTTTGTTAATATATTGTCTGAAAAATTGGTCGATAATTTTATTTATTGAAAAGTTTAATTCTAATCGAGCCAGCATTTTTCGAGTGATGCTAGTGGCACAAAGCAGAAATTCTGGAAATCCGTAAAAAACCGAAATTACAGAAAATACTAGGCCCCGTTACGAGTTGATTTATGACAGAAAAAGACTATCCATAATAAAATATTATTAATAATTATCAGTTTAACTGTAAAGATTTTTAAGAGGCAGTAATGTATTACGGAATTCAGCCCACACTAGTAATTTAATATGCTATCTATAAGTACGCCCCTGTACAGTCCAGTATAATCGCCTCCACGGTTTGGCAGTATTTACTCAGTGGCGTTCCAAACAGTCTTAAGACTGATTCAAGCTAAGAAATAATTAAAAGTTGAAAATTCGTAGCAATATAATCAGATCTCAATTTATTTTTAGAATTTTGCTATGTTCTTTAATTTTTTTTCTGTGAATACAGGAGCAATTCAAAAAAAAAATTCACAAACGCCTCTTTGATAATTCAAAAAATAATAAATTGTCTTAGTTGCGTAATGGCTTACAATTGATGTCAATAAGGAAGATGATATCTTCGTAGCCGTAGCGTAAGGATCAATAAAGGATCATACTGATGTTCAATATATCTACATCTAATTTCTGCCGAAACGTTGGTATTGAATGTAGATCTATTGAATATCAGTATTGTCTTTTGTTGATCCTTAAGCCAAGAGGACATTATTTTCCTATTTTATATCAGTTATTTTGTGTGACGTGTTTGAATTCTACTGCACTGAATCTTTTTATTTAAAAGGAGAATGGCTGAGTAACCGTGGGATGGTTAAATCAAGCGAAACATGAATAATATAATAAAAAAAGCATTATTATTTTGTGTGTGTGAGTGTAACTATATAATATATTGTCCAAGCATAAAAACTAACCGGCGCGTTGATTGTTGCCAGAATTGCTCTTTGATTTCTGTCATGTTTCATGTTAAAAAAACTTGATTTTATACATTTAAAATCAGAAGTTGTTTTGTTCCAAGACTATACTGTACAAAACAACTTCAGGCAAGATTAATTTATGAAGTGTGGAATATTTAATTAAATTATTGACTGTTCCTGAGATCTTCCTGAGACAAATTGTAATTTTTTTCCTACCTAAAGCCGTCAAATCCATCATCGGATCCATTTACTGTAAGAACTGGAGCTCGTGCATATGCTTTTGCCACTCTTCTATTTCTTTCTAAAACGATTACTTTTGCCCAAATTTCATCATCGATTTGGGTCCATTTGTCCAAAACTTCCTGTATGTGATCCTGAAAAAAAAAAATTAATAAATTTTACATTTTTAACTTATAAATGTCGTTAATCGTTATATGCGTCTATGTAAGTATTGTAATGTTGTTTCTATTGTGCGAACTTTAGTAAAAACAATAAACAATGCAATTTTATTGTTTATGCTCCATTTACATGATGCATACGTTTCTTTAGTTAGTTGAAAATTAAGAGTGTTATTTGATGGCTACTGCTTTACTGCTTTCTCGATTTCTAAATGATTCCGCCGTACTCATTATAAGAGCACCCTCAGCTAGCGAAGGAATTATTGTACCCAAACAAAAAGCCTTGTAAGGATTCGCAGACATTCCTATAAAATCAAATTCAATTATAAGCGCTTTGCTAGCTTTCGAACGCAGGATGGTGTTTAGGATTAAATGACGTGAGTGGTCTTAAATAAGCTTAAGGTTTATTCAAGGACTTATTTTAATATTGAAGAGGATTATGTATTGTACTCCGCGAATCTATTGTTTCATTTACTAAAAGCATGAAAGTCACTTTTTAATTTGAAGATTTGGACACCTTGAAGGAAACCATCATAGCAAAAAATATAAACTATTTGCTGAAACAAAATCAAGGACGTTAAGATAGGAAGCAAGCTAAAACGGGAGTTGTGCAAAAAAAAAAGGAAAACAAAAAATTTGAGCCTTCCTGGGACGCCTGGCAGATTTGGAACATTGAAGCGAAACTCTAGTAACAAATTCATACAGGATGCAATTTTGTAGTGCTAATGATCATATGGTCGATGCACCTTTTGTTTTTTTTTGTGTTCGTCAATAAAAAAAAAAATTTCATCCTATAAGATATCGCTTTGAACTAAAACCCACACAAACGTAACGTCGTCTCTTAAGAATGTCGCGCCAATTGCACGACTTTACTCTCAACCAAACGCGCCATTGGATGTTTCACGTCAAAAAAATATTATGAAGACCTACACAATAAGAGACGCGGAGTTTGTTTAAAAAAATTCTTGAGGTAATTTTTTATCTCATTTATCAAGTTGACAAAAGATTAAAACGTATTAAAGTGGGGTTGTAATAAATGACCGTCATATGTAAATTGTAATACTATAAAGTATTTGTATGATTTAAATAATATAACTAGGCTTTTTCGTCGACGACAAGTTTACCGTTCGTACTGTTTGTTACTGTATGTCGTGTTGTGTTGTGTGCACTGTGCACAATGGATAAAGCAAAATATAAGAAGAGAAAGTTGTTTTGGGAGTGGTGATGTAAACCTCGGCTCGACAACGTCAACATACCTAACACTAGTACACTAGGACTAGGTACATGTACACAATATTACAACAAATACGATATGTTCTGTCTGTTGAAACATTATTATGTTGGCAACTACTCACTGCAAATTACTTATTACTCATTGAAACAATTGAAACTAACACCTACGTCCTACTGTATTACTGTCGGAGTCCGAACGAGGCTTTGGATAAATTCGACAAAAAAAAAATGAATCTTTGGCAAAATATTCGGTTTCGCTGATCAGAGCCTAGCGGCCTAGCCAAACAGCAACAAGCTATGCCGTGAAAATTGTAACTGATGGTGGGAAAGACTATATTAAAATTATTTTAGATTTATGCACCCCGAAGGCGCATTGCATACCAGCAACAACGTAGTCAATTAACACGCATGCAGAATGTGAGCTCTACATAGTGTATATACACTAGGTTGTTAAACAATGGTCTATTTTTTATTCTGAACAGTACAGTGATATATTTAAGTATCGTTCCGGACTACACGAAATTGGCCATACAACGTTGCGGTTCGTCACGTATCGTTAAATTCAATTCATTCTACCGTCTATCGTACGTAAAGAAGTTTCACTTCAATAATAACATCGATATTGAAGAAGAGATGTCACAACGGAATCGTTCTCTCGTCGATTTTCCCATCGAAGTCCTTCAATTGTTTATTAAACAATTCGGATGATTTCAGAATTGACGTTCAGCTATTGAAATCATACGCCCAGCTCTTCGTCGAAGTTGTCAATTGATTTTGAACAGTTGAAAAAATATTTAATCGGTTTACATTAGCATAAACTCCGATTAAAAAGCATGTCTCAAAATTAAAAAAAATGTTTTTGTATGAGACGTGGCATTTTGCCGCTGCGTATGTATTTATCATTGTTTCGATCATCGGTAATACTCTTTGTCAAAATTGATAAAAGTCGTGCTTGCTGCCCTTACAATTTTTCCACCGCCTTGGGCTATAGAACTCAAACATAAATATTACGTGTACCATTGGCGACAGAAGCAGGGGTACCCAGTAACGGCACAAATTCCACGAATTACATCAGAATACAATCTATGCTATAGTTTGAAAAATGATTCATAAATTGTGTTTGCACTAGTTCCGTAAGTGAGGTGCCCCTTCTGATAAATGTTAGCCATGCCTGTATTGTTAAACAGTGTACAAGGTATCTCAGGGACACTGAAAATGTCAAGAACGTACACACTGTTACTTAGTTTCATTTGTAACAGTTATCTATGTATATTTATTTTGTGATGTTGAACCGTTAACTGCTATATATTTGAAATCCCCAATGAGCGTGCAGAGAGCAGTGTATAAGTATTTATTTTTTTGATAAACGGACAAAGATCTTCGCGACAACCGAAATATTTTAATTGCAAGTTTTTCTTTTTTCAGAGTTTATTCCGATCGTTTAAAAAAATCGTATAAAAGACCGGTCAATTTTTTGAATTCAACCTTGACATTTCTATTAAGATTTTTAAATGTTACGCTGTATCAATAAAATTTTCATTTGAAATACTTTGAACTTGTGGCATTTAGTCTGATATTTAATGGCCCCACATCCTGTAGCATGCCCCCAGGCCAGGATCTTTGGCGGACTCATACCTATTGCTTCGATTTTTGTCTTCTGTTCATCTCTTACTGGAGCGATTTGCTACTGTGGAGCCCTCCTAATCGACGCATTAAAAAGTATAGAAAATATATGTCTTCTTTCTCTTCTATAGCGTTTAGAAGCGTGGAGCACTCGATACGGTGCTTCCAGTTTTTTAGAACAGAAATCAAATAAAATATTTTGAGATATTCAGTTCAGTACTTATCCAGATTTTTATTTCCCAAAAGTCATGTATACCAAATAGAAGTACAGTGAAACTGTATTATAGCGATCACGATTATGCGAATTAATGACTAAAACGAATCGTTTTCAATTAATATATTTCTTTTTCATGTATTTCATTTCACGGCTAGAATTTATCAAGGTTTTTACGAACGAAATTTTTCGGTCTCTTTAAAATTTGTTATAATGAAGTATATTATATACTAGCCACTACCCGCGGCTTCGCATGCAATTGAGATTAAACTATATTATATGACTTTTTTCCGCGACAATTTAATTTTGTTAACGGTAATATAATTTTTATAACTTATTTAAAGAATCTTCGGTTATCGAAGGAAAATTTGCTTACTATTTGTCTAACATTAGAGGTTTTTTTCATTATAATTATAATTATTTTTCTATATATTAATGTTTTCATTTAAATATTGTCATAGTTATAGACCCCTTGGTCTGGCATCTTGCACAAACAAGCTGTAATATAGTTGTTTTTATACTACATGACAATAAAAACTTTTTTTTTGCTTCCTATTGTCAAGCTTATGGCTCCAATTCATTGCAGTCTTGCCTCGTGGGGCTGCGTCCCGCTCGGCAACAAAATCAACAGTGGAGTCTTCTGCTATTGTGTTTTAAAGTTACACGAAAGAATGTGAATTTTGGATAAGTCAAAGCCGGTAATTACTAAATTAATTGGTAAGGCAATTTTACACTGTATGTCTCTGAAACGATGTTTTTGTTTTTTCAGGAGCTGAGGGATTGGCACATTATGCCTCTTCGGAACGTCTCGTCAATCAAAGTGAGTATTACTGACTAGTGACTATTTATATTAGTATTACTACTTGAGGAATTTATAAGGATGACGTAGACGTCCAATATTTGAACAGATTTTTGGATAAAGATAGTTGAAAAAAATTATTTGAGTTAGAAACAAGTTAGACATTTCAATTATTTAAAATAGATAAGGATGGTTCTATAGATTAGCGCAATCTATACACATCTTTTTGTGCTAATAATCTGGATATTCAGGTTTGAAATAAGTGTTCTTTGTCAAAATCGAAGGAATACCTGTGTCGAATTTTACATTGTAGCGTCTAAGGCTAACCTACATTGGACCCTTATTTTTTTTCGAAAAGAAAACACCATGATTATAATGTAGGTACCCTATATTAAATAGGGAAGCCCGATTTCCTTTCCAATAACGCACATTATAATATTAGTGTTTGCTCTTCTTTCGATGTCGTCTGATCGGAAGAAATTGGATTCAATGTAGGTGCAGCCTAAGGCATGAAAACGGAAGCCGGAAACTTTCTTGAAGGATACGCGTTTCTCTGAAACCGTTTAAGCTGGAAACAACTCGCGGGAGAAACATTCTTAAAAAGTAACGGACAACATGTTCGACGGTTTTCCGAACCGTAAAAGAATGAGTTTTTCAAGTATAGTTATTTAGAATGAATGAAACGCTGACTTTCTCAAGTTTAATTCCCACCCGAGCGATGCCGGGTACAACTGCTGGTATATATAATATTTCAAGACCTTGTAAATGTAAAAGTATACAAAAATAATAACATTTAAATATGAGTACCTTTTAGTAGTACATTTTTTAACTTATTAGTTTATTATTTACTATGTATTATTAAATGCTTCAGTTGTTTTAACGAGTTCTTTTCTATTGTAACATACAAATCAGCTTTCATTCATTCTACGTACTACAAAACTCGGCGCACAACAAGACATTCTTGTACAATAAATATGGATAATGGATCAATTTTTTTCAAATTAACATTTTATATAAGAAATTTTATAATTAAAGAAGAAATATACAAAGATAATTATTGGAGCAAAAACTTATTACAAAATATTGTTCATCAAAGATTGGCCCGATTTAAAAATATTATTCTGACAAGTTATTCGTAGTTGATTATACTTTTTAGGACGGAATAAATAAATAAATTAGTTATAAATATTTATAATTATTATTAATAGGAAAATAGGTGACGCTTAATTGTTTTAACTTAAATATATAGACATTTAATTCTTGATGTTCTCACACCAGAATTGACGACCGTTTTGCTGGCTCAGTCTCCAGTTGTTTAATAACAACAATCGGTACAAAAAAAAATAGTTTTTGACGGATTTTTAATGAAGGCACCGGTCCACCGAGTATTTGCCCGTGTACCTACTTTGACTACGAAAAAGGGAGGGTTATGATTTTCTACTGTTATTAATTTTAGAAATTAATGCTAGTTACAAAAGAATGGACGAGGACTATACCGTGAAATATCGTTGTCCGTTGACAGTTAGAAATGAAACGTGACTTATTTATTAAGATTTTATACTAGGCATGTTAAACGCATAAATCAATTCGTATAAAGCCGAAGTTTAAACCACATTTACAATATATTATATTGTTGAGTCTTTTTGAGACGTCATTACTCTGCATTGTCGATTACGACAGTGTTTTGTTTGTGTTTATGCGAGCTACATTTAAGAATCGAGCAAGTAGAATGAGATTTTCAATTTAGTTAGTTTAGACAGACTTGTCTTGATTAAATCAGTTTTTATTTATTTCATACAAAGATCAGATTTTAATACTATTATTTTGGTATAGAAAACGATTTTTTAAAGTGTAGAAATGTAAGTTTATATGACGTGTCTATGGTTAAATTCAATCACCCCAGTGGTTAAGAGCGGGGACTCATATAAGTTATAACAAAAATTACTGTGTCTTTGTTATGGACTTTCCAGCTATTTAAAAATCTAGTTTACTTGCTACTGAATGTTTTTTTATCTTTACTCACTTTGTACAATTTATCTTTTTGATACCAAATGTCTTCTTCTTCTTCTGGTTGTTGAAACGTTGCATCTAGGTGAAGATCGTCTCTGGAACGAGATAAAATTCTACGCCTGGAAACCATCTTCGTTTAGACTAGATTGTACACCTGGAACAGTAATCTTTGCGTTACTATTTCGTCAGTTAATAACTGAAAAACTAAAATTATTAAAAAGTTAATTGATTCCTGCGTGTAGTTCGATTTGATAATTGATTTCGTGTTACCAGAGAAGCGATTTTTATTGAAAATTGATCATAAATAAAATTAGAGTTTAAAAAAACTAAAATAATCGACTCTTTTATAACATTGTGAACTAAAAAGTAAAAAAATAATTTTTAAATATAAATATTTTGTTCAACAGCAATAAGAAGTCCCCCAATTCGATATATGTAGGACTTCTTATTGCTGGAAATGGGTGAAAATTAAGATTCTATTAGATAGATACATACAAGTGAAGTTAATAAAAGAGTGTTAAAAATTAATCGTAACGCGTGTCTGTAGAAATGTTACTTGTATGTCAAACTAATCAAGGCGTCAGAATGTGTCCATTCCGATATCTATAATATTACTTTTTAATGGTTTGGTTTGTTTCGCATGTAGGTCATACTTCAGCTGAAAGTGGTCAACAAAAAAATATATGAAAACTTTTTCAAAATTGGCTAAGCAGTATCCAAAAAACAGGTGACTCGATTACAAAACAATCAAAATACATCAATTCGGCAACATATTTATTGGAAACAATATTTTTGTGCTCGCAAGCAAGGTTTAAAACACTATTTTATAGCAGGAAAAAACCGAATCAAAAAAACCTCAAGTTTCCGGAAAATTTCAAGTTCTAGAATTTTTCAGTCAAAATTATATCATTAAAAGCTGAAACCGAAACGATATTTTACTGAAACCGAAACAGTTGACAACACCGAAATTCGACCGTTATATCCATGGTTTGAGTTCAATTAAAAGTAATTTTTAAATTTAACACCGTACTTTTAAATGAAACCCGTGTTCATCGTGCATAACTTTCTGCGACTTTATCAAATGGTTTTTCTTCAACACAATGTTACAATCGGGTAAATTTTCTCTTATTAAGTCCATTATATTGTAATCGTTAATATTAAAGAAATAAAAGAAATAAACACCATAATGGAATGAATACGTTACGGATAAGAATATTGTTACTTTGACAATGAGAGTGGCTGACTTTATGATTGGCGAATGACGCCGAGTAATGCTTCAAGCGAAACTGAATCTAACGGCAACAATACTTACGCACAAAAACCGCGTACAAATAGCAACAATACCGACAGCTCTGACATAGATCTCTGTCAGTAAGTAAAAACTAAAGTTTCACCTCTCTCTAGTACAGTACTGTACAGAGGAATGTCGCTTTACATCACTGATATCGTTAGTCATTAACGATATTATTCAATTATGTTGAAAATGTCGAAAACTATAGATAATTAATGCTATAATTAAGCAGATTAATTGCGTACTTGTTTTTGATTACTACCGTAACGTTCAGATTCAAACTCTCTCCACATAATCCTTGCCCATTATTATTAATTTTTATTCCATCGATATATATATATATATATATATGGTGCTATGCTCTATGGTCAATGTAGGAACTTACAGTGCTGTTAATTTTTTGTCAATTTCTAATAAATTTAACGTCACATAAGTTAAAGTGACATAGACATTTAATAGCGCTGTTAATTTTAACATTGATTATACAGAATGGCGCGGTTTTTTTGACGTGATAACGTCTTATAAATTGATGAAACACCAGCTGCACGCACGAAAAAGTGTAACGTTCCGCCTGACCCTGTGCGTGCAAGCGAGAGCGCAGTAATGTATTATTAATATGATATTCGAGCGGAATACGTTATCACGTAAAACTATCGTTCGTAAACCGACTTTACAGACAACCAATTTTTAGAGTTTCGGGCATTCAGTACTATATAGTGCCCAGGTAAGAGAAATACGCGTTTCCAGAATTGAATATTTGAATTAAAAAAAAATTCTTTTTTAATCATTTATTATACCTATATATGATATTGAAAAACAAAAAAATGTTTATTTTAAAGTCTTAGATTATTAATAACAAATTAATTAAAATGTATAAAAAATTAAAAAAAAAAACATTACGTGAGTACAAAACGCGCCAGGAATGTGTGTGTCATCAAAATAACCACAAAAACCTTACGCAAAACATTACGACGTCAGACCAAGGGCGTAGATATGAGGGGTAAAGGGGCAATTACCCCCCAGGATCATAATAATAAATAAAATAAAACTGAAATTAATTCGAATACCTGGCTAAAAAATAAAATTTAGAAATTAGTTTGAGAATTAATATTTTGCCTGACACCTTCCTTCGTGAGTATTCTTGTTTGATGTTAATAAAACTTAAAAAATATTGATTTTTTTTATTTATCCCCTCCCCCCCCAGAAAAAAATATCTACGGCCTTGCGTCAGGCGCGTTCGGTTTCTTTCGACGCGTCATCGAAACTTTAAAATTAATTTTTAATTCATTGAAACTTGTTAATTGTTAAGTAAAATAAAAATAGTTTAGTTATGTGATCGTTCCGTGTATTTTTAAGTCCCTCTCACTTTTTGAATATCAACAAAATTTGAAAATGTCGACATTAATTGCTATATGAATAACCATTAAGACCTAAGAATAAATAAAAAAAATACGTTTGGGGCTAAGCTTGTTTATATCCATCAAAAGAACTTTTTTTTTGTTTTAATAACTGCAATTTTGTTTAGTTTATTTGGATGAAACGATTTTAAATTTTCATTCATTATATTTAAGTAAATATTCTTTTAAATAGAAGCCATCTTTGAAAAATATCTATATTTCATCAAAAGAACTTTTTTTTGTTTTAATAACTGCAATTTTGTTTAGCTAATTTGGATGAAACCTTTAAACACTTAGATTGGCACGATTTTAAATTTTCATTCATTATATTTAAGTAAATATTCTTTTAAATAGAAGCCATCTTTGAAAAATATCTATATTTTATCAAAAGAACTTTTTTTTTGTTTTAATAACTGCAATTTTGTTTAGTTTATTTGGATGAAACGATTTTAAATTTTCATTCATTATATTTAAGTAAATATTCTTTTAAATAGAAGCCATCTTTGAAAAATATCTATATTTCATCAAAAGAACTTTTTTTTTGTTTTAATAACTGCAATTTAGTTTAGCTAATTTGGATGAAACCTTTAAACACTTAGATTGGCACGATTTTAAATTTTCATTCATTATATTTAAGTAAATATTCTTTTAAATAGAAGCCATCTTTGAAAAATATCTATATTTGTGCTAATTTTTTTTATGATAAACTACTTTGACATACCTAATTCCATATTATCGTGTTTCATTATTATTATAATCGTTCATCTCATTTGGAAATATTAGTTAGACAAAGATGGTTAGTTGATTATAAATACAACAGAATCAACTAACGTATCGCATACCTTTCTAAAGACTTAATCGACAATAATAATTTATTAGTGACTTCATAGTTGCCGGGCTTCTATTAATAACATTAAAGTTTTTATCTTTGTTTTACCTACGTTTAATGCGATTCCTTCTCGGCATGGTCGATTATCGTTGCTTTTTAGATTTGATAAAATATATGTTTTTTATAAAAGAAATTGTACCTAATTTTATTGCAGTTAAGATGTATAACTAGGCAATGGCGGACTAACAATGAGACCCAGGACGAATTTTCATATCGATTTTCCTTTAAAAAGGAGACTGTGTATTTTACACTACACACTACAGAATTCGTCAGTTTTATGTATGAAAAGCTACCCTTAAATTATTTTTTTTGTACCTAATTTCATTACACAATTGTATGGCGGGTTACATAAGACACTTGCTTGTAAAATTTCATCCGAATCGATGGAAAGATGGTGGAGTTCTAAGGTTGTGACGTACGGACAGACAGACAGACGAACGGGCTTGACGAAGTTATGAGGGTTCCGTTCTTTGCCATTTGACTACGGAGCCTTAATAATAATATTTCTACGGCTTTGGTCTATCAACACTTAATATACAAAAGTATGCCAATTACATAATATTCTGCAATCTAGGAACCCTAAAAATAAAAATACTGTCAAAAAAAAAGCTAAAAATTTAAAGATTTGTCTTTTTTGTGTTTAACTGTTTCTGATTTATGATAAAATAACTAATAACAGTGCGAAAATACCAAACTTAAACGAAAATATTCTGGAGATTTCAATGATCAAGTAAGCGAGGTAGTATAAATGCATTTATAAATCTGATTTATGATAAAATAACTAATAACAGTGCGAAAATACCAAACTTAAACGAAAATATTGTGGAGATTTCAATGATCAAGTAAGCGAGGTAGTATAAATGCATTTATAAAATAATTCGAAATAAACACGTGCTTAGTAACTTTCATATATATAATATTACAAAAAAGAATATTTTGTAATAGAAGCTGCTTTGAGTCAGTAAAATTTTCAAAATATTTGCTTCTAAAAATTAGTGGAATATTATATTTTCTACAACAAAAAAAGCTAATATATTTTTAAATTTGATCATATCAAATGTCCTTACCTAACATTTCGCAGGTATTTATAAAATCATAATTTATAATATGTATACATAAATTTAATGAACGGTATTGAATAAACGGTATTTTTACTACGTAATCCATACTTTAAATGTCAAATATTCTAAACAATTATTTATACTGTTGGTTATACAGTCGACCCTCGATAAGTCACAACTGAAATCTTAATAACACTATTTCGAGTTTTAAAGATTCCGTCTTAACTATATGAATTAATTACATACGCTAACGTACAATAAAATCTTTTTACTAATACTACAAAAATACTGGAGATATTACGAATGGCTTATATCGAAATTGGATTTAAAATTTTGGTCTCATCTATACTAATATTATAAAGATATAAAGTTTGAATGTAGAATGTAATCTCCGAAACTACTCATCCGATTTCAAAATTTTTTCACCAATATGTAGAATGGACATAGACTTATCGAGTCAAAAGCGCTTTTCGTGGAAACCAATTGTGCAACGTAAAAAACAGACGAAAAAATGTTGGCAATCTACAAATTCGGGTGAAGCCGGATCAGGCCGCTAGTTTTGATATAATTAAATAACTATGAGTTCATTTCAGTTAATTTTTGAACATACTGGGGTTATGAAAAGGGAAATAAAAAGTTTTCGACGTGGGAGGCTGAAGAACAAGCTATAAATTATCGGGGTCTTATCGTATTGAAGTTATTTTCAATGATGACATGAATTATCATTTTACAATGATTTTGTAAAACTTACAAAATTGCGTACAAAATAATAATGGCGAGCTGTTACGACTTATCGAGAAAGTAGGTTTGTAATTAAAAACTGACTACGATTATTTTCACTGTTTTGAATTGCGAACAAATTGGGGCATTTTATCACGCGTTAACCGTTTCTTATGTTCAGTTAACTTCTTAATCATAATCTGCTGATCTAATCATTAGTTACTGTACGAACTTTAAAAGTAGACGGGTCTATGGAATGTACTTATGACCTTATTGCAGAGGAGTGCACATGCATTTTATATTAGTAAAAAATAATGATCCTGGAACCGCTTCTATGCAATAAGGGACACAATGGTACACATCAGCGACTTCTCGTCCTTCCCCCACCGGTCTTCTTTAGCCGAGCGCACTGTATTCCCGTGAGTGGGTGTTAAATATTACCATGAGTCGCGAATATCCATATATGATGACATCGGATAAAACGACCGCGTGTTTCCCAGAAGAGGACAATGTACTCTTCAGGTTCTGGACTCAGGTATGCATCTGACGTCATTCCACCCACGCATTAATTCAATTTTTTAAAAATTAGTAATAACGTGAAGAGCGACTAGTGTTATTATATTAAATTATAAGATAAATATGTGTCACTTGTAATATTTGAAAATAGTAGGAGACCACATTTTATTAAAATTAATTCCAATTGATTTATTCATTTTGAATATTTCATATTCCTTGACTTTTTCAAAACTCAGAAACGCGTCTTTTGATATTTCACAAAAAGTTTTGTTAGTAGTAGTATAAAAATTACACCTTTTCGAATTTAGAACGTCTTTAATTGTAATAAAGTAATTAGAAAGCGATTCTCAAATAAAAATTCAAAGTGGATTTTGATGGTTTATATATATTGTTTAGATATACTTTGTCACAAGAATTTAAAGAAATCTTGTTCTCAATAATCGTGTCTCAAATATCAGTGAATGTTGATGATTTTTTTGTGCTTGGAAAGAAATATGCAAACATATGGAAATAAACAGGTTATTGGAATATGAAAGTGTATATATGTATGGCATATCATATATATATATATATATATATACATGTACGATTTGATATCGTTTTGTTATTTGTGAGCGCCAACAAAGTGAATGGCAAGCGGCAATTAATTTTTACCGATATCAAATTGAAATTAATTATTAAAATGATCAATGTATAAGTTTACCTTCAGCTCCAATTCCAGGTTGCTATTTTTCCGTTACATTTAATGTAAATCCAAAAGAACACTTTTGAGGTTCAAACACTTCACTTCGTAACACTTATTGCAACATATTGCAACTTCTTAACACCAATAATTTGAATGGTTAACGTTGCGACAAAGTATTTCCGATGATATAAACTCGTAATCTATCTAATTGTACGTCAAATCGATTATGTTTTCACCGTTTTTCCAACAAAACTTTCCCCGTCCAAGCGTCAGACCTGGATCTTAGCACGGCTACACTCCCTTTCTTGTTACAACTCACAACACATAATAGACACTGAAGTAAGCATTCAACATTTCAATTTCCATTTCAATAGTGTTCTTAAGTAGCAGTTTGAAGCACGCATGCGCGCTCGTACAACAATCATAAGTGACGTCACGGTGTACAAATTTATTGAAATGACGTACTGTTAAAGTGGGTTACTTCGCTCCTCCTCATTTACAAGATTTCTGGTCAGCTTTACAATCTAGCGTCTACTATTCCGCAGTCTACAGGTCGTCAATGGAACTCTTGTTTGAGGAAGTACGCCGAAGACTCAAGAATAAAGGTTTTAAACTTTACTAAATCTTCACTCTTTCTTATGGTAAGAGCCATCAAGGAGTTGTCCGTTTTTCTTCATTCCACATTCAATCTCCAGAGTGCAGATTAATTCAATAAAACATAGCCACTTGCAAACGGGTTTTGGACGATTCCAATTACATTTGTTTTTTTTTTTTTTTGTTATGGACAGTTTTAAGGTCCATATTCGGTGGTCTTGGTTAAAAGACGTTTCTGTGTTTCTTTTTTTGTAACACGAAACGAAAGTTTTTAAAGTAACTAAAATTATGGTTATATTGGCAAACTTTCACCATTTTTATTAAAATTGTAAATTTTTCATCAAGTACATACAATTTTATTTTATATTATCTAAATAAATGTCATAAACAAATATTTAGACTATTTTTCATTGATTATGGCTTCTATTTTTTTAATAATTGCTCATTGAACTGTATGCCTTGCAATCCACCAACAGACAGCGACACGAAATTTGCACGAAGTAAATACATTTTTAATCTTTGATTAACGTCTGATTAGAACTCTTCAATAAATAAAATTATCGACCAATTTTTCAGACAGTATATATTAACAAGAAATATATAATTAATACATTAACGTCTCGATCCGGATTTGGATCTTCTTCAGAACTGATCTAAAAAATATAAAAAATAATTAATATTTAGTTTCTAATTAGTTTTTTTATAAAATTCGTTCAAAGTTATTTATATCAAAATATTGAAAAAATAATTATATAAGTATTTAATGTTAATATATTGTCTGAAAAATTGGTCGATAATTTTATTTATTGAAATACATTTTTAATTTCATTTCGAACTCTTTCAAAAATAATTGTTTAAGATTTAAATGGTGTCTGGAAAATGAGGAAATTAATTTGGATAAAACGTTGTAAATATTAAAATACCTGATACATATTTTTTTTAAGTTTATATTTTTTTTTTATAAAAAGGACGATACACACATAAATGTAATATGAAAATTATCTACGGCGAGAATGTACAGGATGAAGTTTTTGTCATTTTAACCCGAAAACTAATCAGATCGCTAATCAATTTCTATTAGAAATATTATGACGAAACGTCCAATTTAATAAAATCAAATTCAAGTTTATTTACCTTTCCAACTTCCTACGATTTATCTAACTAATATTATACTATGGAAACGAATAATGAAACATTAAGGAACAATACAAAAATGGGTGCATTAGTAAACACTTTGGTATCATATTTTTTTTCAGAAACGGATCAGTAAATAAATTTTCTACTCGTCTAATAGTTTTCGGGTAAATTTAATAAATAAAAAAATAATAAATAGCTGTCTATCACAACTAACAAATTGTAAGAATTATTAAAATACAGTATTTAATAATACTGAAAATAGCAGGGAAAAAAAACATAGAAGACCAGCATTTTTTTTCTCGTTATTTTGGCATTTTGTATGAAGTCTTTTAAAGTATATTTAGATTCACTGAACGAATTATTACTGCCGATGATTAAAGTCTTTAAAACAAAAACAGTCAACGACAAAAGTGAACAAAGAAATCGAATTAAAAAATCTTGCTTATTTAAAATACGAAACATTTACTAGTAAAATGAATAACTGAGCAATTGGCCCACAGTTTCGAGGTTGTACGGTATTATGCTGGTCAGGAAGCATTCAACTATTGAAATTTGTATTATATATTTATAAATAGTTCAATATTAAATAAAGTTCAAAATTTGTACAAATTTTGATATATTCGGTGGGACTGAAGTTACAAAAAAATAATTTATTCTACTAAAGAAACAACACAACTAATCACATTTAAAAAATAAGCTTTCAATATTTCATAGCCCGCTATGTCTGATTTGAAAGCTACTATCGAGCTAGTGAATTTAACAATTCAAGAATTCGTGAATCAACCTATTCAAATTAATCAAACTATACTTGTTTTCATTCTGAGTGTTTGATTTTTAGATTACAAAATCAGACACGAAATACTAAAAAAATCTACATTCTTAACATTCAATCAATTTCTATACGCTAAATCGAATCAGTACCTACATTAAAATTAACCGATTTAAACAGATTAAAATTTTTTATATATAGCGTTTGTAGGAACATATATAGAATGTATGCAACATATTCATTTATATAATATCTAAGTGGCTATCACTGAATAGGGTCTGATAACAAATTGCCACATTTCGGCACAAAGCACATAAAGCTTTAATCAGCCCATCGGTAATATAAACTTGCATACACAAAGTAATGTTTTTGACAAAAATTTGCTCGTCAGTTTTTCCGAGACTTTTATCGTTACAAATCAACGTTTAATTAAAATTCATCTCGCTAGTTTACTCACTTGGTGATTTGAACATTTCATTTCGTCAAATAAACTTCTCTGTTTTAAAAAGTTTGAGCGAATGAATTTCGTTTAAATTAGTCCATAGTAGACAAAATGACGTAAATGTTACATCCATATAACTTTCAACATTTCGTCCATTTATGGTTGAAGTTTTAATTAAAACATCGATTAATATCAATGGATCGGATCTAATAAATATATATAATTAAATATAAATTAATAAATAATTTACAGTACATATATTTTATCGGAGAGATAGTGTAAATGCAAAATTGTGCAACCCATCGTAACCATGTTGCCAATTGCTATAGCCATGTGAACTTTTCTGAATGTTTTGTTTAATTTCATGTAGTGAGGACATTTTACTAATGCCTTTGGCCGGTGTTCTCCAACTTCTTGTCCAACACCGGCTGCTTTTTCGATGTCGTTTTTAGCCGAAATTAGTTTTAGCAAAGGAGGTGCCATGTACAACCTAATTATTAATTCTGTTAGAAAACAAACAGCCATCGCTAAGACCTGTAACAAACAGAAAACAGAACAATAAGATGACAATCTATTAGAAAAACATTCCTGATCATAATTCAATAAAAAATATTTTTACAAAACAAATTATAGAGATTACAAATAAATTGTTATGACGTTTACTATGTAAATGTTTTTTTAAACTGATGTAAAGATTGGAATTTTACAAGGATTAATTCAATAAATTTCGACATCAGGGTGGGGAACCTGTATAATTTTACTGACCTGAACGGCAACTTGAACATCCCAGGTTTCATATTTGTGATGTCTAGCGTAAAGCGACAAAGTTATCAGACTCAGGACTGTGTTCAATGTAAAATACTTTGGGAACAATACTTTCTGAACGTCGCCGAAAGCGTGACGTCCCAGTGCGAAATACAAGGACAGGCCAGAGACGAAGGTCATCCACATTTGAGCTCCAAAATGCATAGCGAATGCAGCCAGATAAATTAATGTTAGGAACGAACTGGGTTTATTCGACGATGGCTCGTCGCTATTGGTTGGAAATAACACCATAGCAACCGTGATCACTGACGCCACTAATACTAAATGAGCCGGTTGAGTAGTTCTGCTCAGCGTTCTGGAAAAAATAATATAATCGAATTAATTTACTTTTTCAATAAACAACAATCTTAAAACGGGTGAAATCTAATCTGTATGTAGCAGCTCGATAGCTAAATTAACCAGTTTATTGGACGCCTCGCCCGTTAGTTCAACGCCGACATTCGTGTGCCTAAAGTAAGTTTAGCTAAAACGGTAACGTTTAACAAAAAGGCTGGCCAACGATTAGCTATCTGGTTAATCGAAATTACTACTGTTTGCGAGGGTTACCATGCATTTGGTGAGTTAAGTTTAGATTTGCGAAATTACTTTGACTGTATTTCGTTGAAATCAGTGCCGACTTCAAAAAAACTGAATTGAAATGTCCTTTTGATTCAGCCTTATCTAAAAGGTTGGCTTTTTCGATCAGACCAAACATTAAATGTCATACGTCGGCATTTAACTAATTGGCTAGCCGTCCAATAAATTGGTTAATTTAACCAATGGGTTAATATATGCATCGTATAACTGTAAAACTGCCGTAAAAATGCAAATTGCTAACAAAATAAATTCTAATTTTAAGCACACAAGTCAGTTTGAATATGTTCGTTGAATTTCGCAAAAAAAATACACGGCCATTTATATCAAAATTATATTAACAGGCAAACATCATATCTTATTTTTGCAAGGTCATATATTTTTCTGATAAATGTTTTTCATAACTGTGATAAAATTCAAAATAATTCAGCCAGTACTGTTGTCAACTTCAGTACGACTACCTACTGATATTTTTTTTTATCTTATACACAACTCAAGTTACGTGAACATAAAAAAAAACTAATGCAATTGCACAATGTTACAGATTTATGGGTTTTGATACAAAACTAACAACTATTGTTCGTTGTTGAGTTTTTAACCGTTTTTATCAAACATAATCTTCTGTATTCTACAATAGTGTACTCAAAGTGATTATTCATCAGCTATTCAATATGACCCCTTTATCACCCCATGTTTATCCGCATAGTCTCTGTAATAAGCAGTGTGTGTGCATAAAAAATGCACAAATTAACATGGAAAACAGTTCCGGATATCTCTAATTTTTATGTATTTTTCACAGTAGGTACACTGATTAATTTAGATATTCCTTAAATTTTCTTTAAAACTTAAGAATATCATAATATAAAATATATCAAAGGGAAAAAATAGTTATTCGTCTGAGATTGTGTCGGAATTTTATTTAAAACAATATCGTTTCGATATATTGAAATTGAATATAGAATCAAAAATTCATACGTTCCAAATTTGAACACAATTTTCAGACTAACTAGGTAAAACACAATTTAAATAAACTTACTTATAGTATTTCGAATTTTTAATATTGACACACACCTCACTAATAGCATTTAAAACAATTTTTGTATACATTGTTGAAATAGCTAACATATCCGTGTTGGTTTTACACGTTTGCATGGCGACTTTTGTCATACTTGTTTCCTCTGATTTAGTCCTTTTTGAGGATAAACAGTTGCCACTACACGAAAAACTGTTATTATTACCGGCGCACATGATTGGCTAATTTAAAATCGATTTAAGAAAACGCGGGAACCCTGCGTTTTAGCGTTGTCCGTCTTCGACGCTTTCGACCAAACTTCAATATCTACATGACTCATTGAAACATATATATTTATATATAAGTTTCCCCTCTTTAACTCCTCTCTTTAGGTGGGGGAAATTGGAGTGGTTCTTAACTTTAAAATGTAGAGTGTAGTAGTAGATAATGCATATTTCAAATTATTATTATTTCTTGAAATGAAGTTTAGAAACTAATCCTTAATTTTGGAAAAACGAACAAGGGTCGAAAGTCTGGAACGTAATGTTTTAACCATGTGTATATAGCTGATTAGTAAATAATATTTATGCCCCACGGACTGCCATCCCATAAAATATATATTTTTTACTATTATGTGGAGGATAATCTCCAGAACTATTGCACTTATTTGAAAAATTATTTCACCACTATTTAGAACGAAATCTTCAAGATAGACATAGGCTCTATATTATCGCGTTAAAATAAATTAAATTTGGTTATCTCTAGACAAGGCTAATAGAGAAGTTTCCTCGCTCCGTTGGATAGCAATGGAGGGATGATGCCATCCAGCGAATCTGTCAATTGCTATATTGCGTGGTTGATAAAAATATGAACGGTCTGCCAGCTGACGGCATTCATGGAACGAGGCAACCTGTGTGTGTAAAACCGTGATATCAAGACTCCCTTCGAATGGTAAAAACTAAAAACCTCATTTTCTGTAATAACTTAATACTTTCCCTTACATTAGATCATCTTCTTGCGTGCAGTGTATATTTTATGTCATTTTCATTATTCCATCATTTTTCATTTTAAGTAATTATTTGCATCACAAGCTTTAAATTAAGAATAATCGAACACATCGATTCCGGTATTTTTCAACCAGTTTTATTTAAAAATATCCGCGAAGACGTCGAATATTTTTCAGTGAATTATTTTAACCGCTTAAAAAATTCCATAGTTTCACTGTAAAGATTCATACAACTTCTAAGAATCTTTCGATGGATTTGATGAAATATTTTACGTGTATTTAAACATTGGAACGTGCTGTTTAACATATTTAGCATATTCACTATGATTAGCGACTACTATAATGGAATATGGACACAGTTAATTGAATTACTGAATAATATTGTTTTATGTGGTTAGCAAAAAACAAAAAAAAAAAAAAATAAATAAAAACGACATACTTATCCGACTAAAATCCCATATTCAGATAATGTTCACTTTGTACATGCTGGTAATCTCGGAACCACTGCACCTATTTGAAAAATTATTTTACCACTATTTAGAACGAACCTTCAGGATGGACATAGGCATTATCGCGTTGAAATAAAAGCGCTTTTCGTGGAGACCAATTTTGCAACGTGAGTCAAAGAATAAACGATGGCAATCTATAAATTCGGACAAATCCGGCATGGGTCACTAGTTTCTTTATAAAATAGTTGTCGAATTCAATTGATCATTGAATAATAATATATGTAGATTAATTTTGTTGGTAGTTGAAAAAATTGAGAATTAGTTTTAGGCAATAGTTGTTTCGGAGCTAAATTATTATCCTTAAAAATGAAAGTAAGATAAAAGAGTGTTTTATCTTTATTTCAGGACATCCTTGTGTGCGTTTTCGCGTGAAAATTTTTAACTACATAGGGTTATCTAATATCTATATAATAACCCATGAAAATATTTCAATTTCAAATTGTAAATTTTCATTTAAAAACTTTTTAGATTACTATCCTTGTTTATTTTTAAGAGGTAATCATTGATGTTTGTTAATTATTTAAATAATCGGTGTAATAATCTTTGTACCTACATTATTTGAAGTACCTAAATGAGATAATATTTAGCATATTCAGAATCGGACTTTGAGGAACATATTATCTAATATTTAATATGGTTTATTTTAGTTATAAAAAATGAAACTATCATACTATACTGGAAATTATTAGATAATCACTCAAAGTCCGTCTTTGATTTGGTATCATTTTTTTTATCGTAATCCCTCCATAAAATTATATATTGGCTTATAGGATTAGTTATTTAAGAATCAGTGACCTTTTATACGTACAAAAAATAACGTAAATGTCTGATTGGCCAGCTTCATTAGAGAGGGCTGCAAATTTAAAGCCGCTGCACACGAGGCTAGAAACGCTGCTAGATTTGCCTACTAGTTTTCTAGCGCTGGTTTTCTTGATTGCTGTTAAGTGCCCGCTTCACACGAGACTATTTTTCAAGCTTGCTTTGTGGATAGATCTGGTGCGCGCGCAGTGACAGTTCGAATATAAACACAGAGCAAAACGTGTCTGTTGTCTGACTCTGAGCAGAATGACGCCATGTTAGTCTGTGGGCGTTTGTTCAAGTGCCCAAGTGACAAGATACTGCTTCTTGAGTGGTTCTTGCTCATACCTAGCAGCAAATCTAGCAGGGAAAATAGCCCCTGTTGTAATTTTAAAACCAATCTTGTGAGCTAGCAGGCCAGCCCGCAGTGACGTCATAGCTTCGTACCCAGCCTACCGGCTAGCAGCGTTTCTAGCCTCGTGTGCAGCGGCCTTTAGCTGGCATACGTGAGTTTTGTGTCAAACTACCGCCAGGGGGAACCGAGTTCTCCGTAATTAATTTAGGGTTAAAACGATTTTTCGTGGTACTGTTTCTTCTAGTAACTAAAAAATAACCATACATTATAACTGACAGGTTATACATAACTGGAAATACCCTTTACCACACTAAGTATGAAATCGAAATATATAATTATTGAAAAAATTGAATTCGTTTAAGATCATCATCACTATTTTCGTTCACGTCTAGGTATCTGTCTGCAAGTTCACCAAAAACACGGAAACTACTGAACGGTTTTGAATGCGGTTTTTACCATTCCGACAGCTTAGTTCTCGGAGGAGGCTTAGGGCCATAATAATTGTCCTCCTCGTGAAAAACAGATGAATTTGCTGTACTGAACAGACGTGTACGGTTTTTACCATTCGATAGCTTTTTTTTTGGAGGAAGATTTAGGTCTATAGGCTCGGTTTTAACTAAGTGTAAATAGGATTGATTCCAAACTGGAGAACGAGCGAAGTGAATAGACAATGTATTAACAAACATAAATTCGATCGAAACGACTTTTTACATAGAGTAAATTTTGAGCTTTTTGAAGACATCGAACAAACCGCGTTATATCGAGGAAACGCTAAACGAGGTTTCACTGCGATTATAAAGCGAACGAGCGAAGCGAATGCGCAAAGTATCAAGTCGATTTAACGAACTAAGGGAGTGATACCGCAATTGAAAATCTTATTTAAAGGGAGTTTTAAAATGGCAAAATTAAATCTATGTAAGGCCGAAGGCATAATTCATAATATTATATGAAATAATAATATAAATCGCGGGCAAAATCTATATTCTATCTATTAAAACAACCGGTCCACAAGTATACTATAAATAAATATTAAAAAATAGTCACGGGGAATTGCAAAACTCGCAATCAGTAAGTAAAATAAAAAAAAAATTGTTCCAGGACAAGTACTTTTTTGAAAATATTACTTAGCTGTACCGATTGCGAGAATTGCACAATTTCTCATTATTGTTTTTCTAAATTTATATATAGCATTTTTCAACGATTTCGGTTTTCAAAATTGATAGGGATATTATCTATTTTAAGCGTATTGGATCCAAGTACAACATAATAAAAGGCTGGTCATTATATATAAAGTCATAATAAATGGATTTTACTATAATTCAATTTAAAATAGATAAATAATAATTCGTATCAATTTTGTTTATTATGTATAAACAATGATCATGCATGTTTTTACTAACAATTAGGCGTTGCTTTTTTTTCAAAGTATTTTTGATTAATTATATGAATTAAAATTAAAATCATTTGTTGAAGTGTTCATAGAAATATTTGCATGATAATAAATATTTTATTGTCACACATTTTGAAATCATTGCATAGATGTATTTGGGTAATATAGAAATTTGTTCGCGTTGTAGGTCGTTGCTAAAGTACAAACAAGTTTCTATAGCGAAAGAAAACAGAAAAGATTCTGATTGAGGTTATAGAATATATATATTGATTACGCGATACGTCCCTGGGTAAGACCGCGAGACTGTACTGAACATTTCGAAATGGTTGATTGCTTCGATCACTTCAGCTAAAAAAGACATATAAATATGCAACTTTTTATAGGAAGATTTACACAGTATAAACATTTTTAATAGGTATCTACGTACTACACGGTATAGCGAATTCAATTTGAAAAAAAAGTGCGTCTTTAACAGATATGTAGCCTTAAAAAAAGACAATGCTCATACTTTGGTCATATAATGGGGTCATAAAAATATAATATAGGTACAACAAATCATATTAATGGGCAAATTAGAACAGAAAAGACCCAGAGGTAGAAGAAGAACATCATGGCTTGATAACATTAAAAAATGGACTGGATTAAACTTTATCAACCTCATCCTTACTCTCCAGGATAGACCTAAATGGAAGGAAGTGGTATATCTAACGTTCTCTAGAGTCTAGGGGATAGGGAACTAATCATCATCAGCCTTAAGCAATTCACAGTATTCACTGTCATTTGATGATCTGTTAAACGGTGTATTAGATACCGATAAATATTTAATCCTTTTCTGATTAGGCGCCACGGGAGCATGAATACTCTCCGGTATTTTTAATAACTTATTTAAAAAATGTTTGTACAATTCTTTCGATGACATACTTTATTATGATTATTAAATTTGTATACTCCACTGGCCGCACGTGCTTACTAGTCCAGGAGGCAGTGAATTTTTTTGTACTTATTTTCGCAGTCGGTGAATATGAAATAGTTTGTTCGGATGGTAACACAAAACGACAATTTGTGAGTCTGGCTAAAATTTTCGGATGGGTTCACTAGATAAAAAAAAGACAAGTCCACTTATTTTCCCAGTCAAAAATATTTGACATTAATTAAAGTGAATCATTTTATTAATGGAAATAACAGTCTGGCACATCCCAAGTGGAGGAAAGTCAGTCTGGCACATCCCAAGTGGAGGAAAGTCAGTCTGGCACATCCCAAGTGGAGGAAAGTCAGTCTGGCTGAAAATATGCGGATGCAAAAATTTGACCGATTTTTGAAATCCATAACCCTTATTTTCCCATGCTTGAAATTTTACGTATCATTTGATACTATCATAAACTATAATTAAAAGTAAGGCTGGCTGATTTACGAAATTGGCAAATGAGTCTGGCGGCATCTTGACAATCGTAAAAATTACAAAATTTTTGCTCTTATTTTCCCGGATTTGAAAATTTGTCACATGATAAAAATAATACTATAATTTCATAGAAAATACACGTCTGGCTGTCATTTACAGTCTCGAAAGCCCCGCCAGACTCACAAGTCAATAGAGATGACAACAATCACCTGTACAATTGAACATGCCGAATTTAGCGCGCCTGACGAGCGTTGGACGAGTCTGTTTCGGAATGTTCCACATTAGCTAGACTATATTTGCAGCTGTAATTATAATATAAATTATCATCCGACAAATTTTTAGGACTGCGAAAATAAGGGCAATGGTTTTGATTATTTTTTTTCCAATTTTTTACCTGCCAGACATATTACCCATACTCACAGATTAGCCAAGCTATTTTTTTTCTTAACTTCGCTATATCTCTCACTAATAGAACTATTTTTACCACTGGAAAAAAGTGCAATATATTTGCACTTTCTAACGCATTTTCCGCCTCACCCATCGGACCCCCCCCCCCCTACAAAACCGAATAATTCTATCGGTGTTTGCTGACTGGGAAAATAAAAAATCTTCATTGCCTCCTGGACTATACTGCATACATTCTCGTCTCATAATGTTCCGCCTAACTCAAGGGTCCAGAGTAGAGATTCAAGGTCAAGCGGGAAAGGATTTTTTTATTTCCTAGTGTCGGATTAACCGTAATTACGGAATCGGAGCTCTTCCGTAACAGCTCTGATTTAAAATACGCGGATTTAAATGAATAAAATAAAATATAAGGAAAAAACAATTCTGCTTTGTGATTGGTTGACGAGTATTTACGTCGTTCAATATTGACTTTATAATTTATTGTGAGAAAACCCATTCTGCAGAATCAAATTGAAGTCAGATTTTGCATGCGTTGGAACAATTAGTCAATGTTCAGATTTCTCCAGCAAGGCATTAATACAACCGTTGTTAATCAATAAATTTATAATCTAGTTTATTAAAAAAATGTTTTTTAAGTGGTTGCGGTGATTAATTGATCAGTCAGTGAATTAATCAACGCTATAATATATACATTAATTGCAACAGGACATCTGTCTGTAATTTAATTTTGTTATAATTTTTTTGTGTACAGAATAACGTGTTTTTAGAATTTTTGTCTGTACCAGCTTCACTCGAGAACGACTGGAACAGTCGACTGGAACAGTTCAGATAAAACTCGGCAGATACACTTATCAGTTGGTATATTCAGATAGTATCGGGTTAAGATAAGATATGAAACGACATGAAGGCGAATAAATTCTAATAAGTAAAAAAATTGTTATTCCTTTATTTATTAAACATTTTGTTGATAGTTATTTATTAGATAGTCTCTTCTCGCGTCCTTGTTATACACGTGAGTTTAAAAAAATGCATAGTTGCAAATTTAAATCAGAATATTGTATAATAAATAGGAACTTATTAATAAATAGTATCTAATAGCAGACGTGTAAATGTACATATATATGTAACGGACAATTAAATAAATAATTTTATTGCAATTGTTGCATTGATTAGATAAACAAAATGAAAGATGAGATTTTTTGTATTATATCAGCTGTCCGTGTGATAATTTATAAAGAAAAGTATCTTCCGCGAAAATAAAAAAATAATTCGGTAAACTTATCAGTTTTCAACTTGAATAATTGAAATTTTTTTGATAAAAGGCTGATATCAAAACACGAGTTGCAGGTTCGCTTTGAAATAATTTTGAATAAAACTGAGTTTTATGGTACTTTAAATACTTAAAAATACACGGTATTATAATGGAATTTTAATTTGCTTTAAGTATAATTATACAGTGTAAACTCTTTATAACGTCCTTCGTTATAACGAAAAACTCCCTATAACGTCGAAATTTTTACGATTTGGTTGGTTTACCTTAAAACCTATACATTAATACCCTCTTTATAACGCAACAGCCATTCTCTATTACGAAGAAATATGTTCATATTTAGGCGTCAGCAAATGTTTACAGACATAAAGAGGACCATTCTGAACCATCACAATCTATTCAACAAGCACTTGATGACGCCAAACTATAGGTATATGTGTTTGTATATGTGTTTGGAATAAATTAATTTTGTGAAAATTGGTTATTTTTCTTTCTTCCCTCCATATAACGAAAATTCTTTATAACGAAAAAAAAATGTTCGGTCCCTTAAAATTCGTTATAAAGAGATTATACAGTACATTGAAGATTATTGTTAATTTGGTTGTTTTTCTTTCTTCACTCCATATAACGGTAACTCTCTATAACGATAAAAAATGCTCGGTCCCTTGAGTTTCGTTATAAAGAGTTTACACTGTATTTTAAAATAAAAATTAATTGGATATACAATTCTTTTCTAGATAATTTCCAATTCAAAAAAGTCCGAATCTGTATTAATTATAATTAGTGACGTATTCCACTGTTTGGTGATATTAGAAATATTTGGTTGTCAAACGTGCGTTTATTAACGTAAGAATCGTTTCACGACGTCATGAAAACGTTACGTGAAATCTTAAAATAAATATAGAAATTGAAATTAATGTTTCTAATTTCATCCAATTATATTTACTTAGTTCGCAATGCGTTTACAAAAATAGATTTAACCCTTTAACGCGAAGTCTGTGAGATCTCGTTGTACACTTTGCCAACTCCCATTATTTTTTGTTTCATGTCCTATTTAAAATTGAATATAATCAGTTCGCTTGTTAGTATCAAAACTCATTAAACAATCGTGTCCTTTTTTATGACGACTGTCATTTTGTTTTATTGCTATTAATTTAAATAGTTGCTTTGCTAATAAAGTAATAAATATAAATATCAGGGCTTACAACTAAAGTTAAAAAAGAGGTTTGTCGCTTCATGGAGACACTAATAAAGCTATATTAATGTTCGAAATTTCGGTATACACAAAAAGAAACGGCAAAATAATTATTATTAAGAAATATAAATAAAATAGCAGTAGTATCAAAAAAAGAAAAAAAAACGCTAATTTGGGATTTGAACCTGAGGAATTTGGCATATTTAATCTAATAATTTATAAACAGACGGCGTAATGCAGTTAGACGCACCCCTTCACAGGTAGAACAAACCGGCCTGAACGCAAACGTATATAATGTCAATGACGTGTGTCTGCTTTGTTTCTATGGTTCTTTTCTCGCCTAAGCTATGGTCTGAATAGAAATACTTATATGTACGCGTTCACATGTCGCTCGCTCGTTTTTTTCAGTTGACTTTCTATCTCGAGGCGTGCGTTATGAACAGTATGGCGGATTTACACATTTCCCAAGTATAGGCTTTTAAATTCTTGCCGCCCTTGCGTCTACAATTGTCAGTTCCTAGATTATTTTAGAAATCCAACAATTTGGTTGAAATTGCATAAAAAATAGTTTTTATGGGTATATATCTGAGCTAATCAAAGCTTAATCATGTACGACAAATAAGGCGGGGGTAATCTATGCTACTTACACAAAAATGTACATTTGGTAAACGTAATTAAATAATCTTTATTTGCCGCCCCTAAAATCTGCCGCCCTAGGCTCAAGCCTACTTAGCCTGCTGGTAAATCCGCCACTGGTTATGAAGCTTAGCTTCAGAAATAGTTTTGTATGCACAGTCCAGGAGATTTCGCGTCAAAACTAGTGCTATAAAACGGCGCGTCATTAGTTAAGAGGTTAAAATCACATAGACGTAATAATATCACATGCCTACAGTACGTAACAGCTGACTATAATATATTTTGTGGTCATGCCTACGACATATAAAAGTATACAGCTGTGTGTCTACGTGATTAAGTGCGCATATGCAAAAAGATTTGTGCGACTTGCTTACGTTTGCAAGTCGATGGCCTGGCCTGACTTCGCCAAAGTTGCATCGGGCTCGGAGTCTGAAAGCCGAGATGTGCCCGCAGAGCAGCCCCACGGTAGAGTTGATCTCGTCATATGTCATAGCGATTGTCGGGCTGACTTCAGAAATGCCGACAATAGCCGATCATATATACATTTTATCTTTTTGTTTTTAATGTGCCTATAAAAACGTTATACGTACCCGATGCCGATATGACCAACCAGGACCGTGCGAGGGAAAATTGCGGTCATAGTATTAATTTGGCGTCTTTCAGAATTAAACGTCCTTGATCGAGTATGTTACAGTAGCTTCTGATGCCTCCTAGAACCGGCGATAGGATCCTATACACCCTTTCGGACGGCAACAGACGCGGATTCAGACTTTTGCAAAAATTAGCAGCATCGGTTAATTTTAAGATGCCTCATTGAAGTGTCATGTAGCTACTGCGAGAGATTCATCTTCTTCAAAGTTATCATCATTAGGACTTTTGTGCAAAATTGAAACTTTGTATCACAAAGTCTACGAGAGTTCCAGTGTACTTCAATCAGATATATTTTAATGTTTGTTTTAATAATTTCCCTTCGTTGTGACAACCTTTTTTTTTTCTTTAATGTTGCGTCCACTCGCACAATTACAGCGTTCCCCGTTATTTTCTGTATTTTTATAGACTTCAATTCGTCTGATTTATCATGCCAGTTTTATCTAACAGAACGGATGATGCACGAGGTGAGAAAATACGGAAAGATATTTTAGACAAACTACTGCATAAAATTATCTAATTATGATAAATGATCTGTGGGTCATTCAAATCAGCTGTTTGCACATTAAAATAAAATTTAACTGTTCTATTGATAACTATATAAGAGTGACGTAGTCAACATTTTTTATTGAACAAACTTAGCTTATCGTCACACCATTTTTGATTATGCAGATTGTTATTATGTCGTATACCTATTATGTCTTGAACTTTTGTTTAACTTCACGTTCCATATATATGTTTGTTTGAAATCTTACGACCCTGATACTTCGCCCGCTTTCCGTTAATCGATTGAGTTGAAATTTTACACATATGCATGGGTAGTTTCGATGACGATATCATATTTATGGTAACAGTAGCTATTTTCTACCTGCGGAACATAGTAAAGTAAATAAAACTCATAACTTGCCATTGTTTGTGTTTATTTGGAAAAAAATAATCTATACGAATTTATCTATATTTTACATAACAGATGAAACTAACTTTTTAATTTTTTTTTCTTCTTTTCTATGCTTTTATAGCTCCTCCAATTTCTTTTGAGGGTACTTCGTCTCCTCTTGGATTGCTCCAGCGTTTCCAAAGGGAGTGGTATCGCCCAGTTTGGGGAACACTGTTTTTGATTGATAAACTTTGATTTTGACGTAATTAAATTTAAATTACCTGTTCGAGTACGTAAATGATTGTTTATCCGTATTGTAAAAATGATAAACGATGTTAATTAAATAAATCTGATCCAAAGGTGGTTAAACGTGCGTAAATTGTCAATAAAAATCAGTGCCTTATTAAAAAAGATGTATTTGTGTGTTATTGAAATAAGAAATTTTTATTCACGTCACAGTAATTTATAATTGATAAAGTATACTTCAATAATGATTGGTTAGATTATACGAAATCAAACTATCCAAAAACGTTTAGTATCCAGTAAACAAAAATATGTCATTGCATTGCGTTATGTTTTAAATATAATTTATATTTTCGAGTATATTGTACTGTTAAAATGAGACGCCGTTTTGGGAAATTAATTTTGGACGATTCTTCAACTTTTGTAGTACGGTCAATGCAGCATAACATTTAGAAAACTATCAGGATTATGCTATCGAGACGAGAATATATTTTATTAAAAATTTTCGAAGTACACCCACCAAAACCGTATCAAGCGTCCATGCTTTATTTATTTTTAAAATTCCGGTGTGCATGTGTTCGTAATTCTACACCTCCTAAACGGCTTGACCGATTTTGATGATTTTTTTTGTACTTATGGGGTCACCTGGATGCTTCTTAGCTATAGTTGGACTCGGTAGGTGGCGCTGTTGTCAAGATCCAGAATATATTTTTTTTTAATTTTCAGACCAATTTTTTTATATATTTTTTGTCTGTGGCAGGACAACATCTGCCCACCGGGTCCGCGAGTATTTGATGAAATTATTGCATTGTTTCAGTTGAATGATAAACTGCAGTTAATTAAGTAAAGGCCGCTGCACACGAGGCTAGAAACGCTGCTAGATTCCTTGCTAGGAGCTCTGCTAGCCGGTAGGCTGGGTTCGAAGCTGGAAATGACGTCACTGCGGGCTGCCTTGCTAGCTCAGAAGATAGGTTTTAAAATTAGAACAGGGGCTATTTTCCCTGCTAGATTTGCGGCTAGGAATGAGCAAGAACCAATCAGGAAGCAGTATCTTCACGTGGGCACTTGACAAACGCCCACATGGCGTCATTCTGCCAGACAGACACGTTTTGCTTTGTGTTTATAATTTATATTCTGTCACTGCGCGCGCACCAGATCTATCCACAAGACACGCTTGAAAAATAGTCCCGTGTGAAGCGAGCACTTTACAGCAATCAAGAAAACTAGCAGGCAAATCTAGCAAGGAATCTAGCAGCGTTTCTAGCCTCGTGTGCAGATGGCCTTAATTTATAAGCATGTATTATGTCTAACCAATGTATTTTAATTTTTAAATGCTGATTATTTTTTTAATAGAGGAACCCTATTTGTTTGACACTAATGAGTGGGAAAATTTTAAACACCCTAGGAAATTTACCGCGTAATAATAGTACACTGTTCAGGCGCGTTCCAAGATGTAAACATATAAGCGTTATAAAAATGTATATCAAAATAAAAAAGTGTTGTTCATCATAAAAGTTAAACGTGAATAATTTCAACTTTATTTCGTCATAGTCCACCAATTCCTGCGAGCCTGTTAGGAACTACAGTATATTATCCATGCAAGATCCATGTAGTTGATTGGTATTTACCTGATAGTCTTTGGTTCGAAAACTAACTGAACTTGTGTTTATTTGGTTGATTTCTAGAACCAAACGTTTGCTATAGTGTGGCTAGTTACTACCAGAGCTCAACACAATTTGAACGAAATCATGAAGTGTATCGTGAATGTGTATGAAGTCATAACTCATATACCTATATGCAAAATAGTTGGGCAATCGGTGAAGGAAAGGCGTTTACTTTCTGGCCACTTGTTTTCATTTTTCATTGTTTATCGTGGAAAAATAAACCTAAAGGAAAACATTGGATTGAGATGATATATTAGTGACACAAATTTTTAAAGTTATAAAGTAAATCATTCTGAAAAGTAACCTATAAAATGGCTGGAGCTTCGCAAAATGCAATACAAGAAAGTGTCAAAAACATTACTCAAGTCGTAGAGAGTTATATTGATTCGGAACTCGATCAGCTGAACAATGTAGATTTTACCAAATTTCGTGAAGAACGATTGAAGCAAATGAAAAAGGACGCAGAACAGCGTAAGAATTGGTTGTTGCTTGGCCATGGAACGTACGAAGAAATCGCTGAAGAAAAAGAGTTCTTCGAAATTTGTAAAAAATCGGAGAATGTAGTTTGTCATTTTTATGTGCCTAGCAACGAACTATGTAAAATTGTTGATCATCATCTGAAAATTCTGTGCAAATCGCATATTGAAACAAAGTTTGTTTACATCAATGCCGAGCGATGTCCTTTTTTAACAAGTAATGATTATTATCTTTGCTTTTTTGGTTTACAACATAAAATATTTTATAATTTGCTTTTTTTTAGAAAGAATGAAAATTACAATAATGCCGACGATAACAATGATACAAAAAAATATAGTAATTGATTCTATAAAAGGGTTCACCTCACTTGGAAATCGCAAAGATTTCTCTACCAATATGCTTGAGGTGCGTCTAGCTAAATCAGGAATTATTAAATCTGAACTGGATCCGGAAGAAGTGGCGATTAAAAATGCTCAGAAGAAGACTTTGAAGAAAACAATTCGTCAGAATTTAGATTCTGATTCTGACGATGACTTTAATAATTTATCCGATTAATGAAGTCAGAATGTGGCCTATTATCTTTAATATTATTAAAAAAATTCCTAATTTTATTAAATCTCAAAATGCTTTATGTACTAATTTTTGTAACACTTTGTTTTAATAAAAAAAATAACACTATAATTATTGAAGTTCATTATTTTTGCTGTGAGAGAATATATTTTGTTGATTTCAATGCTAATCGTTTAAATTTTTATTAAAAGAAATGTTCCAACCTAAATGAATTTTGTACATAATGTTCAAATGAAAAGTTGCATAAAATAAATAAAAAATCCATTTATGGAAAACGCATTTTAAAATAAAAAGTCGTTCATTCAACACATGGTAAAGGAATACTTCAGGCTAATGAACAATACTACCACAATTCTAGAAATTTATTTCGCAGTCAAAAATTAATAATAATGTATAAAATAGTAAGGTACGTAATATTGCGAATGCGACTTTAAGTACACCACTACATAGCTCCAGCTAAGTCTTCCAATTGCGACAAACACAGCTGTTTGAGTCGCCCGGCCTAATGCCTATTCGGCACCAAACACGATCATAGTTAGACACACACCTCTGTCTATGTCGAAACGTCTGTCCATTTGCAGCCGACTCTATATTCGCTACATTTTAAGACAGACGCAAGGTGTTTTATTGTGTAGTGTATTTGTCGTATGCAGAACTGAACAAATGACTTTGAAAATGTAATTTACAAATTGTTTTACATAAAACTAATTTGATTACCACATAATTAGATTACTCATTGAAAAAGTTACTAATTACTCAATACTCGGTAATTGTACTAAAAAAGCGAAACTTTGTTAAATATTTACTCCGTCATGATATTCCTTCTATTCTTCTTTTAGAGTAGTGTTATATTAATAACAAAATCATCCGTTTTGACTTGTTTCAAGACTTAAAACACTGCTCAAATATCTTCTAAAAACCATCGTCTATTCTAACTTCAAGTCGCTGCGTCTATCATCTTATTCAGCATACTGTAGAGCAGGGGCGGGCAAATCTTTTGATCGCCGGGCCACATAGCTGATGAAAATTTGACCGCGGGCCAAAAATTCGCAGAGCAAAAAAAAAGGTCCTCACATTCTATTCCCGCATTTGGAGAGCAAAAAAAAATAGGTCCTTTTTTCCTCTGTTCTGGCCGTTACTATTTTTCTAAAATTTATAAAATGCTTCGCAGGCCGGACAAAATTGTACTGCGGGCCGCCATTTTTTGCCCAGGCCTGCTGTAGAGTACAATACTATACACGCGAAGGCAAGGAAATAGAAGCTTTGAATCTTTTTGAGGACTTGAAGAGCGACTTGTCACTTGTTACTTCTGTAATATTATTAAAGTGTTTCTTACATTAGATAGGTATACGGAAAATAGAATTCGTTGTAAAATTATGGTATCTTTATACCAGTGGTTCTGCAGCGTCGAGAAGTCGCCACTGAACTTTAATTGGGTAATAGTAAAGGATAAAAAAGAAAAATTTCGTAATGTGACTGTTAATTTTTTTAATGTTCTCATTTTAAAATCTTGTTAAAAAGTAATACATCTATCTGATTTTTTTTACAATTCTACATTTAATTATAAAACTCTTGGGACTGAATTACATGATTGTTTTCAAAAAATCTACGTAATATAAAATTTCTTTTTAAAATTAATCAATGGCAATCTTAAAATTTTAGATACTGCATTAACGAGATGTTGGAATATATTGATAATTAATACCTATATATTAATAAAGTAACGAATTTTAATGAAACTCATATAAGCGTTATTATTATTAATCATACGCTTTTAAAAACTGTTGTAAAATAAAACGCAAAAAAAAAATATTAATACAAATTAATTCACTATATTTTTAGTATTGTTTAATGGTTATATTATTATGAATTTATTTTCTTAAAAACGCTTAATTAACGTTCAAAATTTGCATTTTTTAATTTTTTCAGTTCTACAGTTGTCAATCGATAAATAGTTAAGCAATTATTTTTATTATTTATTTGTTTTTAAAATATATTAAGTGACAATATTTAGGCAGGCATGAAAATCCACGTTCAACACTTCAGAAAATTATAATTGCATTATGAGATGAAAAAAAAAGATTTAAATTGAAAAATTGGTCCCAAATAATTAATGTCATATATAAAAAAAAATCAATCAGTCTGCAACATTTCTAGAGATATCACTATTACTATATTACATATATAAAAATTTTGAAAATATTAACGAGCTGTTTATCACACAACATACTAATAGCAATGTAATCTAGTAATGATAAATATGCAGTGTAGTGTAGAAATTCTAATTACATTCCTACCCGAAAATGTCACTAAAATTTAGATTTTCAAATGGTTAATACCTGCACAACCATGTAACAATTTAATTCAGACTTATTATTTTTCTTTTGTAAACTATTAAAGTTACTACGTGTCAAACCTAATTTGGTATTTGAGAACCGCAAAATTTATTATGTCCCTGTATTGACGTTTTAATTGTATAACTAGTAACTACCGAACTAGTTCGTGATGTCTGAATGTGTTCTACTAGGACTATTCAGTGGAGGTGTCGATGCGGGAGTTGATCCTTTTGACCGCCTGTATTTGAGCGATGAATAAGGAGATGAACCATGCGACATTCGTTCATGAGCATATAATAAAACGCCGATGTCTCTATGACCAGCTTCCAATGCTATCTTCAGTGCTGTGCTACCGTCCTGTTTATAAATAAAAAATGTTAAAAACTAATATTCTTTTCAATAAATAAAATTATCGACCAATTTTTCAGACAATATATTAACAAAAAAATATATAATTAATACATTAACGTTTCAATCCGGATTTGGATCTTCTTCAGAATTTATCTAAAAAATATAAAAAATAATTAATATTTAAAATCTAATTCGCTTTTTCTAGAATCTTTCAAAATTATTACTAATAATTTTCATAATTAGTAATAATTTTAAAATTAGTAATAATTTTGAAAGATTCTAGAAAAAGCGAATTAGATTTTAAATATTAATATTTTTTAGATCTATTCTGAAGAAGGTCCAAATCCGGATTGAAACGTTAATGTATTAATTATATATTTTTTTGTTAATATATTGTCTAAAAAATTGGTCGATAATTTTATTTATTGAAGAGTTATAATCAGACGTTAATCAATGATTTGACTAATATTCTTTGTCAGGTATTTAATAATAGAAAATGTACAAACCACATCGGTAATGGTGGAATCACAGTCATGTTGTGCTAAGAAATGTTTAACAATATCGATGTGACCGTGTTCAGCTGCACACATTAAAGCAGTGCTTCCATCTTCATCTTGTATATTAATGTCTGCTCCGGCTTCCAATAACATCATTACCATGTCTAAACGGCCATGACTTACCGCCAGCATTAAAGCTGTTTGTCCATGCTACAATATACAATTTTGCAATTGATCGTTTGCACTTTCTGTTTAAAATGTCGATATTACTTACTTGTTTTGCACGAATGTTTACGTCGGCTAACTGGAACAATTTTCTGACTACATTAGCGTGAGTTGGAGAACGCATTTCCGCTAATGAAACTAACATTACACTGGTGTATCCTGCTTTATTGGACCGATTAATATTGCATACTTTAGAATCTAATAAAATCGACACTACATCGAAATTTCCGTGGGAAACGGCGTAGTGCATAGCAGTATTTCCCTGCAAATAAAATTGTATTTTTTATGCTTGTTAAAACTAACTGTCTGTTCAATTTTTATGTAAACTTACACTCATATCCGCCATATTGACAATATATTGTAAAAGAGCACTAGATGTTTCTTCAAAACAGTCTAAGTAATCCTCAACATCCAATGGATCAGCCGTTGCGGTACTGGATACCTTAAAAAACAATTCAGTTTGTACAAAAATTCGTAGCTTTAAATAAAAATTCGAACTTTGATGCAAATAAATAGTACCTTGAACCATTCTTGTTGAATGATATTTGTGGCATTTTTGAGCTGATGTACTGCATTACTGTTTGGAGATTTTTGTAAATAATCATTTAATACTTTCATAGCTGCGCGCATTTCTTTGCTGGGTTGTACCCTACAATAAAAACGTACAACATACAGTTATAAAAAGTATTATTTGAAACAACCAACTTTAAATATATTATTACTTCTGACGTTGTTTATCAACACTTGGAGACAACAAGGAATTTTCTTCAACCGAAGTGTTTTGGCTGATAAATTGACTAGTGTATGTGACATCTTGACTAGTTGCATCGGAAAGTAGAATTTGATGTTGAGGGATTGAAGGTTGATAATGAGATGTTGCAGATTCAATTTGAGGAGTCCTAGATTGCTCTTGACGAACGGGAGATTGTAATTGAAAACTTGAAGTCTGATGATGAACTGAAATTTCTCTTTGAGTTTCCAAATCGTGTAACTGGGAAATTGAAGAATTACTTTTTAATTCAGATAATGAGCTCTTAGAAGATACGTTTTCATACGCTGCCTTTGTTGTACTTAATGAATCAGGTTGAGATGTGGAAGTGGATGTCGTCACGCCTTCCAGAGCAGATAACCTGTAAGAAAATAAATGGCATTTTGAATTTAGTCCATTTTTGCTGAAGACTTTATTTTTTGTCTAATGTTGAAATGTTTGTGGTTTAAAATTACCTTGTAAACAAAATATCTCGATGCATGTAAGGTAAGGAATGTACATTTCGATTAACAATGTTTTTTTTACATCTATGTAGCATTCGTTTTAAACACTTGATCGTAATTATTTTTATATTACAAACAAAATTTACTCAATAATAGTCATTAGACGGAAGGCAAACAATAGTGCGTTAAATGATCAGCTGACATCTTTAGGTGGTATTTAAAATAATAGACCATTCCACTCTTTTGTGACAATGTGGAAATCAAATATTTTTTTTTATACTAAGTCGTAATACCTAATATGTAATACGTGATTTTTCTTCATAAAATTTTAATTCTTTACAATATTAGCATTAAAGTTAATTGACTCGTCTAAAAAGGGGTTTATAAAAAATTGGTAGGACTGTCATTCAAACAATGGGAGAACGGTAAATTAACCAAAATTAACTACAATTGAATAACCGGCGCACATAGATATTTTCAACTAAAACTTTGCAAAAATACTGTCTGATGTCGCTAATCGCGCACGTCGCTCGCAATATCACCAGCCGCGCGTGGCTTGCATTCAATAGTCGTGTGGCGCCGCGACTTGCAACTTGAGTTCAAACATTTTGACTAGCGCGTTGTTTTAAATTTTTACAGAAGTCCTAAATATTTCAATATTACTCTCAAAAAAATGTTTCAACATAAACTAACACAAAATGACATTAACTTCGGAATTATTGTGCACCTAAATCTTTAATTGTAAACTTACTGCATAGTCGTAGGATCTGGAGCTGGAACTGCAGGTATTTTTGTGTAAGTTTGTTGTCTTTTAAATCGCCTATTTTCCGGTGGTGTCAACGCAATGTTCGACGGCCTAGGAATTCGTGATGGTTGAGCATTGCCAGCTATTTCATCTTTTATGTTTTCACAGTTGTTGCATGGCTGGTTTACTGAGCAAGCTACATCGAAACTTTTTGTTCTTAAACAGTTGATCCCGATATCATTACATGTGATCAAACCATTTGTGTCAGTACTTCTAACTGTAGCTAGTTTTTTTAAGTCGCACTGACAACTTTTATTAGTATGTGCATTCTGTAAGCATTCGTACTGACAACTTTTGTTGAGAAGAGTTTGAGATACAGTTTGTGTTGTCGCATTTGATGCAGGCATATTGCATTGGGTGCTTATTGATTTTATTTTCTTCGTGTAGTCATCGCCCATGTTAAAAGATTTGCTTCGAGGTACCATTAACGAACTTAAAGATACGGGGGTCTGAATTTTAAAATCTGTACCAACACCAATCGTGCGTTTTATAGCTTTACAAGTCTTGCATGGTTCAACAGTATCAACTGTAAGGGATTTGTCATACATTTCAGGTTTTACGTTAACAGCTATGTTAGTGAGTTGCGGTTTGATTTCTGAGATTTGTATTCCAAAATCAGATGTCTTTTTACATATTCCGAATTGTACCCCAACGTCATATTTCTGTATTTTATTTTCTTTTGCGCTAAATTGAGTTCCGACTGATATTTTAGCAACATTCTCAATGCCAATGGTCATGTCTGATAATCTTACACCGGATTGCATTTCGTTATGTATTTTTTCAATATCATACATCGTAATTTCCGTTTCCATGCTAACGTTTTTAAAGTTTCTTTTCTGTTTAATTTCTTCGTTTATTTTCAACCGAGCTTTTCTACTCAATTCGGTTTTGATTTGCTCATATAACGTATCTATATCATACATTGACATGTTTGTTGTAATTGCAATGCTTTTGGATTCTTTTGGAGATGAACGAGGTGATTCATCACTTAAACGCGACTTGGACACCGTATGGCCGACTCCAATGTCTCTCGTTATAACTCTACATGTCACGGCAGCATCTCTGGTTTTACAGTTGAGCAAATCGACCATCGAATGAGAGTGTTTTTGGCGCGGAAGACTCGACGTTCTTGTAATCATATGCTTATTATTTCCACATGATTTTAGTGTATCCGCTTTCTGCTGTTCATATTTGTTCAACTGTTTCAAGAGTTGATTTTTTTCTTCTTTCAGAGTCGTTAATTGAATCTAGAAAATATAAAAACAGCTATATGAAATTTGAAATTTACGTAATGCCAACTATGTACCTACCTGTAATTTCGGAATGATTTTTATTTTATTTTCAAGATCACGCATACGCTCCAAACTGAGTGCCATTTGTTCCCTAATACTGTGAAGAGTTGCTGTACTTAAATTGCCATTGTATGCATCGAAATACGACATGTTAAAAGAATCAACATTCGTGTCCGGTATTTTAATACGTTTTGGTTTTAAATTATCTACAAACAAGAAGTTACAATCAATTGCTTGAACTAATCACATTTTTAATACAATTTCAAACTCCAACTTTTTTTCTATTATACAAACCTTCATTTCGAACTTTCTTTGAAGCACGCAAAGTGTTTTCAAAATCAGAAACAACATCTTGTAAAGCTTCTTTCACCATATCTGAAGCACTGGGCGAACAAAATTGCTTTTTTCTATTTTCAGTACTTGTTTCTTGTATCTATAAACGAAGCATATGTTATTAATATGAACTTGTAAATTTTTGTAACTATTTGAAACTGAGTTACCTGTTCTGGCCAGGTAACCATATTAAGAGGCGATACGACCAGACCCAACATAACTTCCATAGACTGCCGTTGACGTCGCCTTTCCCGTCGTTTATTAATTCCGATATTTTCATTTGGCTGAGTGATCGATTCGCAATAACGAACGAAATCGAGGTCAATGTGATAGCCATAAGGACAGCATGAACAGGCTGCATATTTACTTGAACTTTTAATATTATACTCGCCGGAACTGCCTTAAAACCAAAATATAAATTTGACACAAAACTCCTAAATAAAGAAATTGATATTTAGATGAGTTTAGTTACAGTTAGTAATTATATAATATATTATAGAGTAGCTACTGTTTGCTACAATTGTTAAGAAACACCCATTGTTACAACGCTATCAACATAGAAAAATTAGTTTGTGAATCAAAGGTGAAATTGTTTCCTTACATTAAATAATCCCAAGTCACAGACGTCTTTTCTATATCGTCAGGAATGAATAGTGGAAACTTCTTGTTTCTTATGGATGAAACAATTCTTTTTCTATGTTGATAGCGTTGTAACAATGGGTGTTTCTTAACAATTGTAGCAAACAGTAGCTACTCTATAAAAGAAATTGATATTTGGTGAACCAAAATTGCTTTACAAACCATATTTAGCAACGTTTTGGTCTGGTATTCCTTGCATAATCATTTTATCGTTTATCCTAAAACCAAAGTAAAAAAAATATTATAGAAAATCATATATGACTTCCATGTTCCAAAATCATTTTTAATATGAAAAATTTCAATGAAAGTTGTTGGTAAGCCTTTGTACAAACACTTGATATTGTTTAGGTACAAAATATGCGTAAAATACGTATATAATTCCAAAACCATTGATCAGATTGGCACAAAAATCGAAAACACTTTTCTTTGCCTTTTTACGGTAGCATAATCGGAGACAGTTCATGTTTCGAACATGATTTTACGACCCTGTTACCATAAGTACTTCCATTTCTTTACAGGAACGTGGAAGCGAAAATAAATATATAGGTATTGCAATGAAAATTAAATCATAAATATTATGAGAAATAAATTTTAATATTTGTATTAAACTGTAAAATAAAATTTGTTCCTATATTCATTCCAAGAATTGTCAGGTATATCGGTTTCTTGTTATTCATTATTTTACCAACTTTTTAAATTTTATGAACAATTTCCTCAAAATAATTTTGAATATACCACGGGCATAGCACGAACAAGAAATTTTACAAAGTTATTTCAGTTTTATAAGAAACCACCTGTTGCCAGGTGTACCTATGATACAATTTCAATAGCTTCTTTATAATTATGCATGCGTAACCAAAACACCTGTTGATTTATCATTTGAAAACATTTTAATAATATGAGAATCTATTAAATCGTGTTTGCAATTTTAATTAAATTGTACAGAAAATAGCAATATTAACAAGATTTTTTTATTATTTAATATTTACTGTCAAGTAACAATAATTTTATAGTGTGAATAAAGTTCAATTTATAATTTTTCTTTGATTTCCAAAGATATAATGTAATTTCGATATTATAACATGTTATTATTAAAACCAAGCATTTTTATGTAAAAATGCAGTCCAAAAATTAAAATTTAATGATAAAAGAATAAGTATGCTTCAAATATCAAAATTCCGTAATAGTTTTTAATAGCACTTTACGTTAACTAATGCAGTTCGGGCTGGTTCGGGTACACAATTGATAATAAAATAGGCGTACTATAATGTTTTAAATTAAGGGAAATCAATAAAATTTCAATGTAATCCATTCACTTATATTTATTTACTTATTATTAGTTGTTACGTATCTATGTGTTTGTAAAAGTTACCTATGTTATTTTATACAAACTTTTCACCTGAAATTGTACTTAATAACAATTCATTATACAATAATTCTTATAAAATACACATAAATAACGATTAATAAATAACGAAAAAGTTATCTATAAAAAGTTATGGAACTTTAAAAAATTTCACGTACTTATTTTCAGCACAAACAGATAAAACGCGTTTATAGTTGACATCATTAAAATATACCAATTGACATAAAAATTGCCTACATAATGTGATTTGTCATCTCTTTTCTGTTTACTAAATCTTTTATCCCGATATCTTTGTTTATGATGCAAAATACCTACATAACGGTGCTGAGAAATGTGGTCTGTGGGGTAACATATGTGTGTAGTTTGTGACACGACGTGTGGACGTTGCAATATCTTTAACATTCTATACTGGCGGCCTCAGACGGGATTTAGTTAAATTTATAAGTTCAAGGATTTAGCATAACCGGGCGTTTTGAGAAAATATTTAAAATAATTTAAAATTTTAATCTAACCGAACTGCCAATTTATAGAGTTATGTCGATGAATATGGTATAGACCGAGTAATATAGCATACACCATATTTTTTAAAAATTGAGTACGCCACTTGCTATACCCTACAGTGTATTAACTATTAATGTACATAGTCTATTGAAATATAGATGCCTTCTATGCAGGGGCGCCGACTTTTAGAAAACAGTGTGGGTGCTCATGCTCGTTTGATGACTTCAAAGTTCAAACGTTAGTTTCCGGTATTGCGTCTGGGGAGAAATAATTTTCGAAATGAAAAATTCAACAGATTCACGTACTACGAGTGCAATTTTTAAGTAAAGTTGGTAACACTGAAATGAGTTGGTAGCTGCAACCAAACGGTACTTTTTCTTTGAAATTATTTTTCCAACATTGTGTTAAATCTCTTTTTACGTAAATCTAGTCTCTTATTTACCTCACAAGTCACAGGTACAAAATATGTGTAAATAAATAATAATAAAATACAAATTTTTGCCAGAATCAAAAGCAGAATGAGTACACAGCTATAGGTATTACAACTAATAAAAAAACAACAACGAATATTTAAAAGAACTTTTTTTTGGTATCTGTAGGACATAGACTTCTTTGTTTTAAAAATATAAAAAAATGATTCAAACAATATGAATTCAGTGTGTAATACTAATAGAAAAATAATACTTGTTAAACATAACATTTGTATGGCACATAAAATCAGTAACTAAATAAAAAAGTATAAAATAGTAGATTGTGTATCAAAGGCGTAATGGAAACGATTTTGACAAGTGTGACCATACGAGCACAGCGAGTGCAGCTGCCAGTTGCCACGCGAATTCATATCGCACTCCGCCCTTGATACATATTGTATTTTTTGTCCTACCTCTGCACTCATTTTAATATGACAAAATTACTTTGGCGCTCGGATCGCTACCGGCGTGAGATCTTACGACCGATTTACATGAAAAGCAGCTACGAATCTAAAAGCCTCGGAAGTTAGATGAGAATGCAGGCTTGCGCTTGTTTACAGTTTGTTGAAAAACTACAAACTCGCAACTCAACTAAACTAACATAGGAATAACAAACTTGACAATAGCGTACTCGTCTGTACTTTAGAGTAGGAAAGCGACAAAGGCAACGAGCGATCACGGCGAATCACCGACGAGCGCACGTTCCGTGCAGGTAGCTGGAAGTTGGTGGGAGTATCAACGGCTCTAAAATGTGCCTTTGCGACGCTGTTTGTGACTAACTTCAGAATCTTTTAGATCCGTGGCGCGTACTATACTTTATAGGAGGTAGGACAAAAACTGTATTTAAAGCTCTGTAGTTGAAAGTGTGGAGAGTACAATGAGTCCAAACAAGGCAGCTCCTCCACACGCATATCCTAAAATATCACGATAATAGTCTGGACATAGTGTTTGGTCATCACATTTTCTGTAAAAAATTTGTATGATCGGTTAGTAGAAATACATTTTGACTGAATATAAACCGAAGGTCATTGGTTTTTACGTACATTCGTTCGATAATAACAACGGCGAAACCCGTAATTAATTTGTCAGTGAAAGTAACAATACTATACACGAAGGCACCTTGATTTGTGTGGGGTCCTATAAGGTCTGCTGTCATACATAAACTTATTACTATTGTTACTGAACTTCCAGCTCCTGAAAATTGTAAAAGTAAATTAATTGATAATTCAATATATTAACACTTTAAGAAATATACAGGGTGCTGAATGTTTAAAAAATCAGGAGAACACGAAATTGCACGAAATCCGTATTTACTCATGATATTTACACATTCAACACCCTGTATATATGATGTTTAATATTCGATAGAATCACATAACAGACTAGAATCTGAAAATCTCTTGAATAAAAACTGAGTCTTTTGTTAAATTTTAGTAGCTAGAATTTAACGAAAACCTCAATTTTTTTGATAACGGTAAAATAACTGAGACCGAAATTTCGAAAATTTGACTTAAGTAATTGAAACATGATTTCCAGTTCGATCGTTTTTGTATTAAAAAGCTATTATCAATTATTTTAACGAAGATTCTTTATTATTCTATCGAAAAACGATTTGTGGTAGTATTTTTACCTACCTATGAGAACAGCTATTAAATAGATTTCAATGGTTGGAGAATCAGGCGTTAAAATAAATGCAACCCAAATACATCCCAAAACTGATACAACTGATCCAGCAAAATAAGCTATCTGAAATGAACGAATGATTGTTGAATTAACAAATGAACACATTGATTCCTCTACATTTGTACCATTCTTGTAGCTCTCGCGAATATGGAATTCCGAAATTCCATATAAAAATCAATTTTACTTGTGAAAAATAACTCTAATAATTTAGACTGATGATGATCCTGTTTAAATGTTAGAAGATTAAAGGATGAAACCTGGTGGCATAGGATCAATGAACTTTGCAAATACTGAAGGTTTTTTTATTGCATTTTATTGTCTGACGTTTCGGCAGTCTTTATGCCATCTTCGGCAAAATACTGAGAAAAAAGACAGCATTGATTCTCCGAAGATGGCATAAAGATTGCCGAAACGTCAGACAATAAAATGCAATAAAAAAACCTTCAGTGTTTGCAAAGTTCATTGATCCTATGCCACCAGGTTTCATCCTTTAATCTTCTAATCAATTTTACTATAAATGACAAATTGTTGAAAATTTATGGGTAGAGGGTCAGTGACAGGCAATAGTGTTTGTTTTTCAATTTTTTATTTAATTGAAACTTTTTTAGGCGCGCTAGGGGGGTAAATCGGCCTGGATCAGAAGAAAAGTAAACGCTTTCCCTTCTTCGCCGTCAACCGGGAGTTGAGAGGAAAGAGTGGGAGAATCGTTTTTACTCTCTCTGCCAAAGCGTCATAATATGGTCTCTAGGCGCATGCGCAATGCGTACTGTGTGTCTACGTAGCATTTTCTCTAGCCACGGTAACAAATTCCACATTATCATTTACTTAATCCTGAAATAATAAAATCGTCAACAAATGCTAGAATCTGAGAAGTTTCACTTCTAACGCGCGAGATTCTCACGCAAACCTTTTTTAATTCTCGAATAGCTGAATGGTACGAATATGAAGGAATAACTTTTATTAGTACGCATTAATGTACTTATGTTGGAATGTTAGAAATCTGAAATATTTACTTTTTTTCCACAGCAATAATGTCGATACTTTAATAACAACGATGCTACGAAAGATGCAAGATAAGAAACTAATGGAACACTGGCCAGCTCCTCAACGCTTCCATTTTCTTGATCCACGGGTGGTGCGTTTGTTTGTCGTTCATCAAGGAACAATGGCATGTATATCAAACTTAGAGTCACAAACAATCGGGAGGCGACATATCTGGAGATAAATTTAGCAATAAGTTGGGTAAGTGCTTATCTACTTTAAAAATATTACACTTTCTAATTAAAACATTGTTTAGAAGGCGGGCTATTCCCCATAAAATTTACGGTAATCATTGAAAATTGCAGCAGAGAGAAGTGTTTTTGAAAGTAGAAATTCTTCATTTTTTTCTCCTCTTGAAAAAACTCTTAAATCGTCCGTGCTGTAAGTAGTTTACTAATCAGTATTCAGAAAATTGCTTACAATAATGAAACTTGGTATATGAGTGCAGACGAAAAGAAGCGTTTCGATTCCTCAGTTTTCTTGCGAACATCAGCAATGAGGTTGCACGCCTTTTGAGTCGTATTTTTTCGTTGTTTGTATTTTGCCAAACCAGTGTAAAAAATCAGTGACGTTATTATTCCTACTATGGTAACAATTATAGCGATTTTCTAAAAAAAAGTTTTGATTCTTATAATTCATTTTTGAGTTGCTATCTCTATAATATGTAGGGAGAAGTAACACCGATGATTTCGTATGTTATATTCCTTGTCAGATTTCGAATCGACAACATCTTTGGATTTTTTTTAACATTAACAAGTTCTTCGAAGAAACAAAATAGTAAAGGGTTTTTCAATATGGAATTTGACAAGGAATGTGCCCTCAAAATCGTCAGCGTTACCCCTGGAACACCTGTATAGTGTTAAAATATACCTTGAATTTGTCAGCATCGTCCGGACCGATGTATCGCGTATTCATACCTTTAGTATGTAAAACAGCCCAAGTTATTAAATAGAATGTAACACTGGAACACACTGAAGCTGTGTATCTAAAAATATAAAAAAGTCTCGAGTTTAAATTTTAATGAGTGTTTTAAGTTTTTTTTTTATATCGCTGCTATCTTTTGCTAACGGTTTCGGTTTTACTCCGATTCGTCGGTTTTGATGAGAACTCGAATTTCTTATATCTATCAAATATCCATAAGAAAACCAAATTACAAACAATTGAACCGATGAATTAGTATTGATAAAAAAAAAAATTGTAAAAAAGTACCGTAATGCTGTAAGTTCTCCGCGTTGGGTCAGTGGTCCAGGAACATCAGGTATCATTGATAAATGGGTTATTTGAACTAGAGCCCAACCGATTTGGAATAGAATAATAACAGTAGAGTAGTACAGTAGTCTCCAAGGAGAATATAATTCACAATCTGTGCATGTCAAAAATATCATCGGAAAACTTATAGCAACCAAACCGTTTCCTAAAAATGACCATTGTATAATTTTATATATTCATTTCAAATTAAAGATAATTTTGAAATTCAAATTATAAATACATAGTATACCGATAATATGCCATGTTCTTCGATTTAATACATTATCGGCCAAAAAGCCTGCGAAAGGTGTAGCAATTCCATCAGTAACTTGACCTGCAATAAAATAACATGATGCACGTTTTTTTATAGTGAACTAGTAGAAATACCCGTTCTTGTTTCTGAGGTGCCCCTTTTTCGGCTTTACTCAACGATACGTAGCATCCAGAAAGATTCAATTTGGTTCAGTGGCTTACCTATGAACCTTTATATGCATAGATAATAATATAATAACAATAGAATCTTTAAAAATTTGAGTCCGTAGTCGACAATATAAAAATGAGAATTTTTCCGTAATTATTCATTCAGCATCATAAGGTAAAATTATGTTACAAAACTTGATATCGGTTCTCTTATAATAATTAATTATAGTCAAAGGACAAAAATCTTCTTTTTGCGCTTTGATAACAGTTGCTAGAGTATTCTCCAAAATGTTTTTTTGTGAACCAAACCTTCGCTATTGGTTAGTACTAACGTTGTCTTGTCAGCGCAAAACTAGATCACTACGATCGTGAATACTCTGCTCATAGGGTCTCACCGTTTATTCCATCCAGACGATTCTAATGCACCACCGTAATCATGCAATGGTGGAACTAATAGCTGATATGGTATTTATAAACTTCAAGTTTTTCGAGATTCAGAGTTATGTGTGGGTAAATTAAACAAAAATTTTACCTAAAAATATTAAAGCTCCGGCAGCTGTAGGATCCATTTGTAAAACAACTTGTAAATATAATAAAACGTAAGAAAACCACATGGCAGCGCAAAGATCGTTGTAAACATGCCCCAAACTGTAAGCAGCCTTTACCCATAACGAAGCTGGTTTTTCATTTTCTTCTTCATCTTTTAAGAGTAAATTCACTCTTTCCTCTAAAGTGGTTTCTGAATCATTTGAAATCATGTTTGTTTAAATTGTCGTAAATAATAATCTGAAATAAAAAGTTTGTTAATTTAATGAACACGTTTGAATTCCAAAGTATGAAACCAACAAACGGTTTAAGTTTCGGTTTTATTATTGTTAATACGATACTATAGAATGCTTTGTATATAAAATGGTAAAAAATCATAATCGATTTATATTGACAAATTAAGAATTTTTAAGATTGATATTCATTAAAAGAAACGGAAGTACCTATCTTAAGAATTACATATTAAACAGAAATCCATTGCACTTAGGTCAGAACAAAACCACCATTTATTCTCACCAGGTGTCAGTCGGTTGTAGATATGAAAGATTAAATAATTAATTAATGATTAATGAAAATAAATAATGTAAAATAGTATTTTGTACTTACGAGTTTCAAGTACTTCAAACTTAAATACATTATTTTTGTTTTTGCCTTTTGTTAAATTCACCTTGATGTTGTTGACATGATATAAAGTTGATTTAGAGTGATTTTACGCAAATAAAATTCTGGTTTATCTGAGCTCCTCCTTGCCCAATAGAGTCTGTTAGTTTTTTGCTAGAATCAAGTTCTACCTGTATATAATATACATGTAACTGTATATCTTATGTTTCAATATTTTTTAGTAAACAACACTGATATGGCTTCAATTGTACATAGTTCTGAATCATAATAATATATGCACCAATATCTTTTTTTATAAAATCGATTGTTGACTTTCTAGTAAATTTTTAACTGCTCATTTGCATTATTTTTCAAAAAACTACGGTACTTCGTAATGCAATAAACAACGATTTTTTTTAAATTGCCCATACCTAGTTTGAGTTTAAAGTTGAAGGCTGGTAGTTAAACATGAAAAAAGTCGAAGTGAATATTTTTGCCTATTTTTTACCCTATTTAATAGATTTTACTTTGATTTATTTAAGAGCATTGTCAGTTTCATTCATACGAAACTAACTGGCGTTTAGATACTGAAAATATAAAAATTGTGTACCTAATTCTCTATTTACTATTATATACGTATGTATGTATGCATGTATGTAAACACACATGCACACAATCATAATAATATAATACCTGTTATTTGTACACCTGCGCTAGCACCGCTCTCTATGCGTGAAGTTACATCATACATATTTATTTATTATTTTTCTAAGGTGTTTATTCAAAGACATTTTCAAGATATTGTTTCGTTTAAAAACTGTAGTTTATCCACACTTTATATAAAATTCTTCGTATGCAGTGTGTTTGATCGGATTTAACTGAATTGTCGAGATTTAGCTACAACGAGAAACGAACTTGGAGAAATCTCGACAACGTTTCGAAAAATCGAAATAATTATAGAATCGTTTAACCAAAAAAAAAGTAGTTGTTATTCTTTATTACTTTGTAAAATAATTAAAAGTCTCAATTCGATTTTCTGTTTATAAAAAAAATAATAACAAATTGAAAATATGAGTCGGGATAACGCTGGATTCACAGCAGATATGTGAATCCAGAAGCTCTAGTGTCTTTGTTTTTACTTTTTACTAAGTTTGCGGCGATTTAATTCCATAAGAGAAAAAATTGGCATTTTGAATTATTGAGACGATAATTTTGTCGAGAATTCTAGCTAGTAACTTGACAGGAGTCATAATAATAGGTCGCGTCTTGAAATTCTGGACGAGAACGAGACTGCGACATTAGTTTTAATTTAGATTGCGCAAATAGTCAGTCATCAAGAAATAATTATTCTGGAGATATAATTTAATTTTAATAGAACGAAATTGTCCATATTATGTCGTGTCGATTGCCCACTCGGTTTCTTTAAATAAATTTACATTGTAAATACAGACGTAGGTGCTTGATCACCAAAGTTTATTTGACTTATTCGCAGCATCATCGTTTGGGTTGCACAAATTGCTTTATAAAATATAATGTTGTAGGTATCTCTGCAGTAAGGATACTCGAACTGTTATTTAATTATTTATTACTTATTAATAATTTATTTATCCCGCAAGCAAATCATTAGTCTATGGTCTTTACTATATTTTAATGTAGTGGGATTTATGCAGGGCCGTAACTAGAACCTCGGGGGACCCGGTGCAAGAAGCAAAATTGGGGCACCCTACTTAAAAATTAAAAAGTTCGTATAAAAGGCCATTATTTATTATGTTCAAAATTATGTCATAAGATTGTCATTCGTGTCTTACATTGCTTGTCGTGCTTGTTTGAATTATTCGGGGCCCCCGCTTGCCCCATTGGCGGTACGGCCCTGGCTTCATGTACAGTCGCGGTCTCAATATAAGTAGTTTATACTTGAATCTTTTCAGTGTAAGTTCATAAAAAGTCATTAGCTTAAAAACTTTAGTTCGACAGGTAATAAATGTCCATTTTAAAAAATTTGAAAAAATGCTTGATGTTTTTATGCCTCGAAATTATTTAAACGATGAACAAAATTGGAAAATTATAGCGAAATAGGAGGAAGAAATTTGCTAGTATCAAATTTGGTTATCAAATCTTTTGATATTTTAAATGAATAATATTGAGTAATTTGGATTGTAAAATAAGCAATTGAGGTGTTTCAGTTTCTTTGGTTAGTGTTTTACTGTTCTCGAGCGAAAAGAAATATATTGTTTATATTTAGTTTATGTTATTTTTCTCATAATTATTTCTGACTTTAATGACTAAGCTGGGATGGTTTGGATGACACAATATAAGCAATTAAAGAGATCATACCTACATTGTCAAGTTTAAACAATAGCTAGCGGCATAAGTGTTGGGGAGGGGGGGGGCAAACCGGAGTACCCGCCCCGGTTGACAATTTCAGGGGGCACCAAAATCATAATATAATATGGTTGAAAACCACACCCAATCTGTCCTTTTTTCGATTTACTCAATCTGCTTGTTTTCTGACGGTTTCCCGTTCACGAAAAATGCCAACCATATATTTGTGAGTTTTTTTTTTGGAAAAATAACATGCTTCTCCTTCCCTGTCTCAATTAATTTAAAAACTCGATATCTTTTAAAATAACCAGTCAAGGCCAATTTTTTAAAATATTTTTTTATGCATTGCTTAAAGTGCTATAAATTTTGTAATTTACGGGAAAAGAAAACAATATTATTAAATGTTCAATTTGAAAAACAAAATTGTTTGTTAAAGACCCGATATTATAATAAATAATAATTCTTCACCAACTATCATTGGATATCATTATCCGTACGGTAGTCCAGATTATTATAGCTAAAATAACTGAATGATTGACTAAGCGACTTGTATAAGAAAAACCATGTTAAATTATTCTTTGTTCACCGATACCTTTGCTATCGGTTGAAAAGAGATAGTATCGTAGCCATGGATTTCTTTTCAGACAGACAACTATAAGACGAGGAAAGAAAAAAAAAACATATAATAATATCTTATATTCTTAATTCAACCGGTTCATGCTATTCTTTTCTTTTATCTCCGTCTCTTTTTATTGCCTCTGCTGTTGAGAAAGATCTTATATACTGCATTATGTATTATAATCTCGATGTAGTCAAAGACATTAAGGTGGTCATACACATGACAATAGAACTTCAAAATGCATCCACGCATTGAATATATTATTTCACGGGTCTCCAAGGTGCTTTCTTAGACACTAATGGTCTCAATTGTCGAGCGTCTGTAATCTACAATCTCTCATTCACCCCCGTGTCTCAGAACAAATCATAATCACATTGCTGATTGTGTCCTTCCGGGTTTGCACTCCTGGCGTGGACCCCGGTTGCCAACCCTTAGTTTCGGCGCTGACAAGAATACACCTCATTTTATTGTGCTGTACTTTTCGGTGTTTTTAAAAACTGTACTTGTATTGTATACCGAGCATAGGAATAAAATCGCAATCGAACCATTAAGGTGCAAAGATATATTTCTGTCTTTTTTTTAAGCCGTAAGCATAGGCGTAGCAGGGGGCAAAGCAAGCACGGGGGGCCCGGCTTAAGAAATTTCTAATTTGCTCCGTCCTGGGCCAGTAGCTGGGTATGCCCATGTTAACGTCATAGAAAAAGACAAAGTTTTTGAAACAGAGATACTTTATTCAGATTGAATGCAAGTACATAAACCAATCCTATCATCGGAGAAATCAGGGAAGTATATCGAAGAAAGAGGCGCAGATATATTTTCGATACGCTTTGTTGCCTTCACTCACCGCACATTGAGTAGATAGACAATGAGTCATATAGTTAATTAATAAATATTATGATGAATCCGAAGTCCAGTAACACCATATCATATTTTTGAACTTTACTACATGTTAGAAAATTTAAAAAAAATAACTGTATTGAGTATAGAAATTAAGATTGGTCATTGTCGTGCTTTTTGATGTGTAAGTGAAAAGAACATTGAAATATCGTATCAAACGGTAAAAAAGACGTGTCAATGAATACAGTAACGGACCTAACATTTGAAAATTCCTTTCTTACATCTTACGTAAACGATATTGTAAACACTGGGATGCCAACGTCTTGAGTTTATTAAAATATAATTTCTGTATAATTATACAACCTGGTTAATACTGATGTACAAGAAACCCTGACTCCTCTTGGAATCTTGTCTTTGCATCGCTGTGAAAAATAAGCAACTTTATCATTTTTGTCAAACACGTAAGTATAATCATTATTTTTATGATAGGTATTTGGAAAAGATTCCGTGGCATAAAGATCGAAAATTATACTGAGATTTTTTAAAATTGCATTTAATGCTGACGTTAAGATACGTTTTGTATCATCTTCAGAGTTCATTATTCTTATGCCACGGAATCTTTTCCAAATACCTATCATCTTCAATGGATCACAGTTACACTATTTATTAAATAGAGTTAAATTCATTATTTTTATGCTAATTGTGATCCATGAGTCCAGTGTAATGGCACACTTATTGTTTACCTTAAAACATTTGGAATATTGCCGGAGGAAATTCGCTCAGAGATGCAGAGCATTGATCGGAACATTTAATCCATTATTGAAACTAAATATCATGTGTGGCTACCTTAAATACATAGACAGGTACGGGGATTATATATTATTGTAGGTATATGTACAATATAGTATACCAGAATTTACACACATGGACATCAACATGGGTCATACACCTGAATTACCGGTTTTTTACCTCAATAAGCAGCCTCCGGTCACACTCACAGGTAGTGGAGCAATAAAAAAGATTACCATAATAAAATATGAAAGTCTCTGCGCTCTAATGTAAGACGCTGTGTCCCTTACCCCACCACAGCTCGCTTCGATTGAAGAACAGAGTCCCTTGATCTGTGAACTGCTTCGTTGTATGAACTATGAAATTGTAATCTATACTAACATATAAAGCTGAAGAGTTTGTTTGTTTGGTTGGTTGAACGCGCTAATCTCAGCAACTACTGGTTCGAATTAAAAAAAAATATTTTGTTGAATAGCCCATTTATCGAGGAAGGCTATAGGCTATATAATATCACGCTACGACAAATTGGAGCGGAACATCAATGAAAAATGTTGCAAAATGCATCTCAAAACTAGTCCGTTCGACAAATATTATCAGGTGAAATGCCGTAACTAAATATTGCAATATTAGCGCGTGAAGTTTACAAGCCCGGATAGCTCAGTTGGTAGAACGTAAGACTCTTAATGCCAGGGTCTAGGGTTCAAGCCCCACGTCGACGAATATAATATTTTTATTTTCTACATTGCTTTCATCTAAGGCATACCTTTCATATTTTTAAAATTTTATTACGACTAATTAAAATTAAATAAATTTTATTAATAGCTCATTTGAAAACTGTTACAACTATAGGCACCTATATAAAAATAATTTTCCTACAGTGTTTTCAATTAAATATTTATTATATAAGAAATTAATTATTACCTATTTAAAAAAAGTATAAATACTGCTTTTTAACGACAAAAACTTTTGAACGGTAACATAGATCATTATGAAGTTTGAACACAACATTCATCTCGGTAAACTAAGATGAATGTGCATACTCATGTCCCTTCCTTCCCCATTCGTTCTTTTGCACCCAGGTGAAACCGGGCGGGACCGCTAGTAATTTATAAACAATCAATAAATAGATTATATAGAATATAGTAACAGAATTTCTGTCTGAGAATTTCATTTTCTTGTGTGGTTTGGGCATTTTGTTAGCCTAAGCCTAATCGATTCCGCGTACTTTTTTCTATAAGACACGTCAATATTAAGCATATCAGGGATATTTATATATTTTTCCAAATATCGTAAATCTTTTCGTGTTTTCATACGTTTTGCAAATCTGGAACTTTTTAAGACACTAAACGCTTTTTGGCCCGTTTTATATTAACCGAACTTATATAGAAAAAGACATTCTGAATCGATTCCGACCATCCGCAATCATGTATTTCTTTTGGTTTTTTGAAGATATGACCGTTTATTTATATTATCAGAGAAAAACTTGAAAACGATATAACTTCTAAACGACTAATGATACAGAGGTAGGAGCGCGATTTTTTCTATAAAAAAACCCTCAGTTGCAAGTCGTATATAAACAATAGTCATTGATTTCTGTTTTTTTAAAGGAAAAAGTATTTTTACAAAATTGAAATCGTAGTTTGGTGGTTTATATTCTATTTAAATGAAACGAGATAGTTTATATAGATTATAAAACAAGCAATTTTAATAATCTGGTATTGTTTACTTTTTATTATTTTTGTAATAGAAAAATGGGTACTACGTTTGAAAACAACAGAGATTTTATGGACATTATTTTGAACACAGGGACTGACATTTTCCATATAACAAGTTGGCGATTTTAATGTCGATCTATCAGATCTGTTACTGGCCAATGGTCACCACTCACCGTTCTGTCCAATGGACACCGGTGAACAGTGAAGCAAAGTTCAAGGTGTCCTTGTCTTGCAATGAAATGGATCGATGATTTTTAGACTTTTTGTCGCCAAGATAATACGTAATTTGTTCAATGTCTGTTGCTAATTATTAAGTAATACCCTCTTTTCGAGTAAACATGAAATTCAACGTCGATTCTGCTGATAACAAGAAAGTAAGGCCACATGTTTGGTCAACTGTTAAATTGCCACAAAAATATTAAATTTGGATGTTGGACGTACCTAATTTTATTCATGTTAATAAAAGGTTGAGTTGGTAACAATTTGTTCTTGAAAAAAAAAATAACATCAAATTATTTCTTTCTTATCCCAGCATTGATGTCTCCTCTAGTGTATTTTGCGATAAGTACCTACATAATATACTTCACTTTTTCGGGGCTTCTTTCTTGCGTCTTCTATTTATTTTTTAGCAGTAATTTGTGTATCTCAGCTGTAATGTACATTACAAAACGCCATTTTATTTGAAATTTATTCCAAATAAAACCTATTTTTTGATGATTTTATAGTTCTTGCGTTTTACACTGGAACGTGTCTTTGCATCGATATACAGTATTTACAAAATACCAGCTATGCTGGAATTTCACATAAAAGGTGATATTTCCTTTTTTTTTGGGAACGACTTTTACGTTAAAACTAAATAACAATATTGAATAGTAAAAGGAATGTGCACATTTTTTTTTCATTTATTGTTAAAAGTGTTAGAACGGAATAATCACGTGATAATTTACAGACCCGATAGCTAATCGAGCGAGTCAAATAAAATAACGAATAGAAAGTTGTCAATTTTCTTAAAGTTCCGCGAATTATGCAATACATACATGGTTGTATTCTTCGTATTTTTTATCTGGGATGTAGTCGGTCCAGGGCACACTAGAGCGTCCCCGTAACTTCTAAGGTTCAACCCTGTCATTTACAACATGTTTTAAGCAAAACTCGAGAGCTGCATAGACGTTATGAGATCTAAAACTTTGAAAAAAAAACGGAATATGAAGAGATCGGTAAAGATCACAACTCGCAATTTTCTGGTTTATTACACGCTCTATATTAACTTCACTTGTAAGTTTGTATGTATGTATGTCTGTAGCCTTCGTTTGGACTACAGCAAGTGGTTTATTACTGTAGTATAATATGCCAGCACTGTAACTATAGTGGTTAGCCGTGCGGTCTAAGGCACGGGTATTCGCTGACGTCAACTCTCGGAATCACGGGTTGTGGGTTCTAATCCCGTCCACGCCGAAAAAAAAATTGATTTTTTTCGGCAAATTTTTGACAATAAATCGAACTAAAAAGTGGAAAATAAATATAGTTTAAAAAAAAAATAAAAAACACACTTCATATCGAACTAAAAAGTAAAAAATATTTTTTTTAAATAAGCTTAAAACAATAATGAATAAAAAATACAAGTATTATTGTGATAAAAGCGTGGGGCGCTCGATGTACGAAAATGTGGAACAAAGCGCCCCACGCTTTTTTCACAATAATACTTGTATTTTTTATTCATTATTGTTTTAAGCTTATTTTTAAAAAAATAATTTTCACTTTTTAGTTCGATATAAAGCGTGTTTTTTAGTTTTTTTTAAACTATATTTATTTTTAGGTTTATATCCATGCTGTTTTTTATCAGCAACGCATTCGGGCGTCTGACTGCAGTTTTCCCTTCACACTTCCAAAACAAACTGTTAACTGACTGATAATGTTTTATCATGGCTTCGTTATTATATAGAGATATCGCTATCTTACTACTCTGGTGTTTTTGTGGTATTGGTAGCTAGATATGGTTGGTACATACATTATGTAATAAGATACGTCGGTTTATCATTGTAGTCTCAGTTTCATTAGTCTTTTGTTACCGCAGCAAATATCATCAACGATGTTTAGTTAGCTGTAATAATTTTTGAACGACAACGTCAACAAGTTACTTAGGCTTATGTATATTCATTTTCTGTCGTGTTTTTTCATATCTTGATTTATACAAATTGCAGATTGGTCGAAAAACTATATGCATAAAATAATATTACAGACTGTACACAAACGGAAAAAATATAGTTTAAAAAAAACTAAAAAACACGCTTTATATCGAACTAAAAAGTAAAAAATATTTTTTTTTAAATAAGCTTAAAACAATAATGAATAAAAAATACAAGTATATTATTGTGAAAAAAGCGTGGGGCATTTTCGTACATCGATCACAATAATACTTGTATTTTTTATTCATTAGGAACAAAAACAAAAAAGAATTTTTTTTCTTTTTTTACAATCGTTTTTCCATGGAAGTACCGCGGATTTTAAATTTTGTTTGAAAATTCACAAACTTGTGTGAGTTAGAAATTTTTTTTTCATTTTTTAGCAAAAACTCGAGCCTAAATTGGTAACTGCAAACGTCAAAATTTTTCAATCATAAAAATCGTGTGTACTTCCACGGAAAAGCTATCTAAGAAGTTGTCATTTAAATTTCAAGTCAATCGGACAAAAATTGAGCGAGATACGGTGTACACCAATTTGAAAAACATAGTTTCGAGAAAAACGCGCTTAAAGTTTGAAAACGTATTTCTTATATGAAATTTCAAAATTTTTGAGAACTTTAATATATGCGTAAAAAAGCCCTAAATTTTTTTTTGATCCGCCACCTAGAACTTACAAAAAAACCTTATTTTTTTGACGCGCCTGGGTAGTGTAACCCCTTAAGGGGACATAGAGAGAAATTCGCTTTTTTTTGCTCAGTGTTGTCTGCATAAGTCCGATTACTGAATACTTTACTATTCTTTATTCTTGCTTTAGCTGAACTTTGCCTTTTGGTATGTTATTGATCAGTCATAAAGATCAATAATAATTAATGTTAGGACCCTGGATCGTGGGGCCTTTGAAGCTGCGGGTCCTTGTTCCCCGAAACACACGGAACGCCGTTATTTACGCCACTGACTCTAGTGGTAGACCAATGTTAGCATTGGGGTATTACTGACCATGCATTTCTGTTGACTTTACACGATCGCGGCATGACAAACGGCAGGCAAGTCCGTTGCGTACGATTTGTAGAAGGCTTTATTTTTAATTATTTTGCTTGTATAAAAAAAAGCATTTCCATGAGAGTTCCTGCCTTATCTTAACATGAGAAAAGAACTGCTTTGCTGGGTGGACTGTTTTATTAACAATAAGTTATTTATCAACATGATGTTTAATTATTGCTGAATATATATTTAAAATTTTATTTTATCGCGTGCAAATCTTTCGGATGTGCATTTCCTGTGATACAACATTAGTAACAAATGAGATTATATTATATTTATTTCAATTACTGAAGCCACCGTTTTTATTTGCAACGAATTATTATGGATAAAGTTGATCATCATGAACGTTTGATACTGTTAGATTTTAAAGTTTTATGACGTCGATATTTACAATTTTGATGGTTTCTATGAAAATATATAAAACAGTAATAATGGTGGTGGGTATAAAATGTTAGTTTATTTCTGTAACACAATAGATTTATTGATCTAGGAGGCCTCACTTAACTATAAATACTTCCATATGTACGTCTTGTGTGTATCACGCATTGGAAAACTTACTGTAATAATTTCATTCAGTCTAAAACTTATAAATAACTCAAAACTTCACGCGGAGTTGGGAGAACATTGTAATACTAATAACTAATAAGACAATAAATAAACTAATGAACACAATAAAAATTAAATAAACAACAAAATCATTTAAATGTATTTTTTCAGTTTAATTGCTAATAGTGAAATATTTATGTTTGAGTAAAAACACATTTCTTAAAATGTTTTTTTGTGTATTAGTAAAACTATTTCTATTAAATATAATAATACACATATGCTTTGACATCTATATTGTGTGTTTTTGTATCTTTTTAAATTAACTCAAATATAGAATATTGAACAGTAGTAAGAGTATCAATGTTTGAGTTTCTTATTTAACGGAATCAACAGGAAACCGTAACTTTCATGTCATTTCACTCTTATAAAATTGTAATATAAAGTTAATTTATTTATAGAGAGTTAAAGAAATTTATGAATGAAAAACTTGGCTTTTGTCCATGCCACTTTTAAAATAGTTTTTAGACGACAATATAAGTACTAAGTACAACAATACCTATATATTGTATTAAATGATAATTAATAATCTCTTATAAGAAATCTCGGGTGGTTGGTTTATAGTGTTTACTCATCTGATTTTTGCTTCTGCTATACATTTAAAAATAACTTCTCAGTACTAATATTTATATCATGCCGTGGGCTTACACTTAAAAGAAAACCGAACATGTATATTTTTGCTTATCATTTATAAAAAAAAAATAACTAATTTTCATTGTAACTTAATAATACAGATGTTTAATTGAATTAACTGCCTGTTTTAATAGATTGCGGAAATAATTCCAAGAAAAATGGATAAAAATTACATTGCTTATAAGTTTATACAGCTGTCCCAAAAATGTCTTTGGGTAATATTTCGTATGAAAAACCGAAGCGAAGGTTTTATACTTAATGATGAACACTATTTAGGGCATTAAGTTTCAACGTAATTATTGGTACCTAGTTGTTTAGAATTCATTTCTGCTCTTTTTTTATCTATTTTATTTCAATATTATAACCAATGCAATTTTTTCCAACATAATAACAATTATAATTAGCTTTTTTATATGCCTAATTATTTTTTTTCAAAATTTTAGATCCAATGATTTTACCGTCAAATCTGTAAGCTTTTTCTTTTCCTGGTTTATCTCCGAGAACTATTAGATCTAAAATTTTGAAAAAAATCAGTCATATAAAGAGGTTGATAAAGAGAGGAAAAAAATTAAACTCGTCAAAAATATATTTTTTAATTTTTTTGACGAGTTTCGGCGCGGAATTTATCGTTTGCTGTAGTCTTCCTGATCTTTTTCAGTTTCTTTTTATGCCTTATTTATTTCAAAATTTTAGATAAAATAACTTCGGAGATAAAGAAGGGAGAGACCTGCTTTTTTGGCACATCAATCGCCCAAAAAGTTGGTCTCTCCCTTCAATATCTTCTAAATTATTAGGCATAAGGTTTTGAAAAAAATCAAGCGTATAAAGAGATTGATAAGGATCACAGGAAGGCTATAGCAAACGATAAATTCGGCATCAAAATTGATCAAAAACAGTTCTGGGACATTCCGTATATTTTTTATATAATATGTCTAGAAATACGATTTGGACAGTAACTGTGTACTGTGTTACTACACCTATAGGTACTGTAGTGCGATTCACACACACATTTCCAAGGTAAATAAACACGTATGCATGCAGATAATATTCAATTGAGTTTTGATTCTCTCAACACATATACATATATATTTCTTGACCTTACACATACAACTTCTATCTCTCTAAGCTAGAAAGTTACTATGTTTCTAGATGTTTATTACATAAGACACATAGTAGTAAATGATTCTGTTCGCATCAATGGAAGCCGTTCCACATTATTGAAGTGAAAACTTCTTTAGCGGCGTTGTACACTTTTTTTGTAATGGGTAAAAAATGTTAAACTCGCGTCAGATCGAAAATTCGTAAGACCTGATCGAAAATTCGTAAGACGAAAACTTTTGTACACTTGTTTTGTAATGGGTAAAAAATGTTAAACTCGCGTCAGATCGAAAATTCGTAAGACCTGATCGAAAATTCGTAAGACGTAAACTTTTGTACACTTTTTTTGTAACGGGTAAAAAATGTTAAACTCGCGTCAGGACACGTGACCTGATCGAAAATTCGTAAGACGAAAACTTTTGTACACTTTTTTTGTAATGGGTAAAAAATGTTTAACTCGCGTCAGGACACGTGACCTGATCGAAAATTCGTAAGACGTTAATATTCAAGTTTTCACTTCTGCCGGCACTCCCGGAGTGCAACCCGTCTTTTTTTTTTGAATCTACATCTGTACAAATAAATAAAATTGAAGTGTCTGTAATGTCAAAATAGCAGCTTTTTACTAAATGCATATGAAAGTATATATATTATATACAGTAAGTACCTATAACAAAAAAAAAAACGGTTTTTAAAGTTTTTGTCTGTCTGTCTTTCTATGAAATGTGTCGCCACAAAAATAACGTATTTAGTTAGCTTAGTATTTCTTCTGAACGTTATACCTCGACTTACGTAACGCTTTGTATGAAATAGACAAAATCGCTATAACTTTATAATAAATAAAGATATAACGTTGTTTCAATTTTGAAGTGTCATTTGAAAGTCAAAAAAGAAGTTTCTTCGGTAATAATTTAAAATGTTTAACGTGCGTTTGTTTTAGTCCACGGAAAACACTGTGCTACAACCCACCTTAACTTTAATTTTCGCCATTCATAAATACTTTTCTTGGGGAAATGTAAAAAATTTGTGAATTAAATTTTGCAACTACAGTCAGTAATCACAGACAATGCTGCAATGAAATAATTTGTAATAATTATATTATGGTGAATTGTGTGCAACCATTTCCATGAGTGTGTAAACATAGTGAATGTTCGTAGATGCTCGGATAGGAGTCGAACTGTGTCGAAGATTCGGTAAGTCAGGTTTGCTCAGTACGTTGTACAATTTACACGAGCTGACGAACCCACGGTAGAGCTGCATGTTAAGCATTGCAGACAAGCTATCGTTTATTCGTTTCATTGGAAGGCGCGTCTTAAGTACTTCATACATAAGTTGAGTGATTTTTCTAATAAAACACAATAACATTATTACATATTTTACTTGCGATATGTGAATGACGCTTGCTTGTTACAAATAAACCCTTATTCCGCGTGTAGTGATGCTAGTCGCGTGTTTACTGGGTTGTAAAACCCATATTGTGAGTGGCGACATAGTGTAGGTAGCTAGTTAGTACCTTATATCTTACCTATACACAAAATAATATACTATTTGGTGCTAGTGCAGTGCGTACATCTGTGCGTCATAGTCTTCGAGTGCTTTAAACGTGTGTGTTTTTTTTTAAACGACGCTTTCAATTTTCTAATCAAACCATATTAATATGTGATTGATCAATGATCAATAATTGATAAACAAATTGTGATTTTAAGATTAGTGTTTGGTGGACAAGTGGAATGTTATCACCAAATCCATTTGGATATTGTAGCAATTGGTCTCAAAGGTAAATACTTTTACTTATACGTCTATTGCGATAGAATAGCCATGCTTTGGGTACCACGTAGATATATGTTAAAATAGGCCGTTCTATCTGTCCACTATACTTATTCACCGTTGAGACCAGAGGTAGTGGCCGATGACTACAGTGCCTGACTAGATTACTGTTAGTCGAACTCCAAGCACAACAGGCCGGTATTGAGATCGGTTTCTGATGCGTTAAAAGAAAATTTTCATTCAGAACTAGCTGTTACCCGCGACTTCGTCCGCATGGGTTTTAATTTTTACTGAATGTACGGTTTCGATTTTGACGAATTGTGAAACGCACGATACTGTCTATTGACAGTTGAAGAAGTGCAGTGAAAAGGGGAGGGCGTTTGAGGGGAGTTTTTTAAAAAACAATTACGGGGTCGTGTCGATGCTAAGGCGTTTTCTTTTGCGCAGTGAAAAAGGGAGGGCGTTTGGGGGAGTTTTTTCAAAAAACAATTACGGGGTCGTGTCGACGCAATAGACAGTTTCGTGCGTTTCGCAATTCGCCAAAATCGAAACCGTCCGTTTAGTAAAATTTCACCTTTTTTTGTGCGGAACCCTAATTCTTTTTCTAAACTAAAAGTAGCCTAAGTTACTCCTTAATAACATGAGCTATCTGTCAGTGAAAGTCCTGTCAAAATCAGTTTAGTCGTCTCGGAGATTAGCCGGAACGGCGGAACAAACAGACAGACAAGAATTTAATTTTTTTTTTTATTATAAGTACCTACCGTGTATTTTATGCATTTAGTAATTTTGACATTACAGACACTCCAATTTTATAATTATAATTTTATAATTCGCGAAACAAGTACCCCTGTATTTATCGGACAGACAATTTATTTAAATGTTTTTTTATCAATTAATTTTACTTTATCGCTTTGCGGTATTTTTTTTTCCATTTCGTTTTTTGGGGATTTTTTGAAATTTATTTCGTACGATTGTAATGCTATAGAATTATAAACCTACATAGGTATATAATTTCCTAATGTATGTTTGTCTGGCTCTGTATTCCGCCCCCCAGAAGGTGTATAATATTTGTAGCAAATAATAAAATATTATCGTCTTCTCCACTCGGAATCTTTTATGTATATAATATAGGTACATTCAAAAACATATTAGATGAAGATTGATTTTATTTTTCCTACGCACCTTTATGATGGAATCTACTTTTGTGCATATTCATTTTGCCATGATCTAAAATTTAAATAGCCCCTCAAAACTCTTAATAATTGTAACTTGTTATTTTTAATCTACAGCACTTTTCTAAAAAGCAAGGTGTATGTCAATATTTTTTGTTTTTTTATCAGTCGATTCATAAATTCCTCGGCTTATCGATTACAAGCGTCGTGTGTCCGGAAATTATGATAACGATTTAACCATATTATTTACACATGTACTTGAGAAGGTCGGAAATAAAATATGATAGTAACAATAAATGATTCATAAAATATAAGATTAGAATACAATTTTTAGAATAAAAATATGATGTAATACTGTTATTATCTAAGGCGGACATCCATATCAGTGATGTAATTTCAATTCACATGTTTTATAATAATTATAAAATATGTATCCGAAGCATATATTTAATAATTTACTATCTGAATCATTGTCTATCTACTCAATGTGCTGTAAGCGAAGGCAACAAAGCGTATCGAAAATATATCTGCGTCCCTTTCTTCGATGTAATTCCCTGATTTCTCCGACGATACGATTGATTGATATACTTGCATTCAATTTGAATAAAGTATCTCTGTTTCAAAAACTTTGTCTTTTTCTATGACGTTAACATGGGCGTACTCAGCTTTTAAGCCGGGTTCTCCGTGCTTGTTTTGCCAGTGCTTACGGCGTAAAAAAAGACAGAAGTATATGTTTGCACCCTAATGGTTCGATTGCGATTTTATTCCTATGCTCAGTATAGAATAAAAGTATACGATCCGAAGTAAATACAGAAATGTATTCACGCCGCACAGATACACCTTACAAGTTTTAATCTGTACAATTTTTAAACGAAAGACGTCATTGCTGTGTTTTTGTAAACATCATAATATTGATTCTTGCAATTTGAATAACATTTACAATTTCTTGAATTGCTGCATTTCCATGTTTCTTTAAAGCAGAATAACAAAGTTTCTTGAATTTGTTATCTGTGATTTTCTGTACATTATTTTATTATTATTAAGAGTATACAGGTGAGTTTTAAGTTGATGCTTTCTTTTTTACAGCGTGTAAAAATCAAATAGACGAGCAAATATTTCAAATAGTTTTTTTATCAAAACTCAAAAATAAGAGAGAAACAGCCTTTCGAAGTTTAAATAAATTTTATTAAATTTTCAGGTCGGTCCTGGGGTTATATTATGTCACTATGGAAATAAGTTGTTATTATCAAGTATGTGTATTGTTCTGTTTTTGAGAGATTTGTGTGTACCTCAATTATTTTTGTGAATACTTGATAATAATAACATATTTCCATAGTGACATAATATAACCCCAGGACCGACCTGAAAATTAAAGAAAATTTAATAAAATTTATTTAAACTTCGAAAGGCTGTTTCTCTCTTATTTTTGAGTTTTGATAAAAAACTATTTGAAATATTTGCTCGTCTATTTGATTTTTACACGCTGTAAAAAAAAGCATCAACTTAAAACTCACCCTGTATATATGCTACCTACAAATACCTCCTGCACTCTTCATTTCAAAACCTTTCCCCTCGCCTAAAAACGATTACTGCTCTCCCCAAGTTCAAGTTTAAACGCCAAATGAAGGACCTAGAATCACACAAATTCTGCAGGCGAAAAAATTGAAAGGTACATTTCCTGGAAGAACTTATAACTTTAAAAAACCTTCATAAGTAGCGATTCTTGCTCCTTCATTTGACGTTTACCAGAACCATTTAGCTATAAAAGTAGCGTCGGGGGAGCTATAAGAGATGAAGAGTGCAGGGGGTACTTATAGATGGTATATACCAGGGCTGCTCAACCTATTAGTAGGTGCGATCTACTTTTTTTTAAATAGTGTCATCGCGATCTACCAATATGCGGGAAAAAATAAAAATCGCTTTTAGAACGTTGCAAATATAAAAAGTTTATTTAAACATTTAAGTGGGAATAAAAATTATACAATATCGAGTATAGTCATATAAAAAAATAAAGAAACATAATTAGGAATATAGTGAAGTAATTTTAATGAGATTGCTGACACTGTCCAGATTTGGCAATATTTTCAAAGGCGGGAGTATACGATGAAAGAGCTAATCGATTTAGTTTGAAAATTAAATTTTTGGATGTTAGAATAAAGAAAGTATAAAGATTCACTTAAAATTACGCCGCGATCGACCGGTAGATCGCGATCGACTGGTTGGACACCCCTGGTATATACCATATACCAGCCATTCTCAAAGTGTGCTCCGCGGAACCCTAGGGTTCCGCGAAACCCCTATGGGGGCTCCGTAAGAATTTAGAAAAATATTAAAAAAGAATATTGCGTATAGCATAATATTAAAAAAGAATATTGCGTACAGCATAATATTAAAAAATATTATGCTATACGCACGGCGACAAAAAAGGCAGTGCGAGCTGATCAGCCAGCAAGAAAACAACGTTAAGCCTATTTAAAAGAAAACTTTAAAGAACATTTTGATTTCGTATACTGGAATAGTTAATAAAATTATTATTATTTAATGTTTGAATGTGTTAACATTTATTTTCAATTAAAAAAAAAACAAAACAATACCTCCTTTTAGATTTTTTTAATAAGTACCTAACTATTACATTGTACCTACTCGTATAATCGTATTATGCTTAATAAAGAATGCACATAAAGACATTTTTGTTTTATTGGAGGGTTCCGTCAAGTATTTCGCTTTCCAAAAGGGTTCCGTCACCAAAAAAGTTTGAGAACCGCTGCCATATACTTTTAACCAAACACGCATCTATCATTCTCTAAATTCATGTGCATTATTATTAATGCATCCATTTTTTGCTTCAAAACTAGATTAAATGAAGAATTGCAATTTTTACGTGATGCTCGAAAAACTAACAGTATTACACTTTTATTGAGAGCACTTGTAATACGACGTATATTTCATCAAACGATGGACATGTTGTATAATATTATTCCTATATAGTGGTACCTCGACATACGAGTTTAATTCGTTCCGCAACCTAGCTCGTATCTTGAATTACTCGTATCTCGAAGCAAATTTCCCCATACAAAACAATTGAACTAGCATTAATCCGTTCCAACCCCTAAAATATCACCCCAGTTTGAATAATAAAAACGTATTTATAAATGACAAATATTTATTGTACAAAACCAAAAAAGAGAATGTAAAGAAATAAATTAGATATCCTCACTGGTCTTTGCCTTTTTCGCTACATTTTTCTCGCTTTCACCTGTAGGCCGTTTAGAAAAAAACATGTCCAAGGAGGTTTGTTTCTTCCTCCCTCTCAGAATGTCCCGGAAATGAGTTAGGCAAGTGTCATTAAGCCTGCTAAACCGAACTCGTATCTCGAATTTCTCTCGTAACTCAAAGCAAAAAATCACTCGCTCGCCGGCTCGTATCTCGAAAAACTCATATGTTGGGGCACTCGTATGTCGAGGTACCACTGTACTAAGTTGAAGAACAGGCTTCGATTAGCTGTTATATTTTCATTGGTCAGTATAATTCGCCATACTTACGTGAAACACCACTGAGTCATATTAATTTAGGTACCCATTTGTTTATTACTCATTTATACATATTGGCATAAAATGCAAATTACAGTCACCCTAAAGGGTGCGTGAACGAACTAACAAACACCCTCGCGTGATTCGATTGTTTTATTAGCTAGTTTCTGCAACCCATACATCTATAATACTCGCCACGGACTCTAAAAGGTTCGGAAGTTAGTCACAAACATTCATTCATAATTAACTATAGAAAACGCATTGGGGCCGTGCGCTAAAATTATTATTAATTAAACATTTGCGCGTGCTATTGTGTTTTGTTTCATTGTTGAAATAAATCTAGGTTACAAATACATCACAATAAGTATTGTGTTTACTAACATTTCATTCAGAAACCTTCATTTACTGTTTATAAAAAACATTACCCTCGTAACGCAGTCGCGTAAACATTTAAAAGTATGATAAAGATTGTATTTTGTCATTTATCTGACACGTTTTCGTATTCTGTATACTTAAAAATGTACAGCGTGCTACTAGTTAATATTACCTTTCGTTATAAAATGTATCTCTGGAATTATAAAGAGCAAAAAATAATAATAAACAGGTAAACGTCTTCAATTACATCTGATAATCACAAATAACAGTTACTAAAATGAGTAATATGTCTCAAGTCAAATAACAGCTACCAATTGAAATAAGATAACTGTTTACAAATTGTTAATCAGAAAAAAAAGTGTCTAACAAAAATATCAAGTGATAGGAATACCGTTCAATTTTTTGCTTGTCTCCCTCCATTTGCCAACTTATTTTTAGAACTTCTTCACATTGAACCTGTTCTTTGTAGTAACATGTTACTAAATACCTGTTACTGTTATTTCGTCCCATAATTAATATTCACTCTCTTTATTTTGATGAACCTTCTTTGCTTCTGTTTAATTTCACTCCTTACTAGTAAATACATAATATATTAAAATGTATATAATATCGTAATCTACCCACATGTATCGCCAGTCACACCTAATACAGAAAGATGTTATAATGGTTTATACTTTATAGGATAACCCACGATTGAGTTTTGAATATTTTAATTTCGATTAATTTATATTTAGACTAGCCGTTACCCGCGGCTTCACACGCGATTGAGACGAAACACGAATGCATTCCCATTATTTGGCATTACTCATTCTCGGTGCAGACCCCTCTGATAAATTTAAAAATTGGTGACATTCACGTGATCAACGTTCTGACAAACCTTGAAAATGACTCCCATGTTGATTTTTAGAGTATTTACCTTTTTTCACCCTCTGAAGGGGTTGCTTTTGAAAAAGCACGAAACACGTGTTTATTTAATTGTTAACAGGAGTAATCCTGCGCATTTGCTTATATGATTTCTCTATGCAAATTCTGAACCCCCGTTACTTCCTTTCAGGAGTTGAATTTTCAAAAATCGGTTCTTAGTGGATGCCTACGTCATAATAACTATCTGTGTGCCAAATTTCAGCCCAATCCGTCCAGTGGTTTGAGCTGTGCGTTGATAGATCAGTCAATCAATCACGGTTTCCTCTTATATATTTAACCGTGTCCATCTTGATAGCAATATTAAGAAAAAAATCTCAGGTTTTCGTATTATTTCGATTAATCTTTACAATGATAATCATATCGATTATATTCATTAAAAAAAAATTAAAAAATCTTTATTTTAAAAAGGTACTTTCTACTGTACACAAGAATGTAAAATGGCCCATTCCGCACTAGTTCTGTAATAAAAACAAACGTTTGTATCTAACCAATAAATCTCTGAATTCGCTGAATTTACTTTCAATTGATAAATGATTAGATCGATCAACAACAATACTAATTTATAAATAATGCAGGCATAACCATAACATTATTTACACGTTATAAAGGCGTGTTTACACAACCACATTTTGTTCCCCAAAAATCCAGAAGATATACGTTGGCCATCTGGCTGATGTATCATATTTCGTAGAGCAATTGCAAATAAGTGATGAAGGGTTTCTACCGTATATATTTCATCTAAAATATTTTTTTTGCTTTCCGCCATGTTTCTAAATTAGTTTCGCCGGCCCGGTTTCATCCGAGTTGATTTTAGTTTGACTGTGAAATAACCAATATTATTATTATACATAGAGATGTGGATTTTTGTAAAGTAAATGACAATAATAATTAATTACGTATTCCACCAGAAAATAACGTTTAAAAGCGTGGAATACTCACTATACCTTATTTAATTCGTCGAGTGTCCCATGCTTTTGAAACGTTTTAGAAGAGAAACATACTTATTTTTTACTTTTCAGTGTGTAGATATATAGATATATTGTGTAAAAGATTTTTTTGAAACTGATCTATTTTAAATTTTCGTCTTATATTATTTTATAGTATGGCTAAAGACACGTTTTCCCACCATTTACACCGTCACTCCCACCACTTGTTTTTTTATTACCAGTTTTTAACTTGTTATATAACTGTTATTATAACCAAATTATCGGAAAATATTACATTGATCTTCGTACAACTGCAATACGTCAATAAGACATTTGGAAGAGGGTAAAAACCTAAATGCAAGGGTTTTTTACATTACATAAAACATACAAGTCAAGCTAATATATCTAAGCGTGTTAATAATCTCATTAAAGATTTTATTCAAGTAATTATTGATCTTGGTGGAGCGGCCATTTATATTCTATTTGTAGTAATAAATTCGGAGGTATAACTTACTTTTAAATTCGCAGAATGCTTCTCTTTATTTTAATATTCAGTGGTGAATAATGACTAATGAGGCAACTCCCCGCCATGCTCGTGCTTACTTTGAATCTAGGGTTGCACAGCATATGGTTTGCAGCTCTTCTATCCATCAATCAATATAGCACGTGGTCAACTCCTCGCTCATTTGAGACATCTATTATGTCTTAATATTTCATTAGTCATTAAGGAATGTTCCAAGCAGCCAGACACGAAACCGTCGCCGTTATGCGCAGGTAGCTAAAACGTGTTCCAAAACCGATACAAACAGTTACGTTTTAGCTACTACGCATGACGGAGACAGTTTCGTGTCCGTTCTCTGGCTCTCTACCAGTTTTCCGACTTAACAAATATAACTCTACGTATTTTTGGAATGCTCAGTGCCGGATTAATACTCCTTGATGCCCTAAGCATTTCTTGCCTATGGGCACTCATCTTCAACAGCAGTCTAAAAAAATTCTAATATTATGTCTCTGTCATGTCAAGTTTATAAAAAAAAATTCAAATTGTGAATGTCATAAGCCTAAAATTGATAGAAAAAAATTAAAAAGCATAGAATTTCAGGGAAAAAATTGCATTTTACAATTAATGCTCTCATTGAAAATTGGACTGTCTATAACATCGGTCCTTAGGCATTTTTAAAACGGTCTGGTGAGGTACTTTTCATTTCGTTTAATTTTTGGTGCCCCCTGAGACATGATGCCCTAAGCAGTTGCTCATTTTGCTTATATAGGTTAATCCAGCAGTGGGAATGCAGCTTAGGTCACTCCATGGCATGGCCCTTTACCTGTCTGTAAAATACAATCGGCTCAGCCGTTTTGACAGACAGACAGACAAAAAGTTTACGTTCTGTTAGCATGCAAATAACTGTGTGAGCTCAAAAAGTGACAGTAATTATGTCGACATTACAGACACGCAGTTTTATTTATATGCATAGATGTAAAAACCTTTTACCAGAGTTTGATAGTAAGGTTTCTTATAAGCCCTCATTTCTATTATGCGCTAGTTATAATTGCAAAATAATTACAAAGATTGTTATAAATAAGAAAATTCTACTTTTTATTTGCGCACTTATAATCAGATTAATATATAAAATTGTAACGACCAGCGTAATTTTTTAACGTACGAATTTCCGGGTATGCGTTTCCAGAATATGTCTGTATCAAAATTAGTTAAGCCGGTTTTAACACTATCGCGCCACGATGTTTTGCATTATGCATATATGTAGCAAAATTGAAGTAGGAAAACTCAAAGAAGTTTATTTCAAATTCTTTCATATCAGATATAAGGGAATTAAGTCGAAAAAATCTAGTTTTTAAGCCGCCAATAGACAAATAAAATTTAACCTACATATGTAGTATGCTATGAGAAAATATGCTTATGAATTAGTAAAAATTTAACATTTTAATTCTTATTATTCAGAGAAATCAGATCTACGCTGCCAGTCACAGGCCGAATCTTAATTATGTCATTTCGGTAACGTCGAGAGCGACGAGGATAGCGCTACAATTCTTTAAAACTCCATTCAAAATACAGAATTTTATGAATCTTTTTCTTATAGAAAAAGCTTCCGAAACATTCCCTAAAAAAATGTTTTTGGAGTTTACTCCTTAAGAAACGATTTTGAGTTATAAGACCCGATACGGAAATTTTATGAGTAGTAAAATCAATTGGTGAGGCGTTACGCTCCACCGCTTCAAGTGTGGCGTTAAGCTCGTCCGCTTCAAAAGAGGCAAACATAATATATATCTGTAGGATTTAACGTGCGAAAGAATGAGATGGAATACAAAAGAGACAAACATATATATATCTGTAGGATTTAACGTGCGAAAGAATGAGATGGAATACATTAGACAGCGTATCTAAGGAGTAAACCCCAGTCGCGCGTCGAAACTGACACACACACACACTTTTTTATTTAATCTATTTGTAATGTACTTACATTTCAACAAAAAAAAAAGTAAGACGAGCGGACGATCCCATTGTCAGAGTGCAAGTCGCGATGTTATGCAATTTAAACTTTTGAGACACCTGTAAGTGGTCAGTGTTACAAACAATACATAAATTTAACAGGAGTGGCAAGAATCGAAACCCCGCCTAGTTATAATATATACATAATAATATGTATGTGCGTTTAAATATATACAAAATACATTTAAATTATTGATTTCAACTAAGGAGGTGTCACTCATGCAAAACAAGTTTAATTTCAAATTGTGTCATAGAAATTAGACAAGTCATTCTCTAAAAAAACGTATGAAATTTAGTTATTACGGTTCTCCTGGGGTAGTATTATTAAAACATAGCCAAACTGAAAAAATATTTACTTCTTCGAAAGAACTATTGGCGTTGTATCAAATAAAAGTAATGTTTTGTATAGATTTCAATTTAAGTGGCACTGTAAATATTCAGCGGACGTCGAAACAGCTTTGCATATAACAAATAAACAAATATGCAAATATAAAAACATGGATTTGCTACGTGCATAAAATGTTTTGTGTGCCAAGACACGAAAACACCACACTAAAACGTGAAAACAAAAGAACATTGGCAAACGTGTATGTTTTGGAAGCAGTTTTATTACATACTTCAAGAGAATTCATATGAAAAACGGAACGATTTTAATATTTCATTTTGTGTTTTAATTAATTAATTATTATTTAGAATGTTGTTCAGCAAAAATATATCATTAGTAATCGTAGCTAATTGTGGTATGTTCATTATTTGAAGATACAAAAAGCAATTGTTTTCAAAGAACGATATTCCCTTTTTGTCTTTTCTTTTAATCAAGGCCGCTCAAACACTGTTCCTCAATTTAAAGTAATATTGGAACTGTTGAGCCGCTTTTTTGATAGTGATACACGAGTTACCGCAACAGTAATTAAATGAAAACGACTTATCTGTAATAATATATAAAGCAGGAGAGTTTGTTTGTTTGTTCGTTGAACGCGCTAATCTCAGGAACTACTGGTTCGAATTGAATTTTTTTTGTTGGATAGTCCATTTATCGAGGAAGGCCATAGGCTATATAATATCACGCTACGACCAATATAGGAGAGCGGAGCATCAATGAAAAATGTTGCAAAATATAACTCATTTGTCCGTCCGACAAAAACATTTGAACGGTAACTCCGATCATTACGAAATTTGGACATAACATTCATCTCGGTAAACTAAGATGAATGTGCGTACTCATGTCCTTCCCCCCACTTGTTCTTTTGCACCCGGGTGAAACCGGGCAGGACCGCTAGTTAACAATAAGACTGACTAGCTGAGGACAAAATTGAACTCAACGAAACAACTAAAGAGCTTCTGTCAGTTCACGCTTCTCTAACGAAACACTTAGATGTAATAAGAATACACCAGCACTGCCGGATTAATAATTAGGCAGAGTAGGCAACTGCCTAGGGGCCCCGCTTCGACAAGGGGCCCGTGAACGCACCAAGAAAAAAACTCATTGAACGAAAATTTTGTTTGAAAATTTTTATGAAATTTACCAACAATAATATTATTGTAATTTATTGCATTTAACAAGATAAAATTTAAAATAACTACGCCACGTCTCATTTCTCTTTCCTGATCCATAAAAAAACCTGAATCATCAATTATCTATAACCTATTCATTAAGACCATTTCAATAAAGCTAACGAGTTAGGTAAGGCGATGCTGTAACATCTAGTCAAAGTAATCATGTTGTTACAATATCACATAAGACATTGAAGTAACAGGATGCCTGGAGCTGATCATCTGGAAGTTACTCACATCCCTTCATCAGCTTGAAATGACCTAATTGCATTGCCTAGGGGCCCGGGCAGGGTTAATCCGGCCCTGTACACCAAGAAACAAAACTATGTAGATTTTGCGAAATGGAGGATGAAACAACCACCCGTATAGTGTTTGAATGTGAGACTCTAGTCTACAGGAGGAAAACCATCTTTGGTTACAGGATAATCTGACGACCATCCCGATCCCTAAACTTCCCATTGTGGCCTGCGGTGAATCCCGTCCGCTGCTTTATACTTCCCCTTTTTGAATTAATATATAATTAAAAAAACAACAAAAAAAGATCGCAAATAAATTAAATCTGATTCCGACATACGCCAACAGGAAACATGTCTCCGTGAATTATTATTGATCCTGCAGGGTGTATATTAATGAATTGAAGTTGACGTTGACGAAAATCTAGATTTTTTAAATGCGACCGTCGATATCCTTGGCTGGTGGGAATATTGTGGATTGTTAATAAGAATCGCAGGATTGTGGACAAAAAGTTCTTTCTTTATTCAATGTACGACGTTTCGTCTATAAATTTAGACTTTTTCAATAATAATTGTACTTGAAAAAGTCTAAATTTATAGACGAAACGTCGTACATTAAATAAAGAACTTTTTGTCCACAATCCTGCGATTCTTATTAATAATTGTATCGATGGACACGATTTCTAATATATATTGTGGATTGTATAGGGTGCGCATATGAAAAACGCGAACGTTCACATTTTGACCATGTCTTTTTTTTAATTGCCTTTGTTTGGTTTGGTTTGTATGTAAACTGTCTTTTCTGAGCTATTTCCGGTAATATGTCCTCGTAACTTGTATACTTGGTGTTTAGGTTTGCATTTAGCAGAACTTAAGCGTTCGTTTGATGACAATGTTATTATATTATCAAAGAAACAAAACCCACATAGCACAAGTGTACAGTGATATCAAATCTAGAATTCCTTGAAAGCAAAACAATAATATGTTGTGTAAACGTAATGGATTCTGCAGGTGTGTTTGTTTTGAAGTTGTTTCATTACAAGTATTGCATATGCATAATTAAATATTCTATTAGTTATACCCAACGATCCATAAATTGCTTTTCAAAATCATATAAAATTATCAATTGTTAAGTACCTATATACTAATTAGATACATACTTCAATAGAAAAGATTCAGTTTTAATAAATACTTTCATTATAGGCGTCGCATGGCTAAAAGCGTAAAGAATCAATTACACCAATTTCTGATACGACTATGAAATTACGTGCAGCATTGAATTTTATTAATCGAAAACGGCTGAACCAGTTTTAATGTTTGGTATAATATGTGATCGTTTACATTACTGGAACAGTTTATTGGGAAGAAAAATTGAAGAGACACGTGTACCCCCTTTACACGACGTCTATGACTTTCCTTAAATTTTACGTAAATAAATTCTGAAAAACAATGTTCGTAATATGACAGTTGTGATGTTTTCCAGGAATTGTAGAGTATTTAAAAAGCAATCGACATTTAACCAAGTTATAATGTAAATACGTCCCAATGCCGTAACTGTTATATTGTTAAGTATCTGATGTGTAGAGTATTCAGTATAGACAATATGCTAAGACCATAATCATAAACTTTCTAAAAGAAACCTTTTAATGTTTCGACTATGTAATTTAACTGTCCGTTGTCGCCAGTTCGTCAGAAATAAAGATAAAAACAACACACTGATGAGTGATTGAATGAAGAAATCAACAACGGTATGCGATTGTACTTTTGTCTAATAAATTTAATGAAATCGAAACATTATATAACTCTGTTTGAAAATGGAACTGCAGATATTATTTCTGTAAGGATATTACCCAGAATGCGTAAAAGTAGGTTTTTAGATGTATTACATTATGGTAGCATTTGGTTATACGTTGGAATAAAGAAGATACTTTTTCCACATCCAGTTTTAAAATATCAAATTGTAGGAAATATTGGTGTTGATTATTGAATTAAATGCACAAATGCAACTGGCTTAAATTGTATAAGTGGCCTAGGTAGGAGGGTAATTGTAATGGAACAAATGGACAACGGTCCGACATTTCTCATTATCATTTAATAGCTAGATACTGTCCATATAGTCATGCCATAATAATATTGTCTCATCTGATATCTCTTTCTCAGTTAATTTGTGACTGAATAAGTATGTGCACGCCATACAGTAGATACATCCATAACTGGAACAGGAAGTGTTTCGTTATTTACGTATCAATCTACTATTGTTTGATTCACTCTTTCTCAATCTCATTTATCATTTCATTCCTGTTAGTCATTGAATTGTTAATAATACTGCGTTGCTCTTCAATCATACGACCCGTAATAACTAAGATTCATCCACTGTCTTGGCATCATATTTAAGGATTTCATGGAAAAAATAAAGTCATGTATCACCGCACTGAGTTCCTTGGTTGTGGATTTTCATTCACCAGGAAATCTGCCTTTACTGAATTTTTCCGAGACAATTGAATTGTGATATCTTATTAATAGCATATTGATTTATAAAGATTCATCAAAATAAGCGTTTCAGAAACTCGGTAAGATAATAGCTGCAAGTACGAAACCGTTTGTGTTTTTGGGTTATTTAGTATCCTAGCGTCGGAACATTAAGACAAAGCCATTAAATCGGGATTGTCTCGAAAAATCGGAACGGCTTAAATGTTTGAATTCGGGTAGATATAAATCAATAACCGCTAATTTCGCTATTATAAAAAATGTTTCATTTTTGCAATCGATTACAATAAAACCTGTTTTTTATTGTAAAGATTATGTTCACAGTGTTTCAACATTGATTGTGAAAACATATTTTTCTCATTAGATCAGTTTTAAAGAATTAGACAGCGTGTCTTTCATTATGGAAATACAAGTTGACCTTTATGAACGATCACAATGTGTTAGAATGTGGTCTTTAGTCCACTGTATATTCACTATTAATATGTTTACATCGTAATGATTTAATATTAAATATTATGAGTAGATCCATTGATCTTGAATTATTTCTCGAAATATATATGTATTAGGCACAAGAATAGTAGAGTTATTATTTATTCTTGTGTATTAGGGTTGCAGCAGCACACAATATGATTTATATATTTCTAAACAGGGGCGCCAGGCACGTGGGACATTGGGATGCACCTACTATAAATTTTTACTGTGTAGGCGATTGTAATTTTAACAACTTTGGTATCTTCCACGACAGAATATAATAATTTCGGAGATAGAGAAATATCGTCACATTTACCGCAGTGACGTCACAATGTCTTTTCCCGCTTTATCTCCGAAACTATTAGATCTGAAATTTTGAAAAAAATCAGGCATATAAAGAGGGTGATAAAGAGATGAAAAAAATTACGTTCGATGCCGAAACTCGTCAAAAATATATTTTTAATTTTTTTGATGAGTTTTGGCGCGGAGTTTACCGATTGCTATAGTCTTCCTGTGATCTTTATCAGTCTCTTTATATGCCTTATTTATTTCAAAATTTTAGATCTAATAATTTGGGAGATAATGAAGGGAGAGACATGGTTTTTTGGCACATCTAACGCCAAAAAAGTTGGTCTCTCCCTTCAATATCTTCTAAAGTATTGAGTCTAAATTTTTGAAAAAAATCTAGCTTATAAAGGGACCGATACGGATCACAGGAAGGCTATAGCAAATGATAAATTCGGCGCCAAAACTCATCAAAAAATTAAAAAAATAATATTTTTGATGAGTTTTGGCGTCGAGACAGCTTTTTTCGTTACCTTTACCAGCTTCTATATAGGCCTTATTTTTTTCAAAATTTTACCTCCAATAATTTCGGAGATACAGAAGTACCGTCACGTCTGTAAGCTTTACCGCAGTGACGTCACAATGTCTTTTCCTGATTTATCTCCCAAAACTATTAGATCCAAAATTTTGGAAAAAAATCAGGCATATAAAGAGGTGAGATAAGACTGTAATAAGGTGGAGCCTACTGTTGTCGCTGCCGTGTTTTATTTCAATCGCGTGCAAAGCCGCGAGTAGCAGCTAGTACACTTATACTTTACAATATTTGCATTAAGCGAACCGTACTAAAATGATGAGTCGCTCTCCACTATTTCAGAACCGTAGTAGGTATACGTAGTGACAGTTATTTATTTCTAAAATGAGTTTATCACGTAGGAGTAAGAATAAAATATAGGTTATATATTTTAATTCTAAGTTCAAACCACTATAACACTTAAAATTAAAAAAAAAAAACTCTTATCATATCTATTTTATTCTTAACATTCTGTCTTCACAGACACTTCAGAAACCCGAATGAAACAGCAATTAAAACGAAACAATCTTCGAATTATTTTTAACTCGCCGCACAGATCCTTTGAAAACCTGGTGCCTGTATTTCCAAAATTCATACACAAAAAAGTTGTGTAAAATTTCGTGATGTAAAACAGGCAGAATAATTTAATATCTTTATATTATTAAAAAAATTGGTTGTCTGTAAAGTCGGTTTACGGACGATAGTTTTACGTGATAACGTATTCCGCTCGAATATCATATTTAATAATACATAACCTAAATTTTAGTAGCTGTCAAACTATATTTTTACCGACTCTATCGCTTATACTGCGCTCTCGCTTGCACGCACAGGGTCAGGCGGAACGTGACACTTTTCGGAACGTGACACTTTTTCGTGCGTGCAGCTGGTGTTTCATCAATTTATAAGACGTTATCACGTCAAAACACAATAAATAGTTTTCGTTCAATCATTATAAATATAAGAAATTTTAAGTTAAATTTTGAAACAATGTCATGGAAATTCTACTTTAGTCTGTTACATTGTACTAGAATGTTGCCAGATAATATTATTAATAATAAAGTCCATTGTGATTTGTCATTAATTGAACTTCTTATGATGCTGATTTAAATGGCATTCAAGGTTTCTTGTAGTACAACGATTCATTTATATCATTGTAGATACTTTGATTTATTTTTTCTTATAATGTACGTTTTGTACTTTTATTTCGGTAACTATGATCATAAAATACACTTGAACCGACTTCAAAATAAAACTTGTGTTAAAAAAATTAACTTCCTTCATAATAATAAAAAAAAAATTGGTTGTCTGTAAAGTCGGTTTACGGACGATAGTTTTACGTGATAACGTCGTAAAGAAACATTGATGAACTCTCTGACGTCACGCGAGAAGAGAGAGAAATGCGTACAAGCCGACGCTTGGGCCGATCGTGCCTCTCTATCGCTTATACCGCGCTCTCGCTTGCACGCTCAGGCTCAGGCGGAACGTGACACTTTTTCGTGCGTGCAGCCGGTGTTTCATCAATTTATAAGACGTTATCACGTCAAAAATACTCTAAAAATAAATAAAAATTGAGGACGATTCCAAATTAATTATTTATTATTATTTGTATGTTTACTGTTTGTTTTTTTTTCCAGGTATTTTCGAAGAGCGACCCTTTTTTTCGCAGCCGACAAAATGACGTGAAAAAAGCTATTCAGCTTTAGTCATTTTATACAATTGCCTTGGCTTAAGAATGGCTCAGCCTGTAGCGACGACGGCTCAACAAGTGCTCGCAACATTTGTCATCTCCATTTTGTTTTCGACACAGCTTACAGTATCATGGCTGTTGGATTCGCAATCGAAACTCTACATCAAGCACGGTAAGTTTTATTTGATACTGATCTTATTTATATATTATACGGGGTATCCGGTAAGTACCGCACGGGATTAATGGGTTGGATAGAAAATAAAATTCTGAGACTAAAAGTCCTTTACCATTTTTTCACCCGACCTACAGATAATGAGCAATTTATTAAAGTAAAGGCCGCTGCACACGAGGCTAAAAAAGCTGCTAGATTTGCCAACTAGTTTTCTAGCACTGGTTTTCTTGTTTGTTGTTAAGTGCTCGCTTCACACGAGACTATTTTTCAAGCTTGTTTTGTGGATAGATCTGGTGCGCGCGCGCAGTGACAGTTCGAATATAAACACAGAGCAAATCGTGTCTGTTATCCGACTCTAAGCAGAATGACGCCGTGTTGGTTTGTGGGCGTTTGTTCAAGTGCCCACGTGACGAGATACTGCTTCCTGATTGGTTCTTGCTCATACCTAGCAGCAGATCTAGCAGGAAAATACTGTTCTAATTTTAAAACGTATCTTGTGAGCTAGCAGTGACGTCATTTCCAGCTTCGTACCCAGCCTACCGGCTAGCAGAACTCGCTAGCAGCGTTTCTAGCCTCTTGAGTGGTCTTTAGTAGCCGATCAAATGCGCGCTATAGCGGTAAGTAGGTATGTGAGACAGAGAGAGACTTTAGTAAATTGCTCACTACCTGTACGTCTAGTGAAAAAATGGTAAAGGACTTTTCGTTTTAGAATATTATTCTCTATCCAACCCATTAATCCCGTGCGGTACTTACCGGACACTCTGTATAGATACTTTTTAACCGATTGCGAAAAAGAAAAGGTTATGATTTCAACAGTCTATGTTGTATGAATGCTGGTATGTTCCCTCTGAACTACTGGGCCGATTTTGACAAATAAGGTGTCTTTGGATTCGTCTTGATTGGTACTCGGTTATTCGAGTACAGTTACAGTCTGTTATTGAAAGAGGCGACCAAGTTTTAACTTTTCTTGTTTTAACAATTTGTTTTATCAAATAATTGCTATTTTTGGTAACAGTTTAAAAAAAATAACGTTTAGGTACTTGCATTTCATCCCATCACAAAATTAACCGGTTGTGGACACAATAGTAGTGTCCTTAAGAGTATTCGTCCCTGCAAACACCCCCTGCACCCTTCATCTCAAATCTTTTCCCCTCGCCTAAAAGCGGTTCGCGCTCTCCCGACGCTATTTTTAAAGCTAGAGGGTTCTGGTAAACGCCAAATGAAAGACAAAGAATCAGACTACAGATCCTTCAGGCGAATTTTTTGAAAAACAGTTTCGCCTACGTGTGAAATATTACGTAGCTTATTATTTTTTTCAAAAGATTGTAAGTTTTTTCAGGAATTTTTTTTCAAAAAATTCGCCTGAAGGATCTGTAGTCTGATTCTTTGTCTTTCATTTGGCGTTTACCAGAACCCTCTAGCTTTAAAAATAGCGTCGGGAGAGCGCGAACCGTTTTTAGGCGAGGGGAAAAGATTTAAGATGAAGGGTGCAGGGGTATTTGCAGGGACGAATACTCTTAATTTTCACTACAATTGGTTCAAAACATGCTAAATAATAAAACTATTGTTTGTTTCATTTCAACAACAAGTATTTTGTTATACCTATCTGTATATTCGTTTTTATTGTATTTTTACTATTCAAAATGATTGTCAATGCGTGACATTTTGAAATATTCCTAAACCAAACGTTTCGGCGATATTTTTTACAAATTTTATTAGTAGGTTTAGAATTACCAGCTAGCTACATAAGTCTATCCATTGTGAAATCAATAAACAAAGATTATATTACAAAATTATACACTTCGATTATTGATTTAGCCCACACGACTGACATTTTTCAGTCGATATTTTATTTCTTTTGCTTCTGCGTAATAAATTCGATTTTAAAGTTTTTGCGAAAATATACGTTTTCAAGTCTCCTGCATCCAAAAGAAAAAGTAGTTTTTATAAAATGTCATTGAAGGAGATTTGTTTGGTTGAGGAACAATTGAAAAATAAGCTTTACCAGAGTAACTGTGGCCAACGTTTCGAAAAATATATTTTTTGATGATGAAAATATATTTTTCGAAAAATATATTTTCATCATCAAAATATATATTTTTCGAAACGTTGGCCACAAGCGATTTTCTGGTAAAGCTTGTTTTTCAATTGTTCCTCAACCAAACAAATCTTCAATACATATTTTTGAAACAAAACTTCTACTAACAATAAAATGTCATTGTCCATGGTCGCACTTACAAACCATTTTGATCAAATTTTGCATGCGTCTTCAGGATGGTCACACTTCGTGACGAAATCGAAAAATCAGCCGTAGTCCCTTAATCAGGTTAAAAGACTGGAAAATATGCTTTCTCAAAAATGATTTTAATTATCGCCCCAAGACGCTGATGACCTCAGCTGTTGAGCGTCTATAATTTACAATCTCTCTCAATTATCGCCTCATGGAAAATGCATTAACGAAGACTGAGTGATATCGAACAGTTTTTTGAGGAAAAAATCACGATCATTATATTACAAACCCCTATACTGCTGATTAATAATTTTGGTGTAAAATGTGTGTTTTTTTTACGTAGGTGACGTTAGGAGTCATGTGTTTTACGGGAATCAATCGCATGTTGATCATTTTAAACTTTTGGATCAAGATTATGATTATTTACTTCTGGGTGCCAGGTGAGTTTCATATTTTTATTATTATTATACTCTTTGTCGGTGCTTATTTGTAGAACGTTTTTTTTTATTAATTATTAAACAAAAAAAACTGTATAACACACCTTGAACAAGGTATGATTTCATACGTATATATTAATTATTTTACAATCATTTTGTGCATATACGGACTGTTCTTTAATACTGTCGAAGTATTAAATGAAATTTACTACATTAGAACGCCGATTATCCGAACGCCGATTAACCGAATCGCCAATTATCCGAATCGGTCCTAAGCGTAATATAAAAAATTAAAACCAAGTCATTTTTCAATAAAAATAAGTTTTGTGGGGACGCAAGAATACAAAAATGCGAGTGACAATTGCCGTGTAGACGCTTATCAGCACACGTCGAAGTTGGAACTCGCTGGAGTCCAGATATATTTCTACTGTTATGGTTGAAAGCTAGAGGCAAGACACTGTCCGATTATCCGAATTTTCGATTATCAGAATCGACCCCGGTCCCAATTAATTCGGATAATCGGCGTTCTACTGTATTTCTATACGGATAGTACCCGCGGTGAGAGTTGAAGCCAGTCAAGTCATCAATAATACGCTAGTGAACGCCTACTTTCCCGCAGACAGTGGCGTGTAGAATAAATTCGACATATCCATTTATAGCGGTAGAATAAAAATAAACACTCGACACACATGGATCTCCGAAACAGCCAATAGCAAGCTAGAAGGCGGGCGCAATGCGTTCACGTCACTATGACGCGATGGCTTCATCTTTCGCCGCAGCTAGTATAACATTGTCTTTGATGGAAATTATTTATGTAATTTTGCTACGCTGTTGCGCTTATTTATTTCTACTCAGAAGTTGATGACAATGATGAACAAAGCTGTGAGAATTGGGAATATTTACAGCTTTGTTCATGATTCTCTGCAACGTGTGAGTAGAAATGAATCAACTGACTCGTGTGACTGTTAAAGTCGCTGACTCTCGTTTAACATAATGTCGCAACTCGTCGAAAATATACTTTATTACGCCCTGATACACGATCTACTATTATTTTGTCTGTTCGAAAAGACAACGTGTTTAAATGTTACTTTCTAAAACGCAACAGTATACAGCTTGTTGGGTGAATACGAATTTCGGTAAAATCTGTGTATACTGTACTCATAATATAAACATAAACAATTGTAAAATGTCAAGGATATAAAAAATGTTTAATTTCACTTGTATAATTAATTATTTCGTGCTAATTGTCCGACTGACGTATAAATAGAGAATACTTTAATTAATTAAATTTTTAATTTTGAACGTTGTTGAGGTGGATTTGTCCTGAACCGATTTTACCTATGTTAATTCGTACACATCGTGATGAAACATATATTACGTACTTCCACTTTAAAACCAAGATAACGATTCATGTTTCATCACAATGTGTGCGAATTAACATACTCAAATCGGTATCACAAATTTTTTCCTTCCGTATTTATATGTGACAGCGGTCCCGCCCGGTTTCACCCTGGTGCAAAAGAACGAATGGGGGGAGGGACATGAGTACGCACATGCATCATAGTTTACCGAGATGAATGTTATGCCCAAATTTCATGATGATCGGAGTTACCGTTCAAATGTTTTTGTCGGACGTTATATTTTGCAACATTTTTCATTGATGCTCCGCTCCTATTGATCGTAGCGTGATATTATATAGCCTTATAGCCTTCCTGGATAAATGGGCTATCCAACAAAAAAAATTCAATTCGAACCAGTAGTTCCTGAGATTAGCGCGTTCAACTAAACAAACAAACTCTTCAGTTTCATATATTAGTATAGATTGTGTCGGATTTGATAATGACCAAAAGAATAGATAAAAGATAATCGATGATTATGGGTGTGTTTTACACCTGTTTTTATTAAAATAACACATTTCGTAGTTCCTGAAATCCTTGGGTTTTTATTATCAATGAACTTATGTGTTCATCTCAAATAATTAAAAAATCACAGGTGCGCCGAAACATGCCAAAGTCCGGACTGGTGTTAATTGTTCATTCGTAATTAATAATAATTTGACAAATATATAAAAAAATAGTAAATAAACGCTGAATAATAATTATTATTGTTGTAACTGGATATAATATATTGTAGAAATAAAATTTTATTGCTAATTGTATAATACTAAAATTGAATAACATTTGAATAGGATTTAGGGTAATAAGATTTAAACAGAGATAGTAATATTATCTTCTATTATAAATAATATTATGATGCGTTTCATAATTTGAATCATTTATCGACTATCATAAACATATTAAATAGGTTTTACCTATTTAAAACGTCTACGGCCTCTGTTGTCGAGCATCTGTAATTTTGAATATCTGTCTATCTATATTTATTGTTTTTTTATGACGTGTAATCATGATTTTTTTTATTACAGAAATATCGTGTACAATGTCAGTTTGTCCGATTTAAAGGAGAATAAAGCACAGGTATGTAGTTTTAAGGTTCAGTCTGTGCGCAAAGCTGTGCTATTCTGCCACTTAAGTTCTGTAAAACGCTGTATAGATATTAGTGATGTGCCGGATCGTTAAAAATGTATATCCGCGGATACGGATCTGAATACGGATTTTTAGGTTTCAAGATCCGCGGATACGGATACGGATCTTAACTGTCTTAGAGTACGCGGCGGTAAATATTGCACATCGACCTTTGGAAAGAGACTATCTGTTATGGGAAAAAAGTTATTAACCTCTTTAAGAGTTAACTCTCATAGCAGATTGTCTCTTTCCAAAGATCGATGTATAATATCTCATTATAAAGATAGTTGATTTAGTACCTTTGAGTTATGTACTATTAGTATGGTACTCACTACGATAAATGTTTGCAATATAAAGGTGCCAAATACGATTTAAAAAAATAAAAAATAATCTGAATGGAATTTAACAGGTTTTCATTATTACCTAATCACCTATATAAATAAAATTTCATCTATGAATTGAAAGTTATTAAGGTAAAAGATCCGCCAAAAACTAATGGATACGGATACGGATCTTTCTTCTCCCTCGGATATCCGCGGATACGGATATCCAGCACATCACTAATAGATATATGGCCAAATAATTAATTCTTTCCTGGTTTGGAGTCACAAGATGTATAAGTGTGAGCGTGGATACGGAGAAACCAATTGAATCGCGTTTTATCAAAATATGCGAGATCTCCATTCCGCCCACTGCCATTTATTTTACGCAGTGTCGTTTAATGAATAAACTAACTCACTAACTCGTTAATAATGTAGTTTATTCAAATAGTTCATCGATGTTATTTTTCGTATACTTATTATTTAAAAAATGGTTGTTTTAAAGTACAATTCTTAAAAGGTTACTAAATTGCTAAATAAATGTGTTTGCAATTTACAGAGAATAGAATGGATATCAAGCGCTGCCCACCAGGAACTCTGTTATTTAAAAGGAAAAGAAGAAGACGAATGTCAAAATTACGTTCGAATTCTCGTTCGAACGGACTCATCAAATTTACTTATATGTGGAACAAATTCTTACAAACCAAAATGCAGAGAATATAAACAAATTGTGAGTGTCTACATAATATATTTTCTAATGTATGTCTGTCTGTCTGTCCACGTCATCCAGAAAGCCTCCATAGAGAGCTGAAACTTTGTGGAACCGGATTTTCTCTCCGGGAACAGAAACGATGAGTTTGTTTTTTGTTTCTTAAAAAAAATATGTTAACTTCCGTATGTAATATATTTAGAAACAGTGGATATTTTATTAGTATTCTTTTAGAATATTTTATAGATTACCAACTGATATTTATTTTTTTTAATTATAGAATGAAAAATATGAGAATATCAAAGAATTTGAAGGTCGAACGCAGTGCCCTTATAACCCTGAACACAATAGCACAGCGGTTTATCATAGTAAGTATACTTACGGGCCTTAATATTTTATAGGTAGTTAATAATTTCAATAAAAAATAATACCTGGGTGACCGAGCTTTGCTCGGAAAGTTAAATAAAATACTGATATTCAAATACGTATTTATTTTAAGTCTCACTTGGATAGTAATTAAAGATTAACTGTCATAATATTTTGAGAACAATTGTTTCATTGTTTGTATAAAATTCCAAAACCTACTTACAATATTTAAGTATTTTCATACGTCAAAAAATAGATTTTTATAATGATAAAATTTGTAAGAAAACGATTTTTTCGAAAGATGAGACCTAGCTAAAACGATGTTTTGCCCCCCAAAATCCCTTTTCAGTAAATTTCATCCAAATCGTTAGGGCCGTTTTCGAGAAAATATTTAGGGACATAGGTAGATACAAGATTAGCTCGTTTAATAATATAGGGATATATTTAGATTCATAATGATTTCCGTTTGAAAAATTACTTTAAAAAATGACCGTTTTTACAGTCAAAGTGGACGAAGGTTGAATTCTTTAAAGGTCTGTATTTTTGTCAGATGAGTAATGTTTGTGTTTTTGCCAATAATGTCCAGTCGTTCTCGTTTGTGTCGTAGTTTTGGTTTTTAGTTTGTTTTTTGTTAGAATCAAGTTCTTCAAGACAGTAAATAAATAGTAATGAGATTGGAATTAAAACATTAGTGTCCGACCAAAACTAGTTTTTACGGCCGAAACCAAAAACCGAATTTCGGCTTCAGTCTCAGTTTCGGCCGAAACCGAAACTTCATGCTTTCGTGGGAAAAATAAAGTAAACATTATCATAATCAGTCTTTATTGTTTTTATTTTTAAATTAATCATTCAGCCTCTGATATTTTAACTAATCATTAACTTATCATATCATATTATTACCCCCCTTATTTAAAAAAACACAAATAAATATACTTTTTTTTTAATATTATGAAATAAAATAGAAACTACAAAACGAAATTACTTTTTAGTAAAAAGTATTTACCTAATAAATATGTTTAGGTAGGTATACACAACAAAAAAAAGAAAACACTCTTTCACCTTAAGGACAAAATTATTTCTTCTAAACTTTGGTAATTTTGTATGGTACCTAATCTTGTTAACGAACTACAAACACAACTAAATAAATATTTTGATGCAAATAATACTTCAATCGAAAGTATCAAAATAACAAGTTTTCTCTCAAACTAAAAAAGAAAAAACGCGGAGCGCGCAGGCATAAAACTTCGCAACTGCACCGCATTCCAGCGCGAAACCTCCCGAAGGTAGTTTCGGTTTCGGCCGGATTCGTAGCCGAAACCGAAACTAAGCCGAAACTAGGCCAAAACCGAAACCGAAATTTCGGTCGGACACTATAAAACATAATACCTATGGGAATACTGATGTATACATTTATTCATTTTTCCAGATGGGCAGTTGTACACAGCGACGGTGTCCGACTTTTCTGGAGGAGATTCACTGATATACAGACAACCTCAACGTACAGAAAGATCAGATTTGAAACAGCTTAATGGTATAATCTTTATTATATTTATATTTTATATAATTTTAAATCGCGACAGGTGTCTGTCTGTCTATACCAACTTGTCACGGATTTGAACGCGATTTTTAGCATTTGAGATATTCTTTTTGGGGAAGGTTTTGATCTAATATGGCTTTGGCCAGGTGAAAATCGAATCGATTTAATAGCTTAGACATATTATACTAGCTGCTCGGTTTCAATCGGGTGCAAATTGAATTGAAGTGAAGTTTTTACGTAATATATCACATCTCGTCGATAATATATTTCATTACGTCCTAGATACATTCAACTACTATTTATATATTTACGCAAAGAAAATAGTGAATATTAAATGTTTAATTTCTAAAATTGTTGTTTTTAGCTCCCAATTTTGTAAGTTCCTTCGCGTATGGAGACTATGTATTTTTCTTCTATAGAGAAACTGCAGTGGAGTTCATAAATTGTGGAAAGGTATTGAATATTGTTAAAAGAAATTATCTTATTAATTACTTTGCTGTAACGTTTATTTATATATCGATTCTAGGCAAAATATTCGAGAGTGGCCAGGGTTTGTAAGGATGATAAGGGAGGTCCACACCAATTTGGAGACCGATGGACGTCATTTTTGAAAGCACGCCTGAATTGCTCTGTGCCTGGAGAATATCCATTTTATTTCGATGAAATTCGTACGTGTCAAGATTTTTATAAGTCATGTACAGCCATGTAAATGACAAAAATTAAATGCGGTTTTATAATTTCAGAGGCAACAAGTGACGTAATCAATGGCTACTATCGTGGTAAAAATGAAGATATGGTTTATGGCGTCATGACTACCCCAGTAAATTCAATTGGCGGCTCAGCAATATGTGCTTACAGCATGAGAGAAATTCTTAAAGCGTTTGAAGGGAGTTTTAAAGATCAAGATGGAATCAATGCTAATTGGCTTCCAATACCCAATGATAGGGTAAAACATATTTTTTTTGTCGTTAGACATTTTCAAACTTCAGTAATATGCTTTTTTTTACAACATTTTGAATATTTTTTTACAGGTACCAGATCCCCGTCCGGGCAAATGTGTCAAAGATAGTCGTACATTACCTGATATTGTTGTAAATTTTGTCAAATCTCATCCGCTGATGGAAGAAGCTGTGCCTTCACATTTCGAAAAGCCATTACTCATTCGTGTTAGTTTACAGTAAGTGTTGAATAGATAAAATTATTGACACTAGGTCTATTTCTTCTTTTTGAAGATTTCCATCAAAATGAAGAACGCGCAGGCACGGTCTATTTTTACACTGCGCGTGCGTCTCTCATCATTTGGATGGAAATCTTCAAAGAGAATCCTTTGATTAACTTTTCTCTTAAATAGCAAATAGATTCAATATTTATACTTTTATTTCAGATATAGATTTACGACAATCGCTGTCGATCCTCAAGTTCGATCGGTGGATTCAAAACCTTATGATATTTTGTACATTGGGACAGACGACGGACGCGTTCTAAAAGCCGTAAGCTTATTTTCAGAAGGGAAAAGCAGTTCAGTCGTTATAACTGAAAGCCAAGTTCTACCAACGGGCACCAGTGTTACGGAACTGAGAGCCGTTTCAAATAGAAATAAACTAGTGGTTGTCTCAAGATCTCAAGTCCGCACAGTACCTTTATACTACTGTAACAACATTACTAAATGTCGGTAAGTATCATTAAACACTTCTTTTTGACGTGATAACGTCTTATAAATTGATGAAACACCGGCTGCACGCACGAAAAAGTGTCACGTTCCGCCTGAGCCTGAGCGTGCAAGCGAGAGCGCGGTATAAGCGATAGAGAGGCACGATCGGCCCAAGCGTCGACTTGTACGCATTTCTCTCTCTTCTCGCGTGACGTCAGAGAGTTCATCAATGTTTCTTTATGACGTTATCATGTAAAACTATCGTCCGTAAACCGACTTTACAGACAACCAATTTTTTTTGACGTGAAACTTCTTTGCTCTCGGTAACGCTGAATTTTCAGTAGATATTCTCACTAATCCGGCACTATTAAAAACTAGGGGGTGCCGGATTATTGGATTGTAAAGAAAAATTCATAATATGCAAATAAAATAGAGCATTTCATAAAAAGACAACAGTAGGGAGGCGTGAGCAGAGGGTGCCGGATTATTGGACGTACCGGACTACTGAAGTGCCGGATTAGTGAGACTCTACTGTTAATATATTATTTAAATATAAATTATACTCACTCAGTAATCATTACTTTCACAGTACGTGTTTCCGATCATTTTTAAAATGAACACTCCAAAAATGGTTAAATCTGTTTGTTCGCTCGTTTTCCTCGGAGCTCTTCGAGCTTGCTCAATCTTATCCTGATGTTAAATCCGAACGCAGAATAGAGATCTTTCAGAGCAGTTGAAAGTTTAATTCGAACGCATCGTGGCGCTCGGATTGTCCTAAGCGCAAAACCGAGCGTACCCGATATTAATAGAAATTGTTTCATTTCATTACAGTGACTGCGTAGAACTACAAGATCCACATTGTGCATGGGATACTAAAACTATGAGTTGTGTTAGTTTAAATTCACATCCGGATCCTCAGCCAATTCGATTTATACAAAGTGTGCTGAGAGGAGATTCATCAAAATGTTCGAATCCTGGATGGAGAGATGGTATGTTTTTTTTAATTTAATACGGATGTATGCCTTATTTTGATCGATTGTTATAAGATTGTTTTTTTTTGACGTGATAACGTCTTATAAATTGATAAAACACCAGCTGCACGCACGAAAAAGTGTAACGTTCCGCCTGACCCTGTGCGTGATTATTAAATATGATATTCGAGCGGAATACGTTATCACGTAAAACTATCGTCCGTAAATCGACTTTACAGACAACCAATTTTTTTTTTTTTTTATTTAAAGAACAAGAATCGAAAGTGCTGTCACAAGGAACTGTTTCATCAGTTGGAGAAATCGATAATAAAATAATTGAAGATGTAACGACCAATATTTTATCTGGGGAAGGAAATAAGCTTTCAAATAATGCAGGTAATTAATTAAAAACCACACTACTTCATATGCTTGATGAACTTATCTTCTTTTCTGTTGACTTAAGAGAAAAAGTGTATTTAAAGAAAAAAATGTTTATAATGCCGTTTTCTATAATATCTGATAGGTTCCCGACATATTTCAGCTGTAGTTAGAAAGAATACAATTAAAATGTTCATATTTTTGCTGATTTTATACAGAACAGGATTCGAACTGAAAAGGCAGAAGAGAGCAGAATTTTAAACATTCTTTTCAATTAAAGTTTTTCTTTTAACTCAATAGGAAACGAGACAGAGTTTTATTGATTGTTCAACACATGGTATAGAATTCAAATCTTTGATCAACGTCTGAATATAAATCTTCAAATAAATAAAGTTGTCGAGCAATTATTGTCAGACCAATATATTGACAAAAAATAATAAATCAATATAACACAAGATGACGTTTCGATCCGGATTTGGATCTTCTTCAGAAATATCTAAAAATATAAAAATTTATTAGTATTAAGTTATTTATTTTTTTAATCATTCATACTTTCAATCTTTCGTGATTTCTATTAAATAAATAACTTAATACTAATTAATTTTTATATTTTTAGATATTTCTGAAGAAGATCCAAATCCGGATCGAAACGTCATCTTGCGTTATATTGATTTGTTATTTTATTATTTTTTGTCAATATATTGGTCTGAGAAAAATTGGTCGACAATTTTATTTATTTGAACATGGTATAGAAGCTAACTTTTTGATATTTTTCCAGCTGTAATACCAGTTCAAGAGCGTTTGGTGATATATACTGCTGAAACGCTACACATTGTGTTGATTGTGGCTATAATAGCGGCGTTAGCTGTTGGTTTCGTGATTGGTTATTTTTTTTCCCGGCGATTTCATCCTATCGCACCCTTTGCAGAGACTCCATTTATTGAACAGCACAATCACCTCAACAGGTTAGTGAAGGCTCCAGTTGACAACTATTATGCATAATGTCGCTGTCGAATATTGATGAAAAGTGCGTAACAAGTTGTATACTTTATTTTAAATTTGATCGTTGAGTGAACAAATCAATTTCATTTCATAATCAAACACCCACGGACAGTACAGTAGAGCTGTAACAAACCGTATGTATTCGTTACTGAGTAACGGGTACATCGTCTGACTCGAATCGTTACTTACAAATTCATTTCGTTACTCGCATGTTTCGTATCCATGTCAGTTCGACTCGTTTGATGCGGTTATGCGAACACAGTGTGCTAAACTTAGTAGTATTCATAAAGTACGAAGTCATGACTCATGTCGTATCACCGCGCTTTGGTGCGAAGCTACATGCTTATTGCTTGATGCTGTTAAGTACACTATTGTATGTCGTATGAAAAGTACCGAGTAACGTAACGATACGAAAGTAACGGGTACTGGTTCTTTAAGTAACGAATACATACGGGTACACAATTTCTCGTTACTTTTACAGCTCTACAGTACAGTGAAACAAAGAAGACAATTCGAAGTAGAAGTTCTTAGAAATTATTTTAACAAGATATTATTAGTTAATTATGACCGATAAGTTGATCAATATACGAGAGAATATTGGTAGACCACTCCTATTTCTCCTCCGTCGACGATGACGAAACAGAGCGCGACGGAAAATATTAAATAAAAAGAGAACATAATATAACATATATTATGCTGTTTTGTTTATTTTTTACTCTTTTTGATATTTTCCGTCGCGCTCTTTTTGCTCGCAATCGACAGAACGAAAGTAGAAATGGTTTATAAATATTCTTTTGTGTTCTGATCAACTGATTGGACATAATTGATTAATTAATACATCATTACTGATACGTCAGATCAAAGAATTTCTGCTCAAAATTGTTTTCTCTATTTCTGTGGGCTGTACCAAAAAAAACCTATCGGGTCGAAAACAGTGTTACGGAGATAATGATCGGCGGGTTGACCTTCAGTACTAGTCGTCAGTGTGTTGCGTGTTGAATCAGCGAAATGAATTAATTCCAACAACGTTCTGTGTCAAACCACTTAACCGTACACATGTTTTCAATACGTTCGGTATTCCTGTAGAGTGTAGACAATCGTAATCGGCATCGACCGTAAACGCAACACTGTTTTCGGCCTTATAAACATCAAGTTGGATTTGTAACTTTGAAATCACTCAATGACAAATTATTTAACCTTGGAGTAGGCGCATACACTTCTATTACGAACGCAGCCACGTAATATCTTTTTTGACATATTAAAATCGAAATAAATAAGAAAAACACACTGTAATTGTATTATTTTTTTCTTTGCTCTATATTTAAACCTTTAAAAGCATTTTTATGATGAATAATACGAATATATTAATTTTAATAGTTAATTATGACGCGTCATAATATTCCCTCGTTTTGACGTATCGTGTTCAGCCGAAGATAATAGACTAATTAAATATATGATTACGAACGAGGCAAATATATGTTATAGGGCTTCGGATAGAAGTCTGACCCAGTTAGTTAAAGTTTACGCGGTAGAACAATGACTGCGCTGCCTTTACGACTCCGCGCGAGCACTCCGAGGTTAAACCGATTGAAATGAATTCACTTAATTTAATTAACGGATTATATTTTTCAGATTTGGAAATGCAAATGCAAATACTAGCGGCTTTTTACCACCTCGTGCTAATAAAGCCATTAATCTTAATGTACCTGCTAATAAAATGCCCATCAAGAAAGATAATAATTTAGAACAAAGTAAAGAATTTAATAATTCCATCGAATCGATTGACAAAGACACTTTACAAAAAGTGAAAAAAACTTACATTTGAAAAAGTAAAGAATCGAATTCGATGTGAAAATTGTGCGGTTTGGTTTGTGCAAGTTACTGAGTGAGTGAGTGATGCGTTTTTTCACGAAATATACCAACGATTTTTTATAGTATTAATACGATATTTTTGTAAATTGTTTTGTCACATTTCCATTCATAGAGAATATTTCATTAGTGTCCGTTGATTTCATTTTTGCTGTTTATTTCTCTCTAGTCAAATGTGTAAATACAGTATTGCTAATAATTATTATGGTCAGACAAAGTTTAAGGAAAATCGGTAATTTTGGACGCGTTCAATGCTGATTTTTAGTATTGAACAAATTTATAATAAGATTTACGTGACTTAAAAATATAATTGTTAGCAAAATGACTGTAGACATATCGATTGAACTAAAAGTATGTGGATTATACATCGGTGACGTAACAGTTGGTTGAAACAAGCGAATGATTACACGCTTATATCCTCAACTAGCATTTATATTCTATGATCTATCCATCGATTGCCCGCTATACAAATAGTGTTATTTATATGACGATGTCAACTGTTATAATTACTGCAGGTTTGATCGATGACTTGTAGTTTTCATTTTGACTGAAAACGGGGTTTGAATCTCAATACATATTGCATGATGAAGCTTATTGGGCTTAATGTATGGACTGTTTTATCATTGCCCATTTTTAAGCTCACTATGATAATAAGATTTGATATCTGTTTTATTTTTTTATAATTTTGAACATAGATAATCAGATATCTAATCTAATTGTATATAAAAAAAATGGTGAGTGGCATTTTGAAATATTCTGTATAATAGTACTATTTAGTACTACATAGTGAAATGTTGACTGAGAAGCAATTCAGAACATTCCATTTTTATTTACAAAATAGCTATTCTCTCGACTGTAACGAGAAAAGCAAAAATAGTGCCTGCATTTTTCACTAATGTGTTACAGAAAAAGAGGACTTGTGCTTGTATTTCAATTCAGATAAATAAATTTGGCAAGGGTTTGAAAAAATCTTCCATTATGAACTGTGATGAACAGGTGATCAGAATGTGAAAATAATTTTTAAATGTCAATTGTGATTTATAGTACGGTTTCAAAATAGTGTCAGCGACGATGTCACACGTATAGTTTACAATATAAGCGGTACAGTTTTTATAAAAACCGTGTCGCTCATACTATACTGTGAAATATGAGGCCCTTCGCACACAAATCAACTGTTTCGCAACTTGAGTTACGAAAACCAGTTCAGGATGCGTCTATTTTGCATTCGGTTTGCGATTGATTGAGGTTCTTTGTCCGGACACGAACTCGACTGAATCCGAAATGGTAATAAAGATGGTTGCTCCTACCTCACAGAAGAAAAATTTGCAGCTGTTATTGCTCCTTGACCTGTAAAGATGGTCACACGCGATCCGTTTGAAACCAATTTCAAATCGGTCGCGTTTTGTCGACCCATGCGCGGTTTCACATTCACGGAACGATCGCGTCCTGAACCGGTTTAAAACTCCAATTTTGCAAAACAGTCGACCCGTGTGCAGAGGGCCTTAGTGTTACGTCATCGCCAATTATTTTGGAATTGTTACTATTATAGTTTGGTTTATAGACAAACAAAAGAAATAATTGTGCATTTTGTAAAGTGTCCAAATTTTTATTATTAATGTTTTCAACAAAATGGACAAGTATTCTTTAAATACGTTGAAATAAAATAACTGTTCGAATAACATATTATGTGTCAACAGATAGAAATTCGATGTTATAATTTATAAGAATTTTATTAAGTCAGTTTTTAAGTTTCGTGTACATATTTTAGTTTTATTGCCATTTCACCAAAAATTGCAAACCACCTCTTTGTCATAGAACATTCTGCACTGTGTTGATTACGACAATAATACAATGAACAAGTGCTCATTTTGAATTATCCAATCAGAAAGGTTTTAAATCATACGATACAATGCCGCGGATGAAGTTGATTTAAGTTTTTTTTCGTTTCCGACACGCCGCATTGCAGAGTGACGTGCAACGATTTTGCAGCATCGCTGACGATGTTTCATGGCTTAGACAGACTAACGTTACGTACAAATGTACATGCATCTTTACCATCGGCGACGGAAAATTAGGGCTGTTCTTGAAATTGTTTTGGAAAAATCCAATCTGCATTTAGTCAAGTAATTTAAATATTCAAGAATGTCGCTGAGAAAGTTAGCCACAGCGCGAATATTTAATCTTAGAACATTTGCCTCCTCCCGGATTCATATGTTATAAATTTGAAATAATTTATACAAGTACGATAGATTCAATTCATTAGCGATTGGCCAGTAGATGTAGATTGTGATTGACGTGTACAAAAAACGTAAACGCTTTTGTGTCGGATGGTACTTATCACATACATTTGTTTTTTGTAATAACATATCGAAGGCCCTTTGTGATGCGATTCTCTAGCCGGCCCCCCCTTAGTTAATTCGACATTTAATTTATAAACCTGTAAAAGCAGTAGTCAATTCAGTGCATAATGACATTCGGGTGAATATAAGGTCTATCGAATAGTATCTGTATATATATATATTTTTACATGACATACCTATGTAATTGAGAAACTTTATGTTTAGCTGCCAAAAATATATGAAGACGATTCGCAGTGTTACGACTAGTGATGTGCCGGATATCCGTATCCGCGGATATCCGAGGGAGAAGAAAGATCCGTATCCGTTAGTTTTTGGCGGATCTTTTACCTTATTAATTTTCAATTCATAGATGAAATTTTATATATATAGGTGAGTAGGTAATAATGAAAAACTGTTAAATTCCATTCAGATTATTTTTTATTTTTTACAATCGTATTTGGCACCTTTATATTGCAAAAATTTATCGTAGTGAGTACCATACCAATAGTACCTACATAACTCAAAGGTACTAATAAAAATCTATCTTTATAATGAGATATTGCACATCGATCTTTGGAAAGAGACAATCTGTTATGAGAGTTAACTCTTAAAGAGGTCAATAACTTTTTCCCATAACAGATAGTCTCTTTCCAAAGGTCGATGTGCAATATTTACCGCCGCATACTCTAAGAAAGTTAAGATCCGTATCCGCGGATCTTGAAACCAAATATCTGTATTCAGATCCGTATCCGCGGATATCATTTTTAACGATCCGGCACATCACTAGTTACGACACATAACTGGATTGAATTGCATTTATCCTGTCTCTCACGAGTCAATGTTCCAGTGTGATTTCGTTGAATACGACTAAATCGAACGCAATTAGATCATGTATGTTCGCCGTTCGAATAAGTCCGCAAACAAAAGTGTCGGTCTGCAGCAGTACAAGACTTGACTGAATCGTATTTAAAGCTACGAACTTTTTTTTGTAATCTAGTGGAGAACTGAGATAAAAAAATATTTCTCAAAACGTACAAATTGTGATCTATATAGAGCTGTAACAAACCGTATGTATTCGTTACTGAGTAACGGGTACATCGTCTGACTCGAAGTAACGAATCGTTACTTACAAATTCATTTCGTTACTCGCATGTTTCGTATCCATGTCAGTTCGACTCGTTTGATGCGGTTATGCGAACACAGTGTGCTAAACTTAGTAGTATTCATAAAGTACGAAGTCATGACTCATGTCGTATCACCGCGCTTTGGTGCGAAGCTACATGCTTATTGCTTGATGCTGTTAAGTACACTATTGTATGTCGTATGAAAAGTACCGAGTAACGTAACGATACGAAAGTAACGGGTACTGGTTCTTTAAGTAACGAATACATACGGGTACACAATTTCTCGTTACTTTTACAGCTCTATTGTATGTGACAGAGGCAGCTTTATTAAATTAACGAGTTCAATTTTATTTATTTTAAGAGCATTATGTAAGCTTATTAAAAAAAGTTGATATGTTCTAAAGTCTAAATATATCACATGAATAATTTTATAATTATTTATAGCAGATAAAATGATTGCAGCTAAATATGAAATTTAAGTTATTTTAAGTAGAATAGTAATTTTAATAAAAAAATATATAAGTTAATATCAAAGAAGAAATAATCGGATACATACTTTTTTCAGTTTCGTATTCTTAAGTACATCGGCGTTAAAATTGTCGAAATCTTTAATAATTAAAAAACAAACTCAAATTTATAGTAAGTAATAATCAGTCTGCGTTTTATAATTTTAACTCATTTATTTACGGTTTGATCAATAAAATCAGCTAAAAACAAAATTTAATTGAAGTAAATTAAAATGTATCTGATTATGTATAATTTTTCTCATTTTAGAGAAACACTTCCAATTTTCATTTCTGTTCAAAATGTTATAAAAATGTTTGTAATATATCGTCGTTGGTTCTGTAATAAGCTCTTATGTGCATAGTTGGCAGATTTTACGTTTTTTAGATGAAAAGATTCAGGAAACGGAGCTCTATACACTAGTAATACCTCCAAATTAATTTTACAGTAACCAACAAGGGAGTAACTCCAATGTGAAAAGTTGTATCAAATAATTCCTCTCATGTGCCAATAGATTCGAAATTAACGTTAAATATTTTTTAAGAAAATACTTCGTCTTAATTAAACATGTATAGTAAAGATAAGTATGAACTAGTAAAGGTGGCTTCTCACGGCGCGTTTTATCGCAGGCCGCGTCGCGCCGCGCCGATTTGTACGCGCGAGCCCGCGCCCGCCCGTTCTCACGGCGTGCTTTGCACCGCGCCGCATCCAGACCGAAGCACGCATAGACGCAGCGTACTTTTTAAAATGTCGCCTGAAGAAGAAGGCATCGCTGTTGCTTCAGCCTTTTTTATATTATTTAGTGGGCATTATTTATTATTGAAAAAAAATAATACACCAAGATACAAAAAACCATATATTATGACACAGTCATGATTCATGACTGAATATAGTTTAATGCGACGTGTTCACCCGCACTACTACGCACGGATGCACACGCGCCGCGCCACGCTTTTGACGGGACCGACTTTGTTCGGTAAGGACGCGCCAGGTTGCGCTAGCCCGCGTCGCTCCGCGCCAATGTCTTCACACGCGTAGGCGCGACTTGATCTGCATTAAAACGCGCCGTGAGAAACCAGCTTAATGTAGGTACCTCTGAAATTGCTAGTTCTTACCATCCATTGCTAAAATAACCACTTTTTGGCCTTTCCTGCAAATTTTACTTTTTGCACATAATAGTATTAATAGACGATCGAATTTGGTACGGGCCGGAAACGGACATGGTACGGCGGATCAAGTTCGCTGGTTGCAACAGACGACCGAATCTGTCAGTCTCCTTGTGTCCAAGAACTTCGCGTTCTGTCAAAATTTCTACCCTGTTGCACAACGTTTTGAATTTTGATCATTGACTAATGACGTCATTATATGTACTAAGTTCAATCGTCTTTACTACAAAGCGGACCAAGTACGATATGCAAACCATCGAACCGAACGGACACGCAGATTACAGTCTAGACGAACAGGTTTGGTACGGAGCGGATCATATCCGTTGTCCGGTCCGTACCAAGTTCGATCGTCTATTAATGGTATGCGAGGTATTACAGAACCAACGACGATATTTAAAATGAGATGAAGAATGAAAAGTGACGTCGTGTTTTTAAGTCATTTTATAATTACGTATTATTAAAATTTTATTTTGAAATTATGTCCAATTCATAGCAACTTTTTCTGCAAATGTATTTTTAATGAAAGAACGCCTACAGACGACTTATTTATAGCTGTGCATTTTCAGTTTGATTTTTTTTGCACTAAAATAGCTGTTTTTAATTCAATTTTCTAACCATTAGAAGTATTAAAACTTGTCTAACCTTCAGCTTGCAAGCATGAATAATGTGTATAAAAACGGACAAGTCGAGTAATACTCGCGCACTGAGGGTTCCGTAAAATTAAGTTTGTCATCTAAAGTTTACAACCATCTTTCGCTTCACAGGTGAATCAGGATCGGTATCAAAACATTTGGTTTTTTGTACCTTTTTATTGCATTGAGTTAGAAACTAAAATTTGTAGTAGAACTATGAGATTGTAGATGTTAGTATTTGATATTAATTTCACAACGTACAGGCGGACAACAAAGTGATTCTATAAGGGTTTCATTTTTGACGTGATAACGTCTTATAAATTGATGAAACACCGGCTGCACGCACGAAAAAGTGTCACGTTCCGCCTGAGCCTGACCGTGCAAGCGAGAGCGCGGTATAAGCGATAGAGAGGCACGATCGGTCCAAGCGTCGGCTTGTACGCATTTCTCTCTCTTCTCGCGTGACGTCAGAGAGTTCATCAATGTTTCTTTATGACGTTATCACGTAAAACTATCGTCCGTAAACCGACTTTACAGACAACCAATTTTTTTTTCATTCCGAGATAAGTTCCTCGGAATTAGAAAATGGTAGGCATTCACAAATTCATTTGTTTGTATTTTGATACCTGATTGATTCTTCATAAAACTATTTTTTATTCGTTTATAATGCAAATGATCTTGTTTTTGCGGGTCAATTCAAAATAATAAATATAAAAAAAATGTAATCAAATGTCATGTAACGTAAATACTGTTTAAAGAAAACGATTCGTTGCTTGTAAGTGCTGAAGATTCGGCATAGGCGATTGACAGTTATGCACATCTTTTTACTGTGCATAAAGATGTGCATATTGAGTGAACGTTAATAAAAAGTAGCTGAAATCCGTCCAGTTTACAATGTAACATTAATGTACAAGTATCGATAGATTAATAACAAATAGCTGATTCTGTATTTTTATAAAAAAATTGTAATTTTTTATGACATTTTCATAATAAATAAATATATTCAGAACATTATATTTGGTATATTCACTTAATCTTGTTTATTTACTTGGCACAACACTGCACTTCAAAATACTGATAGTAAGTGAAAATGCACCTACTAACCTGCACGGCGCCTTTAAAGTTTTTCGAGACAAAAATAAAACATTTCTTAGATCCTTTAGAAATTCAATGTGCTTATAAAAAATGACGCACTGAATTCACCGATCCCATTTGTTGCGCTGTATCACTTACCGTTTCGAAGATAGACCCATTCGAAGTGCTTTTCTGGAAAGTCTGGAATGCGCATCCGATACATTTAAAATTCGGTGTACTGATAGAAAACGACACGCTGAATTTAATGAGTGCACCCAGAGGTCCGTATCTAATGCCGTTTTGGAGATAAAGACGTTCAAATGTTGTTTCGGTGCTTAAACACATTCTTTAAATGGCCACAGAATCAAAAATTGACCTTATTTTTTGTTTTGGAGTGTTCTTGATAGTATAACCCATGTGGACCTAAAAAGCGGTTTAGGCTGTGCGCTGTACGGTCAGTCGATGTTAGACTTTTAACTAAGGAGATTAACCCCTTTAGGGGATGAATTTTCAGAAATACTTTCTCAGTCCTCACTTACGCCATATAGGGGACTTCTGTGCAAAATTTCATGCCTCTAGACCTACCGGTTTAGACTGTGCATTGTACTATCAGTCATGTTGGAGTTTTAACTAAGTAGATTAACCCCCATAGGGGATGAATTCTCAAAAATCATTTATAAGTATACCACCCACGTTATAAAGAGAACTCATGTACCAAATTTCATTGCGCTTGACCTACCGGCTTAGGTAGTGCGCTGTCTGTCAGTCTTTAGAGGGACTTTTAAGAAAAAGTGCAATAAAATCGATAAAATGTGAATATCAAAAATTTGCTATCCAGCTCCCAGAAGCAGTGAGAGGTATTTCTAGCGAATAGAACAAGACAAAACATAGTTGCATAATAGTTTTTTTACTCACACCACAATTTGCCGTCTTTAATGACAACCAGACTGTTATCTAATAAATTATATTTTTAAAATTTTAACCCCTTCCACAGTATACGCAGTATGCGACATTACGCAATCTTTGTAATTGGTCAGTCAATAATATAAACACAAAATAATTTTATACATAAACTAGCTGTTACCCGCGACTTCGACAGCGTGGAATTTATGTTTGTAAGCTTGTTATATATGAATGTATACTATTTGCAGTCAGAACTTTTAAGTTTAGCATTTCAGAGATAAAGATGTTCAAATGTTGCAACGGTGTTTAAGCACACTTCAAATGGCCACAGAATCAAAAGTTGAGCTTATTTTTTTGATTTGGGGAGTCATTTCGTGTTAGTGTACTTTCTCAGTCCTCACTTACGCCATATAGGGAACTTCTGTGCAAAATTTCGTGCCTCTAGACCTACCGGTTTAGACTGTGCATTGTACGATCAGTCATGTTGGAGTTTTAACTAACTAGATTAACCCCCATAGGGGATGATTTCTCAAAAATCATTTATTAGTACACCACCCACGTTATATAAGGAACTCGTGTACCAAATTTCATTGCTCTAGACCTACCGGCTTAGGCTGTGCGTTGTCTGTCAGCCTTTAGAGGGATTTTTTTTATTAAGAAAAAGTTAAGAAGTGCAAAAATGTCGATGAAACGTAAATATCAAAAATTTGCTATTCAGCTCCCAGAAACAGTAAGAGGTATTTATAGCGAGTAAAGCGAGACGTCAGACTGTTATGTAATTAATTATATTTTTAAAATTTTAACTCCTTCCACAGTTTAAGCAGTATGCGACATTACGCAATCCTTGAATATTGGTTAGTCAATAATATAAACACAAAATAATTTTATACATAAACTAGCTGTTACCCGCGACTTCATCCGCGAGGAATTTGTTTGTAAGCTTGTTATATATGAATGTATACTATTTGCAGTCAGAACTTTTAAGCTTAGCATTTCAGAGATAAAGATGTTCAAATGTTGCAACGGTGTTTAAGCACACTTCAAATGGCCACAGAATCAAAAGTTGAGCTTATTTTTTTGATTTGGGGAGTCATTTCGTGTTAGTGTACTTTCTCAGTCCTCACTTACGCCATATAGGGAACTTCTGTGCAAAATTTCGTGCCTCTAGACCTACCGGTTTAGACTGTGCATTGTACGATCAGTCATGTTGGAGTTTTAACTAACTAGATTAACCCCCATAGGGGATGATTTCTCAAAAATCATTTATTAGTACACCACCCACGTTATATAAGGAACTCGTGTACCAAATTTCATTGCTCTAGACCTACCGGCTTAGGCTGTGCGTTGTCTGTCAGCCTTTAGAGGGATTTTTTTTATTAAGAAAAAGTTAAGAAGTGCAAAAATGTCGATGAAACGTAAATATCAAAAATTTGCTATTCAGCTCCCAGAAACAGTAAGAGGTATTTATAGCGAGTAAAGCGAGACGTCAGACTGTTATGTAATTAATTATATTTTTAAAATTTTAACTCCTTCCACAGTTTAAGCAGTATGCGACATTACGCAATCCTTGAATATTGGTTAGTCAATAATATAAACACAAAATAATTTTATACATAAACTAGCTGTTACCCGCGACTTCATCCGCGAGGAATTTGTTTGTAAGCTTGTTATATATGAATGTATACTATTTGCAGTCAGAACTTTTAAGCTTAGCATTTCAGAGATAAAGATGTTCAAATGTTGCAACGGTGTTTAAGCACACTTCAAATGGCCACAGAGCCAAAAGTTGAACTTATTTTTTGATTCCGAGTGTCGTTCCCTGTTAGTTATAAGCCGTGCGAACCTAAAAAGCGGTTTAGGCTGTGCGCTGTGCGGTCAGTCGATGTTAGACTTTTAACTAAGGAGATTAACCCCTTTAGGGGATGAATTTTCAAAAATACTTTCTCAGTCCTTATTTACGCTATATAAGGGAATTCTGTGCAAAATTTCATGCCTCTAGACCTACTGGTTTAGACTGTGCACATTGTACGATCAGTCTGTTGGAGTTTTAACTAACTAGATTAACCCCCATAGGGGATGAATTCTCAAAAATCATTTATTAGTATACCACCCACGTTATATAAGGAACTCGTGTACCAAATTTCATTACGCTAGACCTACCGGCTTAGGCTGAGCGTTGTCTGTCAGCCTTTAGAGGGATTTTTTTTATTAAGAAAAAGTTAAGAAGTGCAAAAATTTCGATGAAACGTAAATATCAAAAATTTGCTATCCAGCTCCCAGAAGCAGTGAGAGGTATTTCTAGCGAATAGAACAAGACAAAACATAGTTGCATAATAGTTTTTTTACTCACACCACAATTTGCCGTCTTTAATGACAACCAGACTGTTATCTAATAAATTATATTTTTAAAATTTTAACCCCTTCCACAGTATACGCAGTATGCGACATTACGCAATCTTTGTAATTGGTCAGTCAATAATATAAACACAAAATAATTTTATACATAAACTAGCTGTTACCCGCGACTTCGACAGCGTGGAATTTATGTTTGTAAGCTTGTTATATATGAATGTATACTATTTGCAGTCAGAACTTTTAAGCTTAGCATTTCAGAGATAAAGATGTTCAAATGTTGCAACGGTGTTTAAGCACACTTCAAATGGCCACAGAATCCAAAGTTGAGCTTATTTTTTTGATTTGGGGAGTCATTTCCTGTTAGTATACTTTCCTCACTTACGCCATATAGGGGACTTCTGTGCAAAATTTCGTGCCTCTCGACCTACCGGTTTAGACTGTGCATTGTGCGATCAGTCATGTTGGAGTTTTAACTAAGTAGATTAACCTCCATAGGGGATGATTTCTCAAAAATCATTTATTAGTACACCACCCACGTTATATAAGGAACTCGTGTACCAAATTTCATTGCTCTAGACCTACCGGCTTAGGCTGTGCGTTGTCTGTCAGCCTTTAGAGGGATTTTTTTTATTAAGAAAAAGTTAAGAAGTGCAAAAATTTCGATGAAACGTAAATATCAAAAATTTGCTATCCAGCTCCCAGAAGCAGTGAGAGGTATTTCTAGCGAATAGAACAAGACAAAACATAGTTGCATAATAGTTTTTTTACTCACACCACAATTTGCCGTCTTTAATGACAACCAGACTGTTATCTAATAAATTATATTTTTAAAATTTTAACCCCTTCCACAGTATACGCAGTATGCGACATTACGCAATCTTTGTAATTGGTCAGTCAATAATATAAACACAAAATAATTTTATACATAAACTAGCTGTTACCCGCGACTTCGACAGCGTGGAATTTATGTTTGTAAGCTAGTTATATATGAATGTATACTATTTGCAGTCAGAACTTTTAAGCTTAGCATTTCAGAGATAAAGATGTTCAAATGTTGCAACGGTGTTTAAGCACACTTCAAATGGCCACAGAATCCAAAGTTGAGCTTATTTTTTTGATTTGGGGAGTCATTTCCTGTTAGTATACTTTCTCAGTCCTCACTTACGCCATATAGGGGACTTCTGTGCAAAATTTCGTGCCTCTAGACCTACCGGTTTAGACTGTGCATTGTACGATCAGTCATGTTGGAGTTTTAACTAAGTAGATTAACCTCCATAGGGGATGATTTCTCAAAAATCATTTATTAGTACACCACCCACGTTATATAAGGAACTCGTGTACCAAATTTCATTGCTCTAGACCTACCGGCTTAGGCTGTGCGTTGTCTGTCAGCCTTTAGAGGGATTTTTTTTATTAAGAAAAAGTTAAGAAGTGCAAAAATTTCGATGAAACGTAAATATCAAAAATTTGCTATTCAGCTCCCAGAAACAGTAAGAGGTATTTATTGCGAGTAAAGCGAGACGTCAGACTGTTATGTAATTTATTATATTTTTAAAATTTTAACTCCTTCCACAGTTTAACCAGTATGCGACATTACGCAATCTTTGAATATTGGTTAGTCAATAATATAAACACAAAATATTTTTATACATAAACTAGCTGTTACCCGCGACTTCATCCGCGAGGAATTTGTTTGTAAGCTTGGTATATATGAATGTTATACTATTTGCAGTCAGAACTTTTAAGCTTAACATTTCAGACATAAAGATGTTCAAATGTTGCAAGGGTGTTTAAGCACACTTCAAATGGCCACAGAGCCAAAAGTTGAACTTATTTTTTTATTTGGAGTGTCATTTCCTGTTAGTATAAGCCGTGTGGACCTAAAAAGCGGTTTAGGCTGTGCGCTCTGTACGGTCAGTCGATGTTAGAGTTTTAACTAAGTAGATTAACCCTTTTAGGGGATGAATATTCAAAAATACTTTCTCAGTCCTCACTTACGCCATATAGGGGACTTCTGTGCAAAATTTCATGCTTCTAGACCCACCGGTTTAGGCTGTGCATTGTATGATCATTCAATGTTAGAGTTTCAACCAAGTAGATTAACCCCCTTAGGGGATGAATTTTCAAAAATATTTTTTTAGTACACATCCACGTTATACATATAAGGAACTCATGTACTAAATTTCATTGCGCTAGACCTATCGGCTTAGGCAGTGCGTTGTCTGTCAACCCTTAGAGGGATTTTTTTATTAAGAAAAAGTGCAATGATTTCGACAAATAAACGTAAATATCAGAAATTTGCTATCCGGCACCCAGAAACAGTTAAGAGGTATTTAAAGCGAATAAAGCGAGACGTCAGACTGTTATCTAATTAATTATATTTTTAAAATTATAACTCCTTCCACAGTCAGGGCCGGACTAATTCACTTAGGCCTTTTTGACATCTGAAAAATAGTTAAAAAAAAAGTAAATTCAAATATTTATTTTTTTGAGTGTATAAAAAGAATTCTTAATTATCGGAAAAACTAGTTTTTTGTAAAAAGAAACAAGAACACATTTTCGAATAACCATGTAAAAAGCGACACATTTTTGGATTTGTTGTTTATTATACACAGTTGTCTAAAAGAAAATTAAACTATCTTGTTTACAAATCTGTTCAAAATAGATAGTTTGACCGGGTCCTTCTAAAAACCGGACCCTACAAATTTGTCTCATTTGTCTATACAATAATCCGGCCCTGCACACAGTATTGAAATTATATAATTGCATAATAGTTCTAAAATTTGACTTTGACAAAGTATAAACAAGCAGGTATAATAATAATCAATTTGGTACCAAAACAGTTTTTTTTTTGTATTTTTGTAGATATTCAAATTTAAAGTTGAAATAAAAACATCAAAATATATTTCACTTCAATGTTAAATCTATTAAATAGATAATATGCATGCATAATAAGCTTGATAAGGAAACAAAAGAGGAATTAATGTATCAGCTTTTCAACTCTTAATACTTTAAAACTGTAAAATTACAGACATAACCTTTTGATTTAGGACCGCAGTATATGCTGCATTCGACATTACGCAATCTTTAAAAATATAAACACAAAAGTATCAGGCGCGCAGCTAAATAATAATTTTATACATAAACTAGCTGTTACCCGCGACTTCGTTCGTGTGGAATTTATGTTTGTAAGCTTAGTATATATGAATGTATACTATTTGCAGTCAGAACTTTTAAGCTTAACATTTCAGAGATAAAGATGAACAAAAGTTGCAACGGTGTTTAAGCACACTTCACATGTCCACAGAGCCAAAAGTTGAACTTATTTTTTTATTTGGAGTGTCATTTCCTGTTAGTATAAGCCGTGTGGACCTAAAAAGCGGTTTAGGCTGTGCGCTGTACGGTCAGTCGATGTTAGAGTTTTAACTAAGTAGATTAACCCTTTTAGGGGATGAATATTCAAAAATACTTTCTCAGTCCTTACTTACGCCATATAGGGGACTTCTGTGCAAAATTTCATGCCTCTGGACCTACCGGTTTAGACTGTGCATCGTACGATCAGTCATGTTGGAGTTTTAACTCAGTAGATTAACCCCCATAGGGGATGGAATTTAAAAAAATATTTTTTTAGTACACATCCACGTTATATAAGGAACTCATGTACCAAATTTCATTGCGCTAGACCTACCGGCTTAGGCAGTGCACTGTTTGTCAGCCTTTGGAGGGACTTTTTTATGAAGAAAAAGTGCAAAAAGTGCAATAAAATCGATAAAATGTAAATATCAAAAATTTGCTATCCAGCTCCCAGAAGCAGTGAGAGGTATTTCTAGCGAATAGAACAAGACAAAACATAGTTGCATAATAGTTTTTTTACTCACACCACAATTTGCCGTCTTTAATGACAACCAGACTGTTATCTAATAAATTATATTTTTAAAATTTTAACCCCTTCCACAGTATACGCAGTATGCGACATTACGCAATCTTTGTAATTGGTCAGTCAATAATATAAACACAAAATAATTTTATACATACACTAGCTGTTACCCGCGACTTCGACAGCGTGGAATTTATGTTTGTAAGCTTGTTATATATGAATGTATACTATTTGCAGTCAGAACTTTTAAGCTTAGCATTTCAGAGATAAAGATGTTCAAATGTTGCAACGGTGTTTAAGCACACTTCAAATGGCCACAGAATCAAAAGTTGAGCTTATTTTTTTGATTTGTGGAGTCATTTCCTGTTAGTATAAGCCGTCTTGACCTAAAAAGCGAATTATTGGAAAATTTTATTTTGGACAATTTTGGAAAATCTCTGGGAAGCGACTCAAATTCGGTAGACTTATAGAGAACTAGCTGCGGTTACCCCCGCGGCTTCGCCCGCGCTTGAGATGAATCACAATAGCAACGACAGTGGTGGCTGTGCGTTGTCCGTCAGTATGTCAGTGATAAAGTAGATTAGCCCTCCATGGAGATGAATTTTCAAAAATCCCTTCAGAGTGCTCACTTACGCCATATAGGGGACTTCTGTGTAAAATTCTATGCTTCTAGACCCAACGGCTTAGACTGTGCATTGTACGGTCAGTCAATGTTAGAGTTTTAACCAAGTAGATAAACCCCCTTAGGGGATGAATTTTCAAAAATCATTTTTTTTGTACACATCCACCTTATATAAGGAACTCATGTACCAAATTTCATTGCGCTAGACCTACTGGCTTAGGCAGTGCGTTGTCTGTCAGCCTTTTGGAGGGACTTTTTTATGAAGAAAAAGTGCAAAAAGTGCTTCGATAAAATGTAAATATCAAAAATTTGCTATCCGGCACCCAGAAACAGTAAGAGGTATTTATAGCGAGTAAAGCAAGACGTCAGACTATTATCTAATAAATTATATTTTTAAAATTTTAACCCCTTCCACAGTCAGGGCCGGACTAATCCACTTGGCCTTTTTGAAATCTGAAAAAAAGTTGAAAAAAAGTAAATTCAAATATTTCTTTTTTTTGAGTGTATAAAAGGAATTCTAAACTATAGGAAAAATCAGTTTTTAGTAAAAAAAAACATAAGAACACATTCTCTTTAGATTTTTTGGAATAACCATATAAAAAGCATCACATTTTTATTTATTTTTTTATTATACACAGTTGTTCAACAGAAAAGTAAACTATCTTGTTTACAAATCTGTACAAAATAATCAGTTTGACCGGGTCCTACTAAAAACCAGGCCCTAAACATTTGTCTCATTTGTCTATACAATTATCCGGCCCTGCCCACAGTATTGCAATATGCATAATAGTTTTAAAATTTGACATTGACAAAGTATAAACAAGCAAGTATAATAATTACAAAATTGGTACCAAAACAGTTTTTATTTTGTATTTTTTTAGATATTTAAAATTTAAAGTTGAAATAAAAACATCAAAATATAATATATCACTTCAGTGTTAAATCTATTTAATTTAAATAGATATTATGCATGCATTATAAGTTTGATAAAGAAACAAAAGAGGAATTAATGTATCAGCTTTTCAAGTTTAAATACTTCAAAACTGTAAAATTACAGACATGACCTCTTGATTTAGGACCGCACTATTCGCTGCATTCGAAATTACGCAATCTTTAATCTGGAAAGCCTGGAATGCGCATCGGATAACATTTAAAATTCGGTGTACTGATAGAAAACGACACGCTGAATTCAATGAGCGCTCCCGGAGGTCTGTATCTATAACCGTTTCAGAGATAGAGGCGTTCAAATTGCTTTTCTTAAAAGTCTGGAATACGCCTTTGCATACATTTCAAATTCGGTATACTGATGGAAAACGACATTCTAAATTCAGCAGAAGCACCGAAGATCTGTGTATTGTGTAATACCTTGGTACTAGACTACCGTGATGGGTAAATAATTAGTGATGTGCTGGATTGTTAAAAATGTATACCCGCGGATATACGGATACAGACCTTGAAACGCTTTGCGTTACTAACAGGACAAGTTTTATATCACAAAATTAGAGTTGTGATCTCAACGTGATAATACTTTAATTAGTTCCTTGTAATTTGCTATATAGGTAAATATTTAATTTTTACAACTTAATATGCCAAAGATGTGATTTTAATAAATAAAAGTTTAAATTGAAATTAATAGTATTTCATTGTCACCTATATTTAGATTTTAGAATTTCATAAATTTACTAATGTAAAAGATCCGGTCAAGATGCGTTAAAAAGTAACGGATACGGGCACGGATACATATCTTTTTTCTTTCGAATATTCGCAGATACTGATTAAAATACGGATATCCGGCGCTTTACTTAGCTCAGTCAATAGTGGCGACACCAGACGCAGTTTATGAAAAACTTAAATGTTTACTTGTTTATTGTCTGAACTTTGAACATCAGCTGTTCTGAGTTTTAAATACATGGCATTTTATAGAGAACTTGTATTGTTTTGTACAGCAAATATTTTTCACTGATTTTTAATTGCGGATATTTTACTCTCGAAAATTTATAATTTTTTTGACAGTATATAATATCTGTGGAGAGGTATATTCTAAAATTGAAGATCTGTAATTTGTAAGAACTAGCAAAGTAATTCCCTAATAAAAGTCATACAATATATATGATAATAGGACTCGTACTCGTACTAAATTCGATATAAATGGAATGTGACATTATTCTTATAAAATCGAGTTAGTGAGTTTAATCAGCTGGCAACCGAAAGTTCAACAATTGATAAAGTTACTCAACTTGTTTTCAGTGTGACAGTGAATTTATATATGTAGTGTCGTTGCAGAATCCGTACGTTTTATTTTTAATTTCTTTATAGTTTTTCAGTCGTTCTTAACGGCTGAAACGAAATGTCGGGCGATGTACAACCGAGAAAACGCAAAGACAAAAGGCGTAAGAAAGGTACATAGATATAAGTTGAAATTAACCTGTCTTACAATTTTTGCTAATAAAAGATACCTTGGTCTAAAAATATGCGGTTTTCTATATCTGTGAAGTATACTTAAGATATTTTTAGAATAACGTACTTTGTTCATTGTAGTATTAAGAAAATACGACGTACCCTGAAGCATTCTTCAACAATGCTGAATTTGCAGTAATATAATCTATCATTGGTTTTATGTTGGATATTTTCTCATTTCAAATATATGTTTTTTAATTTAAAAATATTTCATTTAATTTTTTCTAACAAATAAATTATACGTAAGAAGATGATACGTTTAAGGTTTTAACACCTTGCAGGTGTCTACTTTTAATTGATTTGATCGATGTCTTATGATTAATTGCAAATGAAACAGGTTTATTTTGTTTGTAGAGGATATTTTAAATGAAGCTGAACCAACACCACAGCCTTCCCCGTCACCAAAGACAACAAGTGAAGATTTTAACATTCATTTACACCATGAAGGTGGTTTAGGTGGAAATATATGTTCTAAAATTGTGTTCTTCTTAGTACTGGGTATAATAACTGTATTAATTGGTTTAATATTAATTGACCAACGAGGAAATACGGATTGTAAGTTCTTTAATTGACACGATTTAAGCGTGTAATGCATTTTACCTAATACATTTTTTATTCTGAAGTGGAACAGCCAAATCCTGATTCAAAGTATGCTAAAGTATTCGAAGGATGGTTAGATGATGCACCGCAGTTACATGATGATGAACCGGAATTATATGAAGCGCATTCAGGTGAAGAAGACGATGAGCATGAAAATAAAGAACACGCTGATGATGAAGACGAGCATGAAGAAGATGACGATGAAGTTAGTACTGAGGACCAAGAAGTATCAGAAGAACAAGAAATATCAGAAGAACAAGAAGTATCAGAAGAACAAGAATTAGAAGAAGCTGATAATGAAACAGAGGAGGACGAAGGGGAGGAGGATGATGAAGAAGTGAATAAAGAAACAGAGGAAGACATTGATCAAGAGAGTGAGGAAAACGAAGAAGATAATGATGCAGACAATACAGCTGAGGATCAGAATGAAGATGGCGAGGATGAAGGAAATGCATCTGAAGAACAAAAATTAAGTGCTGAAAATGATGACGAAGATGATGAAGAGGAAAGTATTGAAAATGCTGAATCAAACGAAGATCAAAATGATGATGATAATGACGAGGAAGAAATAAATTCACTACAAGATGTATTAGACAGTATTGAAGATAATGGGTCTTTAGAAGAGGTATAAACAAAGGTTGCTTATTTTCCTGTTTTAAAATGAAGTTAATATTTAATTAAATGGTTTTAGTTGGACGACGCGGACGATAATAAATCCGATGAAAGAATTATTGACAATGATGAAGAGGAAGATAAATTATTGGCTAAACAAAAAGCAGAAGCAGAAGAAGAACCTTCAGGAAGTAAGTATGCAAACTATATTAATTTTTTAATTACATTATTATCTCAAACGCATTTCACATTGTATTTTAAGTGTATAAGTTTAGGTTATAATTCGTGTATTTGATTGATGTAAATCAGGAAATGCATATTCTCTGAACAGATATTGCATTTATGCTACGTGATAATATCACTATGTGTTACAGTAGCTGTAAAATTCGGAGTCGGAATAGCCTTAGTCGTTGTCGCTCACATTGTTCTGGTTAGAAAATGGAACAGCGGTCTGTATTGTTATAATCTAAGCATGTCTTAACAGACGTAGACAGTTTTTTGTGTCTGCCTTCAGTTGAAAAATAAATGCTGTTTTCGTTATTGTTTTCATTATACTAATTTTCAAATTAAAGAATCTTAGAACTAACATAACTTACATTATTTCAAATACAAATAATGCATTTCCTGATGTGTTATTTTTTACGTATTATGTAAGTGTGTCTGTAACTAATTTTTGTTTTATTTGTAAGCTTTTATTTGTTGATAATACAGTTGCATCTTGATTATTTATTTTAAACATATACAAGTCAACTGTGATTTATTAGTTTCTGCAGCAAAGAAGGAAAATTCATCGTCTCAATCACCTGAAGAATATGCACCAGATTTTACTCGTCGAGATACTATTGTGCCACCTAGTAGTTCACTGCAACAACTGAGTCGAGAAACTGAATTTGCTAAAAAATCTGGTAAACAATTAGATTGCTAGTATTTATTTGCGTTATGTGTTTCATATAAAGTTAATGTTTTATATCTTAATAGAATTGAGTAATTTTGAATACGAAGCAGAAGATGAAGATGTATCAGAAAATGAAGATGAAATTCAGGAAAATTATAATGATTTGAAACAAACGTATCCAGAATCTTTTGAGTCTGAAATTAAACGGGAATTCGCAAAGTTGAACGTAGAAACTGCTAAACCAGCAAGGACAGATTATGAAGAAGAGGAGGAAGAAGAAGAAGAAGAGGAGGAGGAGGAGGAAGAAGAGGAAGAACAACCTACAAGAAAGATAATGGAATCAGAAATTAAACACGAACAAGAGGAAGAAGAGGATGAAGAAGAAGATGATGAAGAAGAACCTGATGATGATGAATTGTTAAAAAAACTTGAAGCAAAATATGGAAAAATAGAAACACCAACCGAAGAGAAAAAGCAAACTGAAGAAGATGAAGAGAACGATGAAGAAGAAGAGGAAGAGGAAGAAGAGGACGAAAATACCGAAGATGAAAGGTTTCCGTCATGGAGAAGTAATTATAAATAGTGATATTTTAGATTTAAAAATATTACAATGTGAAATGCAAATTTACGATAACAAATTTATAAAACTAAGCACTTTCTAAAAACGTGTTGATACGATTTAAATAGTACATTATTGTTGTAGGAGTAAAAGTTTTACCTGACAACGGAGCTGAGACGGATTCAGATAAAGAGGAAAAAGAAAAAATAACATCAAAACCAACAATACAAAAATCTCAAACGGGTGGTGCAAAAGCTATACCTGTAGACTATCCATCAGCCGATGATACTAATGAAGACGATTGGGAAATTCATGAGGAACTTGATGACGCTCAAACGTATTTTGATAATGTAAGAATTGACAAATTTTTAAACAGTCTTTTAAAACACTTTGTTGAAATATTAATTCTTTTAATCTAAAAATGACAGGATCTTCAAGATTGATCGATTTCCTTAAAGTCTTATAAATCCCTTATATAATTATTTTAGTAATTTTAACTAAAAGAACTGACTAGCTACAATTTGGTTAACTGTTTGATTTTTGCAATTTTACTTTTTATTATTCGAATGTGTTTTTTTATTGTTAATTTTTGAGTTTATTTTTTTCTTTAATACGTTGTGCATGGGAAATTATCAAATTGTTGCACCATAATATTATCGTCACCCACAAAATACCATCTATTTTTGATAATATTAATGTACTAATAGTTTGTTAACTTCCAATGATTTAACTAGATGTAAGATTACTGTTAATACTAAAGCTCTTTAATGTGTGTTTTTACTAATAGAATGGTTTGTTTTCTTATCTGACCATTATCAATCACATCCATGTTTGCCCGGTTGCATTAAAATTACCTTTTATCCATAATTTTACCTAAACCATCTGTAACCAACACGTCAGAATTTAGAAATGGCATTGGACAAGTTTACATATTTGGTTAACAAGTATCCAACATCACCACGGGCTCTTTACGGACTTGCAACAGTATTTGACTTATTAGCCGAGAAAAAGAAAAGCAACAAACTTCTGCAAGAATCAATAACTGCATATAAACAAGTCCTGTCAAATGGAAAAAATATTACAAATTCTCTGTTCGTTAAAACAGCAGAGAGAACTATCAGTCGCATGAGGTTCCGAGGTTTGTAAAAAATTTTCACTGTCTGGAATGAATACAATAATTTTATAAATAATGAATTTATTTTCAGGGGATTATAATAATGCCATCAATGTTCATGAACAACTGATAGTAAAATTCCCAAACGAACCTAAATATAGAAACAATTTGGCAGTAACATATCTTTTTTTGAACAGGTAATAATTTATATAATTAAAATATTAATTTATAGTTTCACAAATGCTTATTTCTTTTAAAAATAGACTTCCGCAAGCTAAACGAATACTCCATGAAGTTCTTCTTCGGTGGCCAAATGACGGTTTTGCACAAGTTCATTATGGATTTATAATCAAAACTGGTGAGAACAATATGGACATTGGAGCGCGTTACTTACGAGCAGGAATAGAGTCTCGTGCTGTCGGTACCCAAGACGGAAGATTTTTCTTTCATTTAGGAGACGCTTATATGAGACTCGGAAGAAATGAAGATGCGATGCGCGTATATGAAGACGGTGTACGGCAAGGTTTATTTTTGTCAAAGTATCAACGATCTTTATATAATGTCGATAGTTTAACTGCTCGTCCATGGTGGACATCTGAACAAACGACGTATGCTACGTTTTTTAATCTGCTGGAACAAAATTGGGAAAAAATACGAAATGAAGGATTGTCACTTTTAAATTCAAACGGAATGTTTAAAGACGAAGCAGAAAATTTAAAAGATGTCGGTAATTGGAAACAGTTTGAATTGTTTGCTAGAGGACGTAAAATTGTCAATAATTGTGCCAAATCTCCAATTACATGTCAACTGGTCGAAAATTTTCCAGCTGCCAGCGGTTGTAGAAGAGGACAAATAAAATTTAGTGTTATGCATCCAGGTACTCATGTCTGGCCACATTGTGGGCCAACAAACTGTAGATTGAGAGCACATTTAGGATTAAAAGTGCCTAATAACACGTTCATTAGAGTAGCAGAGGAGATACGGTAATACATTATTACCTATATTACCGAGAGAAAAATATATTCATATTTTAATTTCGTATTTTATTTCAGAAGTTGGAAAGAAGGAAAAATACTGATTTTTGATGATAGTTTCGAGCACGAAGTATGGCACAATGGAAGTAGTACACGATTAGTATTAATTGTGGATGTTTGGCATCCAGAACTGACAACAAATGAACGACAGTCTCTTCCAGCAATTTAACAAAATAATTATTTGTCTTTTTTTTTTATTTAGATATAAAATATCGACTATTTAATGTCATTAAACTCGATATAACTCATATTAAAGCAGCAGCCCAAATATAAATCAAAACTGTATGCTAAACTTAATGTGCCTTTTGATTTTTCTAATATTTTGTAGTATAAAAAATAACCAGTCGTGATATTTATAAAATATGCAAATAGAATCTTTTATTAAAGGAAAGTTATTGTTAATTAATAGAAAATGGATTCCTGTTGTATTTAAATTGATATTTTCAATAAAATTTGTTTATCATTAATATATGTGCATTAATTTTTACTGTTTCTGTATCCAAACGAAATATATAATATTGGTAAAATTTATATTATATTTAAGAAAATTCTATCAACAAATAAAAAATACAACCTGTATACGTTTCAAAACAGCTGAAAATAACCAACCTGAATTTAACCATTAAAATTAATTGTATAACTACAATATTTAAAAAAATAGATTGCTACCAAATATAAAAATGTCATTTTTATAACTATGGCGCACCGAAGACTCAGCTAATACCCAATACGACTATTTATGAAGAGGTACTCCGACTGAGTAATAAAAATGAAGTTCCAAAAAATTACCATTTTTAAAAATCAATGCCAAATTCGACTTTAGGCAGCAGAAATACCTGGGCATTTGTTCAAACAAGTCGGTCAGATACTAGGTAGTTGGTTTTTACATTTGACCGGGTAATTACAATAGAGTTAGCTGAATGGAAATATCTTTCTATATAAGCAACTAAAAAAATAAAATATTAAACAATAATTCTATGTGAACAATGAACATGTAATAAACTTGGCTTATAAATATAACAAAAACAGTCCCATTTAAAAAATATCTACAATAGAATATAATATTCATAACAAAAAAATTGATATGATTTTTAGTAGTGACGGAAATTATGAAGCACAATTTTAAATTTATCGGATTAATAAATTCAATCTGGATAAAAATAGAATTTTAACTTTAAATTGTAAAGATTTAAAAATCGAACTGAGTCCACAGGGTACCAAATTTTGTCGGAAAACGTGTGTAGATAAAAATACGTACGCAAAATCGTTCATTAATATTTCATCAATGGTCGATACTTCCAAAGTATATTCGTACAGTCTCGATGCCGACAAGTTTTATATAAAAACAATATCTCCGGATACTTCCGAAGTATATTCGTACAGCCTCCGATTGGAGTGGTCAGCAGTCAACCTATTAAGGTTAGAAATAGACTGCAACTTCTGCCAACACTTTCGAAAATCTTACAGAAGTCTAACTTTACATCAATATATTCAAATAGTACCCACTTTTTGCGTAGCGACATTGTGTCGTGTAGACTCAATTTTATATCTCTAATGTTACGCCGTTTTTGTAAATAATTCAGAATGAACAAGAATTGCGGGCAATGTGTCTTTAATAAAGTAATCGTCTAAGATAAAATGAAATAATACTTTCTATATTAAACAATGCTCTATTTAATATAACCATTAGGGCCTGAGTGTTTATTTTTCTGCCAATCAAAATACTGAAAGCATTTAGTAACCATGGAAGATTTTATAGGAACGCTATGCTCTATAGGATAAGAACAGTCATTTTGCATATTTAGTAAAATACTAAAAAAATACTCATTAACAAATATTGTGTAGGTAAAGGGCAAAGTAATTGTAATTACTGACAGACTAATCTAATAGTTTTATCGTTGATTTTATCACTGAGTGAAAAATGAAATCGTAACTTAAAAAAAAACGAATTTAAATATCCTTCCTCCAACAAAACAGCAGTTTTTAAGTATTTTACTATGATGCTGATAAACTGCAACTCTTTAAAAAAAATCTGAAAAAATATTTTTACGAATCTAAAAATAAAACATTACATCATTTTGCTCTTCCATCTTTAAGAAATGATTCCACATAGTTCATTGACAAGATGGCAAATTCATAGCCTAAGAAACACGCTGCATTTGCTGGAAATGCTCTTAACAAAATTGGAACAGAACCTCTGTAAAGGCCACGTATTCCTTCATTCTTCATGACTTCTTTATATACGTCTCTGATACCGTTTTTGTATGTTCCTTCAGATGCTTAAAAAAAAGAGCAATCGATAAATGTACGAGATAAACGTGCAATTTTTAGTATATAATTAATTTTCTTTCATTTACTAAATATGACTTAATAGTACAAATCCGCATTGCCTTTATAAATGATAGTCATTCACTATACTCTATAGTCTATAGCATAAACTTATTTAAATTATAAATACCTGTTTGATATTGGCTTTTTAAAACATCCGCGGGAATAGCAACAAACCAATTGAGAATTCCGGCTAATCCACCAGCAAATATAGTTTTAGTCAAACTTATAACTTCTCCGTCTTTAGCAAGCTTTCGTTTTAATCCCTCATACGTCATAAAATACACACCACTCGCAGGTACATCTGAAATAGAAATATATCAGATAGTTATTTTGCGCTTGGTGTATATATATGTATATTCAATTCATAGCTTAAGACATTTTTTCAAGGAAACCAATGTTGACCCCTTATTTAAATATGATAAGTTAAAAACATACAAATTAACAAGAGCTGTATCATAGTATAAAAGATTGTATATATATTTAGTGGGTGTAGCGGGGGTGATGAATAGCACAGATAAAAATAATAAATAAAAAATTATCACTTCCGTTTTTTTATGAAACATCCTGCTTGTTGTACTATCCTTTAAAACTTCATTTACAAATAATACAAAATGCACTAGTGAAAAATTTATATTCTTTAAGCACATTACTTGCAACTGGTTAACAAAATGTGGACACTTTATACCAAATTTGTTTTAATAATTCAGTTGTTTACAATTGTAAGTAAAATTCTTGTTTTATTTTATTTTATTTTAACAAAAAAAGTGTCAGTGATAACTGATAAATATAAGCAGAACGTTTGGAATAAGTAGTGTTCAATTTGAATTTATTGTTTTTATAGTACCATGCTACTTCATTGGCGTACAGTGAAAACTGCCCCGTGGGTTGTACGTGTCTTTTACAACACTGGAAAGATTTGAATTTGAATGAATGGTTAAATAAAAATGATCCATCGAGTATTCATCAAGATCACTCAATCTTCAACACAAACGATGTAAGAAAAAAAATTGATTAACATCTTATATATTTATAAATCCAACTATTTTTTTTATTTAATATAAAATATTATTTAGACAGGCATTTTTATGATATCAAATTACTTTTTTAACTTGAAACAGGCATTTAATTATGATGATCCATCACCTGAAGAAAATCCTATTATGAAAATAGCCATCTGTTTAACACAGCCAGAAGAAAATTATGCCGATTATTTGAAGCAATTGCCTGATGATTTACAAGTGATAACCATTATACAAGGTTCAAGTAAAGATAATATAACACTGAAAGCCAGTTACTTTGAGCACTTTAAAAGCTTAGTAGTATTAGATATAAAGGGAACAAATCCATTTGATGGGACGTTACTTAATCCAATGTTATTTTTACTGGACGTTCCACTAACGCACATAAAATATATTAATTTTCAAGATATTATACCCGAGCATGGAAGTTATAGACGAATATATTCAGAAACACCGAATGTACGATATGAACAAAAATTGAGTAATATTAATTCGGTAACGTTAATTCAACAAGAATCGAACGATACGCAAATTGTACCGTACAAAGTATATGTTGAACAACAGAAAAGAAGCAAATCCCCTAGTTTTGCGGGTTATGAAAACTTAATATTTTTACGGATTTTTAATGGCAGAATCAATGAAATATATTGGGAAATGTTTGAAGGATTACAGAATTTAAAATATTTATATCTTGAAAAAAATGAATTGAGATTTATACCAGAATTTGCATTTTACGGCGTACCGAAATTAGAATTTTTATCATTATCCAGAAATAATCTATTAGATATTCAGTTAACCGATTTATCTGGATTATTAGATTTGCAGTATTTAGATTTGACATATAACAATTTTTCTCAATTATCAGAACTGTCTTTTCCACCGTTTCCAAAATTAAAAGTAGCTGACTTTAGGAACAATCCTATTAGTATAGTATTCCCAAATACATTTGAAGTAATGAATACCACAAATTGTATTATATTAGGCAATTCTGAATCGTCAATGGTAATTTTACCAAATTCGTTTGTAGGTCTAAATATGCTAGAAATATTAAAATTATATGACTTAAAAATATCTACACTTAAACAAGAGTTACTTAGTGGTATGCCAAAATTAAAGGAACTTGTATTATCAGGCAACATAAAATCTATAGAATATGACGCTTTCATTAATGTCCGAACATTAGAAAAGTTAATTTTAAAACACTGTGCACTCGAAAGTATATCGATGGATGCTTTTTACGGTTTAAAGAAATTGTCTGTTCTTGACTTATCGTATAATAAGTTAACAACGTTATCGCCCGGTCTATTTGATTATCAAGCTTCTATAAAAGAAATATATTTACAGAACAATTTATTTAAAGAATTGCCAAAAGGCTTATTTTATAAAATAAGTGCTAAACTTATCCGCTTAACTGAAAATCCATGGAACTGTACTTGTAATTTAAGGTATTGGAATCCAGCCATCGTGAATAAAATAAAAATTCTCGAAATAAAAACATGTGACAAAAAATACGACAAAGGTATTTTGTGTAATCAAGAAGCGCAGATAAAATATGTCTATGATAACAGAGTTGCTCCGCGGTGTCAAACACCCGAAACATTTGTTAACTGGGGTGTATTTCATGTTTTAAGGAAACAATTGCGATGTTATCAACAGTATAACACTAAATTAAGAAAATACAAACATTTAGAAGATAATGAAAATAAACATGAAATACTATTGAATAATACCGTTGAATTGGTGAAAAATATTAATGTACCTAAATACAATGAAACTGTAAAAACAAATGATATTATCATAAATGCAAGTGTTCCGACGATATTAAATAAGGACAAAAGTAGTTTGAATGAAATAAAAAATATAAATAATAGTACACAATTTAAAAACCAAATCAACTCTTCTACAGATGAACAAATAAAGCCACAAACAAGTCAAAATACCATTGAAGTTACTAATAACTCTGTTACTCAACATCAAAATCAAAATTTACTAAAATTAAATAGATTTCACCAAATGCATAATACTAACACTATAAACATCCAAAAACAGTACAAAAAAATACGTAAATATAAAAAGCAAAATAGTGATACACTTGTGGATGATAAGCGTTATATTATAAATGTAAAAAACGATGTAATTACAGAAAGTACATCGTTTAATGTAGAAGAAAACGATCAAAACATGCTTGTAAACGATTTAATTTAAGTACAATGTATCAATTTTAATGTATAAAAAATCTTTTTAAGTCTTCTGCTATATTTCTTTAAAAATTAATAAATGATTAATAAAAAAAAATACAAATGTTATGTCTTTGGCTTATATATAAAAAAATATATATATATGCGACTTTTTTCTCAGTTAACAATTTAAAATTTACTGATACCTGTAGCTACGTTGATTACAGTAGCTACCTTCATTTTCGGTTGAGAGTAATTAAAAATTATAGTTACTCACCTCTAAGTAAAGTAGCGCACGCTCCTCGATAAATAGAACGAATACCACCAGTCTTGTAGAGTTGTTTGGCACAATCCATCGGACCATCGTATTTCTTTACACCGCCCGCATGTTGTATTTGAAGTAAACATTTAATTCTCTCTCCCGGAGCCATAATAGTGGTCGTAAACACTCCTGAGAAAGCACCTGCACCGAACAGTTGCAGCAATGATAGCCGTTCATCGGGATTATTTTGTTGTAATTTCTTTCCGACTGCAAATCCAAAAAATGATAAAGCAAACATAGGTGCGACTCCGACTAAAGGAGCTCCCATTCCTTTGTACAGGCCACGGAAACCTTCATGGACCACAGTTTTCTTAATACAATCGATTGTCCCATTGTATAACGGAGGCTGGCCCGCGACAGGATTTGGCATTGTCTGTAACCGTACCTATGCAACGACAAATATATATTAATGAAATTATTTTTCTCAAAATCGTATGAAAATGAAACGAGACAATATTAATACCAAAATACAATTGGGGAAAAATTACCTTAACGGTGTCCATCGGATGACCGACTACAACCGTACAGATACCACCGAAACCACCAGCGAAAAAATATTTTACAGGTCCTACATGACTCTCACTCATCTTGTCGGATGAAATATTGGAAAGTTCGTCGATTAAGTAAGTTAATTATTAAATTGTAGCACCAATTTGTGTATATTTAAACACGAAAAATTATTTAAATATAAAAAATTATACAAAAATACTGTTCCTAATTAATCACTTTTCAATATTCTTGGAGATATATTAGAACGTGAAAATTATTTTTAAGGCACCGTGTTAAAGCTTATAGTTTAAATTTGTAAGTAAAGTCTCATAATATTTTATGCACTGTAATAGGTTATGTTTAAACACTTGTCAGGTGTGCACTGCGGTACAAAAGTCAACAACAGAAGTTCCAAACATGTTTCCTTATTACATAAGCAAAAAAAAAAACAATAAACTTATTTTTAAAACACTTCAATCACTATCAATGACAGGTAAATAAAAATTAAATATATTATAAACCGATACCTTTGGGTTCCCTACCTTAATTTTTTTATCTGTATTTTGTAATGCAAATGTTTAAATTTAAGACTCATTTAAATGACATTTTGGTATATATGTTACGGTTAATACAAAAAAGTAGTTAATTCGCGAATTAATCGGCTAATTACCCGAATTAACCAATCCTTGACGTTGGTTAATTCGGGTATTAGCCGGTTAATTCGCGAATAAACTACTTTCTTGTATTAACCGTAACATATACTCGGAATATAATTGGTATTTACCAAATTTCAATGTACCGGGTGTTAATATATAATTTGAAAATTTTAGTTTTTACCAAAATGACTAGGATTGGTGTTAAAAAGGATTTTGTCTATTTAGTGGGTACTAATGCAAATATTTTTTATTGATAAAAAACAATATATTTAAAAAATTGGAAATAAATTAAGTCTAGAAATGTATTCTTATATAATCAGCATGTACACTTAATGGCACACAAATATAAGCATTGTTACATTATAATGGTTATTAAATATATACACTACATGTTGAAATATTTTATTTACTGACAGGAGACTGAACAATTTATCAATATTAAAATGTTATATATAAATCACAGACATTCATGAAAGTCTGTTAAAATTTATCTAACATTCATTAGCCACGTTGGCGTATTTATTTACAAATATTTTAGACAGCTTGGTATGAATTTTGGTCACCACACCGGGGAAAGAACTCAAGTTTAATATGTTTGGGGTTATTCCGACCCAATTGATACTTGATCTGCTATAGTCATTAAAAACGAAAGCGTTTTCTTTAACGATTTTTATCACTGAACTAAATATCAACTACATGACGTAATGTGATTTGTGATAAAAATAACAAATTGATGAGTTGTTTTGCATGTAACGTTCAGTTTTGTGTCAGAAAATTTAAGTTTTATGCATGTTAAAAATAACCACGGTAACTGTTTTTGTTTCAGAAAAAAAAACCTTGTCTTTATCGTCAATGTTAACAATAAATGTTTGCGCTTTAAAAATCTTATGCTCGATTTCTGATATGATTCTTTCAGTTTAACATCTAGATTTAAGAACGTCATTTGTTTTAAGCTAAACGGAGATCTCCGCTGGAAACAAACGATATTTTTAAATCTAGATTTAGAGCTGAAAGTCATGACAGAACCTGTTTTGACTCGAGTTAGTGTAAATACTAATTTCGAATTTTAGTTACAGTACAGTATACAAATGTCAAATAGGATTTTATATCGATTTGCAATCCATTATTCTATATACAGTAAACATCAACAGTGAAACGAGAAAATTAAACAATTCCTAAAGAAGAATCACTAATTGAAAATACAATATAAACTGTAAATAAACTTTCAGTTTTTCAGGAACGTATTCTGCTAACAATTTGTTTTTAATTTGTATATATGAATTACAAGTATATAAAAAATGACACTGTAGCTGCGTTTTCAATTAGAGACACATCAGTAAATATGTAATCCAAAAAGACGTCATTATAAAAATCTAATTATACATTTTATATCATATTAAAAATTAAATCTAAAATCAGCCACTGATCACAAGATCAAGAAGTTCTTTCCATAGTGAGAAAAATGTATATCGGCGTAGAAAATTTTAAGTTAATAAAACATAATCATATGATACACATCTTATTTTATTTCTAACAATTAGTTTTAATAAGTTATCAAAAAATATTAAGCATGTTTCAAAATCAATGTTTTTGATTATAGCAATCTGAAATACTTCTCTCTCTCTAATTATAAAGAAGTATGTCTCTCCAGATATTTTAACTCACTGGAGCGTCGAAATTTGGCATTTTTTATTCAGTGTCCCTAAGCAAACGGAAAAATTCGTAAATTCTACAGATACGAAATTTGACTTAAGTGTTTTTTGTTAAAATCAAAGAGATATGTGTTTTGACGAATTTTTGATGTTCACGTCTTAAGGAATCTAAACTTTCCTGAAGAGTACGCGAGAAATACTCCGGGAAAATAATCCTCTAAAAAAATTATCAAGATACGCGTTTGACGAATTGTCAATATTCGTTTCCCAAGGAGTGAAAATGGAGGCGATAACTTTTTTTTTAAAGGGTACGCGTATCGCTGAAACCGATTAAAAGCTAGAAATATGTAAGTCGGGAGAAATACTAAATACACGTTCGGCGGTTTTTCGAAAAAAAAAAAAACTACCCAAATGGGTACACTGGGAGGAGATGAGTTTTTCAAGCACTATTTGGAATGAGCGAAACGCTGGCATTCTAAATCTTATACGGGCAAAGCAGGGCAAAATAGCTAGTGTATAATAATAATATAGCGTATTAAGAAGCTAAATAAATAGCTATTACGTACACTTACTTTACATTAAATAAAATTTAAAAAAAAATCTACGTAACACTGAAATATAGACGATACGTACACTAATTATAAAAGTATAAAATTTTCATGGAATTCAATATTAATTTATATATTCTTTCAAGTCAATGATAATATCTTGCTTTAAGTTAATAGTGCAGCTATAACCACAAATCTCTAGACTAATAGATTATGCAATCTTACTTATTATATTTGTAGAGATAACAAGCGCCAATAATCTTATGTTGGGCTATCGGTTTTATTAACCGTTGCAATAAATGCCATTTCTAGTTATCCAATATTTAATAATAACCGTACCAGAGATAAAAAACAAAAAACAATCAGATAGGTTACGTTGGGGTCACTAATCGCAGTTTTTTTTGCGTTCGATTGTGGAATGAATGAAGTATACATTAATTGTAGCGTACTTTGATAGCTGTCAAATGATATCACTTCGGTAGTTTTTGCTTGACACAATTCGAAGTTGCATCGATCCAAAATCTGTCGAGGCATCATCAAATTGCGTCATATAGCGGACTCCCTGCTTCACTGCTTACTAGATTTAATATTTGTCGTTTAGATGTTACTTTCAGTTAACTGTAAGAACAGAGTTCGACTTTTCGTGTATGTCCTTCACTACCGATTTAAAAGACATATTCCGTCAAAAAATATCTAGTTCGTCAGAACTATATATTGTGTGTTTGTTGGCAAGTTTTCGACTAATTCTGAATTTCCAAAGCCTCCGTCGGCAGTACCGATCTCTTCGGACACAAAACTGCGTGTTTGTTGGTCAAATTCTAAGACTCGTCGGAATGTTTTAGTTTGGTAATTCTAGGAGCCTAGAACTACTAGTTCGAACAGTTTAAAAAAAATTGGTTGTCTGTAAAGTCGGTTTACGGACGATAGTTTTACGTGATAACGTCATAAAGAAACATTGATAAACTCTCTGACGTCACGCGAGAAGAGAGAAATGCGTACAAGCCGACGCTTGGGCCGATCGTGCCTCTCTATCGCTTATACCGCGCTCTCGCTTGCACGCTCAGGCTCAGGCGGAACGTGACACTTTTTCGTGCGTGCAGCCGGTGTTTCATCAATTTATAAGACGTTATCACGTCAAAACTTGAGAATTTGATCATCAAACAGGTGTAGCTTTGTGTAGCTTTAGAATTTGTGATTTGTTTTTAATCTTGTGCAATATCTCTCCTCGACAAGAAATAAGTATAATTTTAGTAATATTTAATACAATTATTTTTTGTTTTGAGATTGATTCTATTTTTAATTATTAAACCAACATCTTAAAGAAAACCTGATATTTTTATTTCAATCGTATCGACTAACTTTACCACCAAAGTAAAAGCGTATCCGAAGTGTTCTGTATTTCCCGATAAACGCTTTGCGAGTTAAGAACCAGTTCAGAATTTAGTAAATAAATTAATTTATTTTACTTTTATTACCGGTTCAGATCTATCACGCGCGTTTTAAAGTAACAACAGGCAATAAAAGAGTGATAAATAACTAGAAATGCATCTGTTTTAATCTCTAGTATCAACTTACTTGATAGAATACCTGAATTTGTAACACATATGGAAAGAACCAGTCACAATGTACACTAGAAAATACAAATATCACTTTTTCATTTTAATAAAAAATACTTAAGATATATCTTACTTTTAATACTTGTAAAATATTGGTAGTATTTTTAGTCTTATGTTTCATCCTCACATAAATGGTGAAGATCAGCATAATTCACAATCGCACGGTGTAGAAATTCATATTGAGCCTGAAAATTCAATCACAAAATGTAATCGACAAAAAGTAGGTATAACGAGAGTTCGATGGAGTTTTTTTTTAGAAATTTTTATATACTTACAAACGTATTTAGCATACAATTCCTTTGTGAACGAAGTTTTCGTGTCGTAGTAAATATATCTACTCTTTTTTCTGTTCGAAGTTGTTGAATTAATATACACAATCCAACAAACATTGAACTTCTGTCCGAACCACAACTGCAAGACAAAACAATAAACATAAAAACATTTTTTTAACCATGTAGTTTACACTACATACTACAGAAGTGAAACTTCCAGACATACAAGTCATACGAGTCACTGCGATTCCGAACTACAAACAGAATACAGGTTTTTGAGACAAGCGTGGTGAGGATTTAGTTGTGTCAAGTTGTTTCATTAGCCATTCAATCACATTAATCCAATTCACTCTATCGTGCGTAAAGAAGTTCCACTTCATTTTTGGATGGTGTAATCGAAAGATTCACTCACTTGCAATGAACGACGATCGGAGGAGCCGTTGTTGTGCACGAATGTCCCGCTGCTGTTTGCAATGTTTGAGCTTGGTCTGCCAATTCGATGAGTCCACGAGTCACTTCGGGAACTTCGCCTTCTACAGTTGGCCAGCCATGATACTGCATTTGTGTAACCATAACTGTCTCTTCACTTTTTTTATTTGTTACGCTCAACTCTCTGTAAATTAATTTCAATATGATACAATTACACACTCTATTTATAGTAAAGTAGCAAAATTTAAGGAGTTGATCATAATGAAACGGCAAAATAATGCACACTATATCCATCTCATTTATTAAAACTAACACATTGTGAAATATAAAGGCCTCTGCGCACGAGGCTAGAAACACTGTTTGGACTTCTGCTGGCCGGTAGGCTGGATACGAAGCTGGAAATGACGTCACTGCGGGCTCTCCTGCTAGCTCACGAGATAGGTTCTCTTGCTAGGTATAAGCAAGAACCGATCAGGAAGCAGTATCACGTGGCGACTTGAACAAACGTTCACAAACAAACACTATGCCGTAGTGTGTGTTCTGTTCAGAGACAATAAACATGCACTTTTGTTACCATTATATCATTGCGCGCGCACCGGATATACCTGCAGAGCGAGCTTGTAAAGACGTCTCGTGTGAAGCGAACACATAATAGCAATTAAGAAAACCAGCGCTAGAAAACTAGTAGTGACATCTAGCAAGGAACCTAGCGGGAAATCCAGCCTCATGTGCAGCGGACTTTATACTGTATCTCGTGAAGCCATAATATAGCGACAAAACTGCGTGATCTGCATCTGATTGGTTACTTTAGTCTCAACATGGTGGTAGAAAAGACTTTAGTACTTACCTCCTGGTGTAATACGGACAGCTTTCTGACTGTATATATTTTACTCTGATATGGTCATAACACATTTCATCATCTGGCCAATAACGCGGACATTTTTTCGGACTATCGCCAAGCTGAAAATTAAAAATTATAAAGTATTTGAATTGGGCTTTTGAATGAAATTTTTTTTTGTCATAAATGGAAAGATCGTATATAAGTTTTATAACAAAACTATTTTTCTTTTTTTTATTTTCGTTATAATTCAAAAGTTATATCAAATTAAAAATAAATTTTTGTACACAGTTCCGAGAACGCGCCGACATTTCCCGAACATAATGTGACGTCATGTTTTAGTCAATACACATGTAGAAGCTATTGATAGTATACTGCGTATATACATTTTACCATTATGACGTCACAACTGTCAAAAACAATTTTAGTGCGTTTGCAGTCACGTGATTTTTTATCAATTTTAAATTGCTTATAATTAATTTAAAAAAAGTTATTTGAAAGTTTTTCGCATCGATTATCAATATTATTTATAATAAAGTTTTAAAAACAATAAAAAAATCGATAATTATTTTTTTTTCAAAAGCCTAATTAAACATTTCACTTTACAAAAATTGTTTATACTTACATCTGATAACATGATTATTACACTAATATTCTGTTCTGAAATCATTCTCCAAAAATCTGGAATAGTTCCTTCTAACGGATCTTGTGTAATAATAAACGATTCAGAATTATCGTAACCCTCTATAAATGAAGCGTTGATATAAGTGGAATGTTCGCGACCTGGAATGGGTGTGAGAATTACTCTATTTCGATCGTACGGAATAACTAATTCACTACGATTCTTGCATCGATTCTCCTCTCCGCCTCCGACAGAGAAAGGTTTTCTATCTTCGAGAACGGATTTTATTTTCTATAAATAAAAAAAATATTTTTAAATTCTGAAAACTTTTACACCTATTCGAAATTTCTATAGAGAATTATATTTTAGTACCTCATAATCTTCTTCCATTTTACATTTGTCTTTATTATCTACTTTTTTTAATTCTTCAATAGTTAATTTCAACTTATTTGCAGGGATTTCTGTGTCACCATATTGGGCCACTTCCATCAAAGCTCTATATACAAATATGTATTGTTTCTGAAAAACAAAATATGCTATGTTAATTAAAAAAAATATTTAGAATAAACTGAAGTTTGGTGAATACCCTAAAACGAATATAACACTAAAAATACCTGATTTTTTATCTTTTTATTGTACTGAGTTAGAGAAGGTTGATTTTTTGACGTGATAACGTCTTATAAATTGATGAAACACCAGCTGCACGCACGAAAAAGTGTAACGTTCCGTTCCGCCTGACCCTGTGCGTGCAAGTGAGAGCGCAGTAATGTATTATTAAATATGATATTCGAGCGGAATACATTATCACGTAAAACTATCGTCCGTAAACCGACTTTACAGACAATCAATTTTTTTCAGGACTATGGGGTTGTAAATATTAATTTCAACTCGATACCTTTAATCGTTACTGAGACAAAGGGTCTTGACGGACAGAAAGGCAGACACACAACAGTGACGTAAGTAAAAAAAAAAACAATAAAGACGATATTCTTACCAATGACTGAACTAAAAAGTTTCTTTGGTGTCGCAAATCACAAATGGTATTAAAAACGGATACTTGGCCTTCTTCATTTAACTGTTGCAATAATGAGTCCAAAGCTACAAGTGTTCCAGTTCTACCGACTCCTGCACTGCAATGGACTAATATAGGTCCTCTTTCCAAAGAATACGCCTCGTTCATGCGTTTAATGAATTTCAATATGCCGTGCGGATGTTCCGGGGCCATAAAATCTTTCCAAACAAGGAAATGATATTGAGTTATATAACGTTCCTCCCGATCTCGACCGACCATTGTACGCGAAACTTTCAACTCTCTTATTATATAGTCTGAATATCTTTTCTCGTCCACATGCATAACTGAAATGTCGCCAAAAACTTTGTCACCCTCAGCTTTGTCCGGCCAATATTTGGCACACTTGGTTTTACTGTATTCTTCTAAATTTGTAAGCATCAGTATTAATTCAAGACGCTGTTCCCAAATCATACGCCAATAATCACACACTGTATTATCCATAGGACCTTGTGCACAGATAAATTTTTTTCGCTCTTTGTAGCCCAAAACAACGTTAGCGTTGATGTAATCCGAGCCGGCAATACTATCGATTTGTGACAATTTAACTCTGGTTTGATCGTACGCTTTTATATCGGGATAACGATTCTTGTAGATATTTTCGCGAGCATCCGAAGCACGCGTTGTACGATCCGCAAAACGATCCGGTAACTGTTCGAATTCCTGTTGAAACCCATAGTCCGAGTCGCGGTGACGCTCGACGTAAGCATCGAAGAGATCTTCTTTCGAGATCGGAGTCATGTCCGGCGGATGAGAAGACACGAGCTGATGGCGACCTCGGAAACTTCGACACAGATGTCTAAACAAAATATTCCCATTATTACACAAACTTGTGTACAAAAAGAAATAAAACCTAACATTTCTATAAATATATTCATGTCATCGTCACACACGCTATTGAAAAATTTCTGTTAGACGTAAGTATAGAATAGTTATTAATAACGAGAGTTCAAATTTGAGACAAATTTAAACTGGTAGTGGTAAATGTTAGTAAGGAAAGCAAATATTAGTGAGAGAAATATTACCAGTTTAAGATAAATCTACCTGAACGAATTTCTGAAAGTGATCATCTCAACGCCCTGAGCTCTGGCTACTTGTTTGGTATACCTGTGAAGTAAACATAGTGCAGCCAATAGTATGAGCGCCGCAACAACAAGTGCGCATAAAGTATGCGCAACCAGGTTGAGGGCACGATCTGTTCCCGATTCCTGTTCGTCCAAATACATATTTGCATCCGGAGGAGCCGGCCGTTGCATTTCAAAACAATCCGTATATGCAGCCAACGTTTCACCGGGATTGGCACCATAAACTGAAAACACAACAAATTATAAAACATTTAGCGATAACACGACAGTACTACGACACAAGTAAGGTCCTCCGCATACGGGTCGACACAATTTGAGTTTGGATCCGATCGTTCTGTAACCTTTCGTACGTCAGAAAACGGCTAGTAGCCACGTAATTGTCAAATAATGATGCGAATGCTAAATCGCACGTTTTCGATACACGCAGGCGCTGGCTTTAAGACGGATTAAAGAACAAGTTCTACAGTTTAACAAGACTATTTAAACATACCTATTATAATATTAATTTTCAGAGGATTATAGATCAATAAAGATAATGCTATTAAGCTATATTTTTAATTGCAACGTTTCGTTTTACTTATTAAAACTTCCTCAGGGTCTATAAAAAATACATAAAATAAATTAAAATACAATATAGAGCAGCCTGAGGAAGTTTTAATAAGTAAAACGAAACGTTGCAATTAAAAATATAGCTTAATAGCATTATCTTTATTGATCTATAATCCTCTGAAAATTAATATTATAAAATTAATAGATCTGAAACACATATCATACCTATTATTTCAACGAAACCAGTGTAATTGCTGTTTGTATCTAGAAAACCGTCGTATGGGATAGAAGGATCGACTTTATCGGCATCAGATTCTAAAGGTTTCATTAATGTTCGAGTGCTATCGCGACGCACCCTGATATGAGACGTGACTGCCGGATCGGTTACCGTGGTAACATCGGTGAATGGACTCGATGTCGTAACTAGAAAAAGAAAAGTAATGTCTTTTAAAACAAATTTTATACAAAGCGGTCTGCCTATTTTATTTTTAACGAGTGATATTACACAGTAAAATAAGACGATTAGCGCTAAAACACCTTAGTAAAAGTTGCATGACATTTTCGATACACTTCCTCATAAATTAACATAGTCAACTAATTCAATTTAACACTTATCGTCTTTTGTTTTCCTGTACTATCATCCATTAAAAATTGAATTATAAATCTTACAATTTGGTACAGGCGTTGCTGTTGTCATTAAAGATGGAATGTTGGCAAGTTTTTGTTCAGGCCAATTTTGTTGTTTGTCGTCCGTATCCAAGATGTCAGTTGTTTGTTCTGGTTTTGGACGTAAACCAATACAGTGCAGGCAGGCTGAATTTGTTGAATTTATTACATAACCGTCTCCCAAAAATACAGCCGATAACTGATCGTCACTAAAAATAAAAATAATGATCTTAAGTGTGATTAATTTAAAATAAACTGGCAGAGTTTGAAGCTTTCTCGCCTGAAAAAGACATAATTACTCGTTGTCTGTTCCAGCAATGAACAAATTAAAATAGATCGCGGATAGTTTCTAACGGTTCATGCAGAATAAAAAACAGTTATCAAACTAGTGATGTGCCGGATCGTTAAAAATGTATATCCGTGGATACGGATCTTAACTTTCTTAGAGTACGCGGCGGTAAATATTGCACATGGGCCTTTGGAAAGAGACTATCTGTTATGGGAAAAAGTTATTGACCTCTTTAAGAGTTAACTCTCATAACAGATTGTCTCTTTCCAAAGATCGATGTGCAATATCTCATTATAAAGATAGTTGACTTAGTACCTTTGAGTTATGTACTATTAGTATGGTACTCACTACGATAAATGTTTGCAATATAAAGGTGCCAAATACGATTTAAAAAAATAAAAAATAATCTGAATGGAATTTAACAGGTTTTCATTATTACCTAATCACCTATATATATATAAAATTTCATCTATGAATTGAAAATTAACAAGGCCAAAGATCCGCCAAAAACTAACGGATACGGATCTTTCTTCTCCCTCGGATATCCGCGGATACGGATATCCAGCACATCACTATATCAAACGATCTCCAAGTCATTGCAGAAACAAAGCTTTTAGAATAATATTTTTAAAACAAATGACAATAATGATAAAGTACCTAGTAAACATTTCGGCGACATAAGCTCCTCCGAGCGAACTATTATGAACTTGCTGATAAGATTGCATAACGATATCTTCAGGTCGTAATTTATCCAAACCTTTTTGTGATCCTAGCCTCACCATAAACACTCTAAAAAATAATAAAAGTATTAATATTGCTACACAAAATTTAATAACAACTTTCAACTAACCTGTAACAACAAATTGCACCATTTCTTTCAGATATTCGAGGAATTGTTAATTTAAAAATGTATCTTCCGTTTTCTTCATGTTTAATCCACGAAAACTTTTTTATTTTCTCCGGAGTGGTTGGTGGCATTGTACAGTTTTTGATAGTCGGAAGTCCGACCTTTCTGAGTCGTGTAATACCAGATACGTTAACTGTGTAATTTGTATTTGCTGGAACGCCATCAAAACGTGTACGGCTTGATTTTTCATCCACGGATTTAATTTTTATTCCAAAGCTGAATTTTTCAAATACACCTTCCTCGTTTTTAAAATTAGCAGTGCCTCCTAACGTTACCTACAAAAAAAAAAACATAAAAGTAAGTGCCTTTACAGTCTTATAAGGTAAAGTTTAATGTCTTTTCGACTCAGTAACTTAAATTAATAAAGTCCTCGATAAGTCGAAGACTTCATAACTTGAAATTTTTAGAATTTCCCTTTAAGTTTGAATTATAAATTTTCCACAGTAATATATTTTTGTATGACAATTAAACAAAAAAAAAAATAAAGGTAAAGAAATCTAGAAATTAATGCAAAAGCTATTTTTAAAACAGCTCATCACCTACTTGATAAGTGACGATTTTTCCATTTGGATTTGTTGGAGGCTCCCATTCAACATAAACAAAGCTAGTCCGGCTTATGTTATCAAAGCGACATTCAACCGAAACATTTTTGGGAGGTCCTGAGACCCCGTCAGATGTTGTACCACTCGCTATTTCAGAATAGGCACTGCATTGTTTTGTATATTCACTGCAAGCTCTTACCTAAAATATAAATGAAGATTTAACAAAAAGGGACAAGTGCGAGTAGGACACGCTCTATGAAGGCTCCGTATCATTATAACAACCTGACAATACTTTGTTGTGTTGTAATAAAAATTAAGTTTGTCAAGCAATAATTCTACATAGAATTAATAGAGCTGTAACAAACCGTATGTATTCGTTACTGAGTAACGGGTACATCGTCTGATTCGAAGTAACGAATCGTTACTTACAAATTCATTTCGTTACTCGCATCTTTCGCATCCATGTCAGTTCGACTCGTTTGATGCGGTTATACGTTATACGAACGAAGTCATACCGTATCACATATGCGACGCCTCTCAATGCGAAGCTACATGCTTATGTTCTCTGATGCTTATTGCTCGATGCTGTTAAGTACACGATTGTATGTCGTATGAAAAGTAACGAGTAACGTAACGATACGAAAGTAACGGGTACTGATTCTTTAAGTAACGAATACATACGGGTACGCAATTTCTCGTTACTTTTACAGCTCTAAGAATTAGTAGTGTTTTCGGATAATTTCCTTCACGTCAATTTTCAAAATTCTAGGATGAGTATCTTTTTATTAGACCGAGTTATTGGGCCTTAGTATTTGACATTAATTTAGCTCTACTCATTCCTAAGAAAAAGGTTTTGACAGACAGACAGACTACACAGTGATCACGTAACAGTTCTGTTTTTTTCATTCTGAACCCTAAAAATGCGTAAATAACTAAAATTGATTGATGTTGAAAACAAAACAAATATACCTTAATGTTGTATTCAGTCGCAGATTCAAAGTTATCAAACAAATACCAGTTTCTACTTTCAGCAGGATAAATGGCCTCTTTATTACTTTTTGAATTTGCCGCTTGTGCAAACAATTGATAGTAATGAACATGATCCTCTAGTTCAGGTGATGGTGAATTCCATCCAATTGTTATAGAATTAAAAGTGACACCTGTTACTTGAATTTTTGGTATAAAATCGGGATCAGATAATAAAGTCCTTATATATTTAGATTCATCATAATGACCCTCTCCCTCCCCATTTATCGCCGTAATTCTTAATTTATATTCAGAATCTTTACGGAAATCTTTCAAAACATACGAATTATTACCGCCACCAATTTTTTCTGGATAATATTGCCAAGCCTCTTTTCCATTCTCCATAAATTGTACCCTGTATTCTTTCACAGGACTATTTCCATCATCAACTGTCCAATTTACATAAATTTTTTCTGCTCCGACAGCCTTAACAAAATCAATTCGTATTTTTGGTTTGTCGAGTACAAGTAATTTAACACTATCGCTAATTTCTCCTTGAAGGCCTCTTGCTATGCAATAATAAGTTCCATTATCTTTGCGGTTTGTCGCAGAGACAGAAAGAGTCATATTTACGTTCGTTTCATTTAAAACCTTTATTTGGGTGTTATTTTTTAAGCGAGCTATACTATCATTATTATTGTCTTTCGTCCAATAAAAATTCGACATTGGAAGACCTTTGAATTCACAAAACAACTCATCGTGTCCATCGATTTTGAGACGAACAGTTTTTTTCTTATCCACAACTTCAGCTAACACCGTTATATTCAAAGGGGCATACGATGATAAATGTTGATCATCAAAAGCAATAATATGACAAGTGAAATTCCCTTCATCATTTAAATCAATATTTCTTATATGCAATACACTGCGTTCAATTTCTTGTCCATCGTTCGGGTAATATTTAACATCATATCTAAAATTTCACAAACATTAAAATTCTCACTCTACTTACTGATCATTAAAAAATTGTTTGTTATAGCTACACAGTTCTCGTTACCCGGAAATTAAAAAATCACCATAAATTGTAACTGATAAAAATTGGTTGTCTGTAAAGTCGGTTTACGGACGATAGTTTTACGTGATAACGTATTCCGTAATACATAACCTAAATTTTAGTAGCTGTCAAACTTGGGCCGAAGCATACTGCGCTCTCGCTTGCACGCACAGGGTCAGGCGGAACGTTACACTTTTTTGTGCGTGCAGCTGGTGTTTCATCAATTTATAAGACGTTATCACGTCAAAAATAAGAGTTGTTATTCAAACAAAAAATATCGTGGTCTTGTTTCTTGATACCTATTGCAAGGCCTCAGGTAACGAGAACTTGCAACATCTGTATATTGTTTATTAATTTCAAATTAGAAGTACTAGCCTTTCAAGATCTTTGGTAATATTATAGTTATCAAATGACCACCAAATTTGACGAGCTGATGGTTTTGTAGTGCAATTGAAAAACGCACTATCACCACTGTTCACTGTTAAAGGTCCTTCTACATTTATTACAGTGGTTACTAAAGGTGTATCGGTAAATTCATCTGGAACTGATACAAGAGTTAAGATAGTAAATTGATTTTATGAATACATATTTGAAAGATAACCGCTGCAATTGAAAAAAATTGGTTGTCTGTAAAGTCGGTTTACGGACGATAGTTTTACGTGATAACGTCATAAAGAAACATTGATGAAAAATTGCATACTTTTATGAGTTACACTTTTCGGAACGTTACACTTTTTCGTGCATGCAGCCGGTGTTTCATCAATTTATAAGACGTTATCACGTCAAAATCTTACAATAGTTTATACTTTAAATGTTTAAGGAATATAAAAATTAAGAGTAAAAGTTTAATTTCCACAAATCTTATTTCAATTTTTTCAATCAAATTCATAATAAAGCGTTTAAAAAATTGCTGGATAAAATACTAGTTAAAGTAAAATACTAAATAAATTCGAGATTATTAATCAATTATAATAAAAATGTGGGAAAATTTGATAGGTATACCACATATTTCCTATGTTTGAATAGTAGTATACCGAAACGTAAAAATTTTTGCGAATACAGATCCAAAATTAAGTTTTATTAATAATATGTTAATACTACAGTCATCCTAGCTGTTGGAAATTAAATTTTTAATTAAATAACTATAAAATATGATTATCAAAACATAAACTGTCATTTAACCGACTTATATTTTAGTACAACAAAGCAAATTATTATTGGATAAAAAACTATATAATACAAAATAAAACACACAAAATTTTATCTTACCAATTTCACTGTCACCGGCGTTAACTGTTATAAATATACAAAAAAATGACAAAATTAAAGTACACTGATGGGCTTGGCTAACGAACATGGCGATCACCGGAATTTCCACTTTTTCTTAGTTCACCTGTTACATTGTTTGATCACTTTTCATTGATCAGTTATTTGTCTAATAAATTTATTAATAAATCTGCATTATCACAAAAACAAAAAACAATATCTTTTAATTCATTTCTTTGGCAGTACACACTTCATGCTCCTTTATTTTAATGTTTACTCTTTGGTTATTTTTTATGTTTATTCGGAATAATAGCTCTACTTAAGACCACCGAATAGATTTTGATCGAATCGATAGTTATATAATAATGTACTACAACAAAAAACTGAGTTACTTTGCAATAACTGATATGTAATGATTACAATGAATCAATATAAAGCAGATATCAATTTAAATATTAATATGACACGTACAGATGTAAAAGCACATTTTATTTTTTAATAAATAAATGAATTAAAACACACCAACGGCTCTCAAACAGTGGACCACAACGTTGTCTCGGAAATACGAAGTCAACAAAATAATTTTAACTAAATGAATTTTGTATAAAAATCAGATACGTATTTACAAAACATAGGTATTTGTGATAGCTGTCTCTTGTTATGATCATGAATCATAGAATGATTCGTAAACCGCTTTTAACATTTACCAGAATATTGTATAAGCTCTTCTCTATGGTATAAGTAGAGGACACGGTGACACGCTGCATGTAATGTTATAATTAGAAATGTAGTCAATGTTAAATAAAAAATATTTCGATGAATAAAGTATCAATTATATTATTTGATAACTGTTTCAAAAGCTCATGTACATTTTTTGAAAGATTACAAGGAATAAAGATACTGGATTGGGTGATATACAAGAGATTGTGGGAGTTAGTAAAATAAGTCCTACAGGTTGCAGTGCTTCCGACGATAGGACGACTCTCAAAACAAAACAAGTACATTAGACAAAAACGTTTGACAATTTCTGCTTATTTTTAATTTATCGTAGAATTGGCCCTGTTCATCAGTTACAGAGTTGTTGAGCAAATTCCCGCAGATAGCAGCACAAACTTAACCGTCTAATTTAAAAGGAGTATAGAAACATTTAAGCTGTGGAGTAATCTTGAAACTTGAAAACATATTTTCAGCTTTTCAGTAGTTTTAAATAACTGTTACTTTAACTGAAATACTATATACTTTCGTCCTTATAAGTTATGATAAAGACAAAGCGACACAAAGATTCAGTAATGAATGAAAAGAGAATCATTTTTAATAATTGACAAAAATATTTCGCTGCATTAATAATTATTATTATAAATTATTGTTGTCTCCATGCATTTATATTACGAAAACATTAAAGTCTTTGTTAAAAAAGTAATAAATTCATGTTTTATTTGCTTTTTGTCTCCTACATGGACGTGAACATTGTCTGGACTGGGATCAAATTACGTTTCCGGATTAAGAACAATATAAAGCCACGACTTAAGTCATATTAACATAATTTAATGTATGTGTATACGGGTGTTCCAAAATTAATAGCTATGTTATAGTAAAAAAATAAACGATTGATATTTTTGCGGATGGTTCCTAGAAAGAAGAAATCAGCTGTTTCATTTTTTTGGCATTCGCGCGTTTTGCCTTTTCACAACATTTTATTAATTTGTAATAAATTTTACTAAATCTCAAGTTATTTATGAAGTAGGAGAAATAAGAGACGTACTGATATATGGAGCGGCAAATTCAAGAGTGCAACACAGACGGCTAGCGGGAGTCTGAATTTTATATGTATTTCAGAAATCATTTACTACTCACCTATATTGTTGTACCAAAATTTAACTTTACGCACTCGTGCGAAATGAATATAATTTTACTACCGCTATACTAACATGAAAAGCAGCTATTTTATAGGGGATCGAGCAAAAATATGATTTTAGAAGGATAAAAATAAAACAAGTATATCTTAATACTATATTTATGTATTTGAAATAACGTTCATATAAATAAGTATCGTTTTATTACAAATTACAGTATAGACCTAGATATAGTTGTCTTGTAAAAAATAAAATCAAAATATAGGTACTAATTACACGATTACTTAATTTTTACATTTAAATAAAATCAGAATTTAACAATACGATTATGAACTTTAAAATGCAGTTACAGTATTTAAATAAAATAACTGTAAAATTATAAGAAGTCGGCATTTAATTTTAAAGATATAAATCATCAACATATTTTAAGACAATACGTTTTTATCAGTGGCGGATCCACGGGGGGGGTTTTCGGGTTCAAATCCCCCCTTCCAGAGAATCAAAAATCCCAAATTAAAATCTTACTGCGCAATAAAAAAAAAGCTTTTCATGTTTTTCATGAATTCTCCGCAAAAGGAGTAAAAAATTTTCAAGACCCCCCCCTTGCCGTAATCCTGGATCCGCCACTGGTTTTTATTAAAATTCGTCCGCTTTCTTATATCATTTAAAATTAAAACAGATCATTTTTATACTACGCATCGCCATCCAATACTGATAAAACCATATACTTAATACTCCTATATTGCTAGTTCCCGTCATCCTTTTCCAGACCGCTACTAGCAATATAGGAGAATTAAGTGTATGGACAAAACGTTATTTAAAAATATACGTAGTTACTAGTTAATACTGTAATGCAGCGGTTCCCAAACTTCTCTGGGTGGGTAGCACACTTATACGAGAAACAATCAAATATGTAAAGAATGAGATTATTAAACAAATTGATTGAATTTCGAAGACAGCAATTTAAATCTTTGTTTTTTTTTTTTTTTGAAACCAAACTTTAAAAATATATCCATTTTACACAATTTGATAAATCATACCCACAGTAATTATTTACAATTGTTTTGACAGTTTGTATATTAATGTTTAAAAAGGATTTTGAAAACAATATTCGTTGTACATATTCATAACTATTCTATATAATATGCATATTTATCACAGTGCTATAATTAAATAAATAAATGGTTTAAATTTGTCCGATTTTTCATATGTTTACGTGAAATTTCAGCAAATAAGTTAAAAAATATTTAGTCGTGTCTTTATCGTTAAATAAATTATAATTTAATAATAAAAATGATGTATATATTATGTTATGTACTATGATTAGGTTAGTACAGGGGTGCCCAACTGTTCCCCTGCTTGAGCACCTTGTTGAAATTTGGTACTGAAAACGATTTTGCGTAACTTTCTAGATTTTTCTGTTTAAGATGTTGCGACGATCAGGGGCGGATGAGGCCGCCGGGATACCAGGAAAATTCCCGGTAGGCCGCTTATTAGGGGCCACCCTTCATGTGGGCCACCGATCTCATTTATCCCGGTACTGTTTTATAAACCCTATCCGCCCCTGGCGGTAATCTGCCGTTCGCGCAGGGTTGAGCACCGCAGGGTTAATAGCACGCTGAAATATCAATTTGAATATGAAAAACCCATCAGTCTGTATATCCACCTCTTTAAATAATAATTCCGATACATTCATTGAAGAGAAGTTAGTGAAATTTATTTTTGACAAATTACCATTTAAGAACTTACAAATGCGTTGATAAAAAGTTAACAATCAACATAACATTATTTTGCAAATGTTTACTAAACTGTCTGATGAAAGGCATTTACAAGAATGTACGTGGTTTGATCAAAAAGTTTAACATTTAAAAAGCGATTCTTTAAGAGGTGAAATATATTGTAATTTTGTAATATGCATGAGCAAATGAGAGTATTGTATTTATCGAAAAAAAAAAATATAAATTAATACATATATAATAAAAAAACCCGTATAATTCCTCTTCCCTGAATTTGACAGGCTGGACTGGCTATCTGATCGAAGGTACCAATTAAAAATAAAATTATAATATAATTGTGTAGTTTAAATATTGTGATGATATACCTAATTGTGATTCGTATGTTTGTTGTTCCACAAATTTAGAAAATTCATGAGGTTAAGACATCTATGCATCATTTTGGTTTTACTTAATTTAGTTCTATATACTAGCGTTTGATGATAATAATTCAATGGAATTTGTGGATTCGACAAGCCATATAAACAATATATTTTAAAATTCTATTTTTACACCGGAAATCTGTTAATACAAATAAAAAACAGACGTTTAATGCAAAATGTGTAACATTAATGCTAATTGTGAGCAATTTTGAAAAAGTCATAGTGTCATTATACTATACACTAATAAGTATTGACCTATTACGTGTGCATATTTTGCTTGAGGCTTTTTGATATGTGTTTATAGCAATATTTATATTTATTTGTGTAATACAGTATTTAAGGGACTTACTAAATTGCATCAAAATTACACGACACAAAAAAGTAACTATACTATAATAGCTTATACAAGTTGTACCAGAGTCTAGAAGGTTTTGAGTATAATTTGAGTCAAAATTATCAGATTCCCGTCCGCAATTAAACTGCTACGGGGATACTGCCAAGTTAATTTTTAAGACCCCAAAATTAATATATATGTTATGGTTAATACAAGAAAGTAGTTAATTCGCGAATTAATCGGCTAATTACCCGAATTAACCAATTCTTGACGTTGGTTAATTCGGGTATTAGCCGGCTAATTCGCGAATTAACTACTTTCTTGTATTAACCGTAACATATACATATTGACACCTTCCGGTTCAGTCATTTATGCTGCCTGAAAACTTTTTAATGGTTTGGTTGTTAATTAAATATGTTAAATAACAATAAGAACTTCCTTTGGGATATATTTTCTCATTTCAACCCAAATCGATTCAATTAGCATATATGTAGTACTCAAAAAGTTTGTCGAAAGTTATCGGGTACAGTTTTGTATTTCATTAGCTAGCCTGGATTTTTTCATCGTACGTAATTACTAATATAACAATTCTTAAGGTATATTTAATATTCAGTGTAGTGAGTTTTATAAATACGACAATAATTAAAAACACAATCTATACGACAGGCCGACAGTTATCGTTTCGTTAGTGATTAAAATATACAACGACGTTATAAACGATCGTCAACTAAACTACAATACTGGTGTGCATTTTTAATTAATTAATTAGGTATGTATGCAGTCAGAAGTTTAGGAACAAGCGCATTCGAGAACCTGCGTATTTTCCCAAGTGGCTATCTCGAGATTCTGTTGATCGTCGGCTAAATGTATTATCTCTAACGGAGCCAATCGACTCGGAGCACAGCAAGGTTTAGGTGCACTTTTATTTTTCTTCCACATCAAACCCTGTATCATCGCATGATGATGTGCCACATTGTACCGCAACGGACACCTTCCTTTACAAAACCCAGCATCGAACGATTTCGGATGAATAATAAAATCTAACGGTTTTAATTCATTAAAAACTACATCCATTTTATGCCTACAACATTTTTTATCTTTTTTCGAACACGTCGTGCGTCCTGATTTTTTCAGACGCAAATGTTTTTTAACTTTTTTGTCACCGGTCGAACGTTTGGTGCGCTTAATTCTACTGTCGATTTCGAATTTTATTAACGTGTTGATTGCCGCCTTATTAATTAAGTCTTCGTCTATCAACTTAATGTTCAGTTTGTCACACTCGTCGCACTGCACTTCCAAACCTAAATTGTCCACATCACCGGTTAACCAATTTTCTAAAGCAGTTCTAATGTCGAAATCTGCCCATTTCGGATGTATTCTTGATAGATAAATGTCGCGTTTCTCAATAAGTCTCTTTTTACCCGTACGATCGATGTGTTGATAAACACTCACAGTCACAGGCACTGTTGATATGTCTTTGTCAGAATCGGATTGTTGTTCCCACTGGATAGATTGTGATTCGACACCGGGCACCAACAACCTGAGGGTCGCGTGTTCGATTTCGACTTCATCACTTTCACTCAACTCCTGCTGATCGTTGCCGTCGTCCGATTGGGATACGTCAATTGGAAAATATAACCATTTGTTGTTCGTGTTACGACGATGTCTTTTTCGATGAACCACATCGTCTCCTGTAACAATTGAGAAACAGCAATTAAAATTTATATTTCTTGTTTACTCTCCATCGATTATTGGACAAGCACATTTGTTTTTCCTTGTTTAAGATGACCAACTGCTAAACTATATTACAGTAGAATCCGGAAAAGCGACTGTTAAGGGACCGGCTATATTACGCCGTACTAACCGGACGACGCACAAAACGGCAAGAAATTTTATATAATAATATCTCATTTTGACGTGCGTTGACACGAAGTTAACGCAGTGATTCATCAAAAGGGGAAAAAATACTATGGAATTTACTCGGGAATAAAACAGCGTGCATCTGGGAAGGAAGGGAGTGGGTGCATCGAGATAATGCAAGTATTTGCCCTTGAAATTATGAATCATTTTGAGATGTGCGTCGTTCTAACCGAACAACTTTTAATAAATTAAGTCGCTGAAAGCGGTTGATCGCTTTAACCGGAGTCGTACTAAACGGATATACTTTCGCAGTATGTTTTATGAAAATCAAACTTGAGGTTGCATTTACGTCGTTAAAAGCGGTTGGCCGTTATAAACGGAGTCGTACTATTCGGATTCTACTGTATATTTTAATGCAATATCTATTACGTCATTGATAAAGCATGAGGTATGTAAAAAAATTAATATTTAAGAGATTTTGAATTTATTTGACTGAAAAGTAATCTATGTATAGTATTTATTTTTAATATGGTTATTTTTTCTCAAGTGTTTATTTTATCACTTTAATCGAAAATAAATTTGAAACGAGATTTAAATATATTTGCATTTCAGTTTAAATAGCAGCTATGAATATATTTTTTTAAAATTAAATTCGCAATATTAGACTTAAATAAATTTACTCACATACCAAATAGTAAATATTAGTATTATATTATAAAATTACCAACGAAGAAATTCCTTGAGAGCGGGGTGAAAATTATGGAATGTTTTCAAAAAACACAAAATAACATTTTACGTCTAAAATTAAAACATAATAAATTTATGTTTCAATGAATTAGGTTTATGATCGAAAATGTTACCTATTAAATTTGAGTCTCATCTACTAAATCCACTACCTACTCTTCTATCAAAAATAAACAAAGTTCGCATGCGTGATCAAACAAATAAATAGTTGGGTAATGCGAAGAATCACAAAATCCATATATACATAAATATTGCGACCTACGTTCAGCATTTAACGTCATTTTCAAAGGCCGAAACTAAACATCATGTAAAAATGTTCCAAGTAAACACTGTTATTCATGTTCATGTTGTCGAAACTGGCGAATAGTTAGCGTTCCGATTGCTGTTGATCAAATTGCATTTTCTTTGTTTAAAACCGAAATAATGCGGTTACGGTGAATATATATCGAATCGCTTATAAATAACATATCACTATCAACGGTTAAGAGCTGGGTTAGTTCGCTTGTCTTCATGCTGATCAAACAATCGAATAACTGGCGTTTCAACTGTTACTGAGTGGCATTGTATTTTCTTCAAACATACCAATGCTACCGGTTAGTTTTGTTGGTTACTAAAAGAAATACTCGTCCGTCATACGGGATGGGTCCCTTTCAAAACATTTGCTACATTAACTGAAGATCACAACCTGACGTTCCATATCACCGTTTGTGGGATGTATGTAGTTCTGTAGGGTGTACGCGATCTTATAAATAAACTAAACAATCTGGCTTATAGTATGTGCGATAAGGGACACACTTTTGTCTGTATTACATCTTCCAAACATCCGGAATTTTAATAGGGCATGTAGTTGAAACTAGGATCGATTTTATGCCGACCCCGGACCTGGCTGTTTTTGCGGGACGAATTTACCATTTTATTTATAAAGAAAATTTGTGAATAAATAAAGAACACGAACAACTAACTAACAGATAATGAAATAGAACTTTTTTAAATGAAAACTGTTTTGAAATGTATACTACTAACTTAATTAATATCTAGATTCTTTAAATGATTTTATATATCAATGACGTTCTTATAAATTGCCGTACTCCCAACCCTAAAATAGCAACGTCTGTTTGGAAGTGTTTAAAGAGGTGGGTTTCTATTTATCTCTACGGTTCACAAAGATTACGCCATTTGTCCACAGGCTTGACTTTTAAATGGAACTATACATGTATATTTGCGATCACCGACAAATATTTAGATAAATTCTCAGCTTTATGTTCCGAATTCTTCACATTTTTTTCATTTGACCATGGATAATTAAAATAACACAAATATCTTATGCGTGTGTTCCAATATTCGATAATTAATTATTGGCTGTAAGTCGTAAATCTGATGTATATTTAGTTTTGTAACCATGGAAATGTAGAAAGTTAATTTCAGAATTTATGGAATGTAGTGTCACAGAAAACAATATCGTTTCTTTACAAAAAAAAAATTGGTTGTCTGTAAAGTCGGTTTACGGACGATAGTTTTACATGATAACGTATTCCGTAATACATAACCTAAATTTTAGTAGCTGTCAAACTTGGGCCGAAGCATACTGCGCTCTCGCTTGCACGCACAGGGTCAGGCGGAACGTTACACTTTTTCGTGCGTGCAGCTGGTGTTTCATCAATTTATAAGACGTTATCACGTCAATAGCAACAATTCAAAATAGTAATGGATCTGGATTACTTTGAAAAAAAACACCGTAAATGTAGGTACCAAATTAATAAAAACATCTGTTCCTCACATGAATTCTTTTAATCTCTACTCTAAGCCTCCCGGGTTAGGAATTCGCAAATTTTTAATTTTTTGGAGCACTATCTATAAATATGGTATATCAGTTCCCCACGGTGACATATTTACAACCAGAGTTTCTGTTGTTCGGATAGATTAATTAATTATTAAAATAAATAAAAATATTTTGTTAATAAGAATCGCAGGATTGTGGACAAAAAGCTCTTTATTCAGTGTACGACGTTTCGTCTATAAATTTAGACTTTTTCAAGTACAATTAATGTGAAAATTTAAAACAATAATTATTGTTCTAAATTTTCACATTAAATTATTGTACTTGAAAAAGTCTAAATTAAGACAAAAAGCTCTTTATTCAGTGTACGACGTTTCGTCTATAAATTTAGACTTTTTCAAGTACAATTAATGTGAAAATTTAAAACAATAATTATTGTTCTAAATTTTCACATTAAATTATTGTACTTGAAAAAGTCTAAATTTATAGACGAAACGTCGTACACTGAATAAAGAACTTTTTGTCCACAATCGTGCGATTCTTATTAATAATTGTCTCGATGGACACGATTTCTAATATACAAAAATATTTTGTTCGAAAGCTAATTAACGCTTCGATGCTCTCTTGTTTCTGGTAAAAATAATAGTAGGTATTTGTCTCTAACTGTGTGGAGCATATCATTTAAAAACAAGCTATAGAGATATTTATGTTGATTGTTAAGTTCTTAATGCTTAAATACCGGCGTTAACCTGAACGTTTAAATATTTTGATGATTCAATGTGGTCATTTGGATTTAGGTCAATTATTTAGAGTGGTATTTCGCACCAGGGGGCGAATAACGTCCCACACTCAGGGCTGTGTAGAAATCTTTTGTTTATCTTCTGCTCTAAAAGTTTGAATTCGTTTTGTAGTTTTTCACTTATAGAATACAATGCGAGTACCTTAAAACAAAGTACGCGATTACGTGCTACTGCAAATCTACTGGGTGTAGAAGTGGAACTGTTAAAAAAATCTGGGCAAGTGCGATTTAGAATTCATTTGTTTTTGAATTACAGAAACAATTGCAGCTGGAAACATCATTGTAATTTTCCTGTTGAGTACTTAGTTTTTTTTCGGAATTCTAGCTGTCTTAGTTTTGGAAATAGAAGAGCATCACGAAAAACTACGCAACTTAAAATTCGGAAAGAAATAAAAAGTAGGGCAGAAAAATCTTTATTAAAATATGTAAGGAGTTCTTTTTGTATATTTTCTTAGAAAATTCGTAAAATTATAAAATAAGTAATCGGTACTAAAAGTTCACCCAACTCATACTATTCGAAAATATAAACAGTAAACATTTAAAAACATAAAAATATTTTCGCTGTTTCGAATTCCAGAGATTTTCCGTTCATTACTGATGTTATTCCAAACAAATTAAGACCGGACGTCATGATTTCCCTCGGTTTGTATTTGAAACAAAATCAATATTAACCCTTTGAGCCACTATGTACAAACAATACACGAAACTGCAAAAATTTCTACAGACGCTTTCGGTGCTTGATATTTCTGTTTCCCACTGTGGATTGTAACTTACGTGCATCCTTTTTTCCAAGAAAAAATATATTATTTTATTTATCACGGTTGGTAAAGTACTAGTAAGTGCTTTTGAGTGCTGTAAGTAAACTTCTAAAGCTCAAGTTCTTGTACACGAACTGTTTTTAATGTCTAGGATTGCTTCATAATTTTAACATTTTTTTTTCAGTAAATAAGTACAATTTATTGTTATAAGATTTCTTTTTGTACTTGTTTATAATCCTGTCTCATAATAAAAGTGTGTACCACATAATATGCTATATTTTGTATAAATTAAAAAATACTGATAGGTCATTAATTAAAAAAATTGTGCCATGCTAAAAATTTCATGTGTTTACCTACCTCAAAAAATAGTATGAGATATTTGTTTGGTTGATTAGAATTAATTCGTGAAACAAAGACTTATGAAAAGTTGTTGCATATTAGGCCGGGTTTACCACCGATTAATTATAAAATTAAAAAAATCTATACTAATATATAAAGCTGAAGAGTTTGTTTGTTTGTTTGTTTGAACGCGCTAATCTCAGGAACTACTGGTTCAAATTGAAAAAAATTTTTTTTGTTGGATAGCTCATTTATCGAGGAAAGCTATAGGCTATATAAAATCAGGCTACGACCATTAGGAGCGGAGCATTAATGAAACATGTTCCAAATGTATCTAAAAAATAAGCTTCTATTCAGGTGAAATGCACTAACTAAGTATACTCGTATTAGCGATGTAAGAATACAACGCCGGCTAGCGCAATCGGTAGAGCACAAGACTGTCAATACCAGGGTCGTGGGTTCGAGCCCTACGTTGGGTGAATGCATTTTTATTTTTTTTTTTTATTTTCTACATTGCTTTCTTTTAAGGCTTACATTAAAATTTATTTTAATTTTATTTAATTAATTAAAAAAAATATTAGTTAAAAAAAGTATAAATACTGCTTTTTATCGACAAAAAATTTTGAACGGTAACTCCGATCATCATGAAATTTGGACACAACATTCATCTCGGTAAGCTAATATGAATGTGTGTACTCATGTTCCTCCCTTCCCCATTCGTTCTTTTACACCCGGGTGAAACCGGACGGGACCGCTAGTATAGATATAAATTCTCAAAAATTTTTTTAACTCTTCAAGCATGATTTTAAAAAGGGTTATCAACCTCTCTAAAATAAGCGACAAATGCATACGCAAGGTCAAAAATATACGATATGTAGGGGGTCAACGCTCCTCCAAGTGTGAATGTGTTGTATTCAAATTGCATGCAGTCCAGAAAAGAAAGTGTCCACAACTGCAAGGCAATGTGAATTTTTTGGTATTTTTTTTAACCTTGCGATACAAATCATTTCGCGGACACTAGAGGGTTAAATAGTACTTAATCCAAAAGAAAGCGTTTCTTATTAGGCCTAGTTTATATGAGAGGCGTTCAACGCGCGTTGGCCCAACGCGCGTTTACAATTTCTATACAATTGTATAGAACTTATATGATAACGCGCGTTCAACGCGCCACCAACGCGCGTTATCATATAAACAGTTCTATACAATTGTATAGAAATTGTAAACGCGCGTTGGGCCAACGCGCGTTGAACGCTCTTCATGTGTGCTAGGCCTTAGATTCATCAAATATACAGGCAGTTTAAAAATTGAATGACTTTGAGACGTAGGTAGGTATATATTTTTTTTGCATATTTTGTGATCGAGAATATTTTTCTATAATAGTGCTGTTCGAAACATCCTGCATTGCAGTGGCTTTTTTAAATGACTTTTTCATTCAAGTATTATGTAAGCACCAAAGGGGGAGGGGGGTCTTCGCTTAGCTTATTTTGCTTCCTTACTTTGTTTACTTTTGTTGACAAGGGAGGAGAGGGGATAAAAAATTACTAAAATTTTGAATAACCCCAAAACAGGACATTAAAGAATACAAATTTTTCTCTTCAATAACGTTTAGAAATGTGAGAAAAACAATTATTTTCCACATTTATATATGTTGATATAAGCGTATTTAAAAAAAAATAAATTATATACATTTTTTCAAGTGTTCTACTTATTCTACATGGTGATAGATTTTGCAACTAAATAGAACTTAAGTAAAATTCAAATCTTTGATTAACGTCTGAATAGAACTCTTCAAATAAATAAAATTGTCGACCAATTTTTCTCAGATTTTATTGATTTGTATTTTTATTATTATTTGTCAATATATGGTCTGAGAAAAATTGGTCGACAATTTTATTTATTTGAAGAACTTAAGTAAAATATAGATCAATTATTTTTGGTCGTAACTTTGTTGAAAGAAGGTTCATAATTTTTGTGTCTATTTCTCAATATTAGCAATTTCAAGGTTTAAAATGAATATATTGTTGTGTTTTTATATTGCTCCTGTACTGAAGACGGTAAATAAAATTATATACAGTATATAAATACAAATTTATGTGTTAATTTGATTGCTTCCTTCACACATATAGAGTTGAACAATTTTTAAATTCTTTGTGTGTAGTATTAAGGTACTACTGACGACTGTCAGCAATAGACTTCAGGTTGTGCTTTAGGTAAATGTGTGTACTTAGTCTCAAATTACCAAAAAATTTGAAATGATGTTAAGTAGATCTTCTTAAGTCATTTGTTGTGTTTACATAAATGTAATATACCTATATAAATATATTGTAAATTTCAGTGGCTGTCAACATTTAAAAATTTATGGTGGTATAGATATTCTGAATGATTTTTTTAATAGACTTTTTTATCTTTATCACTGATTACAATAATTAGCAAGTATCAATAAGGAATCTATACTAATATTATAAAGAGTGAGTGTGAATTTTGTGATTTTGTGTGTGTGTGTGGAAGGTAATGTCTGGAACCACTGCACCTATTCGAAAAATTCTTTCACTACTGTTTAGAATGAATCTTGAGGATAAAATAAAAGCGCTTTTTGGGGAGAAATTTACACTATATAATCCATGGTTACATTTTTGTACAACAAACGCTACAATGTCAAAAGGGTCAACATTTTTTGGAGTACGATACCAAATACACGGAATATTACGGCGATTAAGTGTGTGAAAATTTTTATTTCGACTTTCGAGTCAAGTACATTTTTTTTATTGTCAGGATTAATGACGGAGGAGGAACGGTGGAGTGGGCAATTCCTCCTCTAAAATAGTATCTCGCCCCCCCCCTCCTCATTTTAAGCTAAGGTGTTTAGTACTCTTTAACAATGCAAGTGATCGTAGACCTAATCGTTGCGCTTCCAATGATTGTTAATTAAAAATTACTGATATAGTAGCGATCTTTAATTTAGTGTTGTAAAGAATTTTATTTTATTCCTTGTCTGTTTATCTGACACAAATAAGACGCATACAAATCAAATAATGAGCGATGACACTTTTTCAAATTGTTATAAACTTACAGATTGCATGCCCTGAGGCAGATGTCAGTTTCTTTACAAACACTGTATTTATTCTAACTCCATTGGTTATCAATTATCATATCATGGGAACGCGTTTTTAAGGTCAATAAAAAGAATGATGTAGCATATTTTTACACATATTCCCAATGCTTGTTTTAGAAACTATGCACTTTCAAAAGACAACAACATGAAGTAATTGTCATTATATTTACATTTTGACATAGATATCAATTATAACGATTAAATTGATCTCAAGATTTCAATTACACATACCTACAAGTGCCGGTATGATCACTTGAAATTATTTGTTTACCTATTTTTATAAGTTTTTTTCAAATAAGAAATATAATCTCGAGTTTGTTTACTTTTTTTAATGTTCTTACCAAAAACGCAAATTGTATTTTAATTGCGTTTCTAAGCACTGAAACTTGGGATAATCATTATATAAAAGAGAAAAAAAAATGTTTACTTATGTTTTTAACAAAAGTGGTCACTCCAAAAATTTTAAGTGAACCCGCCGTTGCCGTTTCCGTACCGTGTCAATTGTGAAAATAATAATTTTTCCATTTGGATATCTTCTCACGTTTGAGATACCCGAACGATTTCGTAAGGAAACTACAAATAAAAGATAAAAGCATACTTTTCATCATAAAACGCAAAATTTAGTTTCTTTTGGCGGTCCTGTATTATGTGATGTGCTTACAGGGATAAAACTAAGAAACGGGATAGTAATAAAGGTTTTCATTCACCCTTCGCAATGGCAGTATTCAGCTAAAAAATAATCTGCCAGCCAGAAATAGAAGTGCACAATTACGTTATGTTTTAAAATAGATATCCGTGCAATATCGGGACCTTTAAAAGAAGAATTGCATGCGTAGGATCACAGGATATTTGGAAGAAACAGGCAAATAAATTTACTTCTTTTGCGTTCATCTACATTTTTTATTGGCACTGAGTGGGTGTTGTGATTGAGTAGGAATAGTTATAGACAATAGACTTGGAGAAAGTGCAGACTTCAAGTGCATCATTAAGACGTAATTTGTTTTTTTTTTGCCCACTTGAAATTCCAGTTTGTATAATTTACAACTAAAATATATTTTCATTATAGATTTTTAAAATATACACTGAGCTAAAACGTATTGTGTGGAAAAATATAAGCCTTTTTGATTTTTAATTTAACGATATTTTTGACGTTCTTTGGAAAGAAAATGTTAATAATTGCTACAATTGTGGGAATGGTGAATGAAATGTTTTAATACTTCTGTGCTGAAAATTATAAAATATATTTGCTTTTATTTTTAAAAACCTTTACATCAAAAAAATCCTTTGAAAACAGAGCAGATGGTGACCACGAAAATGTTAATAAATATTTTCAAATACCTAGAATAACAAGGCAGCGCTTTGTCTTTGAATTCTAAAGTATCAACATTGACATTCTCAAATTATCTAAATAATATAAAAACGGAACTAGAATTTGGAAAATACAGGAAGTTATTACTTTTTTTTGAATAATGAAATTTCATGGAACATATAGCACCAATCTAAATATTTTTAATATTATAAATCTTTACTATTTAGTTGTGCCTATCTGTCTATGATGAGGCAAAGTCTATATAATATGGATTCAACAAAAAAAAAGGCAAAAAAAAGTAGAATGTATACCTCTACATCATGTTATATACGATTAATTAAAATATATATCAAAATCTGTCAAGTGAAAGTCGCTGAAAGTTCTCGAACAAAATAAAACGCCTTGTGTTTAAAATGTATTGACAACGTTAAGGTCTTCCAACTATCGGGCGGTTAATTTAAAAAAAAAAAAATAGTTGTTGTGGTCATCAGTATTTCGTCAAGGCGTTACCAATGGTCTGCAAGTTCACATAAATAAAAATTCAATGTTAATATAGTGACCATTAAAGTAAATTATTAAATTGTGTTCAACTGATTTTACGACTTACATTTGCATTGTTATCAAAATTGGCTGATGCAACAGCAAGGGAAAGAATTTGTAATATTTTAGAAGGGAGAACCAAATAACAGTAAAAACTTAATAGGGTTGGGTGTACAACGTTTAGTCGCCAAAGTTTATGAAGAGTTTGTTTGTTTGTTAGTGTATTTGGTTGGTTGAACGCGCTAATTTCAGGAACTACTGGTTCGAATTGAATTTTTTTTGTTAGATAGCCCATTTATTGAAGAAGGCTATAGGCTATATAACATCACGCTACGACCAATAGGAGCGGAGTATCAATGCAAAGTGTTGTAAAATGTAACTCAAAATTTGTCCGTCCGACAAAAACTTTTGAACGGTAACTCCGATCATCATGAAATTTGAACACAACATTCATCTCGGAAAAATTAGATGAATGTGAGTCCTTCCCCCCATTCGTTCTTTTGCACCCGGGTGAAACCGGGCGGGACCACTAGTTATTTAATAAGGAAGGAAATCAATATAACACAAACCTTTAATGTATTTTTTAAGATCAAGTGTCAATTATTCAGTTTGTACATTATTTACAATGAAACAATGACTCCCAAAACAGTGTTTTGCGTGGCCCTTCAAACAGATTGGAGAGTGGAGAACCACACATTATTGATTGATTAATGGACCTTACTGTTTTCAATCGTTACAAGCCCCCACGCCTGTATGTTATAATTCTGTCTCACTATGCCTTTACTGATTTAGTATATTTGGATTAGAATTTAGACAAAGAACAAATAAACAGAAGTAGCTTCCTCTAAGGCAGCGTTTTCCACATAGCCTGAGTGCTAACTTAACGGAAGTCAACATTTACTGCAAAAAGATTCTGAATATAGATTATATGTATAATATACTAAAAAAGTATTTCATTAGACTTGTATTCTGAAGATGGTTTAGAATTTCGGAGGAGTTCTGAAGTTTTCCATGGCTTCGTTCAATAATCCTAGATCAATAACGATTTCTGACACTAGATCCATAGCTCGTTGAACTCCTGATCTCATTTCTTGATTCCTCCACACACACACCTTATCTAATAACAACAAATTTAAAAATGCAAAACCATGAAAAAGTACGAATTGACGATGGTAATGGTGTGAGTGGAGACAGTTATGACATAATGCCGAGAAACGGACCTTAAACGCATTATTATTATATCAAAAAAGTAATTTATAATCGGCATGATTGCACTGTCATAATTATTTTCGTTATAAAATGTAAGATTATCTCATACTTTGTATCCGTGAAGGATCTTCACACGGCATTTCATATGTACACGCGGTTTTCCGCACGTTATAATTATCTATCTATATTCTATACAATAATTTGCACGTCAATATTCTGAAAACGTTGTTTTAGTTATCTAATCTTCACGAAAACCGGTGAAGTGTGAGTGAACTAGCGCGCCGAGGATTCTGTACAACTAACAAACGAATAAATGTATCTAATATAATTATTTATATTACATTCAATTAAATCTCATCCTTACTAAGGCTAAACCAAAGTAGTAGTGATTTAGTTAATCACATAATTAATAATAATAATAATAATGCGTTTAACGTCCGTTTCTCGACTTTATGTCATAAGTTAACAGACGCCATTCGCACCATTACTATTTTCCATCTAACACACTTCCCGTTATTTTCTACATTTTTTCAACTTCAACTAATTAATAGCAATGGGCGAATGAAGAAATTTTAGAACATTAGGATAAGGTAGACAAGTTTTTTGAGCACAGGAGTTTGACAGGTAATCGGCCATGGCCTTCTCGATATTTATCTGGAATTATTTATAGGGAAAGCATGGAAAACCTCAACAAGATGACCGGTACAGGAATTACCGTTTCTCGGCGAAAGGCGAAGTCCCAGCCACATCCATCTGCCCCCGCCGGGATTCGAACTCGGTACCTCCCGAATGCGAGTCTAGTGCTCTCACCACTACGCCACCCCGCTCGGTTAACCGTATAATTAAGTTTGTTGGATACAAAGATCGAATATAGGGTGGGGTGAGGGCTAGTTTCAAAGGAAGATTTTTGCTGAAATATTCTAAAATGGTATTACAGCATTGGTGGAGAAAAACCAGCAGAAACTACTAATTCCTGTAGAAGCTCGGGTTTTTGCCAGTCTTGCTAGAAGTGGAGATTTGAGATAGTCAAACGTAGTAAAATATAGGAGGGGCAGCGTTGATTAATCAAACATCAATTGGGAAAATACTTTATCCGGATGCCGGTATAATAATCACTTTTAAAAGTCAATCAAACACGCGTACACAAAAATAGATATTTAATATGTATTTAATTTACTTAATTATTTTGATGTTAATACAAATTAAATAAATGTCAATAAATGTACGATAGATGGCATTTAAAAAGAGACAGGCTAATTAAGATTTATTGTTAATATAGTTAAGTGTGTTCCTTGTCTCTGAAAAAGAGAAAATAATATATCAAATGCATGTAGTAAGTAATTTAAAACATGTGTAACAGATTATTTCTCTATTCAGAACAGAATGTAATGTTTATCGTGGAGTTAACCAATTATTGGCCAACTGTATTTTTATTCACACATCGTTTATTCTCAATACGTCTCAATACTTCTTGAGACGTAAAAATAATCACAACAGTAATTTATTTTAAGCGATCAAGAAAAGTAGTTGTGTGATAATGAAAATATAATTTACTTAATTAAGGAATTGTCACCAATACAATTAACACCTCTACCATTCCCCGCTACGCAATTTAAAAATTCGCTGTTATTGTAACTGCATTAAAAATAGTTGAAAACTATATTTAAAAAAATCGGTATGGGAAACTCAAATTATAAAAATTTACTTTTTAAACACTGTCACTGTCGGGATACGAAGCCCGAATCTTTCTACTATTGATTTTCCTTACTCCTCAGGCAATAATTCTAACGTTTAAAGCAATTTGTAACTGTTATTTCACATCGTGCGAGAGCTAATCCTTACATTGGGTGACTCCAGATATGAACTCCCACGCGTAAGCAAGAGCTTAAATATTTCCAAAACAACTGAGTCGATTATCCTGAAGTCTTTACTGTGAACTTGTTTCCCAGGTTGAGTTTAACAGTTATAAAATGCAGTGCGAAAAAATATGTAACTGTAACAGCATCTAAAGCGGCCTACACACCTTGATATAAGCTGCGATGCAGGCATCGACTCTTATGTTTCATGATGCAAGTAGCAGTGTGTGTAGTACTGAATCACGTATTTGGCATCAGTTGCGGCTTGCAGCGATGCAGAGTCTGGAATCCCATTTTGGTCGGCGAGCCACGACGCCGAGTCGGTGATGCTGATGCAAGTTTCAGCGTGTATAGAATTGCGTCGATGCCAAGACGATATTAATTTATTTTCACGCGCCATTTTAGAGGTTACTTTGTCGTTTGTGTGTGTAAGATGGATAGTGATCGTGTATTTTGGGAGGAGTTCATAAACATTTATCATCTGCATACGTGTCTTTGGACTACGAATGTACTTTTAGCTCTTCCAATAAATTTGCATTTGAATAACGCTTTCTTTCTATAAACCATCTTTTTGACCGTTTCCTTTTTGATTTACTTGAGTGCTCCAACTACTGCTAATAAAACTGGTGTTGGGAAATTTTATTCGTCAAGCACTAGGTACCTAGAAAATAACTTAACCTACTGTTCTTGTGTCGCATGAACGTGGAGTCGATTCAGGCATCGCAATAGGTTTTGATTTAAGTAGGCATTTATGCAACTGATGCAAGTTTCATGAAACATAGAGTCGTTGCCTGCATCGCAGCTTGTATCAAGGTGTGTAGGCTGCTTAACATACATAGAATATAAATGGATACCGATTGAACTTGAATTTGAAACTTATGATGAACGTACTATAAACTAACTTATCGACGTCAAAAATAATTAATTAATTATTATATTTCTGATTATCAGTTTGAAATTTCAAATAAGTACCAATATAGTTATGAAGTATTTTTAATCAAAATGATTACAAACATGACTCTGTGACAAATTGGTTTGATTATACAAACAAAAAATAATATTTTGTTCTATTTAAATCTGAAAACGAACACGAATTATTATCGTTTCCTATTCAAAGTACCGAAACGGAAATTTTAACCGTCGTTCTTTGCAGTTTGATTGCTTTGATGATTTTATAAACAAAACATTACAAATTTAAAATACAGACGAGATGATTTCAAATAATAAATAACAGTGCCAACTGGTTGAAAATCGTACCATTGCCTTATAACCTAGTGTCCATGTAGGTGTTATTTTATTTATTGTAGATTATAGACGCTCGACAACGTTGGTCATTAGCTTATTCGTTCCAATTTATAATTTATTAATTTGTAACAGCCCGCAACTTATTATTTTTATTTGAAGCCGGATCAAGTAGCTATAGCTTAGACTGAAACCTTCCTCAAAGATTAAGCTATCGAATTGTATAGAAATCGCATTCACATCTTACTGAATCAGCTATATTTAGCAGATTGAGTCGAGAGCAATTAATTATTATGTGCATAAACCGTCGCTAGGAAAGAAGCTATCAAATCCGTTCAGCAGTTGTCTAGATTAGCTGGTACAGACAAACAGAATTTATATATCTAGCTGGTTTAGCCTGAAACAAATTTATAAAAATGATTAAAACAGGAAATCCGCTCTAGGTATCCTTAAAACTGACCAATTTCAGAGTAACTTACTATTTTAATTAATTAGAATAATGCCTGCATAATTTACTAGCGGTCCCGCCCGGTTTCACCCGGATGCAAAAGAACGAATGCGGAAGGGAGGGACATGAGCACGCACATTCATCTTAGTTTATCGAGATGAATGTTGTGCCCAAACATGATGATCGGAGTTACCGTTCAAAAGTTTTTGTCGGACGGACACATTTTAAATTACATTTTTCATTGATGCTCCGCTCCTATTGGTCATAGCATGATATTATATAGCCTATAGCCTTCCTCGATAAATGGGCTATCCAACAAAATTTTTTTTTCAATTCGAACCAGTAGTTTTTGAGATTAGCGCGTTCAACCAATCAAACAAACAAATAAACAAAAAAACAAACTCTTTAGCTTTATCTATTATATAGTATAGATTCATACAAAAACTCTCGCATTGTAGTGGGTTCAGTAATGCGCTGCTATATAATATTATAGACTATAGAGGAACACATTGATCACTACTACAGTATGTTGGTGTACTGTACGATGCTCGGGAATTTCGATTTCGAAATGTATAGATTTAGTATGTACTTTAATTACCGCCCAACATCTTGAAATAAACTATTCACGCGATATATAAATATGATCTGTTTTATGTTTTGGTGGGGAGCGTCGGTTCCCGATCGTCCCAGCTTTTCTGAATTGGCATGCCTTTAGATTTCCACAGTCGATGTTCCGAGTTATTTGATTGGGAATCAAAAATAGAATAATACTAATAATAATACAAGTTCTATTGTATGTTTAATACGTATGTATTTAACTACATGTATGTAAATATAAACACTACAGTCAAACAAAACTGTAAACAAAAAACGTGAATGTCTATTTTCAGATTCCATTCATTTAAAATTAACTGCATGTTGCTTATCTTTAGAAAAAATGTATTTTAGCAAATGTTATTGTTTTAGACACGATGATGTGTTGATGACGTATATTGGACGCCCCTGTACTATTAATATTGCTAATAATTACTGTACATTAGTGATGAACCTATCATTCATTTATAAAAGTTGCCAAAGCGTAGTGATTTTACTTAGCTCGCTGAATACAAGAGTGTGCTCTGTTTTGAAACAGAAGAGGAATTCGTAAGCTATTTCCAGCTAGGGATTTTGTAACTGGTCCAGATACCGTTATTATAAACATTGGCCCTATTACTCCGAGCTTTTATAACTTCTGAAAAATCACTCGTATTTTGAAAAAAATATATTGGGAAATTTAGAACTCATCTTTCCATATATTTTTCTTATTGTCAAAAGACCCAATTTCTCAGTTTGCTAAGATTATAAATGCCAATAAATAACAACAAATGAAAAATCCCCTTTTATGCATGACAATGAAATAATGTGCATCTACAATGCAATCTATTATTGTATTAACCAATCAATGAAGATCGATCTTGTAGGATAACATACAAAAAAATAAATTGTAATTCCCATACCGGAAATTGGTAAAATATTTTCTTCAGTCAATGTACACAGGCCAACTTGCGTATGTAAAAATGTCAGCGCTTCGGAAACTGTTTTCTATCTTGACCAACATAAACTATCAATAGACAGAAATAACTAATTAATCTATTACAATTTTTGAGAACAGTTCTGTTAATCAGGGTTCGCGTATGTTCCTCATGTAAAGGCCGATGCACACGAGGCTGGTTTTGCCGCTAGACTCCTTGCTAGATTTGGCTGCTAGGTTTCAAGCATGCTATGGCGCTGGTTTTGATGATGGCTTCACACGATGCTTGTATTGAAGCTTGCTTTGTAGATGGGTTTAGTACGCGCGCAATGCTAGTTCGAATGTTAACAAAAATGAACGATTTAATTGTCTCTAAACAGAACACACTATGACGCCATGTCTGTTTGTGGGCGTTTGTCCATGTTGCCCAACTGACAAGATAATGTTTCCTGATTGGTTTTTGTTCAAAACGAGCAGACAAACTAGCACGGAAAATAGCCCCGGCTCAAATTTTAAAATCGATACAGCGGTTTTGAAGATTAGCGCGGCCAAAACTGTGGCACGAGAACTTTATATAGGGGAGGACGGGGTCAGTTGTAACAGGGGTCAATTGTAACAGTGACTATTTTAGTGACATCTACCAACAAAATGAGAAAATGATTCTACTGCACTTATGTACATTCAGTCACCAGCGACTTGAATGTACATCAATGCAGTAGTATCATGTTTTTATTTTGTTGGTAGATGTCACTAAAACATAGTCACTGTTACAATTGTACCGTGTTACAATTGACCCCGTCCTCCCCTATATAGTTATGTATACAAAGCGATGTATACAGTATAATCCCATTTTTTTCCTCATTGATTCCACTTAAAAATTACGTGTCGAATGTATAAAGTAAAATTCACCATCTGGTGTTACTTGAAAAAGTCTTATTAATGAACAAACAAAAATCAGATTCTTCTATTCTATTATTTCGTTAATGATTTGCAGCAGCAGTCTGTATGCTGATTAGCTATGTACAATGTACTGTAGAAACATACACTACGCAATCTATAGTGACCTCGGACATGACCGGACTCACTTGAAGAACTTCCGCAATCCGGTTTCTATCATATTTACGAATTACCAGAATAACTAAAAGTAGGTACCCACCAGCGTTATCAGATAATTATTTTTCCAAATCGGGATTTTTAGTATCTACGTTGAAAAAAAAAACATCGGGATTTATAGGCGCAAATTAAAAAAAAACTATTAAATACTGCATTTTATTTACATTGAGAAATCACTTATAGGTGGAAATAATACAATAAAACGAGTAGCGTACTTCTTTGTTCAGGAATTAGTCAACTTTTTTGGGTTTGGAGAATTCTGCTCTTGATAACTAAATGCTTATTTTCTCGACGATTGTCGTAAAATCGTGAAATCAGCTGTCCAGCGCGGGATATTCAATTTCAACTAAAAAATCAGGAACTTCCGCAAAAATATTAAAATCTAGCAACGTTGGTACCCACTCAAATTGAAACACATTTTTTGAACATTTTAAATATTTAGTTCCCAAAAAAATCGAATCATTAAATCAATTAACTTCAAAACAAATTAGTTAAATACCAACATTTTTACATTTCCTTAATAACTAACCTCGCTAACTAATAAATCTAATTATTAACATATTTTTAGTCTGTACTAAATTTCTTCACATCTCGTCTGTAAATTCCTAAAGTAAATCTGTTTTATTTCAGACATTTAACTTCCCAGTATCTGGAAACGATTAAATAAATGACAAGATAGTTTACAAAATATGGGTGTTTTTAAGCTTTTTTGGGAATTGGTTTTGAATTTAAAAAAAACAACCCCTTATTGGATTTTTTTAAAACTATTCAGAAAATATTTTTGAATTAAACGAAGATAAAAGGAAGATATTGATTCAATTTTAAAGTACCCTTTTGTAAGCAACAGTTACAGTTTTGTACATCTATATCTTCCAGTCTAAACTAATATATAAAGCTGAAGAGTTTGTTTGTTTGTTGGGTTGAACGCGCTAATCTCAGGAACTACTGGTTCGAATTGAAACATTTTTTTTTTGTTGTATAGTCCATTTATCGAGGAAGGCTATTATAGGCTATATAATATCACGCTACGCCCAATACGAGCGGAGCATCAATGAAACATGTAACTCAAAATTTGTCCGTCAGACAAAAACTTTTGAACGGTAACTCCGATCATCATGAAATTTGGATATAACATTCATCTCGGTAAACTATGATGAACGTGCGTACTCATGTCTCTCCCCCCATTCGTTCTTTTGCACCCGGGTGAAACATGGCGAGACCGCTAGTTTAATATAATATCGCATTTTTTCCCATCAGATAGATTTTATTTTCCTAAAATAACTTTTCTGTATTATAATCAGTATAGTGTAACATATATATAAAACTGCTCATGAATCGAAGTAATTTCTATATAAACATTTTCCGAAAATTTTCAACTTTACCAAAGCGAAGGCATAATTAATGTTCCCGTTGAACTGTTTTGGACTATGCGCTCCGCCCAATTATACGTTTGAAAATTATAATATTCCTGTTAATCATCACATAGTTTCCCCCCTACTATCTGTTCAGATGAAATGTGTGGTCTATTCGTATCTACACACTGTCACTATAGAAGAGTTTATATTTTATAAATCAGTAGCGATGGTGAGGATTAAAGAATCCACACTAATCGGTGGGCGTCTCAGGAATGTTTCGGAGGCCGCCACTGGCATGTGATCGACACACATACTGTATAAAAATTCACACCATCTTTGATCGGTCCCGAACCATCCTATGGTCAAATTGAATACAATATCAATTTTGACACAAACCCTAATTTATACGACTTAGGGCCAACATCATTTTTTTTTGACGCATGACTGCGATCAAGTCATTTGAAGCTCGTCTGTTTTCTAGGGTTGCCAATCGTAAAAAACGATTTTCTGGAATTTCTTGGATGCATAAGCGGGACTCAATGTTTTTTTGAAGAGATACGTATGTAAAAATATTTATATATATAGTTTTATTAGATATTTTTATACATTATCTTTGGAGAACTTTTTAAATATTTAAAGCCTCTAGCAGATGAAAAAAAAAACAAGACAAAATATAACACGAAAATCACGTTTAAAAAAAGCGCTTTGGTTAGAACAAATTTTCACAACTATACTCTTTGGTTAATTTAACTGTTCTTGCTGCTGACGCATATACTAATTTTTTGCAACGAAAAACTGTTTCTATTTTATTTCTGGGACAAGGTGCGCCCCATAAAGGATTTTAATGAGACGGTTGAAAATTGTCCTGGAAACGGGACATCCCACAAAATACAGGACAGTTGACAAGCATCTACCAAAACGTTGCGTGAAACAATCGATATGAGACATCGACTAAAATGTCGATTTGTATCACTTGCCAAGTACTCGAAATTTGATTTGAAAATCGACTTGCATCGCTACACAGGTTCAAATCGTGCATCTTTATTTAACAGAAAGTTATTCTGAATCAACGATTTCGTCGTAATTATTATTGTTATGTGTATTGTGTACATTCAGTATAGTCCAATGAGCCTTTACGCACGATGTTTTAAGTTTGTATGCCTAATTATAAACTTCCTACATCTATAAATATGAACGTAAGATATCTCATTTGTTGTCATACTATAGGTACAGTTGCGGACCCATAGTTTACGCTTGTATGCATTTAGTTACCGTTTTTTTACCCGACTGCCCCAGAAAAAGGATAATGTTTTTTGAATGTATGTTTGTATGTCTATTTCTTTGACACGCTTTATAGCCTAAACGGTTTGATGGATTTTTACATATGAGATGTCTTTAGATACATCTTAATTGCTGCAGTAATTGCTACGGTATAATATTTATTAATTATTATCGATCAAAAAAGGGAGGGGGCAAAAAAAATAATTTGTTGTTATAACAATATGGATATCAAAAAACAGTTAGTAAATAGACAATTCTAAATACATTATATATAACACTTTTATGCTACTATTTTGACACAAACTACAAAAAAAAATTAAAAAAACTCGAATGCATAAAAACGACTAACTAAAAGGGAGAAAATAAAAATTAATTAGTTAAAGAAACTCGCGACTACACAAAAATGAAATTAATAACTAAAAAGAGGAAAATCCGCGCAGTAGGTGGGGACCCATTCAAAAACAAAAAAAAAGGAGACAAAGCTTCACCTGCTTAATTTTGAGATTTTGCGATTTGTTTTCATACTAGATTTATTGCCAAGTTACCGACTTTTTTGAAATTACAATGAAAAAATATACTGTTGGCGCTATTCTGTAAAAATTAAGAGCGCTCTGTTAAATTTCTGTCTCACTTTAACTTATGTGATGGTAAATTTGTTAAAAAGTGACAAAACAGTAACAGCACTGTAAATTCTAACTTTGACCATACTGAATAATAGCACCAATAATGAGTCCGCGACTGTACAATGCACGTATGCGTTTATGGTATGGCATCTGTATATTATAAAAATATTATATTGTATACACATTTGGACACTGTTATTCTTATTCTATTTAATTAGACATTCACAGACAAAAAAATGTAATCAGAAATAAATGAAGAAAAGTATGTCAAGATGAAAAAAGCTACTAAACGGGGTTCACGCGTGGGAATACTAAAATATATAGCGTGTCCACTAAACGGTGTAAACCATATCTATACTAATATATAAAGCTGAAGAGTTTGTTTGTTTGTTTGAACGCGCTAATTTCAGGAACTACTGGTTCGAATTGAAAAAAAAAATTGTTGGATAGCCCATTTATCGAGGAAGGCTATAGGCTATATAATATTACGCTACGACTATTAGGAGCGGAGCATTAATGAAAAATGTTGCAAAATGTATCTCAAAAATAAGCGTCTATTCATGTGAAATGCACTAACTAGATATACTCATATTAGCGTTGTGAGAACACGACTCCAGGTGGCGCAATCGGTAGAGCATGCGACTGTCAAATGTCAATATCAGGGTCGTGGGTTCGAGACCCACGTTGGGCGAATATATTTTTTTTTTTTTATTTTCTACATTACTTTCTTCTAAGGCTTACATTTAAATTTATTTTAATTTTATTTAATTTAGTTAAAAAAAGTATATATACTGCTTTTATCGACAAAAACTTTTGAACGGTAGCTTTGATCATCATGAAATTTGGACACAGCATTCATCTCGGTAAACTAAGATGAATGTGTGTACTCATGTTCCTCCCTTCCCCATTCGTTCTTTTACACCCGGGTGAAACCGGACGGGACCGCTAGTATTTAATAATTTACTATATGAATCAATGTCTATCTACTCAATGTGCGGTGAGTGAAGGCAACAAAGCGTATCGAAAATATATCTGCGTCTCTTTCTTCGATGTGATTTCCCGATTTCTCCGATGATAGGATTTGTTGATGCACTTGCATTCAATCTGAATAAAGTATCTCTGTTTCAAAAACTTTGTCTTTTTCTATGACGTTAACATGGGCGTATCCAGCTTTTGGCCCAGGAGGGGGCAAATTACAAATTTCTTAAGCCGGGTCCCCGGTGCTTGTTTTGCCCTCCTGGATACGCCAGTGCGTACGACTCAAAAAAAGACAGAAGTGTATGTTTGCACCCTAATGGTTCGATTGCGATTTTATTCCTATGCTCAGTATAGAATAAAAGTAAAAGTCTAGATATTTTCAATGTTTTCGCGCTAGCTAAATTGAAATGACTGATTAGAAAATAAAATAGGTTTGAATGAGATATAATTGAAAGTTGACAATCTGTGATATAAAGTAGTTTCTTTGACACATTACAATAATAATAATAATCCAGAGATTCAGTGCTATTGGGACGGCTGCCAACAAAATGGGTGGGCAGCACAGGCGAACATTTTTTTCATTTTATTTTATTGAGGTTGATGACAAATATTATATTTGAAGTAATCAACACTATCAACATCGTATCGGATGTATACACTGGCGCCATCCACTGAAAATATTAACTAATATTTCTTGTGAAAAAATCTCATCGAAAATTTATGACTATACATCTGTGTGGAACTTTTTCATTTATATAGAGGAAATATTTATAGCTTGTTTGTTTTTCATTTTTTAAAGATGAATAAGTTGTTCGAAGTACGAGCAAATATGATTTTAGTTTATAGTATGTGTGATGTTCAAAATTCTGATTCCATATAACGTCAGTGTTGCCACAAAAAGGTTCATGTCGATTTTTTGATAATTCTTTTTGAGTAGAGTGTTTATCGATTGTCTCATGCTGATCCCGTGCATTGCTGCACCACTTTCGAGTGGACCGGGAACTTATTCAAAAAAAAAAATGTCAATATTGTGAGCATCCACGGACGTGAAAATTATTTTCGCAGCGTGAAAGAGCAAAGTCTTAAGTTCACTGCACACGAGGCTGGATTTGCCGCTAGGCTCTTTGCTAAATTTCCCTAGTAGTTTTCTAGCGCTGGTTTTCTTGATTGCTATTAGGTTCGTTCCAAGCAGCCAATGAACGGTTTCGAAACGTCCCCCGCAAGCGGAGTAGGTAAAACGTGTTTTAAAATCGCCACTAACAGCTTCGTTTTACCTACTGCGCATGCGGGTGACGGTTTCGAAACCGTTCACTGGCTGCTTGTAACGTACCTATTATGTGCTCGCTTCACACGAGACGTCATTACAAGCTTGTTCTTCAGGTAGATTCGGTGCGCGCGCAGTGATAGAACGGTTACAAAAGAGCATGTTTATTGTCCCTGAACAGAACATAGTGTTTGTTTGTGGGCGTTTGTTCAAGTCGCCCACGTGACAAGATACTACTACCTGATTGGTTCTTGCTCATACCTACAGCGGACCTAGCAAGAAAAATAGCCTTTGCTCTAATTTTAACACCTATCTTGTGATCTAGCAGGCGACGTCATTTCCAGCTTCGTACCCAGCCTACCGGCCAGCAGAAATCTAGCCTCGTGTGCACTGGTCTTTAGTTTTCAATTCAGCTACTGAATGTCGACCTACAAGTTTTTGACTCGACGTTATAAGGCGAAAAAGTAGCAATTCGCATTGTTTGCCATCCGGAAACTTTTCCGAGCTTTCGAAAAAATGTATTTATGTTTTTAAAGCGTGTTAACTACACATGAGACAAAACAAAAAGTGAACAAAGCGGGTAGTACCACGCAATTTTGCCCGAAATCGCCATACCATCAAACTAAAACTAGGATATTTTTATTCAAAGGTATGACGATTTGAAAAAAAGCTTATTCTTATTTATTTATTTTATAATCTATGACGGAGTGATGATAAAGGTTGCAAATGAGACTCCACAGAGGAAAAAATTAGCTACGCCACTGCAAGATACTCATCTCTGGATGTAACAATATTAGGTAATAGGTATATTTTTATACTAAGGCAGATATGTGAGGGGATAAAGCGTACAAAGGAATACGTGGGAATATCGTCAGTATTTATAGTTACGCAGAACCGTATTAGTATACTTGTACGGCTTAGCTCAACGCTTTTGCTACTTGCGCCTCTATCTGACAATTTTAGTAAAATATTTCTTCGATCTGTCATCTGAGCTTCATATTGTAATACAACAAAAAGAAGAACGTTATAAGCAGTGTGCAAAATTTGAAACGAATTGAATACCTGCAATCATATTTAAAAAATAATTTTGTAAAGTGATAATTATTATACTTATTTAGTGCGAATAATTCGCACAGGTCACTCTAGTTTTAAATATACGCGCAACTCTGACCTAAAATTCACATTTCGCAAAACGCAACACTCTCTGGGAACGGTAACAGAACCGTCATAGTCATACGCAGTAGCGAAAAAGTTTTCCAAAACCGATACACTGACTTAGAGAGAATGGACTGTATAACAAGTACCTACTATAGACTTAGACAGGCAGTAGCACTGGTAACTATACAATGACTCTGTTTCAGCCTCTCTGCGAACGTTAACAGAACCGTCACAGTCATGCGCAGTAGCGAAAAAGTGTTCAAAAACCGATACAAACAGCTTTGCTTTAGTTACTGCGCATGACTGTGACGGTTCTGTTATCGTTCGCAGAGAGGCTGGAACAGAGCTATAGAAACAATTATAATGTAATCAGTAGATTGATTTCTTCAGACTTAATCAATTTTTCCGCGTAGATGATAATTACGCCAGAGAAAGAGAGAAATAGATGAGTTAAAAAAGATATATTGCCTATGAAATAACGACTAATTTTATTCTTAAATTCAAAGTATGTTCACATTAATTTATCGAGTAACTTTCAAACATAACGAGAAATAAAAAATTATAATCAGCAATCTATACAAAAAATTAAAGTAATAAAGAGCAAACGTAAATTTGCAATTTAAGAGCTGAGATTTTTTGATAAAATATAAAAAGACGATTAAATGATTCATATATTTTATTTTTAAATTCGCGATCAACAATTAAACACAGGTAATTGTTTAGAATATATTGTAGTAACGTTAGATGCTCAACCTTGACCAGAAACTTAACAGGATATCCGCCTGGAACAGGGCTGCACAATATATTATGATTCCCAAATAAAAGTTGTGTCCAAATTAATAAAGTCCGGGAATAATTAAAAACATCATTATATATTTACGATTGAAAGACAATCGTTACAAAGACAGCTAAAAAATAATTCATAATAAGTGCGAGAAGGAAACAAGATCATGTTTTCAGATCATTTTAATATCTTTACAAATTGTAACATTTAAATATTTGTGTGGTAGATGGAAAATAGTAACGGTGCGAATGGCGTCACAGAGTCGAGAAACGGACGTTAAACACTTTATTCAAATCTTTGATTAACGTCTGAAAAATTGGTCGATAATTTTATTTATTAAACACTTTATTATTATTATTTAAATATTTATTTATATTTTGTTAGTTTGGACATAATTTTCCGCTGCATATTTTGTAAAATATATTATTGTAATATGAAGCGTTGAAATAATAAATTAAAACAAACGATCAATGTGTCCAGAAATTAATAGGTACAACGATAAAAACATACTCATTCAAATATTATTCGACTGTGTTTATAGGTAACTATATTTACCAGCCCTAATTTATTGAGTTCAAATTGACAGACCTTCATAATATAAACCGTTACGCTAAAATAACAATAAAAAGAAAGATTTTTAACATTTTCAGTATAATGTGTGTAATAAAGTGTTGTCTACCGAAGCGATAAAATGGCATCTAATCTTCAGAATCCGGGTTTGTATCCCATTTCAGTGGCGTAACATTACTGAAGAGGATTGGATATAAAAGGGATGCCGCGTTAAAAACAATCTTTGTTACTTGAGTCAATTTTCAGATATCTGTCTGAAAATGTGACGTTTTCCTGACTTATCGAAATTTAAAGAAAAGAAAGTATTTTATTCTTTAGGAGTTCTGAATTATTTTCTGAAAACGACAAAAACTGAATACTTAAACGGCTCTTTTATAATCAGCATAAAAGTTCCCATTTTTTTATTTTTATTGCTCAATTGATTTTTTTTGTTTTCTTGGTTTTTCCGGATAATGATTAGTTTAATAAAAATATTCCGATTTGAAATAAATTATACTATAAATTCCAAATTTGAGACGTGAGTCACTTACATTATGAACTGAAATAAGATGCTAGCGTCTATACAAAAAAAAAACGTGTTATATCCTATCTATTTTTGTAAATAAAAATTAAATGTTGTTTGTTGGTAAGCGCATCACTTGAGAACGGCTGAACCGATTTGACTACTTAAAAAAATGTTCATAATAGCTCGAATAAGGTTTTTAGGGAATGAAAAATTGGAAAAGTTGCCCGGAATACGGTGGAGACGGTGGCTGCCCCACTGTTGTCGCTGTCATGTTTCGTCTCAATCGCGTTCGTAGTCGCGGGTAACGGCTATTATTAACAAATATATTGACAACGGCTATTATTCTACAAGAAAATCCGATGTAGCATAATATGGCTATCCTGAAAAGACAATCTATAAATCCGGGCAAAGCCGGACCGGGCAGAGCGAATATCGTAAGAAATTCGACAATTTTGTATTCACTGCTTTCTTATCTCTAATCTGTACATTTCTGTTAATAGTTTCGGTGTCTGAATAATAGTTATTTTTGTAAATAAAATAAAATAGAATAGACCAAATCCAAAAAAAAATTAAATTAATTTATAAGGATCGTTTCGACCTAGATCAGGTCATCTTCAGATACTGGAAATATGAAGAATTGTCGTTTAAATATAAATACAGTAAAAATTGCAAAGAGATTTTACTTAATACAAAATTAAGTAATATACTTACCGAATGTAAATTAAAAATTAATGTCTAATTAAAAAAAACAGTTGTGTGGTTTTAAGAAACCACGACGCAAGTGAAACTTTTATTGGATTGTAGGCGTTGGATTGTAGACACTTATCCATCACGATTAATTATAAACAACAATATTCATATGAATACACGAATAAACACATGTAAACACTGTACAGCACTTGCCCGCATGACAGACTGACTATGTGTTATACATACTACACGGTCAGCTGATGCTAACCATGGACGCTGCCATATTGGCCTTGGCTGCTCTACCGAGCGCCTACTCCGAACGCCTTTCACTTTACCCCTACTCCGCGGCCGCCTGTAATGCGACATGCAACAGACGGTCAGAAAAATTCGGGGCGATAGAATAAAAGTTTCACTTTAAAATACATTTTGTGTTTATCAAAGTCATATATCGACGGATAAAACTTAATCCTTAAACAATAATTTTTCTCAAATATAAAACACGAGGCAAAGATGATGTTCTTAAATAATTGTGGCAGCCATTGATTAAATATTTGACTTTGATAAAATCAGTGATTACTACAAAACAGATAGTTAAGTTAAAAAAATGATGATAGTTATTTTTTTGTGCATACGAAGCCATGCCTTCGATTTTTTCAATTACAGCAAAAAGTTCACGTATTTAGATCTCGTAAATGAAAGAAAAACGGTAATCGAACTCTTTTGATAATTCGATAAAATTAATGGAATTACTTACTATCAGGATTACGTAACAGTTTAGGAAACTTCCGACTAAATTCCGATGACGATTTATTTACCTGTACTTATTTATTTGCGTGCAAAATAATTATTAATAAGATTATTTTAATATATTCACGGAATTATTGCATAAATTAACACTATATAATGTTTAGTGTATTACAACTTAAAACTTTATATAAAGGCCGCTTTACACAGGTATAGTAGCTAAAGCAAGTAACTAAAGCAAGTAACTAAATTTAGCTACTTGCATTGTGTGAACATTCAGTTTAGTAAAGTAACTGAATGTTCACACAATGCAAGTAGCTAAATTTAGTTACTTGCTTTAGCTACTATACCTGTGTAAAGCGGCCTTTAGCTGAAGTACAGCAAAACTTTAAATTAGTAGAGAGAATATCAACAAACATTCAAGTCATAGTTCACTTATTACAGTAGACTCTAAAGCTTGTACCTTGATAAGTCCGCATCTTCAAGTCTAACAAATTACCCATTTCTTTGCGTTGGAATGCAAAAAACTCTATAACTTGAACTAGACATTATTTCTCAACGAGATGCGGTTACATATTATGCGTTTTGTAAGTCGAAGATCAGGTTTCGCTCGAAGTAAGCGACGTGTATAAGTTTAAATTAATTGTCTGTTAGATTCCCTTTAGCTACAAGTAATAAAATTGTCCAGTCGAAAACTCCAGTACTCGTATTTTTTAGCATTTCCCTTGAAATCCGACTTATGTAGTTTCTACTGTAGTCTTTCAGTGCTTCTTTATAATAATATAAATTCCTATTCATAAATAGGTAAACAACATTATAATACACGCCACGAATATAAAAGGTTCGGAAGTTAGTCACAAACAGCGTCGCAAAGGCACATTTTAGAGCCGTTAAGACTCCCACCACCTCCCAGCTACCTGCACGGAACGTGTGCTCGTCGGTGATTGGCCGTGATCGCTCGTTAAGCCTTTGTCACTTGTCGCTTTCCTGCTTTAAAGTACAGTCGAGTACGCTATTGTCAAGTTGTTATTGTTACTTAAGTTTTGTTGAGTTGCGAGTTTGTAGTTTTTTAATAGAATGTACAAGCGCAAGCCCGCATTCGCATCTAACTTCCGAGCCTTTTAGATTCGTGGCGCGTATTATACTCGTATTTTTTTAACATTTCCCTTGAAATTCGAGTTATGTAGTTTCTACTGTAGTCTTTCAGTGATAACACTACGGAACTTCTTTATAATAATATAAATTCCTATTCATAAATAGGTAAACAACATTATAATACACGCCACGAATATAAAAGGTTCGGAAGTTAGTCACAAACAGCGTCGCAAAGGCACATTTTAGAGCCATTAAGACTCCCACCACCTCCCAGCTACCTGCACGGAACGTGCGCTCGTCGGTGATTGGCCGTGATCGCTCGTTGCCTTTGTCACTTGTCGCTTTCCTGCTTTAAAGTACAGTCGAGTACGCTATTGTCAAGTTGTTATTGTTACTTAAGTTTTGTTGAGTTGCGAGTTTGTAGTTTTTTAATAGAATGTACAAGCGCAAGCCCGCATTCGCATCTAACTTCCGAGCCTTTTAGATTCGTGGCGCGTATTATACTCGTATTTTTTTAACATTTCCCTTGAAATTCGAGTTATGTAGTTTCTACTGTAGTCTTTCAGTGATAAAACTACTGAACTTCTTAATAATAATATAAATTTCTATTCATAAATAGGTAAACAACACTACCGTGGTCAATTTCATATCGATCAGTTGCTTTTCAAAAATTAATGCGGTCAATTTTGATTTCAAATAATTCCAAAATAGAAATTTACAATTAAGAATTATTTATATGTGAGATTAAACTGGAAGATTTTATTCACGGTATAAAATGTGCTGCCAGCATGAAAGTGATAACGATGCTATTTGTTAAAAACTATGTAAATATAATCCAATAAATGTTACAGTAAAATTAATCAGTGTTGAAATATTTTGTATTAAAATTAACTATGTATAACATAAAGTTGTTAAAAAGGAAATTTAGCAAACTGTTAATAAAATATTATGTATGCTCGTATTTAAATTTGTAATAATTTAATGTATTCCAAGAGACGGATTTTCCAAGCTAATGAATGTCTATTTTAAGACATTAATTAAAATCAGTTCAACATTTTTTATTTACCAAATATTTTTTACCTGCATATTATAATAATATGTACTTTTTAAACTATTTTATTGACATTTTAAAGATAGGTACATGGCCTTTGAAAATATTATCCATGTATTATGACTCAAACATTTTTTTTGAAAACATTCGTACTAAAAGAAAAAATGTGTTTCAAACGAACAAAAATTATATAAAAGATAGGAATGAAATATATTTTTATGAAGCTTGAAAAATCACCACATGTGAAAAAAATTGTATATCTACCCTTAAATAAATAAATAAAAATACATACCTTTTTGATAATTGAACGTGAAAAATTTGTGTGCGGTGTAAGGTAAATTTGGCTGAATGGCGGTGTTTTGTGTAAGAGTTGAATTTTGATTGGTTGCGTTGGCGACCATCCTTCGCACCCGTTTTTCGTCTTGACGACGTACATAAAATCTGTACATGCGCGTGTACTCTTCTTGACTCACGTTCATCTAAAAATATAACAAAAATAAGGAAATAGATTAATCGTTTAACAATGTTAACATCAAATGAGTAGAATAGTTGCGGCGAAAGATGAAGCCATCGCGTCATAGTGACGTGAACGCACTGCGTTCGCCTTCTAGCTTGCTATTGGCTGTTTCGGAGATCCATGTGCGTCGAGTGTTTATTTTTATTCTACCGCTATAAAAGGATATGTCGAATTTATTCCATATGCCACTGTCTGCGGGCGAGTAGACAATATTATTGATGACGTGCCTGGCTTCAACTCTCACCGTGGGCACTATAACAATCGACACAGCGCAGCGTCACACAAATTGGTTGTATTTATATACTACTTAATTAATTCCAATTTTTCAAATACGTCATAAATTTGAAAATTTCGGATGAAAATAAGAAGAAATTCTTTCCAAAAAAATTGTTAATTTATATATTAAGCGCTTTCGGACAGATTATGTCTGAAAGCGCTTAATATATAAACTAACAATTTGTTTGAAAAGGATTTCTTCTTATTTTTAACATTTATTTAATCTATACTAATATATAAAGTAGAAAAGTTTGTTTGTTTGTTTGAACGCGCTAATCTCTGGTTCGAATTGAAAAACATTTTTTTTTGTTGGATAGCCCATTTGTTGAGGAAGGCTATAGGCTATATAATATCACGTTACGACTAATAGGAGCGGAAAATCAATGAAAAATGTTGCAGAATGTCAGTCAACATTTTTCACCATATACTTATATTCAGGTGAAATGCCCTAACAGAATATCCCAATATTAGCGGCGCATATACCGAATCTCGGTTAGCTAAGTCGGTAGCGCGTTCGACTCTTAATCTCAGGGTCGTGGGTTCGAGTCCCACCTTGGACGAATATGTTTTTAATGTTTTTTTTTTTTAATTTTCTACATTGCTTTTTTCTAAGGCTATCATTTAAATTTATTTTAGTTTTATTTACAACTAATTAAAAATAAATAAATCTAAATAATAGCTCATTTGAAAACTATTACAGTAGTACCTATATATAAAAATAATTTTCCTACAGTGTTTTCAATTAAATATTTATTATATTTTATTAATTATACAGTAATTACCTATTACTTAAAAAAAAATATTTTCATCAAAAATGGAGGTTTGAGTTTAAAATAAGTAATAAAGCAGGGAACTGCCGAAAACTGCAAAACATTTGGACCCAACATTCATCTCGGTAAACTAAGATGAATGTGCGTACTCATGTCTCTTCCTTCCACATTCGTTCTTTTGCACCCGGGTGAAACCGGACGGGACCGCTAGTTAATTATAATTAATTAAATTATTGGTATAGACTGACGGTACAACTTCGGCCAATCCAGTTTTTCATTTTAGCAACAGAAAATAAATAAAATATAACAATCATTTCATTCACTAATAATAACTATATTTAGAACGCATTTACTATGTTAACGACCATGTTCATGAGCAATATATTATGATGACATACATGAGTTATAGGTATATCATTATTAATTAATTACTGATTCCAAAAGTGTGTTCCAATAGCATTTCAGAACTACTTTCTAGCTATTGCATATTGGGTACATGCGCACAATGTAGCAAAAAGCCAAGTTTCCAAAACGAAAAAAAAATTGTAAAATAATTTTGATTTGCATTTTTGCCTACTTTAAATGTGCAAAAAAAATTGCTTCATCAATTGAAATAGCCGACATTGAAAATATATACTCTCACAAAGGGCAACAACGAAATTTTATATCCGTATTAACTCCGTCTCACTTTACGGAACTGGGGAAACCCCGCTTATAACGTGTATAAGAGTTAATCTAGACGTAACAGGTGGTACGTGTGTGGAAATGGATTGAAACTGTTGTACAATAATATTACACTCTTCTATGCCGGCAGCTCGTGTTGTTCAGTGCCTTCTGAATCGGTTATAATCAGAATCACCAACACAATCTGAATCAACGTGCTATGAACTTAATGCTCTCTCTCTCTGTCTTTACACACCTGTAAATAGTCAACATTCACCAGAGGCGTAGCTGTTCCGATTTTCTAAAAAACATCAAAAAACCGTACTTAATTTTTAAACACAAAAGACGTGCAAAAGACAATCGCTCTTGATAGTATTCATTTTAATTTGGTCAGATGAGTATTGGTTTGGATTGGGAGGCGATATTGATGATCTTTTAAAATTATACTAGCGTGACCTGTGCGAATTATTCGCACTAAATAAGTATAATAATTATCACTTTACAAAATTATTTTTTAAATATGATTGCAGGTATTCAATTCGTTTCTAATTTTGCACACTGCTTATAACGTTCTTCTTTTTGTTGTAAAAGAAATATTTTACTAAAATGGTCATACAGAGGCGCAAGTAGCAAAAGCGTTGTTCAGCGTTGCCCGTCAGATGGCAGTATGCAGTATTTACAATATGATGGTCAGATGACAGATCGAAGTGTTAACGTTACGTCGTCAGAAAGCAGACGTTGTTCAGAGTTTAATTAATTTACAAAAACAATAGCAATAATACATTTTTTAGTTGTCGATGTCAGTAGAGCAAGCAATTATCTGTAAAATGATATATAATTTATGTGGAGAAATTGTGTGGTTTTTTCTAAAAAGGGAGGCAAACATCTTAAACCTTAGCGTATTAATATATATGATGCTCAAGCCTGCTGTCAATTATGAGTGAAAATGTGTTGTGTAAACGCCACAGAAGTCAGTCTCATACCTTACTAATCGTTGTTTTAAGTATTTAAACTACAATTAATACAGTCCGACCGAAACTTCGCTTTCGACCACATTCGGCTAATAATGAAACCTTTAATAAAACATTCGGCTTCAACCAAAATTAGATCGAAGGTTTAGTCGAAGTTCAATGTGGGATTAATTGAACAATCGAATGAGAGAGTGCTTGAATATTGTTTTTGTATATGTGTGTATTTTATTTAATTTTTTAAATTAAGTGAAAATCATGCACAGCTGAATTTTCACTCCCAACTACTGGATTATAAATTATCATGGCTGTAGTTGCAAACAATATTAATCGATTATTGATAGGTATTGCAATTGTCAATTAAATACTATAAAGATTATAAGTTATTGACGTTTGAGTGATCAAATCTTTGTACGTAATGATTTAAAATTAACAAACAAAATACCAATAAATATTAATGATTGTTTAAAAATAAATATTACTACAAAATTATTAAAATTCCTCTACATTTATGACTACGGTATTTATTTGACAACAATAAAAAATTCTGATATGTTAATGAACATGAACCTTTATACAAAATACTTGTTGTGTACTACTCATATAATCTAATCATTGATGTGATAATCAATATATGATCAATAACCATTGATCACGTCTTGTGTAAGACAAATCACGAAACGTATAAATGCACAGTTTTGATATTTAATTTTGAAAAAAAAGTATATTTAAATAAATTACAAAATCCTCACTTTGGCTTTTGATTAAAATGGTTTCCATTGATTCCAATTCACCCTTCCCCGGTTGACCTTGAATCCATACTCTGAAGTTAGGTGGAGCAACGAGGGTGTGTGGTAAGTACGTAGCCCAGTGTCGTAAAAAAATAAAATAATCAAAATAAAATATGTCATTAAAATAATAACATTTCCATTTCCCAAAACAAATATTTTTAAATAAAATAGTCAAAATCACTGAGAATTTTTAAATAGACGAACTATTTGATTAAATTAGTTTGGGAGTTAGCTTAGTGATAGTACGGCACTGTGTGATCTCGCGTATACACAACTACTCTCAAATCTCATACATATACATTGACTAGGCACGATTTTTTTAATCAATTGGTTCCTCCCCATCTCTATACTCGCACCGGAAAAAGGACTGAAAGGGTTTTTCTTAACGGAAAATGCATTTTGAAAACGGATTCACTCTATTACCAAAATTAGTATATCATCAGCAAAAATTTACAGAAAACCAGTCGTGGTAGAGGCACACGTATGTTTTACAGTTGTTTCCAATAGTTTATAGTTTTCGAGAAATTGATATTAAACGATGACAAACAAGCTTAATTATGCGGTTGGCAAAATGACGTCTAATTCAGCGATCATAAACTTTGGATCAGATTTAAACAACCTTACACATAATATAAGTACTATAACTATATGCTTTTTCTGTTTTCAATTTGCCCGATTTAATTATTTATATTACTTTTTCAAACATAATGAGAACAAAAATTGTCAATATACAAACATTAAAATTTATCCTTCCAGTTTAAGCCACAAAAAATGTATTTTTTAGTATTTTTAATGCAATAGTTACTTTTAATAAATATTTTGTATTCATGCCAAAATAAGTAGTCTTCTCTCGAGAATTCTGGGTTAGTTGATTTCATGAAGTAAATATAACATAATTGTAGATGTAGATTGAATGATGAAATAATAGGTACCTCACGCAATTAAAAATAGTTCTTTTACTTAATAATTATAATACATGAACAGAAACTATGTCGTACCTATGATTCTTAGAAAAAGACAGGCAATTTGGACCGCTTAGATCAGGTATTTGAATAGAAATGATGTTGTCATTGTTTGACTTCATCAGTGTTCCGGCATCTAATAGATAATTTATCTTAGAAAGTAGTATTTCGCAATACCAGACAAAAACTCAGAAGAAACTAATGAATAAAAAAGTTATTTAATTGTCTTTATACTCCGTTGTCTGAAGATTCTTGTTTTTTTGGTTCTTTATGGCCGTTTAATAGGCAAAACATGGATTAAATCGAAAAAATAATAAGAACAAAAAGTTTTTTTTTCGTTTTTCAATCGAAATCCGCGGTAAAAATGGATTTTTCCAATCAAAAAAATAGACTTAGATCGGAAGTCGTAATATGGACCTTTCAATGGCCCCCTCGGTGATCTACAATTTTTGTTTTAAACCTTTTTTGAAATAATCGAGTTCAATCGAGATATTGTCTCAAGATAAACGCCCCATCCCTGTATATGTAAAGTTTTAACTCTTTAGTACCGCAGTGTTTTCCGTAGGATTACGCACTAAAAAATTAATTTGTCAACTGACTGTACGGTGTACCAGATATTGTCACAAACGACTCAGCCATCCGTCACGAAATCTAGCGCCACAGTACGCTTGAAGCCTAGCAGCAATTCTAGCGACAAAATCATCCTCGTGTGCAGCGGCCTTTACTACATTGGACGGGCATGCTTTACATTGTTTCATTGTTGCTCCATTAATTGAGCCTTACTATATGATGACTCATTCTTTAAATATATAGATGAACAGAGCCGGTCTTCAGTCCGCTGCACACGAGGCTGGATTTGCCGCCAGGTTCCTTTGCTAGATTTCACTACTAGTTTTCTAACGCTGGTTTCTTAATTGCTATTTATGTGCTCGCTTTACACGAGACGTTTTTACCAGCTTGTTCTGCAGGTAGATTCGGTGCGCGCGTAGTGATAGAACGGTAACAAAAGTGCATGTTTATTGTCTCTGAACAGAACACACACTATGGCATAATGTTTGTTTGTGGGTGTTTGTTCAAGTCGCCTACGTGACAAGATACTGCTTCCTGATTGGGTCTTGCTCATACCTAGCAAGAAAAATAGTTCCTGTTCTAATTTTAAAACCTATTTTGTGAGCTAGCAGGCGAGCCCGCAGTGACGTCATTTCCAGCTTCGTACCCAGCCTACTGGTCAGCAGAAGTCCGAGCAGTGTTTCTAGCCTCGTGTGCAGCGACCATTAGCTCTTTACTCCTTAATATTAATTAGCATTTTGTCAGCAATTCGAAGGCAGAATCAGGGCGCCTATCGTATCAGGGTCGAAAAATTATCTAATCTTTAAAAATTACTACAAATGTTAAATGTTCGACTATTATTGAATTATGATCATATATATATATAATTAGAAAATTGAACTTTGAATTTATACTATATAAAATAGTTTTTTGATTAAAATTAATGGAAATAATCCCGATTCACAAGTTTGTTAATTAATTTTTCTTTCGTTTTGAGGTGGCGTTATTCTTTCTTTATTGATTGATTCGTTGGTCAACGTACCGCGCTAGAGCGGCGGCGTCTCGTTGGCGTCCCGCGCGATCACACAGGTGGCCCGCCTGAAGCCGGCACTGCGGATAAAAGTATCAATATTTGAAGAAAAAAATTTGCACAGTCTATTTTTAAATAAAGATGATTTTGCACATATATTTATAATGTATATTATATGTGGGCAAAATACAGTTGTCATAAATTGCAGTTGTAAATATAAACATTGGACAGTCATCTTCTAGAACAATAAGGTCATTTTTACATACTTATGTCGTTTTTAAGGGTAACAAGATCATGTCTCTGTTCTAAAAAAAAACACATGAATTACTATAATATAAAAAATAATTAAATTAAATTAATCCTTAAAAAGAATAATAATTTTCAAAATATTATTGAAGGAAACAATTACGAACAAAAAAGCATCGAGATAAAGTTGTTTTACAGGCACTTTCATTTGTTTAAAATCGATACATAATTAATGGAAACAATTGTTACTGTCAACTAAATATAATATTATATTTTACATACAGCAACAATTCTTTTTTTTTGTCTTTTCTTTTGTATATTACGCAGAAAAAAGACAAAAACATGTATAGAAAAGAACAAGGCAGTTTTCTATAGGATGTTCATCGCTTCACGAAGTTGCTAAAACTCGGTTCCTGCATCTACATAATATATTTTGACTATATCGTGACGCAACTATATTTAAAAACTCACGAGTAAATGCAGATTATGCAAATGAGAAATATTTATGTTAAATTTTACAAGAGTGTACTTACTATATATTATCTATGGACAAATGGCAAAAACACCTATGTAATGAAAAACTACATTTTAAAATTAGTTTACCTCTATTTTCAATTTTGCGTAACGTTGCTTAAAAACCAATCTTTTTTTACGGGAATGTGGACAAAATTAAACAAGTTAAAGTATTTTGTAATTGCTACTTTTTGTATATTTTATTTTATACTTCCTCAGGAAACTGAATTAATTACAATAACATAAAATTAGAACCACAAAATATTACAAAAGTTCATAAGTATTTTTTTTTTCAAATATTATCTTCACAGGTTAACTGTATATCAATCTAAAAAACAACATGGTTGCTTAAAAAATTTTTAAATTTAAATTACATTTAAAAACGGTTCCAGTGGATATAGAAGTCATCATGGGTTTTTGTTACAATAAAAAAGACAGCACTGCTTACACGCCCGAGCGTTGCGAACGACGTGGCTAGCGAATGCCGAATGCTAAAATTTTATTAATAAGATTAGATGTAAAATGTGGGCAAAATTTCTTTGGATTAATGCTTGTTTTTTTAAAAGTAGCTTTAAGGTTAAAGTGCTTTGAGCTCTGATTTTTTTTCTTTGATAATGGACTTTATTTTTATTGAAGTAACTTTTCCTGTTTAGTTTCCTCAAACAAACAATATGTATCTAGTTTATAATAAACGATAAAATATTTGCCAACACACAATTAAATAAAATTCTTAGAAATGCCGCTCAACAATTATCAAAAAACCTTCTGTTGAAATAATCAGATTTTAATGTAACCGAATTATTTTATTTGTTAATATGTAGGTCAATCTATGTTATCAATTGTAGGTAGTTATCTTCAAATTATTAGGATGTTTGAACGCACTAATCTTTAATTGAAGTTATAGCGACATCATTGTATCTTGTCAAACAATAGGCTGATTCATTCCAAAACTAAATACAGCTTCATTTTTAAATTAACCATTTTCGTGCCTTTTGAATTTAGCCTTAGTAGGTATTGCGTAATTGTATGAAGTAGTGACGTATCATTGATAAAAATTGTTGGTATCAATTAAAACAACTATACATAAAATATATTAATATTTCTTCATGCTTTACGACTTTGTTATAAGATATCACATAATATAGAAGCTTAACTGTTTTCAAATGCACTTTCAATGCAAAATATCAAATGAACATAAGTATATACAAGATGTGAGTTTGTTTTTGTTTTATTTTTTATTTCAAGATAAAGTTACTAGCTGCAAGGTTATCTGGGTCTATATTTACACTTTTTACTTTTACTAGAAAATTTAAATTAGGGCACAAGAAATTAAAATCGTAAAAATGAAAAATCTACATCAAATAATGGTCTTGTTTACCCGGCGTATTCCCGTCAATTTAAAAGATTACAATTTTCATTAAAAACTGCTTTCGGAATAACTACAAACAAAGCCCAGTGGCAAACACTTAACGTATAGTACGCGCCACGAATCTAAAAGGCTCGGAAGTTAGATGCGCATGCAGGCTTGCGCTTGTACAGTCTGTTGAAAAGCAGCTCAACAAAACTAAATAGCAATAACAACTTGACAATAGCGTACTCGACTGTACTTTAAAGCAGAAAAGCGACAAGTGATAAAATTAAAGGCAACTAGCGATCACGGCCAATCACTGATGAGCGCACGTTCCGTGCAGGTAGCTGGGAGGTGGTGGGAGTCTTAACGGCTCTAAAATGTGCCTTTGCGACGCTATTTGTGACTAACTTCCGAACCTTTTAGATCCATGGCGCGTACTATAGCTGGCATTCATTTAGAAAAACCACGTTTTTCGCACGATCAGCTCACGTGTATCGAATCCACAAAATCTTCATGGTTTAGCAAAATATGATAAAACAAAAAACATTGTTTACAGGGCCGTCTTAAATAAGAGTCTTGCTTGAATTTTTTAATCAATTAAATTAATTGTACACACTGATTCCACGCGAACGAAGTCGCAGGTAAAAGCTAGTACGGAAATATTTTATTAAATGGATTGTGCTACATCTTTGAGTGGACACACGGTATAATTCATAAAAGATACATAAAATATTCTATAGACACGTGAGACTAAGTATTAAAAGCCTGTAAAAATTACTGACCACACGCAGTTAAAATGAAATTGCAATGTGAAACAAAATTAATATATTACTGCACATAGTAAACTTCCGATTATCCGTTCATCAACCGGCTATCACTGTACTTAACGAGTGAATAGTCGTTTTCACGTCAACATGCGACCATTAAGCAAGTCTTCTTACTACACTGGAGAATGGACAGAGTTCATAAAGTCTAAGGGTTATATTGTGTAATTATTTCTTCTCTAATGCTCGATGAACTTTCACCTTCAATGAATGTTAAGTATATATAAAACTTGACAGAATCAATTTTTATCTCCCATATCATTAAAACATGAAGATTGAAGAAGATTTAAACGATGCAGGATAAAAATACTGACCATTCGACCCGTGTAGACAGTTCAAACCAGGTGGCACAATAATCTATTCTTCTAATATATAAAGTTGAAGAGTTTGTGTGTTTGTTTGTTTGAACGCGCTAATCTCAGGAACTACTGGTTCAAATTGAATAAATTTTTTTTTGTTAGATAGCCCATTTACCGAGGAAGGCTATAGGCTATATAATATTACGCTACGACGATTAGGAGCGGAGCTTTAATGAAAAATGTTGCAAAAAGTATCTCAAAAATAAGCTTCTATTCATGTGAAATGCACTAATTAGATATACTCATATTAGTGATGAAAGAACACAACCTCAGGTAGATCAATCGGTAGCGCATGCGACTGTCAATATCAGGGTCGTGGGTTCGAGCCCCACGTTGGGTGAATATATTTTTATTTATTTTTTATTTTTTACATTGCTTTCTTCTAAGGCTTACATTTAAATTTATTTTAATTTTATTTAATTCATTTAAAAAAAATTATTAGTTAAAAAAAGTTTAAATACTGCTCTTTATCGATAAAAACTTTTGAACGGTAACTCCGATCATCATGAAATTTGGACACATTCATCTCGGTAAACTAAGATGAATGTGTGTACTCATGTCCCTTCCTTCCGCATTCATTCTTTTGCACCCGGGTGATATTGGGCGGGACCGCTAGTATACAATATAGTTTATAGCGAACACTGACAGAGAGAATATAATTAGGTAGGCAGTAGCAATGGTAACTACAATGTTTCAACCTCTCTGCGAACGGTAACAGAACCGTCACAGTCATGCGTAGTAGCTAAACGTGTTCCAAAACCGATACAGTTTCGTTTTAGCTACTGCGCATGACTGTGATGGTTCTGTTACTGTTCGCAGAGAGGAACAGAGCTTATATCAGCCGTTTCTTGAAAGGGCTCCATTCTGTAATTTTGCTCCATAACGGCATAAATCTATATAAAGAGGATCCATTCACATGTAGTGTTATTTCAGTTCAGTGTCCTCTCAGTGCCAATCGCATAAGTATCAAGAAAGCCGTGAAAATAATTAATCAAAACGAAGTAAATTAAAAACAGCCTATATAGCTTTCTCAAAAAAAGAGAGAGATTTGCAGCCCTCTTATTTCATGTCACTAATACAATTCCGGTGTGTGTTCATAATTCTTCTTCTCCTAAACGGCTTGACCGATTTTGATGAAATTTTTTTTGTACTTAAGGAGTCACCTGGATGATTCTGAGCTATAGTTGAACCCAATAGGTGGCGCTGTTGTCGAGATCCAGAAATTATTCTAAAAGAAAGTCCGCTGCAGAATTATATACCTACTAGCGGCCCTGTACGTGCTTCGCTACGTATAAAGTGAAATAATAAAACAATTTAATTGGAACATCTATCTATCTATTTTATTAATTGCTAGCTATTTTAAAATACACATGGGCGTATATGTGTGTATGTCGAGCACTCCGGCTGCGCCGTCGTGCTCGAAAAAAAATAGCGTAAAGTATTCGTGGCTTTAAAACACTTTCTCTATTTCGAGCACTCCGGCTGCGCCGTCGTGCTCGATACCTTAACCTCAGCAACACGTGGTGGTTATGCTATTGAATTGTAGCTTATATGAAACGTTGCGCCATCTATTGAATATTCACTCAATCCAGTCAACAGATAATTATGACTGTCAAGGAATAGACAAATAATTTGCAATAAAATAATATTGCGACTATAAATTGAAATGTAAGCTATCCTAATCTTTCAAGTTGGGTCGAATTGCACACGGTGTGCAAATCAAATTTAAAATCGGTTCAGTAGTTTAGGAGTTCATCGCGGACAAACATGTGACACGTAATTTTTATATATAAAGATTTTTCATAGGCAATCTAAAAATCCGGGTGAAGCCGGATCGGACCTTCAGTGTACATATATTTTTGAGATACGAAATGCGCGATCTATGTTCAAAGTACATGGTTTATAGTCATGTACCTTTAACATAACGAGCTGTGACCCCGATTGAACCAGATTAAAATGTTTCAATGTATTATTGTAACGTAAAACGGTACATAATTTTAACCCTATGTTGTGGTTTTAATATATGCAGTATGCACATATGGAATTAATTCAAAGAACAAAATTGATTTATATTCCAAGAAGACGATTTTGTACAATAAATCATTTTTCCAGTAATGTTAATGAAAGGGTTAATTTTCTACGAAAATATAACCGCATATTATTGTGCACGGTTCTAGCATTTCTATTTATCAATAATTATAGTCTGTTTGAACTATTTGGATGTAACTTATAAAAGAAACGCTTTAGACCAGATGGCTTTTTTATACCGCAGTTAGAATAAAAATGATCTCGTTTTCAAAAAAAATCCCTGCAATTTTTTGGATTATTCTTTTGATAGTAATTGGTAATCACTGACGATACGTCATGATAACAATGGCAGAGCCAAACAAAATGCTTACTGTTTGTAAATTAGTTCAAATAAATATACCTAAACAAATAATGAACCTACCAAAAGATTGTGAAAAATTTTTTTTTAATCATCTTGCTTCCCTAATTATGAGGTTTTATCAAAGTTGCTTCAATCAAATAAATGCCATCCCTACAAATATTTACATTGAGCGGTCTATATACATTGTCAATCAAGGTGATAACACAAAATGCATAGACACCCCAATCATGTTGTCAACGTACTCCAACCGCGTTATTTTCTATTTTACACTCCAATCGTTTGTCCAACATCAGCCTATCTACAGACGATCAGCATTGATACTAACAGGGTTTACAACTAAGTTTATTGTCTAAAGCAGCCTTAAATAATTTAAAATTAATACGGTTCATACGGGTATACATACTAATATTACGTAATATATTAACTACATCAATTACATTGAGTCATTTACTTCTAATAAATAAAATGGTAAATAGAGAGTCCACCAGATCTAGTTATTTCATATTATTTTAAGGGATTATTCTCACTGAAACGTTTGAAAAAAATATTTTTGAAGTGAAACCTATAAAGTCATGTAAATACACCATTCCAAATGACAAAAAAAAAGTATCGTAACTTCAGTGTGAATATCCATTGTCAATTTTAGTCAATATATTTATTATTGTATAGTAATATAATTCAAGTAATTACAAAAACCATCATTTATTTAATTTTATCTTTGAAACCAATCTTTCTGTTTTTATTTATGCGGGCCATTTACGATCTTGTGTTATGTTAGACAATAAAATGGGAATTTCGGTGATTGAGTCGGAGTTTAACAAAAAAAATATATCAAATAAAAACATTATCATTAATAACCCGATTTTTTATAATTTTTGTGCAATAATTACGTAGTATTTTGATAAAATGACAATAAACTGATCAAGACTTGATTGTAACCAAATTATCTTATATTTTACAAGCTACAAAAAATTGCAAAATACTTACGTCTGTGTTTTGATTTACCAGTAATTTAGATAAAAAAAATCGAAAATAACTTACTTGCACATTATATCAAATAGTAAGCTAACATATATTTTCATTTGATTTATATAATATATTGGATTCAAATTAACGAAAATAATTGGCTAATTATGAAATGTACTTTAAGTAATTTTAACGGTTTTAAAGTTGTTACATTGAGAAAAAAAAATTACTGTCTAAAATAACGTTTCCATGGTTTTTATGGATTGAGTCTACTATTTGACATAATTTGAAATAATGAATTCAATGTAAATCAAACGGAAAAATATAACATGACGTATAATTATATGCTGTGCCGTTTTATTTTTCAAGAGATTTTTTTGACTATTGGACTCTTACTTATATGTGATCAATATTGCGAATTTATAATCTAATGACCTTACATATCTTGTAAAACGTGGAATACACGACAAATGTCTGTAAAAACTATACGTATGTAAGAGAGTGCAAAAAGAATACAAATAAGTAGTATAATATACTTCAGGGGTGGCCACAACACGAACTGCGCGCCCGGCACTCAAGCGAATCTTCTCGGATTACAAAATAATAAATACGGTATGTATCGGTTTTAACGACGACTTCGGGACCATTCAAAAGACGCCGATAGGCAATTAACAGTTTTAACTACTTATAAAAATGAATTCTATTCGAATATATGAGACTAGCGGTCCCACCCGGTTTCGCGCGGGTGCAAAAGAATGAATGAGGGGGGGAGGGACATGAGTACGTACATTCATCTTAGTTTATCGAGATGCATGTTGTGTCCAAATTTCATGATGATCGGAGTTACCGTTAAAAAGTTTTTGTCGGACGGACAAATTTTGAGTTACATTTTGCAACATTTTTCAATGATGCTCCGCTCCTATTGGTTGTAGCTTGATATTATATAGCCTATAGCCTTCCTCGATAAATGGGCTAACCAATAAAAAAAAATCAATTCGAACCAGTAGTTCCTGAGATAAGCGCGTTCAACCAAACAAACTTTTCAGCTTTATATATTAGTATAGATCTAGTGATTAAAATTAAAACAAAAGCTGTCAAATATTGAAGTGTATGTCTGTCCGCTACCATATAAAAATCAGTTGTTATAACCGATTTTACGTTATAGCCAACGTCGCATTAACCGTTATATTCGGTTAATATTTATTACGAAAATCAGATGGGACTCTTATGTTTTGAGTGTTATAGTCGCTTTTCGTTATATCCGGTGTCATTTTATTCGATATATACTGCTTGAAGTAAAGTTTGTTACACACGTGAAATGCCAAAAATAAAGACGGTGTAAACAAAACATACGCACTGTGTATTAAGGGCGCAATGCTATTTAGACTTGTATGGTTATTAAATTTTCCAACGCTCGTTTAACATAATATCATAACTCGTCGAAAATATATGTGATTACGCACTAGATACAAAATCTTCTATTGTAGATGACTAAAGCCCTTAATTGAAGGAAAGACGGTTACAATTGATTGCGAGGCGGGAACTAACTTGAATAGTGGTTTGGATTTCATAATTTTATCTTAAATTATTACTATTGCTCCCAAAGGCTATGTAGTTGGCCACCCCTGCTATATTTTGTGTATGATTGTAATATAAACATAGGCAAACACAAAGAATAAAGGAATAAATAAACATTGAATAGAAGCGGAAAAGATAAATTTGTAATATTATAAACTTCCTTAATATTTTTTCCTGTCAATTTATTTTTACAAAATCTGCGAAATAATTTGTAATTTTTTTTTTGTAATTACAAATCGGTATTTTGTTCCCCTTTCACTATTAAAATTCCTCTTTTGTTCATATTTGAAGTAAAAAAAACCTAGGAGATCTACGAAAGTGATAATTTGATTAACAATTTTAAATTGAGTTATTGTAACCTTAATTTATTCGTTCAACATCAGATCAATTAGAGTCTAATGAATTTCGAGGAAAAATCGTTTTAAGCGTTAAAACAATTTTTCCTATTTAGCCAGACGTTTAGTAGCTTGTACAGCGATATTATCAAAACCAAATGTATGCGTCTATTCAATAAATATTTTTTGTTTCAGTGTTCTGCCGTCCTAACCTAAAAAACCGTTTCTCGATTTTATCGCATTTGTAGTTCCAATTTAAGATTTATTATGAGAATAGTCGGTATCCCGCAACGCTAAAAAGCTAAAAAAAAACTAAAAATCTCTCGTACACTTTAATATTACTCGTAAGTACTCTATTTTGATGAGAGAAAAGTACTCTACGGTTATAGTACTGATAAGAAATAATTTTAAATTATATTTTTTGCACATCATCAAATGGGAAATAAAATGTTGATTAAGTAATTCCCCGTAAAAAAAGAGTCATTCGTTTCCTAGACTGATAAACTTTACGCCGGCCCTGATTAACTTTGGGTGAAAAAATTCCACTTCACATTTCATGGAAAAAACATAAAAATTACTTTGGTAGTTAATTAATACTGAGTAAAATTATTTTACATTGTGATAATAAATTACGTAATAAAAAATCTTATATCACACAAATATGAAAAAGAACGCTTGTCTGTACGTCTGTTTGTAGACATAACCCGAGAAAAGTGACCAATTAGACATTTGTGCCATAAAGTAAAATTCAATTATATTTAATAGTTAAAATATGTCTCGTTTTTATTAATAAATAAAGTAAAATTAAATTAAAAATACGGAAATTTTATGAGTAGTAACATCAATCAGTGAGGCGTTATGCTCCACTGCTTCAAATGTTGGGTTACGCTCATCCGCTTCAAAAGAGACAAACCAACATATCTGTAGGATTTTTTCTGTCCCTTTTGAAGCGGATGAGCGTAACTCCACACTTGAAGCGGTGGAGCATAACGCCTCATTGATTGATTCTACTACTCATAAAATTTCCGTACTGGGCCTTATAACTCAAAACCGTTTCTTAAAGAGTTTACTCCAAAAATATATTACTACGAATCAAAAGTGAATCCTAAAATCTTTAAAGACGATGAATTATTGCACATAACGAACAGCCATGCAGTTGACTGCCTGTGCAGACATTCTATCAACACTGGCTAGACAATAGGCATTGATTACTTGTACGCAGCAGCAATTTTATAGGGAGTACGTGCAAAAAACACCATATTTATCTCGTGCGTAATGATATTATCACTCGTGTGACATAACTCGCTCGCGATTGTTTTGGATAAAATGTCATAACGCATACGTATATATACGTCATTCTGACACTACAATCAACTCTTATATTATGGTTATGCTGAGGTTAAAATCGTTATTCTGTTCATAATGCGTTTTATTGTACTGTTAATTTTAACCGCTTTATCGTAAATCAAAAACGTCCCACATAAATGTTATTTATGTATCAATCAGTCTTTTATAAGCAATAAATTTTATAAATTATTGATACATATTTTACATAATTATTATATAATATATGTTTAATATGCATGTATTTTAATAATCAATAGCTATGATGTCAATGGCAATAATTGACATCATAATTTCTCTCACATTATGAGCCTTTACCGTTGGAATATTAATGTTTAATATGTACAATGTATAGATACTTAATCTTTTTTATTGTGAATGCAACTTAAGACTAAATTATTGTAAATAGCTTAGACGGAGAGCTCACCGTTTGTATCGAATACACAGCCAAAGTCTTTGTGAGTTAGCAGTGTGGCTACATTTATTACTTTTTTATCATGGAATACTGACGTCACTTCTGATCAGTTTTTTGGGTTGTCTTCTCATGTCACCGATTAAATAATCATAATTTAGGGTCCAGTTTGATAACTCGATGTAGCCAAATTTTGACTTTTTTAAGTAATCGAAAACGCTAAATTTACACATTCCAAAAAAAATAACTTTAATTTTTAAAGAGCTCCCCCAGACTCCTTCCCCTTTTCACAGCGCAAAAAAAAAAACACCATCGCATCGACACGACCCCGGAATTGTTTTTATAGAGCTCCCTCCAAACGCCTTCCTCTTTTCACTGCGCAAAAAAAAATAATTTATAAAAAAAAATTCCGTACTTAAAACGGCTAATAACACTGTTATTTATGTTATATAAAATAATAATTGTTTATTTCCAATGGATATTTTGCACATATTATGAGGTGCAAGATTCGGTCCTATCACAAATTTTTGGTAGGCCTTAATTTTCAATTTCTAGTAGAACAAAAATAACAATAATAATGTGGCTTGCTACCTATTTCTCTGTTCCAATGCTACAACTAGAGAATACAAAACCGGGATCCCGAATCTCGGGATCCCGTGATCCCGGCCGTTTTCTGGTCCCGAAAATCCCGGGATCGTATACTTGGCTAATCTCGGGATTTTCGGGATTGCCAAAAACAGATCTAGTTTGCATTCCGTAATCCGTTGCGCCTTGACAATTACCTTGCCTAGATTATATTAATATTATTTATTACGCATAACGACAAAAAACAATCCTTAAATACGCGGTACGATATGTAAGAATATGAAATCTCCAGATCCTGAAGTACAAGTACAAAATGAATCAGGGTTGGCAAATAGTATTAGACGTGAAATAAGCCTGTTCGAAAATGGAGGAGTTCGTGGATATCACTTAGAAACGGCATATAAGTATCTATTGTCTATTCCTCCAACGAGCGCAGAACCTGATCGAGCGTTTTCAGCTTATGTTGGCAATAAACTACGAAGCAGACTTGGAAGTCAAACATTGGATGCTTTGATATTTCTGCGATTGTATTTTCTAATTTCTAAATAGTTTTTTTGTGTTGTCTTTTTGTTTTCTTGCAAAAGTAAATTTTTTTTTGTTTTATCTATTTTCTTTTCTTACTATATTGTGATTTGTGTTGTGCAACGATTTTAAAAACATTTTTTAAGAAATTACTCGAGTTTTTTTCATTTGAGCCCAATTAGAAACCACATAGTCTATAATCCCGGGATAGCCCCGGGATCCCGGGATTACGCATCAAAAATCCCGTAATCCCGGGATTGAAAAACATTCTCGGGATTGTATTCTCTAGCTACAACACAACATTTTGACAGAAAATCCAACGGTCATCTCTGGGATTAGTAGACGTTTACGGTAAAATAGAAAACCATCGACGAATACCGCTTTATATAATCTTTGAAATATGCATTATTTCGGGTGAAATTTTACATACCGGTTCTACCACCCACATCATTTGTATTATAAATATTAGGAGCGTTGCATACCTACCAATCCTTCGTATAGGCACAAACATACAGACAGACAAAAATTCTGGAAACGCGTTCTCTCATCTAAGTTTTATATGCTCGAAAACTCCGAAAAACTCGCAAGATAATAAAATTACAGAAAAAGGTTCCGTTACAATATTTTATAAGTACAAAATTACAGTAGACACTTATCAAAAAATATATATGTTTAAGACCACACTGTAAAAGTGACACTTCTTAACTATTTTGCCGACCCAATCACAGAAAAAAACGTGTAAAGTGCGTCGATTTTAATTTTTTTTTCAATTTAACTATCTGTCTCAGTCTCTCCCATGTTGCTTTTTCGTTTCACCGCCTCAATAATAATTACCCTGATAATAGAAGTTTAATTTCTAAAAAAATAAAAATAAAAGTGAATAAATTGTTTTCGAGGCCACTTGAAAACGTTCATTTGGAACCACTGTTTTCCAAGTCGTTTTTACTTCTTGTGATAAAGCACATTTACGTATACAGGTTAAGGCCACTTACTAAAAATTATAAACAGAAAATGTAACTATAATCTGCTTGAACAAACACTTATATGATAAATTTAAATTTCTCTAAAATTGAATTTAATTATAATATACACCTTTGACCTGCATAGCAGCATAATGAAAGGTCACCAGTTGATGTATATACCTTACACAGGTTTCATGTTAAAGCAACGTACAAACCGAAGAAGTAAAGTAGTTTAAAGCACACTGTTATTGTCCCAAGTTTAATTGAAATCGGTTTAGTCGTTCCGGTACAAACAGACAGACAGCAATTTCGAAAACACCTTTTTTTCATCGACATCAAATATCAGCGATTCTGATTTATCATTAGTTTTTTGGTAAGATTTTTTCGCCATAACAGCGTCACAAAATACGAACCTTTGGCCCGAAAAATGTCTGGAATTCCTGTTGCCGTAGTATAAGTAGAGAAAAATGAAATTTGTGTAAAAATAAAAACGGTATATTTTTAAGCAAAAACGCTCGAAAGTCTTAGCAGAAATGTATACAAAATTGTCGGGTATTTACCCTTTTTAACTATTAAAAGCGCTTTTGTAACACATCCTTCGAATGCTGTTGGAAAGAAATTTTCATATTTGTTTTGTTTTTAACGGTTTCTGCTAATATCTACTCTCACAGCTGCGGTAACACGTTACACGGTATAGTAAATGTGTCATACACCCAGAAGAAAAGAACGGGTTACCCAGCAGTGTGACGGATCAACTCACAGCGTAATAAGCGCGTGCTTAGGACCCAGTATTGCAAGAACATCAGAAAAATATAAAAGAACAAAAAACCCGACTGCGTCCAACACACAAACAAAAGCAAAACGAGTATAAAGATATTAGTTTCACTATCATCTCATTAAAACCTTCGTTAATACCTCTTCACTATACCAGAAATCTGTTTTGTACTTTTAGACGCAGTCTGCTTTTTTTTCCTTTATAATAATATTTTTTATCTAGACGGGAGAAGGCGTTTCTAGAATTTTTGTCTGTCTGTTGATTAAACTATGTATCCAAAACTGGCAACTAACACGAGCGAATCTGCGAGCAAAATCTAAAAACTTAAATTTAATCCTTTAGTGGAGTGTGTATATTATATTTTTAGGAGCGTAACGTCCATGTATCTATTAATTAACTATAGGAATCATTGTCTAACTACTCAACGTGCGGTGAGTGAAGGCAACAAAGCGTATTGAAAATATATCTGCGTCTCTTTCTTCGATGTAATTCCCTGATTTCTCCGATTATAGGATTGGTTGATGTACTTGCATTCAATCTGAATAAAGTATCTATGTTTCAAAAACTTTGTCTTTTTCTATGACGTTAACATGAGCGTACCCAACTATTGGCACGGGAGGAGGCAAATTAGAAATTTATTAAGCCGGGTCCACCGAAATTTTCTTTGTTCCCTGGGTACACCCATGCTTACGGCTTAAAAAAAGACAGAAATATATGTTTTCACCTTAATGGTTCGACTGAGATTTTATTTCTATGCTCGGTATAGAATAAAAATGGTAACGTCAAACCGAATGGGAGTTTTATTGATTGGCATTCGCTTTCAATATTTTTACTTCTTCCGTTTACACGCTGCTGTAGGAACTATTGAACGGTGGATAATACGATACGTTAAACTATTGCGCTAGGTCAGTAAATACTACATATAGCGTCAATAAACATATTAAAAGCACGACATTCAGACATACAGAATGATACTGAAGATATTGATAAACGTAGAGACTGCTTCCAGAGGATTAAAAATTCAAGGAAAAACGCGCATCTGAGAAAACCAAGTATACAATATTTTGAATCTGGTGAACATCATCTTGTGCACGTTTCGCGTTATTTTATAAGAATCAATAAAAAAAAAAATAACTTCACGTCATTAAAAACGGCTTTCTCTTGCGTACAGTTCGTGTCAAAAGTTTTTTTGCTATCATTTAACATTGTATTTAAAATAGTCAATAAAATGATATTACAATCAAAGGCCTGTTTAAAAACTAAAATACTTGTCTTTATAATATTATGCAGTTTTCTTTTACTCTTATGCGTAAAATCGGTTCAGGGTTTCTCGAATAAAAAAAATGCAAGCTGGCTTTGGTAAATCTTAAGCAGGTTTACACAGTGTTTTGTCTAAAAGTTGCAGAATATTGAAAATATTAGTTGTTTACTGTTCACTTAAAGTGATTAGGTTCTTTTTGATTTCAATTAAGATTGGATATTAATGGGCTAACCGTGACGAGTTTGAAAGACAAGGAAAATGTTGTTTAGCGGCAGACATAAAAAATATGAAGTGAATATTATTATTATATTCTTTTATATTACCGCTCTTTACTTATTAACACATACAGGTCGATCGTATGTACAGTTCGTCCTTTCATCGACGCCAGTGCAGACATACTATAATATTTACTTTCATTAATGTAAATACAAATAAAATAGCAAACACAAGAAGTGCTAATTGAACAAAGATTGTAACTGTATTCGTTTGTCTTTACTGTCGAAATCGACAATTGAACGCATCTTTTTTATATTTACAATTATTCTGGTTTTTCTAGTCATGAAAAATGCTGTTTTAAAGTTTTGGTTTAAACCATATATCTATTAATTAACTATATAAATCATTGCCTATCTACACAATGTGCGGTGAGTGAGCGCAACAAAGCGTATCGAAAATTTATCTGCGTCTCTTTCTTCGATGTAATTCCCTGATTTCTCCGATGATAGGATTGGTTGATGTACTTGCATTCAATCTGAATAAAGTACCTCTGTTTCAAAAACTACGTCTTTCTCTATGACGTTAACATGGGCATAACCAGGTTTTGGCCCAGGAGGGGGCAATTTAGAAATTTCTCAAGCTGGGTCCCCCGTGCTTGTTTTGCCCTCCTGGATAAAAAAAGACAGAAGTATATGTTTGCAACCTAATAGTTCGATTGCGATTTTATTCCTCAGTATAGAATAAAAGTATATGGTTTAAACGCAATAAATCTTTTTGTACCTATAGCTATGGTCAAATTTATAAATCCAGGTATATGGCACTTGCTATTTATCCGAATGGTAAACGACGAGAGATTATGTACCATTTTTGCACCCCTCTATAGCCTTTCACTGATTTTGTTAAATAAAGGGTTTCGATCGGGTGAAAAAAACAAAATGGCAAATATTGGACGTCTATCTCTTATAGTTCAAGTGATATATTTGGAACTTTTTAATGAATATTAATTCCTTTAATAAAAAACTAAGAACGCTTAAACATAATTAGTAGTTCAAATTCTGATTAGAACTCTTCAAGAAATAAAATTGGTCGATCATTTTACTTATTGAATTATTAGTAGTTATTAATTAAAGAAAACCCCGACTATTCCTAACACAAAATTAACAAAACAAGCTCTTCAATATGAAAAGTAGTCGGGCAAAAACACGCTTAGTGCCATTTCACTACTAGCACATTAAAATTCCAATCTTTCTTTACCTGAGCACTCTTCGAAGCTAGTTTTTGTATTTTAGAAGTTAGTCCGTTTTTCTGTTAATTTATTATAATTGCGGTTAAAACATTTTGCCTTTAAAATGTGATTAAAAGGTCTTGTATCTGCTAATTATACTACTGCAGTAAATGCACAGATTTGTGTTTAAAACATGTAATGATATAATTACCGTTTTTATTTAAACAAAATTGAGGTAATGCTCATAAAACTTAAAAACTTTCTAAGTATATAAAAATTATCTTTTAGATATTGCTGTGATTATTTCGAATTAATAACAAATTTTATAACAATTAAAAAAATATTTAAATAATAACGTATAAATATTGTAGGAAGACGAAGTACTCAATAAAAATTAAAATGGGCAAAAAATGATCTTCCATTAATTCTAAATCTATATATGACTCGAAAAAAGTTTCAAGTACCTAATATAGTTTTAATTTGTATATAGGCATTTAAAAAATCTGAAAAGCGTTTTTACTTTTTGTTAATATATAAAGATCTATACAGAATGTAGACGCTCGACAACTAAAGTCATTATATAATACTCTTAATCTACAGATCAATGCATTCCTTTATCATTAAAAAAAAATTATGTAAAATACTTTCGACAAATATTGGAAAATCGTTATTTTATAATTTAAGAATTTTTTACTGGAAAACATCGACGTTTCGATTTTTCAAAAATGTTTGGATTATAAATTATGCGAAATGAGAAATTATGTAAATTTCCGAACGGTTAAAAAATAAGCCAATGGTTACACTTTATTATTATAACAGTGCAACCTTACGGGTTTTCAAAATTGTTTTAAATGAATTGAAACTTCAATATTGCATATTTATGTCTTTTTGAACCTTAATTTAAGTTTGTTTATTGAAATCAAGGATGTTTACTGAAGTAAATTTGAAGAGTGAAAAAGGATTATCAATAATAATCTTATTTATATAAATAAAATTATCGACCAATTTTTCAGACAAATATATTAAAAAAAAATATATATAAATTCAATACGCATTAATGTTTCGGTCCAGATTTTGAGCTTCTTCAGAACTGATCTAAAAAAATATAAAAATTAATTATTAATTACTTTATAATTAGTAATTAATTTTTATATTTTTTAGACCAGTTCTGAAGAAGATCCAAATCTGGACCGAAACGTTAATGTATTGAATTTATATATTTTTCAAATCTTTGATATATTTATATATATTTATATATTGCGATACTATTTAAGATCCTTGATGAAGTAAATAATTTAATAAAAATCAGAGGAATAGGATCAGGAAATCAGTCAAGTAAGCATGAAGTTTTGACTAATTTCCTGATCCTATTCCTCTGATTTTTATTAAATTATATATTTATATTTTTTTTGTTAATATATTTGTCTGAAAAATTGGTCGATAATTTTATTTATTAATGAGATGAGTTCTAATCAGACGTTAATCAAAGATTTGAATAATCTCATTAATTGATATTAATATATAATGAATAATATTGTACGAACCTTTCTGACATCAGGTATTGTTTTTAAACCGAGCGCATCCAAGATGCTCTGTTTTATCTTCTCCAATTCTGCTTCTTGTAGCATCGGTTTATCTTCGAAATCTTCACCGCTAAGACTATGTTTTAAAGCGGACACCGTAAATCGTGCAAAGTTTAAATCAAGACTAGATCCGTTCCTAAGATTAGGTCCGGTTGTGGACCCGGATGCAGTGTCAATATCACTACGAGATAATACACTTGGTTCGCGCTCAATTTGATTCGAATAACGTGGTATTATTGACGCTTCACCAGTTATCAAAAAACAAAACGTAAAATATATTAATAAAAACAATGCAGGCAAAAATGTAGTTATTGTATAAAAATGACTTCCCATAGCAAGCTACATGTATTTAACACACAAATGTTTTATTTTTGTCAATTGTTATTGAACAATAACCGATTTTTATTCGATGATAAGTTAAATATTTAAAAATATTTATATTTAATATCATAATAAATTATTATTAACTAAAAGAGCGGTTAAATGGTTATTTATAGTCAAACATTTAAATAATATTATTATTTATGTGCACTCGCAACATTCATATTGTTGCAAAACAGTTGATAGTATAACAAATGAATTATACACAACAAAAACAATTGACTGACTGAACTCGACGCATGAGATTTCAAACTGATCTGACGGACTTTCGCACCTGAAGCACAGACTAAAATCTAGTAACTGAAGACTCTTTTGGTGGAGTACACGCGTTTGCGGTCCGTCCACACCACTACAAGTCACTCAGCTCAGCTAAGCGATGTAACGAAAGTAAGTTATTCGTAGGACTAAACTGTTCTTGCGCGACACATTCTTTATATAGCTTGTGTGGACACGTTGCTCTTGCCTAAAGGTGTGTTTAATTCGTTTGAACGACTGACGTCTGACGCATGCGGATAATCGCGCGATAGACTGTATCTAGACTGAGCGTCAGCTGTTCTCTATATACACACGATGTTCACGCCGTCCCGGTTAATTATCGCGCGCGTCTAATCGCAGCTTTTTACGCGATCACCGATCAACCGCATGCGTTAAACACAAAAATATGCTTCGCCTTTGATTGGTCAATGTGCAACGAATGGGTGGGCTGAAGTGTCCTACCGTTTCACTCGTTCATATACACTGTATTCGAACACGGATCGCCTGTCTCGTTTTATTAGAACCTGAGTGACTGTTGATGAATAATGGTACTATTATAGATTATACATTGTTGAAAATTCAAATCCTAGAATCGGAAGGAAGCTGAAACGGGACTGTTAACTCTTCAGTGGACGCGTGATTCCCTGTAATGAAATGAGCGTTGTCTATCACTTTTTTATTTATATTTTCGCACGTGATGTTATGTCATTATAAGGAACCATTAATTTACATAACTGTTAGAGTGTTAGGTACATGTAATTTGTAATTCTTATCAGTTTCATCCAATTCAATTTCAATTAATTCACATTCAGTTATGATGTAATCATGAAATAAGCATAGGTAATAATAATTTTTTTTAAATTATTTAAAATTTAAATGCAAGAAAACTTTCAATTGTTCGCGATATGGCAATATCCTGGTCGTAAAACGGATCTGATTTTAATTTATGATAAATATTAGACCAATCATCTTGAAAAAGAAAGCCTTCTATTTACAAATGATCGGATATTTCTAGCATTATTATAAAGACAATGACTCAGTACATTTATTTAATTCCTGACCTCGCAAAATCTCTAACTGTTATACATTTATATTTCTTCAACGTATGTGGAAATCCCATTCAATTCTATCCATAATGACATTTCTCACGATTTTTATTTTAAGAAAAAGGTACATACCTAATTACTATAAATACCGGAACACAGGGACAGATTTTTATCATAATGACGAAAAATCCTGAATACTCACGTTTATGATTCATAATTTAGTCTTAAGACATTTTTGTACTTGAGGGATTTACCTTCTTCGAGTTATTATTTTTCCAAACAGCAATATCATTATTATCCCATTACTGGGCTAAGGTTTTCCCGTCAATAATAATTCGTTTTGATGACGATCAACAAACCTGAGATTCATGTTATCATTTAAAGATATCAGGTAATGATATTCCCAACTCTTTATTAAAGGTAAGCGGCATAAGAGATATAATGGTTTTCTAGTGCATACTAAAAATCAAAAGTTAACAGATTTTGCTATTTATTGGGAAGTTCCATGGACAAGATTATGGCTTGCGCAAAACAGCTCCAAAGACGGAACAAATATGGACGTTTGGAATTATATTCACTGGCATCTTTTCGTTGAAGGAAGCAAATTATTTTGTGATTGTCCTGGGAACGAGCTTGTAATTCACGTTGCGTTCTTTAGTCTAAAACGTCTATTTTATCTAATTCTGTAAATATGCACTCTCATTCGAGAGAGGACATATATGATTTCAGAAGTTATCAATGTCCGGAAATATCCAACAAGAATGATAGGTGCCTTGAGTGAGTTTAACTAGAAAAATGTGGGTCAGTTTGTAATACCAGAATAGTGCAGATTAAAATTTTTATACAAGGTCAGTCAATCATTTTTAGGGCTCCTCATAATGAAAAAAACGAAACCCTTATATAATCACTTTGTTGTCCGTTTGTCCCCTCCCTACAATCCTGTAAAAATGTTTAACTTAATGACATAAATGATAAAAAAACGTATTTTAACAAGTGTTACTTTCCTAGGATCTTTACTACGGCACAGGTAAAGGGAAAAATCCGAAAATCAAATAATTTCTAATTCAATGTGGAATTATTCAGCTATCGTTTACAAGTTTAGATCATATTTAAATGAACTTGTGTACCCATACAGTAGAAATGCTTTTGATGTTTGCAGCTTTTAAATAATACACGGTTGATGGTACGAAACTCTCGACGCGCTTGTCCGGTCCTTTATAATAAATCCTAAGGTAAGTATACAAGAGTTATTATTATTCCGGTAAAAGTGAGTCATCAGAGGAGGATTTGCGGAGTTCGAAAGAATTTTCAATTGAGTTGATTTTGTTCATGCTTGTAAATAAACAATTATAAATGACTGTGTTAAGAATAGTTTGAAGTTTGAACATGGTTAATATAGGTACGTCGAAAGCGTGTTTAGCATTTTATTAGACTATTATCCAATTTAGACGAGCTGAAGTAGGTATGTGTGAGGAACACAGAGATTTAGAAGAACTGACAAACTGACTCATCAAACAAAACTTTAGTTAAACAAATATACAAAGCTTCTGTGACATAACCAACGAAAAAATCTACATTTTTTCAAAATAGTGCCTACATACTACATTGAATCATTGAATAAATAAATACAAATTATAAATACAGTGAGATCGTTGTTATGGACACTCCTATAATACCTATGAACGTCCTTCTTTATGGATATCCTTATAAAATTTCTTAAACCAATGTCGAAATGAAAAAAACCATCTAGCATTGTGAACCGTCCCTAGGTTTGTCCATAATAAAAGGGTTTCACTGTATTATAAATAACACTTCATTATAATAACAAATTATTCAATTAATTATTATAATCGCATCAATATGTTGAAATCCGTAGTTTCATTTTCTTACAAGATTTTCAGATACTTATGTTGTGATAATTAGACAACAGAACACGTTTTTTGTCTGTCTGTCACAAAAAGAGTTAATATAAGGCATGGCTTTTTAACTAGTTGAACATGCTAAAACTACGTATTTTTGTTTTGCAGTATGTATAAAAAGATTTTTTGGTTTTTCTATGTCCAGTTTATGGATACCCTGGTTTATTACAAGGCAGATAGAAGAGCAAAAAACCCAGAAATTTGAAGTAGAAAAATCCCGAATTCTTCAAGTAATTACCTAATATCAGTTGCAGCTCTAGTAATAATGTCTTTTGAAAACGGTTTAATTGCTACAAACTTAGATATTTTTTGCTGTCCTTTCATATATAAAAGTATGTATTTAGGTTATCGTTGGTAATCTCTCAGGAGTAAATTAATAGTTATAACTAAATACTATGACGTGCAATACAACACCTACATGACTGTATAGTTCGTTCATTAAAAGATAAATTTTAAAAAATGGTAGCTATCTTTAGACGTACAGAACGTATCAACCCAAACCCGATGAAATATTATCATAAACTTCACTCCGTTCATTTTTTCAAGTTAAGACATTATTTCGTAGGCTTAAAACCAACATGTTACAGTAACTGTGAAAGAAAAATTAATTATCGCACGATTCTGTTTTCTTGTTCGCGTGAAGTGAACGTTGATTTTGCTTTTATTAGAAGAAGAAAGCCTCTATGTACAATAATATGTACAATATACAGCTATGTAAAATATTACAGGAGTTTCAGCAATATTGCTATAGTCCACAAGAAAGAGTATTTTTGGCATGCCGTTTGTTAATTTAGAAAAGCAACAATCAATTTGTGAATTTAATGTCATACAACATATTATCAAAAAACCTCGAAAATCCCGTAAGAAACGAAATTACGGACAGAAGTTTCGATAGAATGACACGAGAAAATATTTACTGAAAGATTTATGATTGTACATAGATACAAAAGTAAGACCTATAAATTATAGTTCATTTTTTTCCAAAGACAATATTTCAATCTTGCTGACGTCAAAGAAAGTTTGTTCATTATATACAATCACTTTATTAGTACACTCTCAATAATGTATTTGGAATTAATTAATTATTGGAAGAAACCGTGGAACACCTTAATGTAGGGCTGCTCTAGCATCGGGGACTCTTTCAAGAAAGTCTTTAGTTGCAATAATAAATATATATACAGTACAGGGGTTTCAGCAAAATTTTGAAACACTTAGATTTGCAAAAAAAAATTAAAAAAGGATCGATTATGAGAAAATATTGCAGAGATTCTTTATTGGCTTCCCACACGTTGCGTACTTATTTACGGTCACCCAATGTGGTTTCTGGATGATCCCTACAACTTATAAATGATACGGTGTAGATATAATCAGAACAGTTTTAAAGTTTAGTCATTAAGACTTTACCTAATTTTGAAAATGATTTAAAAGACGGGATACAAGGCTTAAATATTAAATAAATTTTGACGTGATAACGTCTTATAAATTGATGAATCACGTCAATATAAAAAGATGAAACACCGGCTGCATGCACGAAAAAGTGTAACTTTCCTAACGTTCCGCTTGACCCTGTGCGTGATTATTAAATATGATATTCGAGCGGAATACATTATCACGTAAAACTATCGTCCGTAAACCGACATTACAGACAACCAATTTTTTTTAATCACTAAAACATTATTTATTGGTCAACGTTTCGGGGATATTTCTTGTGTTCTTCAGGACATCATATCACAATATCAAGGTGTCTTATTTCATTTTGTTAATATTTTTTCTGGAAGGTAGGCCAAATAAGTTTGGAAACCACTGCTCTACACCATTTCAGGATGGACTAAAATAATAGTAAATATTATATCGACATATCGCATATAAATCCTTAAGAATGCTATCCTTGAATTCTGAAAACGGGAGGTGGGTTTAATGTTTGCATGAAGTCCGTCAGTAGGTGAATTCGTTTGGGATACAGTCAGGAAGTTTGAGGGTTGTTTTGACGTAATGTTTGGCTACTGATCATTTCTCTGACATCAAAACAAACGACCGCGTTCCGAGAAACCACAAGGTGAGAAATATTATGTATACTCTATGCCATTCGGAGTAATCATTTTACCCTAGTGATAGCGTTCGCGCGTAATTGGATAATATATTTTACAGGAAATACTACTGCCGATCAAAAAGTACTATAATTATCTGGGATGTATTATTGCTCGGTTTCTGATACAACTGAAATCTACTTTTAAGAATTTCAATTAAGAGGAAGATCTTCCGTACACGAGACTGAAGTCAACTTCACATCTGGACGATTTTTGAGCGACTTCAGATAAATTTCTTCCACTATTATTTGAGTCTCAACACTTTGTTTTGTAAACTGTATTTTATGTTTTCAAATCATAATATTATAAAGAGAAAGTGTGAATTTAGTGAGTTTGTGTATATGCGGAGGGTAATCTCCGAAACTACTCATTCGATTTCAAAATTTTTTCATCAATATTTAGAATAGCCCTTCGGGATGGTCATTCGCGTTAAAATACAATCGCTTTTAAAAAAACAAAACCGTTGGTTACATTGTGCTGCCCTCTCGACCGAGCGGGGTGGCGTAGTGGTGAGAGCACTAAACTCGCATTCGAGAGGTACCAGATTCGAATCCCGATGGGAGCAAATGTGGCTGGGACTTTTTCCTGCTGCCTCTCGCCGAGAAACAGTAATTCCTATACCGGCCATCTTGTTGAGGTTTTCCATGGTTTCCCTCAATAATTCCAGATAAATATCGAGATGGTTCCTTATTCAAAGCCATGGCTGATTACCTATCAAACTCCTTTGCTCAAATTTTGTCTACCTTATCCTAATGTCCTAAAATTTCTTCATTTCTATTAAGTAAGTGGAAGTTTAAAACTGTAGAAAATAACGGGAAGTGTGATAGATTAAAAAATAGTAATGGTGCGAATGGCGTCTGTTATGACATAAAGTCGAAAAACGTACGTTAAACGCATTATTATTATTGTGCTGCCTTTCCAAGTCTGTCGTTCTGGGCAAGTGCCCTTTTCACCATTTGGCAAATGCGTCCTTGATTATAATAATCTAAAGTATTATATGAAAATCTTTGAAAAAATAATTTCACTAAATCGATGAAATATTTCCTATAAATAAGAGTGACTTAATAATATTATATTTCTCAAAAATATATTCTTCAAAAAATGTTCAAACTAACTGGAAAAGTAAATTTTCTTTTATATTAATAATGTATTGTGAGAACGCATTGGTCAAGAAAGTTGAGGGGAACAGGGTGTCATGAAAAGTAAGGGGTCAATACTATGATTCAGCATTTTAAACATAATATATATAATATATAGCATATAGAGTTCATAAGTCATCAACTCATTTCACCTGCACTCAGGTAGTATATAAAATCGATGATGTGTACACTGCTTTAGGTCATGGCTTGTTAGACAATAAAATTTATGAATGAATACGAGCCACCACCCCAAACACCTACAGTGAGCAGTCTAGTTACGGCGTATTCTATACAGAATGTGTGGCAAACAGATAATTTTTGCGGTAATTAATTGTTCACAAATATTATACTCACTGTAGATTTTGTTAAATACAAATAAAATACCTACGTGTTAATTTTATGTTTGACGTTATTTATATTTTATACACAAAACTAAAATAATAGTATATTGTGCGACTAGTGAGAGAAGGAGAAGATTCCATGAGCGTGAAATTTGCCGCACGAGCTTAGCGAGTGCGGTAACACGCTAATACCCGAATTAACCTACGTCAAGGATTGGTTAATTCGGGTAATTAGCCGATTAATTCGCGAATTAACTACTTTGCTACAAAATTGGAAATACAGAACTTTTCAGCTGGTAATGGCTGGTTAGAATGTTTTAAAAAGCGTCATGATATTTGTTCTATGCCGAATAATACACGCATGTTTATCACTACCTACATATTTGCTGTATTTTTATACTGCCCTAAAAAGGCAAAGTGCAGTAAGTGACATTTGTTGAAAAATGAGTTCATACTGAAACCAACGACAGCAATAATTTTATTGTCTTTAAAAATGTTTCCCCCATGTTTTGGTTTCCATAATCTAAAATTCTGGACGGTCAATACATTTTTAGTAAATCTTGATTTACTCAAATTCATAAGTTGGTCACTTACTGCCTTTTGCCTTTTTACGGCAGTATAGACCTCTATAAGTAAACAACACCACTCCTGTACCTCTATAAGCAAGAATTTCTGGTTAGGGAGAAATCTCCATAAGCGAAAAAGAGATCGCGGCCCTTTAAACTCTCGCTTATCCAGGTTGGACTGTACGAGTATATATAACTGGCCTCATATACACGGCGTTATATGGGAGACAGGCAAAATCAATGTATAAGAATCTGTTAGAGATTCATCGGCATTTAGCACAGAAAAGAATCTCTAACGAGATTCTTCGATCCAGCATTGATTCTGTGAAAGCAGCCTCGTGGACAGTGGAAGTAAGTGACGCGTTGGTTGAAACACCCAGTATAGAGTATTGTGAATTCACTAGTCGGTAGCGAGCAAGCACTTAGGTGTATTCAGGTCAATATAACGTACTTCACTCACCTGAGTGACGCGGGGTTACACATTTCTGTGTATATATAACAACCCCGACACGAATCGTCAGCTGATTCCTAGAACAGGTAGGTGGAATTTTTTTTTCCTGGATATGGAAATTGTATTACAAAAACGCGAATCATTCTGACTATTCAACCCCGAGTGCCACGTATAGGGAAACGGTTACAATACAATGTAGCGTATGTCAGATTTTTGGAAATTAACCGATCCACAAAAAGAGGTCATCAATGCGTCACGTGTGCATACATATATATTAGCCGTTACCCGCGGCTTCGCACGCGATTGAGACAAAACACGGATGCATTCCCATTATTTGGCATAGTTACTTCTTTCTCGACGTAAATCCCACTAATAAATTTCAAACTTAATGACATTCACGTGAGCAACGTCCTGACAAACCTTGAAAATGACACCCATGTTGATTTTTAGACTATTTACCTCTTTTCACTCTGTGTTAGTGTTTTTGAAAAAAAATTATAAATTATTTTTTTAGTACTAGCTCGTGGGCCACTAAGTCAGTGGCGTTCCTTGTAAAGGAAAGGGGGGTGGTTAATAGTATTTTTTTTTAGTTCGAAACTTTATTGGACGACAAACGACATTTTGCGATCATTCTGGATTCAGCGTGTTTTTTTCTATAAGCATGATGATTTTGCCAAAGTTCCGAAAGATTTCGGTTTTCGTTAAAAATCGCATTTCTTTAAAGGGGTAAAATTGCAAAAATTGAATTTTTATGAAATAGGTACGGTACGGAACACTCAGGGCGCGAGTTCTATTCGTACTTGTTCGTATTTTTTTAGTATTATTGACTATTCTCTCTTTTATGATATAAAAATGTGTTTATAGAAATAAAAAAAAGCCCTCGTGAGCCAGTGTCTGACCCGCCATCACTGCCCTAGGCCTAATGTATATCCATGTTTACCATATATATATCTCGTGCATAATGGTGTCACGGCTCGTGTGATTATTATAACTCACTGACTCTCGGTTGAAGCATACTGTTACAGCTAATATAATCCATTACGTCAGTAATTAATTTTATAGCACAGTGTTTGCTATTGTTGTTGTATGAAACACACAGTCATTGTTACAGTTAAAAACCTATATAAGCAAAATTGTATTATGTAGGTACCAAAATTTTGAGTTCTACATCCTGATTGTTTCAACATGGCAGCCGTTTATATATTAAAAAGTCATACTTCTGTTTTATATAGGGTTCGTAGACCAGGGGAAGAGATATTGATTTCCTTAGCTACCTTTGAGAAGCATTCTTATAAGAATTGCAAGCCGGAAAAAATTGAAAACCTGAAAAGTGTAAAAATTAAAAAAAACGTGGTTAGTTGACTATAAGATAATTTGAAGTTTACGATGATTATACAACTCGAAAAACCATATATAGAAATTATGCATCTGAAAGTCGGAATTTTAAAAGTCTGTATCTCGAAATCATAAAACTCCATAGCTCTACATTTTTAGAATTTTCCTTGTGTTCAGGTTATTGAGTTTCTACTGTATAAATATTGACTAAACATTCGTCTTTCCTTTATCACACATAGTACATACAGTAAAAGTTAAGTTGTAGCTTGCTGAAGAAAATTAACGTTGATAAATAATATGAACTAGGACTTTAGATAAGCTTTAATTCTGAGAATTCTGTAAGCTCATTTTTCCAACTAATGATATACAAGTATGGAAATATAAAACCGTTGAATAAAACTTCAAGCTTGCCTTGCAAAGGTCAATGATCTAATTTCAAAAACAATTAATCATTAAAATGTTCACAGCGCTTGTTACAAAATCTGAGAACTTTCATTAGTTGATAAATTATTTGCGAAACTAGGAAAGGAATAACATTTTACACAGATTATAGCACCTTCTAGAGTTTTCACGATTACGGAGAAATGGGCATAAATCTTTAATGGAACAAATCTCAGGATGTGTTTAGGGATGGGTCAAAATTAATAAAAATTTAAAGATGTAAAACTGAAAGTTTCGAAACTGTTAAGCCTTGTCTGTTTGTTTTTTTAGGGTTTCCTTATATCCAATGAAAAAATGGAACCCTTGTAGAATCACTCGTGTCTGTCTGTCTATCCGTATGTCACAACTTTTTTTCTCCCAACCACGAACATGTAGCTTAAATAAACGAATTTCGATTATGGAGGGAAATTAGACAATAAAAAAAATGGTTGTCTGTAAAGTCGGTTTACGGACGATAGTTTTACGTGATAACGTATTCCGCTCGAATATCATATTTAATAATACATAACCTAAATTTTAGTAGCTGTCAGGCGGAACGTGACACATTTCGGAACGTTACACTTTTTCGTGCATGCAGCCGGTGTTTCATCAATTTATAAGACGTTATCACGTCAAAAAGAATTTCAAGTGCATCACGGACGTATCAAATGAAAGAGCTTCTTTTGAGAAATACAAATATATTTTTTTTATAATTTTAAAATTTTAAAAAGATATTAAAGAAAATACACGAAACTTGAGATTTCCCCTCCCCTTTCTCCGAAACTACTGAGGCTAAAATTTTGAAAAAATAGGAAATATAGGGCCTCACTTAGAGTTTACAGGAAAACCTAAACTAAAATCTTAAGTCTCGAAGTTCTCACGGAAAACGGAGTGGCAATGTACCCTTTCCCTTTTTTTTAAATAAAATTCCATCGGAACTTCCATGTTCGGTCAAAGCCGAAATTAAGTGAATTCCAAAATATCAGATGTAATTTCTTTGCGACAACTCTTGTTTGCGAACCGTCACGACGTCTGGAATTAACGATCGGCCACTACGACCGTATATTTTCTATTAAACGTTTGGCGTTTGCGTTTCGCTAGTCATATTCAATGGATAATGTAGTTTGCATTTCAACTAGAGGATTAGATAGAATGGCTCGCTTGTATCTAGTCCTGATGTTTTATAACCCCCAGGAGCCGTTATAAAGTCCCACGTGAAGTATCCATTGCGCCTCTCCTGAAACCTACATATATACACTCTGTTTTACCATTTTTCTAGGAACATAGGTAAAGTGTTGTTTCCAGGATACGTTATATAAAAACTGACAAATATTGTTGCAACGTATCATACCTACGCACAAACATAACTTAATATTAAATATACTCTACATATACCGTGTGTTGAACATTAATGAGCTAACCAGCGTTGCCAGACGTCCCGATTTTGACGGGGCGTCCCGATTTTTAAATCAAAATAAATGTCCCGCGCGGGACAGGCTCAGTCCCGCTTTTCGGGGATAACTTTAAAAGAAGTTAAATCTTCACAGAAATATCATGAATAAGTAATTCTTATAAATAATTATTCTCTTATTGTAAGTTGCAACATGTAACAAACTCCACTGACTATTGTTTGAAACGCCATATTTTTCTAATGAATAAAACTTTTTTGGTTTTGATTTGTTTTTTTTTTTTTATTTATAAGACGAATAAGACTCAACTATTTAACGATAGGGTAAATCTGATTTAAAATATAATATTTTTATTAAAATACATTTTCTATGGCTATTTTTGCTATATATTGTCACGTAAACGTAATTTTAATTCAAATAAAAAGATAAATATGTAGGTATTTAAAAACTTCTGATTATATACGTTTTTTTACTATGTCCCGCTTTCGACGAAAGAATCCCACTGTTTTCACTCAAAGAGTTCCAAAATCCCGACTTGGCAAAAAAAAAACTGGCAACGCTGGTGCTAACGTACAGTTTTTCACATTAAATTAATATCTTCTTTCCTATTAATTTAAGAAAAAAAGTTTGAAACTTTAATATTTACTATTTCTGATATGTTCCCGATAGGTTTCATCAGCTGCAATAAGAAAAGAAATTACAGTTTAAATTTAATTGTTTGTTTATTTTTTTACAGAAAACAAGATTTCAGTAAGCCGTAATAAATTATGTTTAAACGTAATCGTAGAAAAATAGTATATTACACCACAAAGGCCGAAAATGTGGTATCTTGCCCTGCGCGGCATGATGCTTGAAGCGAAGCCATGGCCAGAGGAAGGTATCACACTTTCGGCCAGTGTGGTGTACATTATTTTTCTTTATACCTCGGTCGTAAGCACGCTTATTAAGTACATTAATTAATTAATTACTTATTAATTACATAAAAACACAGATAAAACCACGTAAAACCACGAATAACAGCTGGTCGCGACAGTTAGCTAAAATGTAATAGGGTTGCTATGGAACCGACATCTAAACAACAGTTGATTGGTTGTTTTTGCTTTACTTTCGCCCGAACGTACGAACTTCCCGCATTGGTGCGTGTAATCCCACCAAGGAGTAAATGTTAGACTTTCTGCCTTACGATGCCGAAAGTATGCACTTTCGATTGAGATAATATGAAGAAAAATTAATTTTCCTCGTGGCTTATCTAAGCTCTTGTCTGTATAAAAATCAGTAAAAGTTTGAACTGTAATTTTCTTTCTTACTACCGCTGAAATATATCGGAAATGGTATAAAACAGAATTCTAAACAGTTTTTCTAATAGAGGGATATAGCCAATATAGCTATTTGCATTCAAGATGTAAGAAAGTGTTTACCCAACACGTTCAACTCACGGTAGGTATATAACAGTCCGAGAGCTGGTGACACTGAAAGTACCGTCATCGCGAAATTGCATTTTTTATTATGAAAATCGATAGTTAAGAACAAAATGAAGTGCGCGTTGATTTAAATTTCCCGCTAAAGAATCTTCCATTTCCCAGTACGTACAGCTGCTTCTACAATATTTCAGATGTTAATTGTTGATACAGGCTCACTATCTAGAATTAATTAGAGATCAGTGGGTTGCATGAAATGATAGCGCATGCGCGTTGTTGCTTTCAAATCGGACTGCTGCCCATGACCGATTTATTTGACCTGTCGCTGAACTCTTAGACTTCCCCGATGCAGGGGAATCCCCGACATTTATTTTATGAGGAGTTGTAATTGATGTCATTCTTTAGGTATTTAGGAACCGCTTATAAAATACGCACGCAAAAAGGAGAAGGGCGGCTTACTTGACGATATATGACGAAGAAGAGGCGGGGTTCCGAACAAATGTGACGTGACGCGACGTATGAGATAACTACATCAATTTTAATTCAACAAAAAATGCTATAAATAAATTAAATGATTTAAACATAACTTTTGCAATTTGTTACAAATAATAATAAAAATTCATTGGAGGGGGGACGGGGCAGGTTTTGTGACGTATTATTAAGTAGGGGGTTGACAAGTATGTGATGCAGCGTGACGAAGGGCAAAAGGGGAGCTGCATCTTGCTCACGAGTTTTTGCAAAAAATAGTAAAACAAAAAATTTAATTAGAATAGTTAAATTACATTTTTTAATCAATTATATCATTTGTACACATTGATTCGACGCGGACGAAGTCGCGGGTAACAGTTATAAAATAAAATAAACACACGGGTTGCACTCCGGGAGTGCCGGCAGAAGTGAAAACTTGAATATTAACGTCTTACGAATTTTCGATCAGGTCACGTGTCCTGACGCGAGTTTAACATTTTTTACCCATTACAAAAAAAGTGTACAACGCCGCTATAGATGTTTTCACTTCAAAAAATATTTTTTACTTTTTAGTTCGATATAAAGCGTGTTTTTTAGTTTTTTTTAAACTATATTTATTTTCCACTTTTTAGTTCGATTTATTGTCAAAAATTTGCCGAAAAAAAACAATTTTTTTTTTCGGCGTGGACGGGATTAGAACCTACGACCCGTGATGCCGAGAGCTGACGTCAGCGAAGACTAGCGGCTTAGACCACTCGGCCACCGATTGGTGTTGGCCTAGTGGCATAACAACATACTAACAGTAATAAACTACACGGTACCTTGCAATTACTCTCACTTAGAGCGTTTTCTCGCTTACCCAATTCTTACTTTACCTGACGCCTGACGCGAGTTTAACATTTTTTACCCATTACAAAAAAAGTGTACAACGCCGCTAAAGAAGTTTTCACTTCAAAAAACAATTTATGTAATGGGGGGTCGCGTGATTCTGTGACATATTGTTAGGGAGAACGGTTCGCAAGGTTTCGTCAAGGAAATGGGCGGAGGTAGAATAATAACAAAAAATGGCGTGACGAAGTTTATGAACAGCTCCTTAATGAAAAAGACGATCCTGTAACAATAACATTTTTCTAAGAATATTTGGTGCGCAAGCTGTCATCAAAGTAGATCGAGCAACACTTTAATGATTGGTATCACATAACTTATATGAAAAGGGAGAAGTTTTCATAGAACTGGTTCTAAACGTTCCTTGAACGTCGTTAGAAATGAGTCACGTATACTTCACTTTATGTGGGCTGCATAGATACAGGCACGATCAAAAATAATTACATCTATTTTATTTAACTATAACTTTTCCTATGTATCGATTAACAATAGAGAATTTTTCTCATGATTATCGAAAGCTTTCCGATACCACTCGGAGATGCGGGAAAGTTTGTCTCGCGTTCAGGAACTTAGTCTTCTATCGAGGCAACAAAATTTTAGGATCCGTGCATGTGTAACGTTTTTGCCAAATATAAGTGTGTCTTAATTTTATTCTAGACAGTGAATCATAAACTAATAATTAATAATAATAATGCTTTTAACGTCCGTTTCTCGACTTTGTCATAACAGACGCCATTCGCACCATTACTATTTTTGAAGTGAAAACTTCTTTAGCGGCGTTGTACACTTTTTTTTGTAATGGGTAAAAAATGTTAAACTCGCGTCAGATTGAAAATTCGAAGACCTGATCGAAAATTCGTAAGACAAACTTTTGTACACTTTTTTTTAATGGCTAAAAAATGTTAAACTCGCGTCAGGACATGTGACCTGATCGAAAATTCGTAAGACAAACTTTTGTACACTTTTTTTTTAATGGCTAAAAAATGTTAAACTCGCGTCAGGACATGTGACCTGATCGAAAATTCGTAAGACGTTAATATTCAAGTTTTCTCTTCTGCCGGCACTCCCGGAGTGCAACCCGTCTTTTTTTTCTACCACACTTCCCGTTATTTTCTACAAATTTTAAACTTCAACTTAATTAATAGCAATGGGCGAATAAAGGAATTTTTAGGAAATTAGGATAAGGTAGGCAAATTTTGATCATAGGAGTTTGACAGGTAATCGACCATGGCCTTGAATAAGGACCCATCTCGATATTTATCTGGAATTGTTGAGGGAAACCATGGAAAACCTCAACAAGATGACCGGTACAGGAATTACCGTTTCTCGGCGAGAAGCAGTGGGAAAAATCCCAGCCACATCTGCCCCCGCCGGGATTCGAACCCGGTACCACCCGAATGCGAGTCTAGTGCTCTCACCGCTACGCCACCCCGCTCGGTATAAAGTAATAATTAATTCAGAATAGGTATAAGCGTCACAGTTTTTATGCTTTACATTGTTTCATTTCTTCGTCGCTCCATTAGCGAACCGCAGTATAGGTACCCTACCTATGACTTCTTTGAGCAAAAAAATAGAATCAAGTTTTTCGAAATTTTATCAAATAGTATATCTATGTATTATTTTATCTAAGATTGATTTTTCTTCGTATAAATATTACGTTTACTCTATTATTATTCGAAAGATAAATTTTTTTTTTTATTTATTGTCTGTTTTTTAATCTGTGAAACAATTGTTAGTTTTATTGCTGTTCTTTTTAATCTGTTGTTCTTGTCAATGGCTAATAACTTCTTTGTAGTGTTTTTTTATTGTATAGTCTGTACTAAATATTTCGATGGGGCAGTGTAAAATCAGCTATCGCTGCACACTGTACCCAAATAAAGAATTATTATTATTATTATAATAGCATATTTTTATAGTACCTACCTCTGTTTTAATTGAAGTCGACATAAACTTGATTACAATCCAACGTAGATTCTGTTTGGTTTGTACCTGCGGCCAAAGCCGGATCTGGTTTTCTTGATAATCACACACGTAATGATGAGTTACCCTTAGGTGAATAGGTAGGTTATATACCGCCGTTGACTTTTTTAGAAAGTTTTTTAGGGTAGCGTACATCCGATGAGAAAAACGGAACCGTTATATATGTGACGGTTAATACAAGAAAGTAGTTTATTCGCGAATTAACCGGCTAATACCCGAATTAACCAACGTCAAGGATTGGTTAATTCGGGTAATTAGCCGATTAATTCGCGAATTAACTACTTTCTTGTATTAACCGTAACATATATATATCACTCCCGTGTCTGTTTGTTTACAGTTTATTTTCTCCGAATCTACTGGACGAAAAAAGTTAAAATTTAGTAGGTACATGTATAGAGTTAGATGACCCAGTTACGGACGTATAGCGTAAATAAACGAAATCCGATTTTGAGGATTAATTTTGGGAGGCAAATTAAAAAATAATTTTTTTTCAAGCGCATCACGTCACGTATCAAATGAAAGGGCTAATTTTGAAAAATAATATTTTTTTATAATTTTAAATTGCATGGTTTATAAAATATTAAAGATAATATACAAAATTGGACATCCTCTCCGTTTATTCGAAACTATTGACCCTAAAAATAAAAATAGGAAATATAGGGCCTTACTCGTAGTTTACAGGAAAACCTAAACATAAATCCAAAGTTTTAAACTTCCTACGGAAAACGGAATGGTACGGGACCCTCTTCACGCGAGTTCGGGTCGTACTTGAACATTTTTTTTCGATGCAACTTTCATAGTTTAGGCAATACTACTTGGTGTACATTTTGTTCACTGCTCAGGCTCCCAGTAGCATAGTATTTTTATAGTATAGATAGAGAATACAATCCCGGGATCCCGAATCTCGGGATCCCGGCCGTTTTCTGGTCCCGAAAGTCCCGGGATCGTACTTGGCTAATCTCGGGATTGCCACAAACAGGTCTAGCTTTCGTTCCGTAATCCGTTGCGCCTTTACAATTACTTTGCCTAGATTATATTAATATTATTTATTACATAACGACAAAAACAATCCTTAAATACGCGGTACGATACGTAAGAATATGAAATCTCCAGATCCTGAAGTACGTACAAAATGAATCGGGGTTGGCAAATAGTATTAGACGTGAAATAAGCCTGTTCGAAAATGGAGGAGTTCGTGGATATCACTTAGAAACAGCATATAAGTTCTGTTGTCTATTCCTTCCAACCAGGGTAGAACCTGAGCGAGCGTTTTCAGCTGCTGCTGCTTATGTTGGCAATAAACTACGAAGCAGGCTTGTAAGTTAAACATTGGTAGCTTTGATATTTCTGCGATTGTATTTTCGAAATTCTAAATAGTTTTTTTGTGTTGTCTTTTTGATTTCTTTCAAAAGTAAAGTTTTTTTTTGGTTTTGTCTATTTTCTTTTCTTACTATATTGTGATTTGTGTTGTGCAACGATATTAAAAACATTTTTTAAGAAATTATTCAAGTTTTTTCATTTGAGCCCAATTAGAAACCACATAGTCTATAATCCCGGGATTACGCATCAAAAATCCCGTAATCCCGGGATTGAAAAACATTCTCGGGATTGTATTCTCTAAGTATAGACCAAAATCTAAAAAAAATAAGATATCGAATGATAAAAACCGTATTCAAATCCGTTCAGTAGTTCTTGAGATATAGGTATAGATCTAAAGAGACTACTTCCATTTATACTAGCACTGAATTATGTGAAAAACATTTCTAAAAACTGCCGTTATAAAACCAAATTGTTTTTCCAGCAAATATGGCAACGCATACCAATTCATATGTACCTAGAAAAATTTTCTATGAAAATTGTAGTGAATATAGTTTCATCTACCCAGAAAGAGAATTGCGTAATCGATGCGTATACAATCTTTATGAATGAATCAGTCTGAAAATGCGAACATTGGATAAATATATAATAAGCATTTAAATTTAGCCTTCGAATGTCATTACTTGTTAGCCATCTGTTAGAGCTGAATGGAAACACAAGGAAAATGAGGATAGCAAAGTTGCACAGATTTTTCAGCCCGAGCTTTTCTGATGTAAGAAAATTAGTAGCTGAATCAGAGGCCCTCTACAGTTTTTTTTCCTATATTGGCTCGCCAATTTGCAATAAATTGCTAGCAAAAAATATACGGTTATTAAAGAAAAATGTTTCATGTTTTTTATGATAGTTATTATTGAGAATTTAATTCGGAAAACAGCGAGTAGAGGCAATTTCTATAAGCCAATTCCGGGAAATATCCACAGAACCAGTGGCGGGGAAAAGATTATTCTCGTATACTTACAGTTGATTCTTTCGAGATGATCGTGTTTAAATAGTCTAAATAGAATTTCGTAAATGAATTTATGAAATCTGTTTTATTAATATAAATGAGATAGAATAAATATAAATACAGTATTTTATAATTCATTGTGTCCTTACGATTTTACTTGTACTGTACATACTATGTATAACTACCATCACAGATTAATAACATTTTAATATATTTTATAAATCTATTGTATAAAGTTAGTGCCTTTAATAAAGTAGGTATTTTTTCCGAGATTTGAAAAATATCTACATTGCTAAATCGTTCTAGATCTAATTTCAATGCTGCCGTAAGCAACTGATTGAAAGTCACTTCTTTTAGATAATTATGTCAAATTAAAATCATACAGACAGAACACCAGATGCTTAATAATAATAAATGTTCATAACTCCTTTACATAACACGAATTCATTTATAGACGCTGATGACCTTAGTTGTTTAGCGTCTATAATCTACAATCTATCTACGTATTTAGTTTCCAATTGCCATTAAATTAACATAACGGGGCCATATTATAAAAAAAAAACGGTACTGCTGGGAGTTTCAGGTTCGAGTTCTGGCAGTGGGATTACATTTTTTTTTGGCACGGTATGGTAAAGACGGTTTGTAATGAAACGTTGCAATATACGTATGGCGTATACTGTAAAACATTGAGCTAAGGTGGAACGGTGCCGTTTAAAAAATGGTTGCAACGGTGGTAACTAAAAAGAAATTTCGTGTCATACGCGTTTGTGTAGAAACTAGAAACCTTAAAAAGGATGTAATAGCGTCGTGAATCGAGCATTACAAAAATGGTGGGCGAGCACAGATCTTATCATCATATTATATAAATATTTTTTTTAAATCTAGGTAGGCCGATGTGATTAAACTAAAATTAATGGTAATTTGTGCAAAAATGAAACAAGACTCGATATTTTTCAAACCTTGGCACTACATCTACAAAATATGCTCAAAAATTGTTATTATCAAAAGTTTAAGTTCAATAATTGGCTTAAGTACATTCCAGTTACTATTCAGAATGTATTTTTTTTTCACAAAAATCTATCATTAATAATAGCCATATATTTTTAAAAACGTGTTTAAAACGCTACATTATAATTCAAAATTTCTTACAAAAATATTACTCAATATCCACTTACAAAATTTGAGGATGAATATTCTGTAAACAATCTGCTGATAAAAATGATAGGTATTATTTTCTGCCCTGACATTTTAAATACTGTTTTATTAACTATTTAACATATTTTTAACAAGTTATAATAAGTTGCCATATAAAGCGAAATTTCAACAGTGTAAATCGTAATATTGAACTAGCCCCATCAATTTTTAATATCATTAATTGGAAAATCACAACTAATTATTGTTATGCAAATGGCTCGGTTGGAGCATATAAAAAATCCCAGATATATGGATTGTGAAAAAAAGACTAGTCACTGTACGTCCTTAGTTTGTCTAGAAGCTTCAAATCTTTGATTAACGTCTGATTAGAATTCTTCAACAAATAAAATTATCGACCAATTTTTCAGACAATATATTAACAAAAAAATATATAATTAATACGTTAACTTAATAAAAAATTGTTTGTTATTATTTTTTCATTATTTTGATAATCATTAATAATTTTGAAAGATTTTATAAAATGCTAATTAGATTTTAAATATTAATTATTTTTATATTTTTTAGATCAGTTCTGAAGAAGGTCCAAATCCGGATTGAACTGTTAATGTATTAATTATATATTTTTTTGTTAATATATTGTCTGAAAAATTGGTCGATAATTTTATTTATTGATTTGTCTAGAAGCGACCGAAATAGGTTTGCACAAAACACAAATACGGAAAATCTTCTTTGCTCGACGGTACATGTTACTGAGGAAAGGTCTCGTTCCACTATTTCAAAGACACCTTTGCGTTGAATAATAACTTAATAAGAATGTCCGCGGAGAGCGAACCAATCTTATTCCACAGTTCTAAAGCCTATAAACGGATATATTATATAGTATAAAACGCCAAGTCAACCCGAACGTGTCAGACGTTCGATAATAATATGCACTCCTATTCTACTCATACCGTGGCCGTTGGAAGATTTGACGAATGATTATACAACTCCCGTAATGAAATCAGAATTATATGCCGAAGTATTAAGACGCGGTCAAAGGAATGATAGTAGTTTCTTAACTACACAGAAGTGAACCAGAGAGAAATATTTGGGTGACAGCCTGTGCTTAAAATTCTCTCTTCAAAAGTTGAATTCGTACAATGACCACCATTCATAATCCATATAGCAGAGGTCAGTAATAAAACGAACTAACCTCGTACAATAGAGTGGCTTACAGAAAACACGAATGGTAACGTTTTTTGCAGTCGGAACTTTAAGAATTCACGATGAAATGCTCAGTTTGTTCTATTGTTGCAGTAGTTAAAAATGATCTAAGGGGTTCAGTGGCGCAGCCATTATATTGTCTCGCAAGTTACAACTATCTGAGGCGTTTATCCATTGAATCGATTAAACTAATTAGCCGTTAACTGGAACCCTTTTAACAAAAACACACTGCCGTTATCTAAAAATTATTGTCAAGTACCAACCCAAAATCAATTTCCTGTGAACCACTCTGTATAAAAAATCAACATATCAATTTAGTTACTTTATCTTTTTTCCTACAGTGTGGCGTTATTTTGGTGTATGTGACGTTAGTGATAATGGCGGTATAACACTAAGTACAGATGCGGTGAAAAGGCCTTAATTAAACTTGCAGCAACCAAACAGTGCTGCTAATACAAAACAGGACTATGAATGCAATATTAATTCATTTCTTATAACTTCAAATGAAGTAAAGTTTTTTTTTAAATAAAACACTTAGTACCATGGGCGTACCCAGGGCGACAGTTTCTTCTCTGAATTTTGGAATAATGTGTGAAAATTCATGAAGCTTCATATCTCTTTCATTTTCCATTATTGAACCATGACGTCAGAAAATGCCCTGAATTTACTCTCATAGCTTTACCCTCCCACCCCCGGCTGAACAAAATTTTGCGTACGCCCATGTTTAGTACAATGCTTGGCAAACAAAACAAAAACTATAAAAAATGTTTAAGATGGACTTTAATTGTTTTAGTCTTAATTTTTAAAACCGCCAATAATTTGGTGGTGAAAATATTAACCTTAAATGCTATAAATATTTATATGGAATTATTATCATTGATGACTGAAGACAACTAAAGAAGAAAATAAAACAAAGAGGTACAAGCGATGTGAGATAATAACAATGTATTTTATTATTAAACATGCCATAATAATAAATGGTTTGTTGAATCCTCTCTACCAGCAAGTTCAGACACACTGGAATTACGAAAATCCTCATAGCCGTCTCCGCCGGAAATTATCAACAACTTCCCCTGATCTTTAAAGCCTTGCATCGAATATCTAACACCGTTGTTATTACTTTGATTTTCTTCTACGTAAGTTAAAAATCGAACTTGGCCTGTATGTCCATGAGGAAGACCTGAAATAAATACATTCATCGGTAAAGTTTTCCTTCAACTATCAATGCAAAAATGCCTTGACATCTTAACATTAATAACGTAATTATTAATAATGCCAGTACATTTTTTTTTATATTAAACAGCTAATAATATTAAAATTAGACAAGGCTAAAGACGTGGTTCTGTCTGTTTCAAAAAATTATTCTGAATTAAACTTTAGCTTTTTCATACTGTTGAAGTCACGTCTTGATCTATGCTATAGTTTTAATACTATACTAAACATTACTCTTTTATGGTTTTGTGTTGTTTAGTGCTATCATATACTTTTATTCTATACTGAGCATAGGAATAAAATCGCAATTGAACCATTCGGGTGCAAACATATACGTCTGTCATTTTTTACGCCGTAAACATTGGCGTATCCAAGAGGGCAAAACAAGCACGGGGGCCCGGCTTAAGACATTTTTAATTTTCCCCCTCCTGGGACAAAAGCTGGGTACGCCCATGTTAACATAATAGAAAAAGACAAAGTTTTTGAAACAGAGATACTTTATTCCATATACTTTTATTTTATACTGAGCATAGGAATAAAATCGCAATTGAACCATTAGGGTGCAAACAATATAATATACTTCTGTCTTTTTTTAAGCCGTAAGCACTGGCGTATCCAAGAGGGCAAAACAAGCACGGGGGACCCGGCTTAAGACATTTCTAATTTTCCCCCTCCTGGGACAAAAGCTGGGTACGCCCATGTTAACGTCACAGAAAAAGACAAAGTTTTTGAAACAGAGATACTTTATTCAGATTGAATGCAAGTACATCAACCAATCCTATCCTCGGAGAAATCAGGGAATTATAGCGAAGAAAGAGACGCAGATATATTTTCGATACGCTTTGTTGCCTTCACTCACCGCACATTGAGTAGATAGACAATGAATCGTATAGTAAATTATTAAATATATTATGAGTGTTATCTACCTGTAACATTTAGCTGTGTTGAAATCTTGTCTGTAGTTGGCATTACATGCGGTAAAGATAATGTTAAAACGACCCCAGCACTCGTTCCAATCCAAAGTAATTCTTTGCATGCTAGAAGTGCAGTGACCCGCAAACACGCCGATTTGTGTTGACGAATGATGTCATCACAACCTGCTTTCACAATAATATGTAGTTTGACTTCTTTTTGGTCATAAGCAAATCATCTTCAAATACATTTATATACTATCAAATGCCAATTACGACTGTAAGGTTAAATAATATTAGAGCACGGTGTTTGCTATTCACAGCCGTATCTAAAATCTCAGAAAAGTGCTTAAAAAGACCATTACTTATTATTATGTTCAAAATTATGACATAAGATTGTCATTCGTGTCTTACATTGCTTTCGTCGTCGTGCTTGTTTGTTTTATAAAATACTAGCGGTCCCGCCCGGTTTCACCCGGGTGCAGAAGAACGAATGGGGGGAGGGACATGAATACGCACGTTCATCTTAGTTTACCGAGATGAATGTTGTGTCCAAATTTCATGATGATCGGAGTTACCGTTCAAAAATTTTTGTCGGACGGACAAATTTTGAGTTACATTTTTCATTGATGCTCCGCTCCTATTGGTCGTAGCGTTATATTATATAGCCTATAGCCTTCGTCGATAAATGGACTACCCAATATTTTTTTTTTTCAATTCGAATCAGTAGTCCCTGAGATTAGCGCGTTCAACCAACCAAACAAACAAATTCTTCAGCTTTATACAAAAAAATATAAACAGAAAAAAGTGATGAAAATTGAAAATTCGCTCTAGAAATCTTTAAAACTATTTAATTAGAGACTAAGTTACGATTTTATTTATTTGAATTTCCACTATCGCGGCGGATGACTTCATCAGTTAGTCTGCAATGACACATCAGAACAATCAATTATTCTCATAATAAAGCGTATTTGTAACCGTATCACATTAGGCATCGCAGAAAATAACTTCACTTTAGCAAGAGCTATTTTAATTTTATAAATGTGAATCAAAGGTGAAATTTTTCATATTTGTTAAAAGTCATAACATTTTTCAACATCGTTTCAACTCATAAACTTTAGAAAAGCACATTAATTGTGGGCCATTAATACCAATTGCATTATTTGAAATTTTTAAATGCCAATTACGAATGCAAGGTGAAATAATATTATGTTATATTTATAGAACAGCGTTGTATGCAGCCCCGGATCTAGGGGGAGGGGGCAAACCGGGGCACGCGGGGCGGGCGCCAAAATCATAAAATAAACCACATCCAATCTGTCCTTTTTCGATTTATTCAATCTGCTTGTTTTCTGACTTGTTTCCCGTTCACGAAAAATCTCAACAGTTATATATTTATGACTTTTTTTAAATAATTTATCTCAAACACTGAAGAGAGGGGGCGCAATTATCAAGTTTCTGCCCCGGTTCGAAAAAATCGTAGATACTGTATGAAACACGTAAAGTTTGTTTCAAGCAGCCAGCAAACGGTAACGATACAGTCACCCGCATGAGCAGTAGCTACACGTGTTCCAAAATCGCCACAAACAGCTTCTTTTTAGCTACTGCGCATGCGGGTGACTGTTTCGTTACCGTATGCCGGCTGCTTGGAACTGACTTACAGTCATTGTTACAGTTATATAAGAAAAATTAACTTTCCAACAGTGTTAATGTCGGGACTCAATCCTGAAACTGCCACTATCGCGGCGGATGATTTGATCAGTTAGTCTACAATGACACGTCGGAACGATCAACCCATTCTCATAATAAAGCGTATTTGTAACTCTACTCCTCATACTCCGAGAATTATTTTTTTTTACATTAGGCATCGCAGAATATGGACTTTTACTCTAGTGAGAGCTATTAATAAGTGCGAATCAAAGGTGAAAATTTTCCTATTAGTTTATTAGAGTAAAAAGTTATAGAATTTTTCTATATCGTTTTAACTCATAAATTTCAGAAAAGCACATTAACTACAGACCATTAAATACCAATTTCATTATTTTAAATGCCAATTACGACTGCAAGGTTAAATAATATTTGTTTTTACCTCCCTCTCTCTCGAAAATAGCTAATTCTGCATCAAACAAATACTTTATACAGGTGTGCCAGACAAGACTCACAGACTGTCTCTCAATTATTATTTTTGGAGATAGCTCCATCAAAACTTATATATTCATTAATGGGGCGAACTTCTCTATAAATTGGCGGCCACCATCGATTAAGTGACTTTAAAAACCGACGAGACAACAGTCACTTTTTTATCCAACTGCGACATGATTTTTTATAAATACTGAGCCACTCAAAATAAAATCATTTTTAGCGGATTTATCATGCAGTACTGTAAACAGTACATTACTTTACGCTCTTGATTGGTTCATTTTGCCAATTGCCAGTCAATTCAATTATATGTAAATAATGTGGAATAAGGTATTAAAATATCAATAAAACTTGTTTTTTGTGGGTTAGGAGTCTAGACATTTAGTTTAAAATTTATACAAGAAATCAAAATTCTTGTAAAAGTACGAGAGGGGAACGACATCAAGAGATCTCGGATCATTTTGGCGCTGGTGAACAATAAGGTTTTTTGATTTAATTATTTGTTGACACGTGATAAACTGCCAACATCCAAAATATTTGAGATTAATTGTTTTGAAGAGTTCGTCAACTTTAAAATAAATATACTTACTGCATAACATCTTATTGACAGCTGGAGTGACATTGACTTCGCACAAAATTTCGTAAGTTATCGCATGGAAACACTTTACTATAGCTGAATTCTGCATAGAAAGCCAGACACCTAGGCCAGATAATGTCATACACGACAACTGTTTGTTGCCGTCGTTACTTAATAGGAAAGTATGTTCAACCTAAACAAAAGTTCAATTTATTGTTCAAATTCTCAGATAAAATTTCGCATTATTTTTTACCTGCAAGGTGTGAATATTGAGAACTTTTATCATATTCGAACAACCGCACCATAATTTACTATTATTTGGTAACATTCGAATAACAGGCATCGATGCTGTCCCAACTGACACAATGCAAGGTTCAGTCGTATTCCAGGAACCAGCTGTAATAAAATTAATAGCAAAAATTGCGCAATTTTGTGCAGGAAAACTTTTACTCAATAGTTCTTGAAATTATGTACTTACAATCATCTCTTGTATAAATTGTAATATCACCATTCGCCAATGAAACAAATACCTTATTATCTAAATATCTGAAAAACGAACAAATAAATAAATACCTATTTAGAACTAGTTGTAATTAAAAGATTCTAATAGAACTTACATAATACACTGCACAGCTGAACTATGTTGAATTTTTATTTTATTCTTTTTAATGCGAATATTATCACAACAATTATACATATGAATACAACCATCTTCTGTTCCAAGCCACATCGTCGGCTGAAAATTTTCTAATACCTCATTAGAATCAACATTCGTTAATTCGTTCACATCATCATTAACGTCTTCATTCTCTGACTCACTGGATGAGCTACTATCGAACGTAATATTATTTCCAACTTCATCCGAATTCCCGATTGATGATCGGATTCCACGTTTACAGTTTTGATAATTGTTTTGTTTTGATGAATGTGATTGATTTCTGTTAATTACAAGAAAACTAATCAACGTTTTTCCCTCACTTTTCGTAAACTTGAGGATGTTTAGAAGTAATGTTTTGAATAGAACAAATGCATTAGCAAAAATCTCGGATTGTTGATTACATTTTTAAAAGTTATGCTTACCTGGATATGTCACATGGTATTGAAGCCATGCACAATATACGTGCATTGCATACACTGTTACAAGATATCACAGTTGGTTCGGGATAAAGACTCAAAACGCAAACTTGACCAACGTAACCGTCACTGTTGCAAACCCAAACATCCCGACATACATTGGTATCATTGCTACTTGTTCCACAAGTGCTTATACTTCCACCGGTTCCATTTCCAGGAATCAATGTGGGAGCAGCACACGTGAACTGCAATCCGGAACGAGTTTTGCGGATTGGCACAGCCGATAAAAATTCTGGTGCCGGTCTTCTGTCTGGAGATAGCGCTTTGAAAATTAAAATATCATTTAATAAAAAGCTTGCATTTATAACACGAAACATTACATTTTAAACATTTACGGTGTACCTAATTTTTGTTTGGCTTCATTAAACGCGTCTTCCCAACTTGTACGAATTTCATTCTTAGGGAATAATATTGATATGATTTCAATGCCATTTCTAAAACATAACATTGAAAATAGAAAAGGCTTATGAGAAGTATCAATTTAATTAAAGAAGCACTCACTGTGTATTTAAACTAAGTTCCAAATAAGAAATTTGGGAACCTGAATTCTGTCTTTCAGTTAAATGCCTGTTCATTGATGTCAACATTTCTCTCATAACTTCGTCTAGTTGTTCATGCGGACAATGCAGATTATTAATCAGTTCGTTTATTTGGTTTAACGTACCAATATCTTCGGACAAACTTTCTATTTCATTAATTACCCTTCGTACATTATCATCTTTTGCTTAAAACGAATGAATTGTTAATTGTCTTTTATGAAGAAATATAATCGTAGTAATTTTTAAAAGTGAACCAACCTTTTACAATTTCTAATTCATCTAACTGTATTCTCATTAAAAGTTTATATTTATGGGGTTCTAACGAATTTGCCACACTTGCTGAGCACACTCTAAAATAAAACTGAACTTAGTAATATTTCTTTAAATTAAATAAAAACAGCTTTAAGAACGAAAAACGTACGATGAAGGCTTTCTAACAGTACCGCTCCGTCTTTTAATACTAGTAATGACAAGGAGATCAGAGAAAAGAAATAGAGCACGATCTTTTCTGGTACCTTGAGCAGTTACCATAGTTACAAGATCATGTCTTAAATATTGTCTACCATCTACTACTAAATTGATCAATCCTTCAATTAAGCATTCCAACTCTTTTAAGTTCACTTGTTGTTGTTCGAATTCAGTAGATTCTCGTTCAGTACAATTTATTTTGAGCAGAAGATCGTGGATTTGAAGCTGTGCATCCAATAGTAGCTGATGATCTGGATGAGATGGATCGGTATTTTTTAACAATCTCTGAATGAGCATTTCGTATCTAGGGAACTTCTGTATCGGTTTAATAAGCAACGAGTCGAGAGCTAATTTTCCTTTATGTTCCCGTGCCATAGCCTGAAATATTATAAGTTTCAATTGTAAATAAATACAACTGCGATCACCTATTGAACATACCTCTAAAAATCGAGCAAACGCAGGTTTCGCTTGAGCACTTGATTTAATTAATTCTTTAGCATTTTTCCAATTATTTACAAAAGCGGTGTACGTTTCAACAATATTTGGTTTTGTGAACTAAAAGAAAAGGCAAAACGTAATTTGTAAAAAGTTTAGAGTTAAAGTCATAATTAACTTTAGTAAATAAAATACGCACAGCTTCTATGAAAATATCTCCCACTTTTTGTTTAGTATCCCAATGTTCAAGTCTTTTTCGTAATTCTTCTAAAAACATTTCGTGATGAGCTAACAAAGCAGGTACCTAAAAAACCGTACTTAGTAAACATTTTCTCAAGTTGTTTATAATTACTGCAATGTATTTTAGAGCTAAGAAATGCTAAATGCTTTTCTAATAAGTTATTTACCTGAAAAAAAATTTCATCCACTATGGCCGGATCTAAAAGGCCGACGTTTTCTGGAGTTTTCAGCGGATGTAAATATTTCTATGAAAGAGAAAAAAATGTTATTTAAAATTTAATACCACGTACATCTATTACCGATGTAAGATCGTTTTTTTTCAAAATTTAATTTACTATTATTAAATAAGACGCGTTCTGTATATATTATTGCCAACCTGTACCGGGCTCTTAGTTAGTTAGGGCTGCCACCCCTCCGGGCTTGAGGGGTGCATGTTCACGTTGTAATTTCCCGAGATCACAGCCGAAGCGTGTAAAAATGTTTATAGCTTCTCCAGTAAATAAGAGAATTTTATTTCAGTATAAGAATTAATTAATATCATAAAGGGTAGAAGCCAGGTTATAGACAGTATTTTCAGTTAAACCAAAAACGAAGAAATTACTATTATATATTGAAGACACAGTTTAGTAAGCAGATGATATCGAACAATCGATGTTCGGTTTTAGCTGTCCCGAACCAATTTTTTGTTGTTCACTAGATGATGTTGATGACGACACTGGAAGTTTCCCAGGGCTCTCACAACATCAGTTTCGAGTGAATAATTGAAAAACACCGCCGATTTTAATTAGATTTTACAGAATATGTCTCTTTTTTCAGGAGTTCACTATGACCTAGAGCCGCCAATTTTAAGGCTAGGTTTACATGAGAGGCGTTAAACGCGCGTTAGCCAAACGCGCGTTTACAATTTCAATACAATTGCATGTAACTGTTTATATGATAACGCGCGTTGGTGGGCGACGCGCGTTCAACGCCACGATAACGCAAATACCCTGTCTACGCGCGTCAACGCGCGCTTAGATCATGTCTAACTAAACATTGATTAGCATTGATGTGTTCAGATGCAACGCGCGATTTGAAGCGATAGGTTCCTGCTGTCCAATATTTTCGATTATTTTTTCTAAAAAGTTTTCTTTAAAAATAAAAAATGGATGGAGAAGAATTTGATTATGATCTATTCATCGACGAAATAGAAAAAAGGCCCTCAATGTGGGATATGACAAGTGGTGAATATACAAACAAAAACAGCAAACGGAAAGCTTGAGGTAAGTCTATTTTATAAAATAGGTTGAACCCAATATTTTCGATTTTTTCTATGACGCTGTCTTCTTCGATATAGCATCCATAAACAGATTGCATCTGCAACGTCCATATTCGACAGAATACAACACTCGACTAGCATATAAACTATAAAATAAACGCGATCTTAACGCGTAAAATCGGTAACCATGTGAACAGTGGTATAAATGTCAACGCGCGATTAACGATCTTCATGTGAGCTAGCCCTAAGACTTATTTTTAAAAGCTATGAACATAAAATTGGAACGTTTGCCGGGTGTGACTTTTCTCTTAAATCCGCCACTGTTACCTAGTTTAGAGACTTGAAAAGGTGGAGCCCTACCTACAGTATATATCGGAATACAAAAGAATATTGAGTAAACACATAATAAAAATAGAGACAATTATTTTTATAAGGATTCTTCTATTACTTTCACTTACCATAACCAGAATTTGAAGAGATTCAACATACGACCTTTCTGTGTCGTATAATTCAACAACAATATGCGTTCGAGTGTCCTGAAAACAAAAATATCATATTTCAAATGGTTACGAAAGAATATATACGATTTATAGTCTATAGAGTGTCGTGCTTGAAAGATCAGAGCTCGAAATTTTCAAATAAGGCCAGTCCCCAGATCAAAATAAAAATATGTTAATTTATATCACTGCAGTTATTGGATAAATGGGTTAATGTCGGCCTGAACTTGAAAAATTCCATTTTATGATCTTGAATACCGAGCGGAAGGCATTGGAAAAACCACAAATGGGTACGATTTTTTTGCATTCTATCTCTTTCTGGCGCGAGGTACGACAAAACCTTATAGGATACTTTTTTGTTCTTTATTAAATTAAAAATTAACTAGCTACGTTAATTTGTTTCGGAGAAACTTGACCTAAAATGCTCAAAAATCACTGAAAAATGCAATTTTTTCAGCATAATAAATTAAGTCGTACGAGGTTTCCTTGTTAAAAAAAATACGAGATGAAATGTGAAAAAAATGTTATTTTTCGGTGATTTTCGATAAAATATTCGTCTAAAAAAGTGTGTGTTTTGTAATAACTTTTCTAATATTCAGCACAAATTCGGTGCTAGCGGTTTTGTCTTTGTTCACAGGTATTAAAAAATTATGAAAATATACTTTGGAGGCGGTATAAATACAAACTGATTTTTGAATTTCTTCGATTTTAAAATTCTATCAGTAATTATCATTATAATTATCGGGTTATGATAAGGTTTCTATCAATAGCGGATTCACGGAAAAGTTATTCGTGACATCTAGAAGATATTTCCTAATATAATATTTCACCTGGAGATTACAAGGTTATAGAAATAAATAACGTTTTTTATATATTACTTGTTAGGGCAACTTTATTTAGGGAACTACTTTAGTGCTCCTCCGCGTAATACAATGTGATATACCGCGCACGACAAAATTTTTGCGTAGCGACGCGCGGTCGCTGCACACGAGGCTGGTTTTGCCATCACTGCTGGGACTTGTGCTGACTGGCGACGAGGATGGAAATGACGTCACTGCGGGCTCGCGTACGAGGTCACAAGATGGATTTCAAAATTAGAACAGGGGCTATTTTTCGTGCTAGTTTGTCTGCTTGTATTGAGCAAGAATCAATCAGGAAAAAGTATCTTGTCACATAGACAAACGTCCAAAACAAACACGACGTCATAGCGTGTGTTCTGTTCAGAGACAATAAACGTTCACTTTTGTTAACATTCGAACTATCACTGTGCGCGCACCCAAAGCATATATACAAAGCTAGCTTCAATACATGTATTGTGTGCAGGGCCCGATATAGGGGGGGGGGGGGAGGCGCAAACCGGGCAATTGCCCGCGGCGGCAAAATTGAGGGCGGCGCGGCGTCGGCAGCGAAAATTTGAAAGATAGTTAAACAAAAAAAAATTACACCATCTATGGAACAACGCATGGGTAAAAGGTGGCAAATATTATTTTGCCCGGAGCGGCGAAATAGCTGGATCGGGCCCTGATTGTGTGAAGCCAAAACAAGCGCCACAGTACGCTTGTAATATAGCAGCCAAATCTAGCAAGGAATCTAGCGGCAAAACCAGCCTCGTGTGCAGCGGTCTTAATGTATGTATACCCGCTGCTGGGACATGGATAGTTGCGCAAGCTAGTTGCATTTATGGTGTTAAAAAATTGACTGGTAAACACTGAACGTTTATGATTGACGAACGAAGCTTTCATTTAACGTTCATTCTGTAAAATACGTAAAACGTTTCTTCGGACTATCCAAAATCATTCTAAAGTATCGTCGTTGTTTCTATAATAGCTCTTATGTGCATAGTTGTGCAGATTTTACGTTTTTTAGATGAAAAGATTCAGGAAACGGAGCTCTATACACTAGTAATACCTCCAAATTAATTTTACAGTAACCAACAAGGGGAAATAACTCTTATGTGAAATAAATCCGAAATTAACGTTAAATATTTTTAAAGAAAATACTTCGTCTTAATTAAACATGTATAGTGAAGATAAGCATGAATTAGTAATATACCTCTGAACTTGCTAGTTCTTACAATCCATTGCGGAAATAACCACTTTTTAGCCTTTTTTGCAAATTTTACTTTTTGTACATATAGGAGGTATTACAGAACCAACGACGGTATATTAAAATCACTATAAAAATATCAGACGTATCCAGATTTATGTTTTACTTTTTTGCGACGCCGATTATAGCAAGCTCCGTTTTGATAGTAACGAAATTTCTAGCCGTATTTTATCGTATATTAAACTGACTGACTGATCTATCAACGCACAGCTCAAACCATTGGACGGATATTGGGCTGAAATTTGGCACACAGATAGTTATTATGACGTAAACGGATTTTTAAAAATTCAACCCCCTAAAGGATGTAACGGGGGTTCAAAACTTGCATGGAGAAATCATATATCTATACTAATATATAAAGCTGAAGAGTTTGTTTGTTTGTATGTTTGTTTAGTTGGTTGGTTGAACGCGCTAATCTCAGGAAGTACTGGCTCAAATTGAAAAAAAAAATTGTTGGATAGCTCATTTATCGAAGAAGGCTATAGGCTATATAATATCACGCTACGACCAATAGGAGCGGAGCATCAATGAAAAATGTTGCAAAATGTATCTCAAAATTTGTCCGTCTCGGTAAACTGAGATGAATGTGCGTACTCATGTCGCAGCCCCTATTCGTTCTTTTGCACCCGGGTGAAACCGGGCGGGACCGCTATAAAATATATGTATCAATTCGAAAATGCACAGGATTACTTCTGTCAACAAATAAATAAACACGTGTTTTGTGCTTTTTCAAAAACAACCCCTTCAGAGGGTGAAAAGAGGTAAATAATCTAAAAATCAACATAGGTGTCATTTTCAAGGTTTGTCACGTGAATGTAATCAATTTTGAAATTTAATAAGGGGGTCTACGTCGAGAAAGGAGTAACTATGCCAAATAATGTGAATGCATCCGTGTTTCGTCTCAATCGAGTACGAAGCCGCGGGTACCGGCTAGTATGAAATATAAATTCTTACCGTTGATATAGAATGTTCTGTAGCTGAACAATTGACTTGATTCGGGGGGTTTTTTGAATCCGATAAACTGTCATCTTTTCTATTATCATCATCGCTTTCGTAAAGTTCCGAACATCTTTCGTTTTGGCTCGAATTTTGGCCAGTCGTATGGGTTTTTTTAATACTCATATCATTAATCGAATCGTTTTGATCAAGGTTTGAACCGATTCCGACCGAAGATTCACTGGTGTCAACATTTAAACTAGTAAGCCGGAGGCTCAGTCCATTGCGACTGTTTATGTTATTATAAGCATTCATCGTCACCATTTATTAATATAAAACATTAAAACCACTCAACATTACGCCAAAAAAAGCTAGTTCAGTACTATTCCGAAATTGTAATTTGCAAGACATTATTGTCATATATTCAAAATTATGAAGGCATTTTATCTGCAAAATACGTATATTACAATGAGATAAATGATCAAAAACTACTTCATACACAGTGCCGGATTAACATAATTATAAGCAAAGTAAGCAATTGCTTAGGACATCACGTCTCAGGGAGCACCAAAAATCACAACTCAGAAATGAAAAGTATCTCATCAGACCGTATTTTTTGTCATGTTCTCAAAAATTTGATTTATAGGTATAAAACTGTCTTTAGAAGTGTAGAAGTTAAAAAAAAAATGATAATTTATTTTTGAAGATAATGAAATTTTTTTTTAACCTTTTTTTAATTAACTGTATAAAAATGCCTAAGAATAAACAATCAAATTTTCAATGAGAGCATTGATTGTAAAATTCAATTTTTTCCTAAAATTCTATGTTTTTGAACTTTTTTCTATCTACATTCACAATTTGAAAAAAAAAATTAATAATTTAACACAACAGATGCAGATCATATTAGAATTTTTTTGACTGCTGTTAGAGATGAGGGCCCTTAGGCAAAAAATGTTTAGGACACCAAAGAGTCTTAATCCGGTACTGTTTATACATTATTTTAAAACCTTTTTGGTGCTTGTTTTCAGGATTACAAATAATTTAGAAAATCACAAAGATACTATTATATTTCCAAAGTTCTTTTAATAATTTGTAACAAATATTTATTGACTGATAAAGGTACCTATCCGATAATTCCTTCAAAAAATTATATTATAAATAAAGAACTCGTTATTTTTAAAAAAATATAACAAATGTCCTCGGATTTTATTAGGTAGTAAAATATCCGTGTTAAACACCCACTAAGCAGAAATTCGAATTCTGCAAATATTTCAAGTTATTTGGAACGATATAATTTTAGAGTTTATACTCAATAAACTAAAAAAAATCACTCAGGACAAAAATCGTGTTAACTGTCATTATTTTGATTTTATATTTTAATTATTTATTATTTATAATAAACATACATTATTATACGCCATAAAAATAATAGAAAAATCGTTACCTTGACAACAAAAGGCAACATACAGATATAGTTATTCAAACCCCAAAATAAAAATAGCTGACATTTGTTTATAAAAAGTAAATAATTGTATGTATCCGTATTGCCAGTAGCTAATTGGTTGTTACAAATTTTAATTCATTTAAAATCAACATCCCCATTTTTTTAGAATAATGAAATACATATTCATATGATTTTACACGTATATAGGTATAACATAACCCATTTATGCATATCCATTTTTTAATAATATTCAGTGTCACACAATCATAATTTATAACACTAAGAATAATATATTTCACCGAAGCGACCAACGCGACGACACTACACTTGCTAGGTTAATTGTTGACTGTTATATAATATTTATGTAAGTAATAATATTTAAACACGGTGCTATCATTGAGATTTTGAACCACAAGTAGGTGAAACAGTACTGTTTATAAAGAAATCGGCGTATACACCCAAATTACGGTTTTGGGACACTGACGTCTCGACGTACAGCGACGTGCTACGCCCGAGTCACGCGCCGCTCTCCAGTGGCGTCGATATTATGTAATAGTTAGATGCAATAAGTATAGGAAGTATTCTTCAAATAAATAAAATTGTCGACCAATTTTCACCAGACCAATATATTGACAAAATAAAAAATAACAAATCAATACAACATAAATTTATGATATTATTTTGAAATAAAATTTTGTTTTTAAATAACTTTTTCTTTATGGGTACTTTGATATCTATGACTACGTATTAAAAAATTGTTTGTTATTAATTTTTCATTAATTTGTTTGATTCTTTCAAACATCCTCATTCGTGTAATTAGATAATAATTAATAATTTAATACTAATTAATTTTTATATTTTTCTGAAGAAGATCCAAAGCCGGATCGAAACGTCATCTTATGTTGTATTGATTTGTTATTTTTTATTTTGTCAATATATTGGTCTGAGAAAAATTGGTCGACAATTTTATTTATTTGAAGAGTTCTATTCAGACGTTAATCAAAGATTTTAATAGGAAGTATTCACCAATCATTTGAATTCGAAGATAAACCGGACAAATTTTTAGTTAATAGTATTTCTAAATAGGTTGAACTGTTTGCAGCCTAGTATCCAAATATTTTGCTTTTCTATATATTATGACAATTAGAGAAAAGTCAACTTTGTCGAAAATAAATTTTATCAAAAATACCCGTGAACACAAAACCTCTACAGGCAAGTTTGTATAGATTTTGAAGTAAAACTTCTTTAGGCACGCTTGACTTGTTGAGTAAGCTGGTAAATGCCTGACGAAAGCGTTTACGGAAGTGCATCATCGGACGAGGCGAACGGTGCGTGATCGTTCAAGGCGAACGGTAGTTGAGAGGGAGATATAAGTTAGTGAGTGCGACAAAGACGGAGCATTAATCGAAATTCTTTTTTTTTTTACAACTATTTCACGTTTAAAATGAAAACAATTGTTTTTTTATTAAAAATACATTTTATCGAATTTTGCTACATTTTATAACGGGAAATAATGTAGGTTTGTTAATATTTTTTTTTAAATGTATTATAAATTATGCTAATAAATATATACCTATACATATTTTGTCTATTAATTAATCAAAAATTATATTTTAAACATTTCGTCTTTGTAGATATGTGCTACAGAGTGAGGTTATATTGTGTCGTTAAATCAGGATGTCTAATCAAATTAAGGTGATAGATTATCGAATATTATTGTATCATTATTATAATATTATATATGACAGGAAGAAGTTTTACTTCAGTCGTGTGGTCTAAAGCACACTCGCTTTTTTTTAAATGTATGTGGCCGTATGCCCAATTAGAAGTGGCCATTCGGCTTTTTCACTCGGTGTTGCCGATCAGCACAGTCAGGACGCAGCTTTAGATGTTGGGTAGACACTAACAGTAATAAATAATATTGTGTTCGTTTTCTGAAAGGGCATGCTTCCGGTGCTGTTACCATAGTTACCATTCATAAAATTATAGAAACAGCACCACGAAGTGATTTATTTATTTATTTAATTCCAAAATAGCAGTGATACATTTATTTTATAAATTTTGAAGTTGGAATAATCCTGCCCAACTTGGCTGAAGCCAGTGCTAGGGCAGGAGTATGGGTTTAGGACGTGTGTAAAAAAATAGGAAAAAAATAAATAAATAAAAGTATAAAATATAAAAAATAAAGATTAAAAATAATAAAGAATACAATTATATGCAATTATATGAGGATATTACAAATTATCTTCACTTATTGCTCTAAGCCATTCAGAGACCTTCTTTTTAAATATTTTAGTAATTTTAATTGTCTTTATGTCTGCAGGCAATTCGTTATACAACCTGGGGGCTAGGAGCACCATATGTCTTTGTCCAAAAGCTTTTGACATTTTAGGGATGAATCTATCTTTTCAGAAAACGGCGATATGTTGTGCAGATTGTATTTACCACTTCTCAGATTTTCTTCCGATAGAGAAACATTGCCGACAGGTTTTGAATTAGCCTCTAAGCGGGAAAATGGTAAATTCAAGTCCAGATTAAAACAATGCCAAAATGTGAGGAATCACGATTTACTCGCTTTAATTTCGATTCTGAATTAATCTTGTCCGAGGGTAGTCGGATAAAAAGTTTACTAGTTATTAAGTTTGGGTATCGACTCATAGTTTTGTCAAAATGTGTCCGTTTTAGACAATCAGTTCTAAAGACAACTGATTCTGAAAACCGTACCTATATAGCAATATACAATTCTACATAGAGTATAGAATGTAGATTATACACGCTCGACAGGTCAATAGCGGCTAAAATCTGAAAGACACACATCGAAAAAGGTTGTGTATTTGTAGGTAATTAGTAGATTTTTTTTGAAGAAATTCAGAAAAACCGAAAATATTAAACTGCAACATTTATTTGGCGGATTTTCGAAAACGCAAAAACTTTCGACGTCACGATATACCAGGGATGGCTTTTGGGAGTCACCTTAGTTGGGGCAATATTATGAAGATCCGCACTACTCTTCAAGATCGCGAGCCGAATTCTGGTCAATGGTCACCCCTGTTACATTCAGTATAATTTCTCCGTAAACGATATTACAGGAAAAATATGATCTCGTTTTATCTGCTAATCAGTAGGTATCACTTATTATTAATTACATACTGTGATATCATAGAAATTTGACTGCATGAATGTAATACGAGAATATAATATAGTAGTAAATATTTCAAATATGTCAACTAAGGATCTTCGGGCAAGGCGTTTGTAGTTTTCAATACTTAACAGAGGTCAAAGTTTCAGTTACATACACTCAACGGAAAAAGTACACTGCATTTTAGCAAATCACTCTTTTTATTCTGTTTATTAGAATAGAATTTCCTTTCTCAATGGATTTTGCATATAAATAAGTACAATGTATATCTTACAATGAACAATAAGGTAATGACGTCAGTTGTCGAGCGTTTTTAATCTACACCCCCCATCCTCTTTCAATAAGCGTTCTCTAGCCGAATATTATTTTCAGGGTATGAAATTTAAATATACGTCTATAAACAAGAGTACGATAACTCGATGTGCAAAATATCCATTGTAAATACACAATTATTATTTTAAATAACATATAACAGTGTTATTATCCGTTTTAAGTGCGGAAAAATAATTATTTAAAATTATTTTTTTTGCGCAATGAAAAGGTGAAGGCGATCAGGGGGAGTTCTTTCTTTTGTCGATGCGATGGCGTTTTTTTTTTTGAAAAGGGGAAGGCGTCTGGGGGGAGTTCTTTAAAAAACAATTGCAAGGTCGTGTCGATGCGATGGCCTGTTTTTTTGTGCAATGGAAAGGGGAAGGACTCTGTGGAGACTTCTTTAAAAAAACAATTACAATATCGTGTCGATGCAATGGCGTTTTTTTTGCGCAGTAAAAAGGGGAGGGCGTTTGGGGGGAGATCTTTAAAAAACAATTAAAAGGTCGTGTCGATGCGATGGCGTGTTTTTTTTTTTGTGCAATGGAAAGGGGAAGGACTCTGGGGAGACTTCTTTAAAAAAACAATTACAATATCGTGTCGAAGCGATGGCGTTTTTTTTTGCGCAGTAAAAAGGGGAGGGCGTTTGGAGGGAGTTCTTTAAAAACAATTACGGGGTCGTATATGTACAAAGTGAGATAGTAATGCAGTAATTCTACACCGGTTGCTATATGACGTGTATATGTGATTTCTGATTGCGGTTAGATTTAAAAAAATGACAGTGAAAGACGAAAAGTTTTTACGTATTTTTGAGCAAATTTGTGAATAATCCGCAAAGTTTTTTTTGGAACGCCAATATTTTACGGTTTCTATGATTTTAAAAAAAGTCAAAATTTAGGCACATCGAGTTATCGTACTGGATCCCATTTATCGATTATATGAAACACAGCGATTTATATTCAATCACAGTTTTCTAAAAAGCAGGTACTACCTATCTAGCACAAGTTTCCCCATTGTATGTAATATATATGTTGCGTGGATATCGACGCCCTTGGTATCAATTTCTAACTACGCCATACGCAGTTTGCTCGTCGTAACGCACATAATCAAATGCGCATGTTGATTATTGTGAAATCGGCAACAGGACTCCCAGACTCCAGTGTTTACATTTAACTATAATGTGTGTGAATTTATACCCCCACCCCAAACACAGACAGACAACCGCGCGTATATAAATACACATAAATTAATATGTACCTCAAACATACATACATAATTGTACATACACACACACACATTCATACAATTATATAATCATTTTATCAATCACGGGACTCACGGGTTCAAATGCTTCTGTTGGTCAAGATTTTATTTTTAGATTAATTAATCCTAATGAATTGTGATTATAAAAACAGAACCGATTATTTGTATTGATAAATTTGCACTTACATTAGTACTGTTGAGAATATCATCAAAAAGTGCGATGTTAAGACATTCGGCACTGTTTTTGATATTTATAGATTCGAGCGCATTTCGATGCGGTGCTGGTCTTAAATTTTGGGTAGGCTCTGACGATGATAAGTCTGCGGTTGTATGCGAAGCGATTCCTTCCAATTTGGATGGGCTGGATGTGGTTCGTTGATGGCGTATGAATGGTGGTAATGTTGCTGTCGTTGCGTTGTTTGATGACGGCGATGACGAAGTATAAGGAATGTTAACGGCTCCGGTCTTCCTTTGAGGCGAGCTCAATAGATTGTTTTGCGCAACTGAAGCGACGTCGTTAGCTTTCAAGTTTAACTGTGTTTCGTCAAGAGACCTGTTGCACGCTCCCCTCGAATGAACGACACTCGGTCTATTAGTTTCAAACTGACAAGAAGAACTTTCATGCGACCCCAATGAATTTTGACTAGAGTTAACAGTTGGACATCCCGGCGCAATCAAATCATCTAGAAATTTCAATTCTTTGTTATAATATAGTTTAGAAAACATTCGATTTGTTTCGGGTTTTTTCATTTCCGCTTCTAACATTTGGCCGTAAGGACCTCTTAAAGGTCTTTTAGAATATCTTCTTGATGGATGCGGACTACTATTTACCATCGATCGACCTTCACAATCTGACAAATCAGATTTATCCGAATAAATTGACGGTCTCGATGATGCTATATTATCTCGATGTTCACTTTCACTTTCTGATAAAGAATCAACGCGAACTAATAGATGACTTCTGTTTTTTATTTTATTTTCAACGTCCGATTTACCGTTCCATCGAACATCCGAATCTGACGGCCATTCTGGCCAGCCTGGATATTCTTCGGGTGTGTAGGGTTCTTCTTGAGGACTACTCCAGCATGTCTGTGCTGTGGTAGGTGCAGTCGTTTCTGCAACTTCAGTGCAATTTTTCTCGTTACTAATGCTATCTAAATAAATTGCTGGCATTTCATCCGCGCGCGTATCGCTGCAGTCAGGATCTTGGATTTCAGTTGGCCATTTTGTAATGTATACACCTTTACGTTTAAGCGATTTATCGCCATTTCGATCATTTCCAGTGGACGACGAACGCGATATCCGCGAAAGCTTATTGATATTATTTATATTGGCACTGACGTTTGTATCATTTAAACTGTCGACGTTTGTGTCGTCGATTGAGTCGATTCTAAAATCGGCAGCATTCAATAAAGTAGTCTCACTGCCATCGCACTTTACATATTTATCACTTACACTCGCGGATTTTGGACATTTGTGGTTCAATTCTGTTACCGCCGCTGGTGAATCTATACTGTTACTGGCCGATATTTCATCTGTATTTTCGGGCTGAACCTTTTTTTTCGTATTTTTAAATAAATTTGAACTTGAATTATGTCTTTCCGATCGGAATCCTCGTTTTCCTAGCGGATGCGTCAAAGCGCGGCTATCGCTTTTCACATTATCGTTACACGTATTGGTGACACTTTTTCGTCGTGGAAATTTGTTGTCGGTCACTGTTAAGTCAGCTTGCGAAAATGAAGCACTTTTATGATGAACTTTATGTGGCAAATTCGAATTGCTTTTAGCATTCGTAAATTTCAACTGAAGTGGCGATAACGTCGACTGTGTATGAATTGTCGGTGTGGGTGGCAGCATACGTGGTATGTCGTCCGAAGAAATTTGATGTGCGTGGATGTGTGTCGACGATGCAGCCGAACCAAATCTTCGATTCGGACGTTTCGGTATCGGTGATCGGCCTTGAGGAGAAAGGCCTTTCAATTTCTCGGTCAATTCGCGTAATCGTTCGGTTTTTTCACTGTTGCCACCGATACGCGACAGTGACCGTACACTACTTTTCGCACTTGAAGCACTATCTGTTTCGTTCGATTCCTTTTTTCTATCGCGATCTTTACTGCTAGCTCGGTTACTGCCGAAACTAAATCGCTGCAAACGATCCAGTGTATTGCTGCGATGTGATTTGTTGCCGCTCATGATTTATGGACCACATTTACTATCGCTGGCGTCATAATATTATACTTAGTAAGTCAATGAGCATAATAATAACACTAGGAGAATGTTTTTTGTTGGGTATGTGTGACTACCGATACAAGATACCTATTTATTCTATTCTTGAGACACTGCTTTGTGTATCCCGATATTGACACGATATACAAAGAGAACACCACACTTTAGAAGCAGTACGTTAATGAAGAACGCAACATGCACCTCGTCGCAGTTGAGTCAGACGAGGTGGCAGAAACTGGTACAGCTGAGCGCAATGTTTCTCCCGATGGTTGTACGGTACGCTGCGACGGCGGCGGGAGAGACAATATATTCCTGCTACTACTCCCACCGGCGCGGCGACTGGGACTATTAATAAATACCGCGCGACGTCCGCGGACAACAAACATCCAACGATAGCTGCCAGTGGATAGGCAGGTACGTTGTCGTTGAATACAGAACGCCTCGTCGTCTTTACTCTTCTTGTTTACTTATGTTCTGCGACCGTCGACCGACCGATTTCTGACACCGACATCGGCCGCGATAACGATTCACCGAGTGTCGACATCATCGTTCATCATAATATTATAACCGCAACATCGTCACCGTTGGCACACATCCACCACGTTGAATTGTTATTTGCCATGACAATCTAGTATTATTTATATACCTATTATGTGCGAATAACTAATTGTTATAGACATAATAAATTCACGCAATAAAATATTAACTTAAACGATATATTAAAAAGAAACAATAATAAAACTTTGTTGTAACGACATTTAAGTGTGTAAAACTTTTATTAAAAACTATAAGTGATAGATAATAGTTTTAAAAAAGTGGGATTTTTTTTGATCAATGTTAAGAGTAAATATATTTTTTAAACGTGCATTTCTGTCTGCTATTATCAGAACATTTTAATTAATGGATTCAATGAAGTGTACAAAAATAAAAACAAAGTTCCGTAATTTAGGGATGGATCAAAAAAGTACTTAGTAGATTATGTTTTAATAAGTTTTATTAAACTGGATATTTCATTTTATATTAAAGGACCAAAGGGTTTAACACTTAGTAAACACGTTCACACACCTTATTAAACAAACCTATATGCACATAATTATTATACAGATTTTTATTTTTTTCTTTCATAGACTTGCGTTGTGCTGCCAAGCAACCGACAAGCGAACGTAGTGAGATGAAGAATTGCAAGCGACCAAACAAAGTGTAATCATGTTCTCTAGAACTTATAGCAAACGTGTGTATATGGGCTACTACTTGACTAAAACACACGTTTACTTCGTTTACATAGGTATATTGTGTAAACGACGCTGAAATTCATATTTTTCTATTTAGGCTTTTAGTATATTTATGTTACAGAAAAATGTTATTTTTTTGAAAATAAATCTTCGATATTTTTCGAAAAAGAAATAGTTTTTTTATCAAGTTGAAAATGATGTTATTTTTTGACAAATAGGTATAGATAATTATGTAATACAAGATCCGAAGTTGAAAAATAATATTTTAGGATATGTTTATAACAATCAGTTTTAAGAGGAATAGGTATTTATCAGTATTTAGAAATAAAAAAAACTATCTACAAAAAAACGAAATTTATTGAATCTGAACGAAGTAGCAAAACAAATTTTTTTTTTGAAAGGTACGTCAAACTATATTATGTTAAATGAGTTTTATCACTGAATAAGATAAAATCTTATAAAAAATAGAAACATAACAACGTTTATCATTTTTTAGCGTTCAGTGATAAAAAAGTTTTAAAAGAAAAACTTTGATAATTACTGTCACTGTAATTTTTCACAAACGTTTTTCTTTTAACATAGGTATATCACAATTTTTCTATCTCCACACTTCATATTATGTAGTAAATATAACGATATAGTGTATTACAATAACATTTTGGCCAAAAATCAAAGACCCGCTTCCACTGGATTAAAAAAAAAATGGTCTTTGATATTTAGCTATTACAAAAACTTATCAAAATCTTGTTTTGATTTATAATGCAAGTATGAGCTCTATTGCATTGATTAATTTAAATTAAGAAGGAGTAACCAACATCAGAAACGTTAGCACCAAAACAATTATCATTAAAAAAAAAAACAATTTGAACAAAGAAAATAATAATTTAAACGGGGAAAGGATTATTTACTTAACATCAGGCTCTTCTGCATCGTCCTTAGGCGGGGGTGACTGAGAATCACCTGCAGGCGATGGCGGCTCTGGAGGCTCAGCAGCAACTGGACGTATCTGTCGCCTTAGTTCCTCCACTAATTCCGGGTTGCTATCCTGCATGACTTGAGCTAACTGTTGGCCCCTAAAAGCAATTCTTTGTAAAATATTTGTGTCACAATATTGTCTCATTATTATTGTTGTACTTACACAGTTATCAACGCCGCGATGTTTTGGCCGTCCATTGCACCCGATCCGGACATTAGAGTTTGCATACTAAAAATTTAAATGAGTTACTTATTAACAAATAAAATTCAAATATATAAAATTTTGCTTATGATGTTTTATTGGCAAAAATCATTTGGGGATAACTTTGGTTTGAAAAACAACACTTCGCATGATATAATTATTTCATATAAATAGAAAAACGCGAAACTTTTATATACAGTTATCCCCTCTCAACTACTTTATTGCTGAGGTGATTTTTAGCTAGTTTAAAGTGTTTCTATATGAATTTTGCCAATTAAATACCCCGGGTTGGACGCATACATCTGTTGCATCTCAGGGTTTCCCAACATTTGTGATGCCATGTTAATAAACACAGGATTGTTCAGGAACTGGTTTAAATTTAGGTTCTCCAGAGCTGGCGGCATTGCGTGGCTATGGAAGAGCTCGGCCATGGCGGGTTGAGAAGGTGCATTAACTGTAAACAAATATATTATTACAATTATTTATTCATAGTTTCATTCGTATTCATGTATCTGACTAATAATTACGAAAGAACAGACGAACCGTTTCGTAAATTCTCTTCTGCCATTTCAAGATTGTTAATGTAGTGGTGGTTAGTGGGTTCCAAGTCTAAAGCTTTCTTATAAGCATCTCGAGCTTCTTGATGCTTCTCTAAGCTTATGTATGCTAACCCAAGGCGAGTATACGCTTTACTGTAAGAATTATCAAGCGCTATTGCTTTCTTGCAGTCTTCCACTGCAATCTGATACTCCTCAAGATTTTGGTGGGCAGCTGCCCGGTTGCAATAGTAAACAGGATTGTCGCCATTCAAAGCAATGGCTTGAGAGTAATAGTTTAAGGCCTCCTCGTACTTTTTCGCCTGCATAGCCTCGTTGCCTTTATTTTTGAGCTCTTCGGCCTGAGCGACAACATTCTTTTGAATCTAAAATCAGATTTTGATGCTTTCACAGACAATTCAAATCACGTGCCATGGTATGATAATAAAAAAGTTCGTTACATGTACAGAGTCAGATTTATAGAAATTGCCCGCTTTTAGGCAGGAACCTAAATGCTGTCTATTTTTGATAGGTTCAAAAAACAATTGTATCTATACATAAGATATAATCAGTTTAAAAATATTTTCTAATACTATTTATTAATAAATAATAAGAAGAAGTACACTAGTAAGGTGTACATAGGATATTTAACATTGGGAGAAAATGAACGGATCGGAATGCAACGTGACAAAAAATACCTAACGTGTGAGAGAAATTAATAACGAAACTTTTCGTCACTAAACATTACTATAACGACCGTAAGTAAATCAATTCCAAGAGTCATAGTTCATTCTGATCCATCAATTTTGCAAACATTTCTACTGAATGAGAGCAATGTAACAGAGCAAAATTTCAACTTATAAAAAAATTATTATAACACCCTAAATGAATTAATACGAATATAGCCATGGCTTATTTCTTCATTTGGTCCTAATGCGCTAAAATGAACACCTTACAGGTTTACATATTGTTATTATAATGTCAAAACTGATAAAACATGTAATATTAAAAGTTAATAAACACGAAAAAAATCATCACAAAAAAAAACTGCCGCCCTGTACATGGAAGTTTACGAGTTTCAAATATTACTCTTTATTAGTTTCTGTGTTTAAACGGTAGACTACAATAATTAAAAAAAAAATCAAACCTCGGAAGACTGGGGCAAGTTAGCCTGGAAGATTTGCATTAGGTTGGGGATAGCTGTGTACGATGCATGATCGAATTCCCCCAAATTAAATGCCGATTCAATGCACTGTATGGCCACTTCGATACTCTCTGACTGATCTGCGTCGTCGGAATTATTTAATTCCGAACGTAGGAACTCGACAATGCTTTTAAGGAGCACCATTTTATCAGCCATGGCTAAAGAAATCCATAATATAATTAATATAAAAACAATTCTTTAATAATAAATATTAATTCATACAAATGTAAACAATTTAGTTGTAATTATTATTAATAGTCTCTAATCGATACTTATATAATATAGTAAGGGTACTTTTGCATGAATTTTAGTTTTATTATGGATTTTTTCGGGTTTATCGCTTTTGATTAAGCACGGTATAATATTTTGTATTTAAAATCGACATCAACGACTGCAACATTGGGAAAAAAGTTAGTTTTTCCACATAAAAAATAAGCTATTTGCACATGAAATTTTGGCGTATTGATTCCAATGATGTGTTAAATTTTTGGAGCAATGATACACTGAAATAGTCCCATTATATAATAACTGTTCCAAAATACCAGTATTCATAGAATTATTGAAATAAAAAACTACAAATTCAATTTTTTTGGTTTCATTTAAGCCGTGTTTCATTGAGCACTGATTCTAAAGTTAATCCGAAAGAGTGTTTGGTTTTTAAAACATCGCTGTTTGTTATCCCGAGTTTGTTTATTAATCTGTTCTGTTAGCTGAAATTGTACAATTTTCTAACAAACAAAAAGTTACCTCAAGTTAGATTGGATATTTTGTAACGGGCACTTTTCGTCTGTTAGAAAATTGTACAATTTCATTGTTAACAATATTCCTTTTATGTGTTTTATAAATATAAGCATTTATTACCTTTCTATTTAGTACAAAATATCACAGATTTTAAGCGCAATAGCGAACACGTTAGTCACTATACTATAATAATGAACACTTATTATCAAATGTAATTTTTCATTGTTAAATAGTATGTCAATGTTTCAATAAGTATAATATATTTTCTACTAAACAGGAAGGGAATAAATGATAATATTTGCAAAACATAGAACTAAAATTATTAATAATGAAATTGTATAATTTTCTAACAAACAAATAATTATCTCAAGTTAGGTTGGACTTTTTGTAACGGTCACTGTTTGTCTGTTAGAAAATTGTACAATTCCATTGTTAACAATATTCCTTTTATGTGCTTTATAAATATTAATTATCATTTATTACAAACATCACAGACTTAAGTGTATTAACAAGCACGTTTGTCACTATATACGTATAATAGACACCTCTAGTATTTTCAAATATAATTTTTCACTGGAAAATATTATCGTAATATATTTTGTACTAAATAGAAAAGTAATAAATGATAATATTTTTAAAACATATAAAAGAAATATTGTTAACAATGAAATTGCATAATTTTCTAACAAACAAAAAGTTACCTCAAGTTAGGTTGGACTTTTCGTAACGGTCACCTTTTGTCTGTTAGAAAATTGTACAATTTCATTGTTAACAATATTTCTTTTGTGTGTTTTATAAATATTATCATTTATTACCGTTCTATTTAGTACAAAATATGTGCTTAAAAACATTGAATAAAATTTTTCTGCAAAAAATGACATTTGATAAGCCTAGAAACATAACCCTAAAGAAGGTCAACAATAAAAATTGGAAAAAATATGTCTGACACGCAAATATATCCAGTTGGATGTAAACAGTGCAAATCAACGACAAATATAAACTGTAATTTCTATAACAACGTATTATTTAATCAAAAAAATATTTATTTTACCTATGCTGAATTAGGTGACGATGCTTTCATACACACACTCACGCTCCTTCTGCAACGGCCACACAGAATGAAAACATAAAGAAAAAAAAAAACGTTCTTTCAGCGGCACCTCACCTTTTTTTTACCACGGACCTCTTTATGTAGCTTTTATCCCTGTGGTTCAAGATTTGCTTAAGATTTATTTAGAGCTTATTTAAACAGTTCCTAACTTCCAATATTATTTTTTAAGCACAAGTAGCCCCCCTCCAGCAGTTCCAGAAAAACTGCTTGTATGTGAACTCAAAATTTGGAGTGAACTACAATTTCAGAACACAACTCGTGGATTTTTTATGAGTTTGTTTCTTTCTGCTGCTGTTTATACCTGCATTGAGTAAAAACTGATCTTTAATCTAGTTTTTGCATGCATATTGCATCAGGAACAGTAAGTGTATTTGAACAGTAAGTGTATTTGTCTTCAGACAACTCGACATTGGTGAAACCGAAAAAAATTGTGGGGTAACTATGATTTGAAGCTTTTGCTTGGGGGCGATGTCCCGACCTGTATATCTGATCACGTTTTGTTGAAGAATGGGATAATTACTTTTATTTATTCTTCCTTAAGGAGACTGGTTGGTACTATGTGGTAGTTTGGATCCACTAGATCTCTCTCTAAGTTCGTGATAGGCTTAATGCAAGCGAGAGAAATAAAGATTTCGTCTAATGTTACGCCAGGGCCCGATCCAGCTATTTCGCCGCTCCGGGCAAAATAATATTTGCCGCCTTTTACCCATGCGTTGTTCCAAAAATTTTTTTTGTTTAACCATCTTTCAAATTTTCGCCGCCGACGCCGCGCCGCCCTCAACTTTGCCGCCCCAGGCAATTGCCCGTTTTCCCCCCCTCTTATAGATCGGACCCTGTGTTACGCTTCCTTTTATGTTTCTTATGTTTACTATAAAAGCTTATTTTTTCAATTTTCGCGGACCTGTGAGAAAAATCGTGGCTTGCTTAGGGATTCGCCGTCCACATGTTGACAGTCGCTGCGCGAAATCAACATGACCAACCTCTTGCACTAAAACACGAAGGGTGCCTTTAAATGTGTTTCGTTCAACTTGTTCAACCTAATATGACTAGTGGCAAATGTTGTAGATATTATTTCGTATAATTCAGAATTTTTGGAAAACTGTCAGCCGCCTGTCAATCTTTGTAAATTTTGTTTTCATGTGCAGCTACACTAATATACAACAATAAGACAGTACTTGTATTATTTCTACAAAAATATTTCTGTATCGTTTCACTGAAATATTAGTTAAAGACCAAAACAAACAATGTCAATATCTGGAGAAAAGCTTCAAGATGATATCAATAATATTCCATTAGCGGATGACGATCCCCAAGGTACGTGACATAATTGCAAAGCTAGTTACATAAATTCTTATCAACGTCAGTAATTTGAAAGTAACTATTGTTATTTACTGCAGTAATAATACAGGATGATTGCGAAGTAAGCTCAGATTTGTTACATGGTCAAAGCATGGACTCTATACCATCTTCCTTTACGAATGGAAGTTCTAGTCCACAAAATATGACAATGGGACCACACAGTTTGGAAGTAGATGTGAGCATTGATGAGCAAGAAGAAAAAGCTCGTCTTATCTCACAAGTACTAGAATTGCAAAATACACTCGATGGTATGATAAGTCTTTTATTTACTCACTAATTTGCTAAAAGATTTCATGGTATCCGAATAGAGATGAAGAAGAAACATTATAATCTAGTGTGTTCCTCAAGGATAGTTATTAGGTCCCTTATTTTACAGTTATATAATCATTTTATTAGAAGCAATTATTGCCAACGAATAATTATATAACTATGATGAAGAATAGATTACTTGCCTCTTGTACTTTATAATCACAATAATTGTTTATTTTCATTACGTAATTCTAGATTTATCTCAGCGAGTTGATAGCGTAAAAGAAGAAAATCTTAAGTTGCGATCGGAAAATCAAGTTTTGGGTCAATATATTGAGAATCTTATGTCGGCTTCAAGTGTATTCCAATCTACATCACCCAAAACAAAGAAGAAGTAATTTTCATAAATGTGAACACTTAAAATGCAATATTAAAAATTCTTGTTTTACAGCGTTTATAATTCACACTTGCAATTTTTGACATTATTTTTGAATTAATTAAAGTTTAATATTTGTTAACATTCGAGGAAACAACTATCGTATTCATGGCCTCAGTGATATACATTTTTTTTATCCTTGTCCTAATCGCTCAACTAAATGAATTAAATTATAAAAGAGTTAGCGATATGGTTAAACAAGGGAAATAAAAAGAAATGCGATTATCCTTGAATGTAACGTGACAAAATATTATGCAAGAAAAATGTTGACATCTTCTGACTTGTATGTCTTCAATAGTTTTGAAGATGTACTATGTATTTTTTTATTGAGTCATTGTAAAAATGACGTGATACATTTGTTAAGGTTAAGAACTCGACTGAAGACCAATTAAAAGGGTAGTTATTTGTAATTAAAAGAAGAAACATTTCATATTTACGTGTTGTTTTTAAGCTTTGCTATAATGCAATTTACTTGGTGCTGTGTTGCTTATATAAATTACAGTTTATATAATGTATCCATCAGGATATTACAATGTAATTTCTAATTACAATAATTGTATTTTGTAGTGTTATATTTTACTTTTTTTTTTAATTTTATAATAAAACTTTCATTACACTGCTAGTCAAAATAATTGATCAGTTGATCACAATTAAATTTTTGTTGTAACAGTAATCCTAAATCAAACATCTTTATTTAAATAAAAATAGTATGTTGGAATGTGCGTATTATTTTTACAGCCTGTGTTGTTCCGTTCCTATGAAAAACAAAACTCGCTAAACATTTCAAAAATACGGTCAGTTTTTACTGTACAGGTAGTCAGTGACCGTTTTGTGTAGGGAGCGTATAGCACGTAAATAGGAAAGAAAGTAGATGATAAACAACCATATGCAGTACCGGTAAAAAGAGGAATAGGTACCATTTCTGTGACGACTTCAATTTTCTAGACTATGGAACATCTACATCTATAATCTATCTATTCTTTAGAGATTAGACCTAATGGTGTCTGCTTGAGATAAGAAAAAACGTTTTTAGATTAAACCATTAAACATCAGGTTAGATTGTCCATACCAAATTTTTGATTTTTTTTATTCCTGTTAAACCTTAACATTTAGCCGTTAGTGCTCGAAAAATGTAAGTTATGGACACTTACTCACATAAAAATGCTTATAGCTTTGACATTTTTTGAGTATACCTACCTACTAACGATTTGCATAAAAATAGGTATTTCTAGCTTGACATAGACGTATAACAGCGTTATAAATATTATATAGATATCCAATATAGGAGGGAATAATGAATGTTATTTTTGCAAATTGAAATTCTGCATGGCTGTATTTAAAAAAGTTTGTAAAATATTTACTGCTGGAGTCTAGGAATCCGTGATATACAAATGATTGAGAACCTCTGTTATAAGCAGTGTCACTATTGACTAGGGCGTAGTAAACAATTTTTAACCGGAATTATAAATACTTTATATACCTAAAAGTTAGCTACCTTGAAAAAATAAATTGGTATTTATAATAGCAATGCCTTGCCAAATACGAAAACCTTGAAAAACTGCAGAAAGTGCGAAAGTTTTGTTAAGATGGTGGATTCCTAACCAAATTTCGAAACTGACTGCACAAACGAAATGAAAATTTTCCTGTAGTGAATTTTCATTCTTCCTGGTGGAAAAGTTATTTTAGGTGTAGAAATGGCGACAATTTACAAAATAGGAAAGAAAATTCCGTTTTTATTTCGAAAATCAGTTCCAGTACGACTCTTTTCTGTAAAGAGTAAAAGTCAATTAAAAAATTGGCAATTTTTATATCCTGTGTGTGGTTGTTTAATAACTTACGGCGTATGGACATATTTTCAGAAAAATCGAATTGATTTTTTTACGATACATGCTCTTAAACATAACGTAAGTAAATTAAAATTTATTTATAAACATTATATGAAATTTAAATTAACATCGTCTATAATCAAATTTTAGGCAATGCCTACTGACCGGTAAATAAATAAACAAAAACAAATGTTATAACAATTTTTGTAGCGTTCGGCCTACGATATTTGATAAGTTCGTTTATAAATTAGCTGGAACTGAATTGAATGAAATAAATGATTTTTAGCCAGATGAACCCAATCATGCCATTAAACTTACATCCAGAGAAAGAAGATTTATTAAATTTGCTTCAGTGGAATACGATGGACAACTTTATATGACACCTCAAGATTTTCTTGAATCCGTAGTGGAACAAGAGCCTAGACGTAAGTTCTAATATAGTTTCTTTATAAACTAAGTGCAGACATTCTAACACCTTATTTCAAAAATAATCTCCTTCCAACTACCTAATTTTAAATATTATATTTTAATTATTGAGTTTGAGGACATTAATATTAAGTTTAATCAAATTTTAGTCGATATGATTTAGTATCCAATGAAAATGAGAGAGTTTTTACCTTTCATGGCAGCTCCAAGTTACTATGAAATCTGAACTGAAATAGAAGAATTTTCAATTACACGTTGTACTGACGTCTGAAAGGTCTTCATAATATAATTTTCAATGAATATTTTCAGCTCGATTGAAAAGGCGTATTCTAACGACTCGTGAATTAGAACAAATGAGAGACAGTACGCCGACACTATCTCAAGGTTCAAGTTACATGTTTAGAAATCTGAGAGATCGAGGTATGTACTCAAATTAATCTTAATACCGTAGCTATAGATTCATCGCCGCCCAGTTAGCGTCCTTAAAATTTTGTTAGTTGATATATTCGCATCCTAAAGGGTGAAAATTTTACTTCTGAAACCGTAAATCTAGAAAGGTAAAGTTCGAGAAAAAAATTAAATAAATAGATGTTCGACCGCGTTTTGGAAAAACAACGCGAGCGGAGAGGAAAATGAGATATTGGTAACTATTTGGAATGAGCGAAACTCTTGTATTCCAAATTTCACCCGGGCGAAGCCGGGCATAACAGCTAGTATATAACGCATATGAAACAGAACGATCTCCTGTTTTATATGTATTGTTAATTTGTAATTATTTTATTGCAGGTATTGTTTCATATACCGAATATTTGTTTCTGCTTTCAATTTTGACAAGTACGTAAGAGTTGAATGAATATTTTATCTTATGAATAATGTTCATAAGCAGAGATTCATTTATATTGCAGAACCACAGTCGGGTTTTCGAATCGCTTTTAATATGTTTGATACAGATGGAAACGAACGCGTAGACAAAAATGAATTCTTAGTGGTATGTATATTAGGTACAAAATATTGTTAAAAAAACTAGTAACTTCGATTTAAACGAAGACTTTCAGCATTCACATACAGTGGCGTAACAATAGGGTGGCAGGACGGGCAAAATGTCACGGGCCCCCGCCCAGAGAGGATCGTGAGCACAAATGAATCCTAACATATTTATTGTTACAACATTTAGTATTTGCCCTGAGCCTCAAGCGGTATAGTTACGCCACTGTTCACAATTATATAAAATATTTTAGTAAGTATTATGTTATTGTTCAACGATGTAAGGAGATTCTCGCGAATCGTATGTACAGGGGCGGCTTTGGTTTTTAGGAGTCCACGTCTTATTACAGTCCAACGGGTCCGTAATTTAAGAATCGCTTTTGTGGATTTAAAATTAATTTTTGATAACATCAAAATCAGAGTTGTTATATTATTATAAATTTAAAAAATGAATTTTCATAGCTATTAGATGAATTGAGCATATAGAAAAATTCAAATATTTTGATTCAATAGTAACAGGTTACGCTCGATCTCCTTTACCTTTGCTGTTGTATTTGCAGTTTACAACTGTACATCTATACATATTATATTGAAGGAAGTTGAGAATTTTAGTCTGCAGCCTGTTCCATCCAATAATCCACACCGAAAACAGTCGTTGAACCAAGGGCATAGATATGGGAGGGGGTGGTTAAAGGGAGTAATTATCCCCCCAAGACTACAAAAATAAAAAATAAAACTGAAAATATTACGAATACCTAACTAAAAACAAAATTTAGACAAGATTGCAACTGCGTATTTTGTAACATAATTAGTTTGGGAATTAATATTTTGCTTGACACCTTCCTTCGTGAGTAGGTATTCTTGTTTGATATGTTAATAAAACTTATATAAAGTAAAAAAATATTGATTTTTTTGCTTTACACCCCCATGAAAAAAAAATCTCTACGCCCTTGCGTTGAACTATATACTTATACCTACTAGAATATTATTTTAATACTTTTTTGTGCAAATGTTCATAGTATTGTTATGGAATGCTTACTATATTTTAAATAAGTGCAGTATTATTTTCGTGAACTTGCGTTTATGATTTAGTTGCGCGATGTTTCTTTTATTATTTAAAAATTCATCACCTTATGCTTTACATGTTTTGAAAACATTCACAAAAATCACAGTTCTCTTTATCCGAGAATAAAAGGTAATGAAAAAAAGACACTAATTTATTTAAAACCAAGATAAAACTTTTAAAATTAAAACTAAAATAATAGTTTATATATCTAGGGTGAAATGAAATATATTATCAACGACGTGTGACATTATGTAAACGCGAGCATAACAAGTTTTACGCAGTCGCACAGTATAAGTGAAAAATCCAGTTTCGATAGAATTTGCATAATAGGTACAAGAAGTGATCTAGGCTTCATTATATCCCAAAAATAACTCTTAAGGCCGAAGGGTGCGGTGGGTTGAAACCTTCAAATTGCGTAATTAAGCTGAAAACGTGACACGCGGAAAAAATACTATTTCAAATACATTGTCAACGGTCTTTCCTATATACACTACCCGATCCGAGGGGTGGGGATGAATTTTTATAGAAGAGAATTCAACTGGGTACAATATATACTTACATCTATAACAGGCGGACGGAGACGCGAACAAACCGCTAGTCTTTAATGTTGATAGGTGTGCCTTTAAAACAGAGAACAACTTAGAGTGGGGATACATTTAATCCAATATAAAGACAGTATTATTCCTTAAAGTTTAAACCAATAATAATTGTAGTGTATAAATATATATGTTACGGCTAGAACCCGAAGTGCGGCTACACCTAGTTTTAGCCGGTTAGAACTAGGTGTAGCCAGTTACTCTTGATTAAATCTAGTATTAGCCGATTTTTTTCGGGTAAAACTAGGTTTAGCCGGTACTATCCGGCTAGAACTAGGTCCAACCTAGTGGCCGATACTAGGTCTCGCCGATATCATGCCAGCTAAAACTAGATCCAACCAAACTTATTACTAGGAGTAACCTATATACAGCGTGTCCACGGAAGTTCTTTACAAATGGAATTTTTTTTTGTTAATTATTGAAGCAAAAATTTTTTTCTGTGGAAAAGTTCTGCTTCGTCCAAAACCTCTAAAACACCAAAGAAAATTTCCTTCAGCCTAAAGTTATACAAGGGAACTCAAAAAGTTTTATTTGACTAAAAATAAAAATTATCTATGATATTCAAGATTTTCGTAAAATTAGTTACATAATCAAATTTAATTCAAAATAATAACATAACTAACTTACAAGTAATTATTTATTCAGAATTATAAATCAGAATTCAACATATCCTCCATCTCTCTCCATACAAAGAACGGCTCTCCTTCCAAAATCCGTCACTGAATTTCGAATCATTGTAGAAGGTATTTGATGGATTTTTCGGTGATAATCCTTTCCAATTGATCAATATCTTGAAAAGGTCTTTTAGAGTACACCATTTTCTTTAGATAGCCCCAGAGGAAATAATCTAGGGGTGTCAAATCGGGTAATCTGGCTTTAGTAAAATAACACTTTTTGATTTCCCCCGTATAACTTTAGTCCGAAAAAAAATTCCTTTGGTGTTTTAGAGGTTTTGGAGGAAGCAGAACTTTTCCACAGAAAAAAATTTTTGCTCTAATAATTAATAAAAAAAAATTCCATTTGTAAAGAACTTCCGTGGACACGCTGTATAGATTGGCTACCCTGGGTGGAAGTTGTTCTACTAACTCTACAGAGCCACATATTATTTCTGGCTTTTAAGATATTAAAGAAACACCTAATAATAAAAAACGTAGAGAAAATAAAATTCAACGAATTAGTTTTTATAATTGATTTTTACTAAAGTAGGACTACAATTTTAACATAACATTTTTTTAACAACAGAAAATAATTGTATCTTTTATAACTTAAAACAATATTATTATTATTATCAATCACACTTTTATAAATCAACACAATTAGTTATTTATTAGAACAATTCGCCTGTTACACGTTTTGCATCCTTTCCACTTCGGGTTCTAGCCGTAACGTATATATACATACAGTACATGTATAGGTAACATAGTAGCTTGGCCAAAAGACGTTTTTTTTTTAGTAACATAATTTTATGAGTGAGATACCAATAGTTACGTTAAAAGCGTATGTCGTATAGGAATGAAGATATACATCTTCCAATGGCAATCCGCGAAATTAATATTCCCTTCTTTGATTGAGTAATATAGTAGCCTATAGGCGGCAGACGTTTTTTTTCCTTCTACACAGTTTTAGGAATGAGATAGTACGTACATACCATTGGTTCTGATACATCTTCCAATGACGTCCCGCTAAAATAATGTTCACTTTTCTTTACACTGTAATTATTATTCTATTACTTTACTCAGATAAAACTTAATGTATACTTTTAATACAAAAAAAACATTATTCTGTAAATCGATTTTAAAAATACTATGAATTTTGATCTTTTGTTCCCTGTACTTGCCAGAACTGACTATGAATACCTACCTCGGATAAAGAGGACATTGTCGCGTATGCACGAATTCTAGGTATTTTCAGGGACGTATGTGTAAAATTTGTGCCCTGGGCAAAGACAATTTGCTACCCCTTTCAATTCGATTTTTATAAATCTGCAACCACCTCGGGCAAGCGCTTTTCAACATAGGTATGGCAGATACGTCTCTGAATTGTTTTGTAGTAGGTACTAAATACCATTAGAGATGAAAGTTACCTGTTTATTTATTTTTTTAATTTTATGATGAAAACAATTGTGACAGATTCGTACATTCATGGGCGGTAAACTTGATCGTGAATTCGAACCTGACGAAGAAACGAGAAAAATGGTATACATAATTCATAATTCTAATTTTGAGACCTTTTCTTGTCATTATCTAACATAAACATATTTTTAACAGGTGTTCTTCTCAAAGTTTATATACTAATACTCACTAAAAACCATAAAATTCATATAACCAATTTTCACATACTAATACAGGTGAACTTAAAATCTACATTGGGTTCTATATACAGAGTGAGTTTTAAGTTGATGCTTTTTTTTTACAGCGTGTAAAAATCAAATAGACGAGCAAATATTTCAAATAGTTTTTTTATCAAAACTCAAAAATAAGAGAGAAACAGCCTTTCGAAGTTTAAATAAATTTTATTAAATTTTCTTTAATTTTGAGGTCGGTCCTGGGGTTATATTATGTCACTATGGAAATAAGTTGTTATTATCAAGTATGTGTATTGTTCTGTTTTTGAGAGAATTAAATAACATACTTATTTCCATAGTGAAATAATATAACTCCAGGACCGACCTCAAAACTAAAGAAAATTTAATAAAATTTATTTAAACTTCAAAAGGCTGTTTCTCTCTTATTTTTGAGTTTTGATAAAAAAACTATTTGAAATATTTGCTCGTCTATTTGATTTTTACACGCTGTAAAAAAAGCATCAACTTAAAACTCACCCTGTATATTTTCTCTTTTGGTATAGTTTTTACTTCTGAATTTTAAAGCTTTATTGTTAATAGTTTGCTAGTTGTTTTCATTTATGTACCTAGTATCTACTTAATATGTAGCAGCTCCCCGGATCTACGATTTTTTCGAACCGGGGCAGAAACTTGATAATGGAGCCCCCTTTCTCCAACGTTTGAGATAAATTACTTAAAAAAACTCACAAATATATGTATATAATGGTTAGCATTTTTCGTTAACGGGAAACCGTCAGAAAACAAGAAGATTAAGTAAATCGAAAAAATGATAGATTTTAGTGTGTTTTTCAACCATACCTATATATTATATTATGATTTTAGCGCCCCCTGAAACTGCCGGCCGGGGCGGGTGCCCCGGTTTGCCCCTCCTAGATCCGGGTCTGCTATACGTATAGTTTGTAATATAAAATTGCATGTTTTTCCAGACTATATAGGCACACGGGTGGACTGTTTCGAAACCTGGGTTTCAAACCATTTCAGCATGCGTTTATTGTGCAATCGGTTTACGATTGCACACGAGCACGACCGAATCTGAATTGCTAAAGACAGTTGCTCCTATACCTTACAGAAAAAAAATTTCGAAACATGCAACCGCATGCATGCAACTGCAATTGCTTCTCAACTGGCAAACACGGTCGCACACGACCAGTTCGTAACTAATTTCAAATCGGTCGTGCGCATCCCATATTTATATGTGTGACTCCCCATTCTCTGCCGTACGAAAGATTATCAAAACGATCGTATCCTGAACCGATTTGAAACTCAAATTATAAAACACTAGTATTTGTTACGTTTTTTTTGAGGGGTGGGGGGCAAGGTTGGGTTATGTTTTTCGTGCATGATTTTTATGTACAGTAGAGTTTTGATTATCAGTCATGTATCCACATAGGGGAGGGGGCGGATAATATTGCGCAAGGCGCACTTGATTTTCTTTCAATTTTTTTGACAAATTCCTTCTTAAAATTTTCTGCGGTTATGCAAAGCGTCATAGAAATATAGACGAATATATTTATTTCATTTTTGGTATTTTTATTCGTTGGTATGAGTCAGAAAAAAAATAAGAAACAAACATTTTTTCAATACTTCAGAATGGACATCGGTGCAAAACGGAAATTTTCTGTACCTCGAGGTTTCACTGTACTAGTCCCTTAACACGAAGCATGTTGATTTTTTTAACTGTAATTTACTATAGGTATACCTATATAATTTATATAATGTATTTTTAAGCAAATCAAAAATAAGTCTTAATATTATAATACCTAATACGCTTTTTGTTCGTCTGATGTATAAAAGAAATTATTATATAATATAGAATTTTAATTTTATCAGATGGAAAAAATATTCAGTTATGCCTGGAAAGGTAAAAGAGGAATAACAGGGGGTCCAAGTAGTCCTATGTCTGTTGATGAAAAACGTGTTCACGAACATTACGTTAATGACGAACAAGGTTTGCAAAGAAGGCATAATGTTGATACAACTTTAATTGTACATTTCTTTGGAAAAAAAGGCCGAGACGAATTGCGATTTGAAGGCTTTCGAAAATTTATGGAAAACTTACAGACTGAAGTTTTAGAGCTGGAATATAATGAATTCTCGAAAGGTTTACCTACAATATCGGAGGTCGATTTTGCCAAAATATTATTACGATATACATATCTCGATACAGATGAGTAAGTATACTTAAAATTTGGACGGCCCTCAATAAAAACAACAGTCATTAAAAAAACTCTTTAACTCTTTAAATCCTCTTTAAGTAGAAGAAATAAATTTTGAAGTGTAAAAGTAATAGCATATTTATGAATTTTTTAGGTATGATATGTATTTGGATCGACTTTTAGATAGAATAAAAGTTGAAAAGGGAATTACATTCGAAGAATTCAAAGTTTTCTGCCAGTTTCTCAATAATTTAGAAGATTTCACCATTGCAATGCGAATGTATACCCTTGCCGATCATCCTATTTCTAAAGGTAAATAAATAATCAAGGGCGTAGATATTTTTTTTTTCTTTAAAGCAAAAAAATCAGTATTTTTTTCAAGTTTAATTAATATCACACAAGAATACTCGCGAAGGAAGGTGTCAAGTGAAATATTAATTCCCAAACCAATTTTTTTTTCAAGAACTATTTCTAAATTTTATTGTTTAGCCAGGTATTCGTAATATTTTCAGTTTTATTTTTTTATTATTATGATTTTGGGGGGATTACCCCCTTTACACCCCCCTATCAACTTAACCTTGTATGTAATAGACGTTCGCAATGCAAAAAAAAATATTATAGTTTAATTAAGGGTTAAATTATACTACACACCGCAGAAGTGAAAATTCTAGTTCCACGACACATTACAAACACAAATAATATAGACGTTATTCAGAAATAGAGGCGGAAAAATCGTGGATATAAATAAGTTTAAGAGAATTCGTTAGCTTGTACACGGTTTAAAAATTGATTTTACAGTTCTTTAAGCAGGACCGGCTTAAGCTAACTATGCGCCCTAGGCAAGATTGAATTTGCGCCCTCCTTTTCAGCAATTCATATCAAGGTAAAAAGGAATATTGCTAAATAATATAATTAACAGTTCAATGAACATATTTTATATTTTCTATCAAAAGGTATTATTATCGTCTACAAGCATAATTCAAAAAGCAACTGACACTCAGAAGACTGCAGCCTTTCTGGCTTTCAGTTTATAAAAAAAGACGCTATAAGGTTAAGTTGAAAAACAGTTTTTAAAGCTGAACTTCGCCTCTTTGGTAAATTGTGTCACTTACTAAATAAAGAAATTATTATTATTATTATTATTATCTATATTCATCTTAGGTATATGAAGTAGGTACCTACGCATATAAATAAATTATCATAAGTTAAAACAAAACATTGGTAGTTTACAATTTTGCCGCCCCCCCTGAAAATGCCGCCCTAGGCAGGCGCCTAATTGCTCTATAGCTTAAGCCGGCACTGTTTTTAAATTTTAATTAATAAAATTCGAAACCACCCTCATTCCGACGCTCATGAAACTCAAGGGCGTAGATATGGGGAGAGGGGTAATTATTTATTATTATATATTTTGCTTTTAACATGGTTCAACAGATGAGTTTCATCGAGCTGTGAAAATTTGTACCGGTACCAACTTAAGTCTGCATTTGGTGCACACCGTTTTTGCAATTTTCGATGAAGATGGAGACGGCCTTTTAAGTTATCGAGAATTTATTGCCATTATGAAAGATCGTTTGCATAGAGGCTTTAAGGTAAGATAAAAAATAAAAAAAATATTTCATTGAAATAATGATCGTATTTAATAGACTAGCATAATAAATGCCCTTTGTTTCTAAACATTTTATGATTAGATAAAAAAGTTTTTGTAAATTTATAGTTCTATGAGATATTATTTTTGACTACACTTTTGTGACTTTTATTATATAAGTGCTATGATAAGTGATTGCTTGGAAATACAATATTTTACAGTTTTGAAAATAAAAACCAATCCGAATTACATATACATAATGCTAGAAAATATGTTAAAAAATCTTAATAAAATTTAGTAGACAAAAAAAGACTCGGTACTCACGAGAGCTGATGTGTAAACATACCAGCTTATTTTGGTTTCATTACACAAATACATCTAGTTTTATAGAGTGAACGCGGTGAGAGATGAAGCCAGGCAAGTCATTAATAAATATGCTAGTGAACGCCTGCTTGCCCGCAAACAGTGCCGTGCGGAATAAATTCGACATCCATTTATAGCGGTAGAATAAAAACAAAACACTCGACGCACATGGATCTCCGAAACAGCCAATAGCAAGCTAGAAGGCGGGCGCAATGCATTCCCGTTACTATGACGCGAAGGCTTCATATTTCGCCGCGCGTACTTTAGTACCTTTTTAAAATTTTACCGAATATGAATTCGGATCTGTTAATATTCTTACTATCGCCATTATATGTTATTTACATTATATTTATATTATAAAATTATATTTACAGTCTTACGCTAAAAATGAAGGATGGGAAGCTTTTAAAAGCTGTATAAAGCAAGAAATGAAAACACCAACTTAAAATGAAATATTCTGAGTTAAGTTTTTTGAGTGCTGTGCTTTTGAAGTTTATTTCTTTGTTATTTTTAATAATGTTTATTCTGTTAAATGTTATCGTTATGAAGTATTATGATATTTAATATTTTCAAAAAATTAAATGACAGTTATATTTATAGTGAGTAATTAGTATAGGAACCATAATATATGGACTTTAATATCCGAGATTTGCTGAAAAATTGTTTCCTCAAAAATGAAAAAAAATATAAAAATGCAGTCTGGTATTAAAGTTTGTATTTGGTTGTATTAAACATTGTGAGTATTTGAATTGTGATTTTTAAGAAAACTCGTATTTAAATTGATACTATATTTAAGCTAACACGTCGTTATCACAGCCCAAATATTTGGAAAGCTGAATTTCAAAAGCTTTAACAAAATCGCTTTTTATTAAAAAAAAATGTTAAAAACTTAAAATAATCTATAGTTTATTCAGACTAAATATAAAAAAATAAATACATTGTTGAATCAATTATATAAAATAAGAATCTTATTTGTCAGATCTGAATATTTTATAAGTAATTTGAATTTCTATATTCATTAGAGATTTTCAAATATTTGAGTAAATTGAGGAATGTTCTCGTAATAATTATAAAATTGTGTTATTGTTTACAGTATTATGCCAAAGAAAAAATTATATAGGTACATTTAGATTTATTTAATTAAAAAAAATGTTGTTTTGACTTTAAATAAATTCTTGATCAATTAGAGATAGTTTTTTTTTTTGTTAGAATAACGCAATTTGTATTTCCTTTGTAAAATAAATTTCTCTCGAAAAAATAAAATCCAATGCTAATAAATTCATTTATGTTTTCCCTGTAAAAAAATTATACAAGCAATAAAACCGTTTTTGTTTATTATTATCATCGAAAAATAGATAGGTACTTATATTATTTACTTTTAATAAATGGCACAATAAATGAGTTGCAGTGCAACAACTACTAAAATAAAAAAAATAGTAAGTTGTCATTTAAATATTTATTTACAATTCACTATTCTTATGGCACAATTTCAAATCAGTTACACAGGTCTTACCGGAATTCCCCGAATGAGATTGTGATTCCCTACTTGTTAGTTTTAATCCGTTCTTTAAACCAGTAAACAGCTTTCTGTAGGCTGTTCGATATTGTCGGTTACTACCAGCATATATGAATGGATTTATGACACTTGAAGCCCAAGCCAATACTGATCCAACCACATGCATAGTAGGGTATTTGATGTTGTCGTCTAATACATTTACCAACATGAGCGGCAAGAAACAGAGTACAAAACAAATGAATATTGTCAACATTAGTTTCGTTAGACGGTTGTCATCACGTTCTCTGGAACCAGATCCGTTATCTTTGCCTTCGCTGCCACTAAAAAACAATTGATAGAAATTAATATTGAGCCGTTTTTTTAGTGAATAAGTAATTCAATCATTTTCAGACAAATATATTAACAAAAAATATAAAAATTAGGTAATACATTAACGTTTGGGTCCTTCTTCAGAACTGATCTAAAAAATATAAAAATTAATTAATGATTAGTTTCTAATTGGTTTTTGAAAAAAATTGCTTTAAGTTTTTCATTATCAAATACAGTGTAACCTCTTTATAACGAATCTCAAGGGACCGAGCATTTTTTTTCGTTATAAAGAGTTTTCGTTATATGGAGGGAAGAAAGAAAAATAACCAAATTTCACCTAATTCGTTTATTCCAAGCACTTTGCTGACGTTTTTTGCTATGCCAATACTTGTTTTGCATTTTATTAAGTATCTTATGCATGACTTGGGATGTGGTGGAATCATCTTCATTAAACAATAGGAATTTTTCGATAAGTTTGTCGGCATCAAGTGCTTGTTGAATGTTGCTGATTGTTCAGAATCGTCCTCTTTACGTCTGTAAATATTTGCTGACGCCTAAATATGAACATATTTCTTCGTAATAGAGAATGGCAGTTGCGCTATAAAGAGGGTATTAATATATGGGCTTTAAGGTAAACCAACCAAATTGTAAAAATTTCTACGTTATAGGGAGTTTTTCGTTATAACGAATGACGTTATAAAGAGGTTACACTGTATTTGATAATTAAAAACTTAAAGCGAATTTTTTCAAAAACCAATTAGAAAGTAATTATAAATTAATTTTTATATTTTTTACATCAGTTCTAAAGAAGGTCCAATTCCGAACCGAAACGTTAATGTATAAATTTTTGTATTTTTTGTTAATATATTATTTGTCTGAAAAATTGGTCGATAATTTTATTTATTAAATAGTTCTAATCAGACGTTAATCAAAGATTTGAATAATTCAATCATTGTTACGGCCTAGGGCGTAGATACCGTTTTTTCTGGAGGGAGTAAAAAAATCAATATTTTTTAAAGTTTTATTAATATCACACAAGAATACTCATACGAAGGAAGGTGTCAAGCAAAATATTAATTCCCCAACCAATTTTACAAATTTTTTTTCAAGAACTTCTAAATTTTATTTTTTGGCGAGGTATTCGTATTAATATTTTTAGTTTTTTTTTTACTATTATAATTATTACTCCTTTTACCCCCCCTTATCTACGCTCTTGGTTACGGCAAACGCATGTACACATGTCTTAAGGCACTTCAATCAAAACCGCATGTCCATTAATAAAGAAAATCTTCGGGGAAAATCTATTTGCGCGAAGGATTTCACGTACATATTTTTCAATCACGCGAATATTAATGAATGCGAGGCTTTGAATGACGTGCTGCAATCACAAAATATTGTGACTAATTCAGAGGTTTTCCAGTCCCTAAAAGGCACTTTTTTCTAACTTTTTTCTTTGTCGTAGAGAAAAAAAAAACGACCACGCAGTCGCTTAAGTGCAGTAAACTTGCTATACAGTTTGAAGAAATACTTATTTTCATATTTTTCTTGACTAAATTATGTTCCCGGATAATTCAATGATTTTCCTGACCTATATAAAACATTTCTTGACTTTTCTAAGTTTTTCTACCCTGCTGTCTAAGGTATGTGTTTGTGGCGGGCTTAAAACAACAAATAGCATTGAAAGAATATAGTCTTTGTTTGCGCAAAAAGTGCGCAATACGATAGGCTTTCATTTAGAACGTGACTATCGGGCTGCAAGAAAAGCTATAAATACACATTCTAATAGGGTATTTGACCTATAAAAAATAAATAATTAAATTATGTGAATACGATATTGCATCAAATGAGAAATCAGAAATTATATATTTGTATTCTCAAAAACACGAAAGAGATTTTTTATTTCAATTTTAAAATTGCAATTTTTGGACATGTCAGAAAACACTGCCTGCCATGCTAGGGTTTGAAGTGTGACGTCACTTTTGTAGTAAACACACACGCTAAACGAGCCTTGTGTAAACGATACCGACCTTTATTTGCACTTATTTGTATACTACAACAATGACGTCACAGTAAGTAATCATTGCGACTTGTATTTTCGCGCTAACTTATATAATATTTAAAATTTTGAGTGCTGTTTTATCCTATCAAACAACTACATTTAAGCGAGATAAAAATTCCTGTGAGCTAATATTATACGATATGAACGTTATTGGACAATTTAAAAATAAGAGTCAGAGTCTATTGTTTATTATGAGTTAGTGATGATGGATCGTGATTCGTGGCACATTCAAACGAAACCTGCAGAAGCAGAACAATGTAAAAATGAAGCGTGTATTAATATAATTTAAAAAATAGGTAGGTATTATCTAAATTGCTATGTTCACTACTTTGACTTATTGGAAATACAAACCTATGTGCTTGCAATTTTTGTCGAGATCTCTTGACTCGCCAATAAATGCAAGAATATGATGTTATAATAACCACACATGGCACAACAAATCCTATGAGAAATATAACTTTTTTCGGAGAATGCCCGTCTTTTTTCAGTATTGTACACGAAAATGTTGGCTTATCCAATCCAAGTTGACCCCAAACTCCAAGTAAAGGAGGCAACTGAAAACGAAAATTGTATTATAAAGCTATTTTCTAGTATCTAGACGATGTGAAAATTACAAAAATAAAATAAATAATAATAACACTGCTAAAATTAATTAATAATTTAAATAGTTTACTCGATGCTAAAAACTTGCAATGAATGAAATATATTATTTTGCAAATGAATGAACCGCCAAATGTAAAAAAAATTAAAAAAGAAAAATAAAAACATTCTAAATTATGATCTTCATATTATTTTATAAGCAAAACTCGTTTACAAAAAAGGCTTGATTTTTTTAGATCGATGAGCAATGCCAATCTTCTTTTTTGAAGTCGGTTAAAAAAGAATATATTTTTTTTGAGAATTTTGCATTATTGTGCGCTCCTAAAGCGCCCGGTTTAGGTGTCAGCATCATTTATTTGTCAGTTGGCTGTGCCTCATTCAGTATAAAAAGCAAACCACTAACCATTATGAGAAATGCCAACCCCCATATCAACAACAGCTGTATACAAATGGATACATGAGTATAGAAGCGTGTGTATACTGCATGATACGAAATCAAGATGTATCTGAAACCAATCCATTGCAAATACACAGTGTGATCTCGATGTTACATAGATTAGCCACTGTTAAAAAAAATCACATAGGTACGTATCTATCAAACAGCCTAAAGAGATCAAACATTTTTCAACTGGGAACTATGAAAAAACACTGAGGATCTTTTTATGGAATAACTGTTTTTATATTTTTTTATTGAAGCATTTTTTATAATTATCAATTTTAATATTATGTAGATTTGACGTCACAAATGTATGTATTGTACTATCATATTGTGTTAAATACATATATCTATCTATCTATCTATCTGATATATCATCAATTATAGTTTTAAGATTTAAGGTTTCTGTCAGAATCGGCATAGCGATCGAAACCGCATTGAAGTTATCCCTGAAATCCAGCAGTCACTTCCTGAAGTCAAAATATAGTACTTATAGTAAGTAAGGATAATTTAACGCTATTTACACTAGTTTACAGATCGTACGTTATGTCAAAACCCAAGGTTGCCTCGAACCATCTAACCAATCAGCGTAAGCGCGTAAGCGAGTGACGTCAGCTGGCGGATCGTACAAATAAAATACAAAGATAGATAGAAGAATAGACGTTAAAAATTGGACATTTTTTATTCTTATTATAGAAAATTTAGGTTTAAATAATATCGATGTAAACATACAAAAAATTAAATAATGCTCAAGAAATGACATGGTTAATTAACTATTTAAAAACAAATTAAAATAGTTTTCTACCTTCTGCTTAAGGTGTTTTTTTTTAAATTTGATTTTGAGATATAAAAAAAGGTTTAAAACTATCTAAATACAAATGCAAAATAATATTTAGAAGAAGGCACTCAAAACAGAAAATAGAAATTAGTATTTTTTTTGTATTTGAACTAGATCTATTTAAATAAGCCACATCTGTACATATTGCATAATTTGTGAAATTATGGACGTACTGTATATACAAATAAATATTTCGTATTCATGTAGTTTTAAATAAAAACGTTTGTAACAATGCTTTTATACCTCCTATCACCCTAAATACACAGATAGGGCATACAAATAAAAAAAACTGTACTCTGTGTATCGGTTAAAACTCTCCCTTTTCTCTCGTATACCTTTTTTGATCGATGTTTCAATAACCGATTTAACAAAATATTATGCTTATAGTTTGGGAGACTTTCAATTTCTATTATAAACAGAAATTCACGGAAATCGTGATCGGTAAAATATTTCTCAAGTTCAACATAAAATCTCTAGCCCAAAGACAAACACGCTTGAATCGGATTTTTATGGAATCTACCCATTTATATTTATAGATCTTTATTTTTCATGTCTATATAAATTATAATTAATCAATGAAATACTTTTGTATACAAAATGTTTTTTAGGCTTTCGTACATCCGATACATAATGGAACACTTATAGGATCACTTTCGTGTCTGTCTGTCCGTCTCTCAGAGCTTATTTCTCCAAATTTACTGGACGAAAAAAGTTGAAATTTGGTACATATATAGAGTTAAATGACCCCATCACAAGCGTATGATGTAAATAAAAGAATTCCGATTTTAAGGCCTAGCACACATGAAGAGCGTTCAACGCGCGTTGGCCCAACGCGCGTTTACAATTTCTATACAATTGTTTATAACTGTTTACATGATAACGCGCGTTCAACGCGCCACCAACGCGCGTTATCATGTAAACAGTTATATACAATTGTATAGAAACTGTAAACGCGCGTTGAACGCCTCTCATATAAACTAGGCCTAAGAGTTAATTTTGGGGGAAAATTAGAAAAATAAAATTTTTCAAGATCATGTGACATATCAATTAAAAAGGCTCCTTATGAGAAATACAAATATATATTTTTTTATAAAATTAAAATGCATAGTTTAAAAGATATTAAAGAAAATATACAAAAATCGAGCATTTAAGGTGTTCTGTCCGGATTCGCCCCTGTGCACCCGATTCATTCGCTTGCTCAAATTTATATTCCTTATTGGCTTCGATCGTTCGCTCGAATTTTGAATTCATTATCTGCGACTACAGACAGACAGACCCACCGAGATTTCCTTCTATACTAGACGATACGGGCTGTAAAAAAAAAACTTGTCGTAGGTTCTCACTTTGGTACTCCTGACTTAACAAAAAATCGTAAGTACTATGCGATAATTCTTTGATGAAGAACTATATTTTTTACTTTCTAATTTAAGTAAAGAAGTTCAAAATAGTATTTTTAATTGTATTAACCGATGACACTATGAATTTAAAAGATATCAGTTTTAATTGATGAACCCATGAATAAATAAAATATTGAAAGGTAATGACAGCGTCAAAGGTCTAATTCAATTGACCATAATATGATATACATAATAATATTTGTACAGTGCGACCAACAATTATTTCAAAGTTTTATAAAAAGTACGGTTATTTTCTTTCTTTTGATCAATTGGCTATTAATTCAAATTGTAAAATTTCCCCATTTTTATATGATATCAAAATTATTGCACTGATAATCAAGAATTTAGTGGTTCAATTTGTCTGTTTCTAGCGTGCATTTTTTATGAAATTCGTAGAATTAAGGCTCTTAATGAGTGACAAAACTGAAGGTGCGATGCTAATAATACATATAAAAAACAATACAATATTTTAAAAAATGCAGCTTGATAGACAAATTGGATTCATTCGCCCCAATATTGTCCCATAAAAATCTACTCCATGTCTCTAGCTATCCAATTTCTGCATTTCTAAAGTAATTTCCTTCATTTTTATTATTATATTGAATATCCTACCGTTGTAAACCACACATTAATTTTGGTTATTGATAATGATGCAGCATCCCACGCTCTAAATCTTTTAATATGTAGCAAGGTTTTTTTACCGAGAAGCAGAAAATTACGAAAATGCTCTTGCATGTCACATGTCCAGTAGTCTGCAGCACCGCGGTTACCACCCTGTATATATGCAGTACGTTTGTATTTTAAGTTTTGTAGCTTGGGTTCTAAGTTTTATAATAATTTACATTTGACCTGGATGACATCCCAATAAACGATTATTAATGCAGCTGCACATATTACATACAAAGTTCATTATGGAACATAATTTTCATTATAACAACCAGAATGATTCATGGTTCAGTGACGTATTCAGAGGCAAATTTTTATATTTACAGGCCTTCGAATGGTCCTACTAATAAAATTTCCTTTTAAAAATATATAATTTGCTAGCTTTTCTTTCATGTGGAAGTCGAATCTGCTTGCAGATTGGGTGTATAAAAAATCCGATAAAAAATATGCAATTAATAAGATTTTATAATAGTAGCTGATCCCGTAGGAACAAGAATTGACAGTAATATTCAAAAATTATTTATTAGGTATTATTATAGTATAATACAAAATTTGAAAAAAAAAATGATTTTATTATTTGGATTACTCGAACTAGGTGAAAGAAATCAAGTTCTGGAATGTTATGCATTTTTAATAATAGAATGTTTTTCAGGCGCTTAATGCTTTGATATATGACTATATGGATAAAGTTTTAATGAATTAAATACTTGAGTGTTTTTTTTACATCTTGCTTACACGTCATAAAGTTTTTATTTGTGTAGTATCGTCAAATGAACGAACAAAACTTCTTGAAAACATAAAATCGCAGATTCATTAGAATAACAAATTCAGTTAAATTTTGAGGTTAGGGACCGTTGACATAATATTACGTAACGTTTCTCATTTAAGAGGGGGGGGTCGGGTGTTGTTATTATGTTATCAGGGAGTAGTCGGGTACGTTACGTAATTATCCTTATAAAAAAATTAAGAAGCGTTACCATATTTAAAACGAAGTTATAATGCTACGTTACGATATGTGATATGGGGGGGTGGAGGGGGTTAAAAATAGCGAAACAAAAACGTTTCGAACAGTATTTTGTTTTGTGTCGACGGTACAGATTATTATAAATTGCGAAAAATAACTCTAATCATTTAGAGTGATGATGATCTTTTTAAAAATATTAGAAGATTAAAGGATGAAACCTGGTTGGATAGGATCAATGAAATGGCAAATACTGAAGATTTTATTTCAGAAAATAAAATGCAATAACATCTTCAGTATTTGCAATTTCATTGATCCTATGCCACCAGGTTTTATCCTTTAATCTTCTATTATTATAAATGTTACATGAATTTCTGAGAAAACAGTAGAGAGACTTCGCTCGAAATAATGTCAATTTTTTTGTAGATCCACACATAATTGATAACCCTATTTTAACCCGAGCACTGTTCGTAAACAAGTATCTTGTACTTTAGTTTGAGCAGCAATTGATTGTGTAGGTACCAAGTTTCATCAAAATCTGTCCAACAGTTATCGCATGATGCCGGTACAAACAGACGTTTGTAAAACAAAGTAAAATTCTGGAATCGTATTTACCCACCCCTAGTAACAAATTGTAACGATGCTATACTTTTTTATATATATAGAACATGTGTAATTTAAGTTCTTTGATTGTGATAAATCGTATATTATGAAGAGTTTTATTTTTTATTTTTAGTTTTATTGTTGTTACCATTTTCAATGAACAGATTACGCCCTTGTGTTCATGCTACATTCATTATTTTTTTTTAATACAATTTCATCAAACAACACACATATTTAATATTTCTTAGAATTAATTAAACATTTATTAAATATACGGAAAAAAGTGACGCACTCATTTGTCTTCTGGCTTACATTTTACATGCTATATTTTACAAAAGCACTATTATACTTAATTTTTTTATTCGCATTCATTACTTGATATGTACCGTTACTACGGTTTTATATGGTTTTCTGAAAACTATAAACGCAAATAACTTCTAAACCAAAAGACATACAGACATTTGTTTATGCTCATTGGATTCAGCGTGTTTTTTTCTATAACCATGATGATTTTGCCAAAGTTCCGAAAGATTTCGGTTTTCGTCAAAAATCGCATTTTTTTAAAAGGGGTATGCCTTGAAAAAATTGAAAAAATCGAATTCTATAATATACTTTTGAAATTTAGAAAGCTTACAGAAAAACAGTAACAGCTCTTAGTAATGCAGTGTAAGCAGCAAGTCTTTAAGAGTGATGGTGGTTCAGTGGTAGAATGCTCGTTTGCCACGCGGGCGCCCTGTGATCGATTACTGACCGATGCAATTATCTCTTTTGTTTTTAGAATTGCAAATAACTTGATTTATTTATATTTTTTTATTTTTAGAATTGCAAATCACTTTGATATTTTTTTTTTATACTGACTCACTTATTAAAACTTTTAATGTTTCCCGTTAACCTAGAATCTTGTTTGGCGCGAAAGAAGGTTACATAGCACAAGTAAAGAAAAAAATCCGAAAATCATAAATTTCTGATATATAGAATAATTAATTATATGAAAAGACATACAGACGTTTGTTTGTGCTCATTGAATTCAGCGTGTTTTTTCTATAAGCATGATGATTTCGCCAAAGTTCCGAAAGATTTCGGTTTTTGTGAAAAATCGCATTTCTTTAAAGGGGTACGCCTTAAAAAAATGCAAAAATTGAATTTTTGTGAAATAACGGTACGAAACACTCAGGGCGCGAGTTCTACTCGCACTTGCCCGTCTGTTGTTCTCTCTTTTATGATATAAAAAATTAGTTTATAGAAATAAACAATTGGGTCATAGGTTCGCCATCACTGGGCTAGTTTTAGTAATAAAGTTTGCAACCCTGTATAAAAATAGTGTAATGAGTGGAAGTGATCCTTACTGTATAAAAAACAAATTTCATCGTAATTTTATAAAAAAAATGTACAAAAAATGACACGTTAAATATTATTATTTTAGAAATGTTTCTCATCGTCTTGAATTTAGAGTGGTTTCTGAGAGTTTGATAAGAAGATTTAGAAAAAAAAATCTATGTATGCAAGTCGGTATAATACAAAGACACTATTGTTTTTAATTACCAAAGTGTAGAATGAAGTGTTAGTGACCGCGATTACACTGTGACTGCTCTATACTAATTATCTTTATTAGTCAATCTAGATAATGTACAGTTAAACCCCGCATGCTTTCACATAATATGCATATGGATTATTATTATATATTTTCCAAAGAAGATTTTTCAGTTAGTGGCGTAACATCCATATTCATAAATTTATATTAAACTAGCGGCCCGATCCGATTTCACCCGGGTGCGATAGATATGTTACGGTCTATACCCGAGTTCGGTTAAGGACCGAAATAAATGCACAAAGCTAGTTTTCACCAACGAATATTTACCAAACCAGAAATCTTACATTTAAACGGGTATTGACTGTTATAAAATGAGCAAAACTAGTTTTGCGCATTTTCAATTGGACAAAACTAGTTCTGTCCATTTTTGAACGGACAGTACTAGTATGGCATCGGAATCTTCTTTGCGTTTTTTAATTAACTTTTCCATATCAATGATACTTATTATATCAAAGCGATTTATTCTTCTGTATTGTTTAGCAGACATAGGTTTTAATTCAGCTTTTAACACATTTGCTTTCTTAACCTCACTTAGTGTAGAAAGGTAATTATGTTTCGTCATAAAATTATGTTTCAGAAGCCTCCAATAGGCGAACTAATTGAGATTCGAATTCATCTTGCATTTTTACTTAATTATTACTCTGAATATCGCACAATTATATTAATTATGACATTCAGGAGAACAATTCAATAGATAGGTACATATAAACAAGAACATAACCCTACTTTTGTTCGGGTTCGGACGTTGATTGAATGAAACAAGCAGAACTAGTGGTACTGCAATCCGTTAAAAAATGGATAGAACTAGTTTTGATCAAATGAAAATGCGCAAAACTAGTTTTGCTCATTTTATACACTCAATACCCGTTTAAATGTAAGATTTCGGGTTTGGGCAATATTCGTTGTCAAAACTAGTTTGGCGCATTTATTTCGGTCATTGACCGTATTCGGGTATAGGACCGTAACAGATCTCTGCAAAATGTACGATCTTAAAATTATTATTTAATTTCATACAGACAGTATCAAAACTCGAGAATATTTGCTATTTTACAGTAAAAGAAAATCGTTTCACCTCTGTTTGCATTTTATAAACAAACAGTATAAACAATGTACACGCGTTTATATTAAATCAAAGAAACCAAAATATGACTAATAGTTAAATTTAAAATATATGTATACCAGTAATTTCACTTCCAGTACAATATTTTTGTGTATAGGTAGGTACACACATTTTGAAGTAAAGGCTCTCACAGACCAAGGCGGCCGTGGTGACGGTAGCGGCCGCGGTGGCGCACGCTTGACTTGGGGAGTAAGCTGGTGAATGCGTGACGAGAGTCTTACGAAAAGTGCGTGCTAGTTTTTGACGTGATAACGTCTTATAAATTGATGAAACACCGGCTGCATGCACGAAAAAGTGTAACTGAGCGTGCACTTGCAAGTTTTCATCAATGTTTCTTTATGACGTTATCACGTAAAACTATCGTCCGTAAACCGACTTTACAGACAACCAATTTTTTAATCATGGTTTCGCTTGCAGAGTCGCTCAGATTTATGCAGCGGATAAAAAGTAACTTATACGATGGCTGTATGTACAAAATAACAGTGTATACCGAGTTTCATCAAAATCGGTCCATTCGTTTTTGAGTAATGTCGGTACAATAACACACGGACAAATTCTGCAATCGTGTTCTTTGTTCTAGGTTATCTTATACAAAAACAACGAGATCTCCCCAGGAAAATTAAATTGTAGATAGAAGTTCCGGTTCAAGTTATATTAATTAATTAATTAATTATTAGCATTGAATAAAAGAAAAATAGTAAGTAATGGGTTACATTTCAAACAGTTTGAAATAGATATACAAATAGTATTTTTAAACGATTTAGTACCTATAGCTGACAATTTTTGACAAAAGTAAAAAGTGCATTATTTATTTAAAATCGTTTATACGTCAGTCAATCATACTGATTACTGATAAATTCGGTGTTTACATATTTGTGTCAAAAGTTATGACCTCGAAGTGATAAAGTATCTTTAAAAGGATTTTATTTTTTTAATTTTACATTATTGACAGGATATCCAGTTCAAATATTGTAGAATAACGTAATATGCTAAATTATTGTGCTCAGTAAGAAAAAAATTATCCAATTTTTAAGTAAAAATATGATCGTTATTGTATTTACCTATTGAGTGTGATAGCCACCATACTTAGAAGTGAAACTGCAACATTTCCGTAAAACAGTACTGGGAAAAGTTTGCAGAGTCCTTCCCCTAGGGTCCATTCTTCATTAATGTATCGGGCAGCTGTAAGCGGCAAGCTTAAGGTGCAAAAAAGGAGGTCTGAGACACAAAGCGACAATACGAAAGCCGTTGTTGCATGTCCCCTTAATTTCGGACATCTTAACAATGCTATAATCGTTACTAAATTACCTGAAACAATTACCGATTTTAGTTGATTAACAATCACTGTAATTATTAAAGGGAACATCTTTATTTAAAATCGATTCTATTTGACAAATAAAAGTTCGCGGGTATTTTCAGAGGCATTACTGCTGATCCCCGAATAAATAGGGATCCCTGAAGATGAACGACAAAAGTTTTGAATGTGAGAATTTGAAAATTTTTATCTGTATAAGTAATATATTTTTATAGAATTTCAAGATTCCCACACGATATTATACATAAAGATTTTGAGTCCGTAATAATATGGTTAGCATTAATGGAAGAATTTGAATATTTAAGATCTTAATTTTTGCAAATAATCATTTTTGGGATTAGAGAAGATTCTTGTAAAAAACATTTAGTACGATGGCTTCTTTTTTAGTTAAGTCTGGGGTCCCTTCTTGTAGTTAAGCCACTGAGCATTTCTTATAAATTATTAGCTTACCTATAAAACCAATTATAATAAATAAAATGGCACAAACTGACGCAAAAATAGTTGCACTTCTTGGATATGTCACTATCGTTATATTATTGTTATTAAACATTTTTTATTATTGGAACTTTTCAAATACAATTTTAAATTGACACATTAAACGAGCACAAAAACAACATTATTAAACGACTTCGAAATAAGTTTCTGTTTTGAAAAATCACATGTTAAAAACTATGTGTATATAAAATTCTGTTTATGTCTCTCCCCGACTGATGTACCGCACCAACTGCCATTCAAACTGCAGTTTGAATTTGCAGCACTCGAGTCTTGGTACTCCCTGCTAGTTCATGTTTCTTGTACTTTATAATACAGAGTGTCAAAAAGTTACGCGGGATTCTTTATGCTAAGTTAAGAAAAAGTACTCATCACGACTTATCTCAACTGCCAGGTCATTTTTTGACGTGATAACGTCTTATAAATTGATGAATCACCAATCTTATAAATTGATAAAACACCGGCTGCATGCACGAAAAAGTGTAACGTTCCTAAATCCTAACGTTCGTAACGTTCCGCCTGACCCTGTGCGTGCTTTTTGCTAATTTCTCGCTCAATTTAAATCAGATCGGTTTGAAACTAGTCTTAAACGAAAGAGGAGAACATTTTACATAGATTTCGTATAACAGAATTTGCCTAAACAGTTTTTTTATACAAATTTATATAGAAAAATAGCTGTATAAATGCAATGTTGTCTAATGCATGGCGCGACGCGGTCGGTCGTCTTTGTTTGCCGTACATGGAAATTAGAAGATAACGTATGTCTTGTCTTAACATGAAAACGGCTGCATTTCTAATGTTTAATTCAATTTTTTGACATTAGTATTTTGTGAAATGCAACGCCTTCTAAGTTAAGTATTGGAATAACTAATTATTATTAGAACATAATACTTCGACAGTTGCAAACGTCACTTTTGACATTTCTTATCATTCCGACACCAAGGATAAGCGGATTGAAACCAAATTTTGGGAGGTTTAGGTTATGTATTACGGAATACGTTATCACGTAAAACTATCGTTCGTAAACCGACTTTACAGACAACCAATTTTTTCGCAATATTGCGGGTTTGTTGGAGGGCATAGAAGATCATTGCAGATCGCTCCTAACGAACTTACGCCAGATCGAATTTCAATCCGTCATTTTATTGCGCACGGAACTCCTTACATTTTTGTTTTTTTGTGTTTTTTTTGTAAAAATAACGTTTTTTTAATTAGAGCGCGAAAACGCATATTTTGGCTCCGACATATTTTTTAGGCGCGACCCAAGCTTTAGCTGGAAGCGCCTATATGTACTCGCTTTGTCTGTGAATCTGTGAGTCACGCTTTTTGTATCCAGCGTACAGTCCAAACGCCTTAACCGATTTTAAAAAACTTTTTTTTGTTCGATTTGTCTCCGGGTAACTTAAATCCCAACGTCATCCGATTTTTTTTTATATTTTTGCTATGTACAAAATGGTAAAATATCAATAAGTAATCGTTCCCGGCATAATGGTTGAAATTTCTTATGATCTCATGCCACAAGGTGTTTTAGAGACACGATATTTTTGATGGCATATACGACGAGACTAAGGAACCAGTAACAAATGTGAATTTTAATACGGTATAGTGCGTACTACTATTTAATAACTTTAAAGAATAGCTTTTGTGGAGTAATGTAACTCAGTCCGCCGCGATAGTGGAAAGATTCGGGGTTCGTATCCCGATGGTGACATTGTTTGAGAAATAAATTTTTCTAATATAGACATGTAACAATGGGTGTTTCAACAATGTAGCAACAGAAGCTATTCTTTAAAGAATCAGTAACTTTACCCTAAAAGAATATTTAATCCATCTCTGTACCTGATACATTTTTACCTGCCTGCCTGCCTGGCCCTATAAAGATGTCATTCCCTGTATTACTATAATAATAGTTTTGAGCGGGGAATGAGTAAGCCTGGACCGGTGTCGACGCCAGGAAATATAAAAATTGTAAATATAAAATAAACGCGACTTTTTTCTATTATTTTTACGAAAAAAATTAACTGATAGAATAACGGCGATTGGCCTGGGTCTGGAAAAGGATTGTACTTCTAAATTACTGCTTTACTGAAATTTCAAGAAATCTACAGCGTACAGTTTCAAAATGTAGAAGAAAGTTTTCTTTTTTTATAAAACAGTTTGATAATAATTAATTTATTTACTTCATTCTTAATATTTTGGCTATATAATCATCATTTTCAATAGCAATATAAAAAAATTAAGGCCGTAGACAGAAAAAATATTTGGGGAGGGAGGGTTAGATCATTCGCTACGCCGTTTTCCGGGTTCCAGCATTCATTTTTAACAATTTAGTGAATAAACGACGTGATTAGCTCTCACATCCGCAAAATTTCAAGGGGGTAGGGGAGATGAATCTTGACAATACCCCCCCCCCCCACTTACCTCTGGCTACGACCTTGTATTAAATCAAGATGTAAACAAAATATTTTAACAAATATAGAAACAAATGCAAATCAAAATATAAACAGTGTATAAGTGTGCACGAATTATTTTGGCATTTAAAGCTAAAATCGGGAAATTCACTGCTGTGCGTATAACTAAAAAAGTACCGTTATACACATGCTACTTTTTGTGCCGAAAACGCGCGATTCAACTACTCGAAATTTCTCAATCGAATAGGAAACAGACGTATCGATCGTCAAACCGAGCACTCGGTTAGACAATCGATACTCGAAGTGTGCTCAACGCATCAGTATTTAAGCGCATAATGTTAATAGTGCGTGGTGTTTCGCTGTTGCTCGTTGCATCTGAATACGACTTATTCGCACAGTCCTGATACAAAAAGCAGCCTGTTTTCTCTGGCCCTTACATAATACTGCACATATACATATTTATTTATATATCACAATAATTTTACAATCGGTATGATTTCTACATCTAGTAATTAATAAAAGTTTATTGTCTCTTTTTCATTTGAAGACAATCATAATTTTGGAACATGACCAATAATTTTTGTAGTAAAAATGTACCTACCTATTAATTTTAAAGACGTTAAAAACTATTTCCAAAATTACAAATTTCAGCAACTATTAAAATACGTATGTATAGTTCTATTAGATCTAAAAATTTCAATTATAACGAAAACTTGTTTAGTTTCAATATTTCTTATAATTCGACTCTAAAAAAATACTTTTCATTTTTAAATACCAGCAACTTGAAACAACTAAAAAACGCCAAAATAACATTTTTTTACCTGTAAATTTTATTATTATTTACTAGTAACTATTTTTAAAATAATCGACACTATTGGTGAGTATGAATTTTTTATAACTAGATGTTTTAGCACAAAACTGGTAGTAGTTGATTTGTACTTTTGAGATCTGTTTCTTCACGAAAATTCCGTTGAAGATGACAAGTTAGTGAGTGAAAAATCAATCGTAGTAGTATCATCATTATTATCACTGCCACTACTCGATGTTGATTTGTATTTCTTTTCTAATATAGATTTTAATTCGTTCATAACAACTTTAGATGTTTCCACATATTCTTTCGGAATTTCTTCAGATACACATCTTTGTTCAAGGTAACTGTTTAGTCTTTTTTCTTCAATGGAACCATTAATTATTTCTGAATGATTTAATTCGGATTTTCTCTTATCTTGAAAAGTTTTAGAATCATTAATGTCTGACTGATTTAATTCAGATTTTCTTTTCTCTTCAAATGGTTCATAATCATTAATTTCTGAGTGATTTAATTCAGATGTTCTCTTCTCTTCAAGTGTTTTAGAATCATTGATTTCAGAATGATTTAATTCAGATTTTCTCTTTTCTTCAAGTGTTTTAGAATCATTAATTTCAGAATGATTTAATTCAGATTTTTTCTTCTCTTCAATAGTCTTAGAATCATTAATGTCTAACTGATTTAATTCAGATTTTCTTTTCTCTTCAAATGTTTCAGAATCATTAATTTCTGAATTATTTAATTCAGATATTCTTTTCTCTTCAAGTGTTTTAGAATCATTAATTTCTGAATGTTTTAATTCAAGTTTTCTCTTTTCTGGAATAGAACCATCCGTTTCTGAATCATTTATTTCGAGTTTATTCAATTCTGGGTTAACACTTGTAATTATCTTTTTCGATATTACGACCAAATTGTTTATGAGATTACCATTGTATATCAAATTTTGCAATTCTTTATTTACATTTGATATAGTACGTGTAATATTCACAGCGTTTATCTAAAAAAAAGGTGAGTAATCAAAAGTACATAGTTGGAATATGCTGCCAATTTAAACATACCTAACTATATTTTAAGGATATGAATCATCATTTTGCAATTTTAAATTGTTATATTCCATTATTATTAATAAATTTTCCTACGACACTTTCTTTTGTCGCAGGAATTTTTTTTTGTGTTTTTTCAATTTCCAAATAAATATAATACAGTAGAACTTCTTAATGACGATCATGATATTCAGTAATTTAGAAAAACACATACCTGTTCATAAAGTTTCAAAATTTTTTGTGTGGTTTGGTGCATTGAATATATATGCGATGATGCTTCTTGTGTTTTTACATACAAATTATAAATTTCAGGGCTCATTAACTGTAATTTGTCACTTTTTATTTCAATGCGATCTTGAAATGCCTCAAAGGATTTTTTCAAATCATTTACACATTTTTCTGAAGATTTTATCGTTTCGTTAAGTATGTTTTCAATAACTTTATTGCTTGCTGATTTGTTAAGACAGTAGTAATATCCCAATAATTTCAGAAATTTAGATTGATTATACACATATTTATTGAAAAGTTTCTAAAAGTACAAAAATAGGAACCGTTAGACTGATTCACACTACCGTTTTTGTATAGCTACTGGGCTGTGTATCAGGCAAGCATAGTTTGTACGGTATTAGAACATACACAAAAAAACTGTATACACTGTAATATATGCGGCATAGTTTCTATGTATGGGACGGGAATGCTTTGCATTAATTGCTTTGCCGTTCCATTCAGCGAACCGTACTATGATGATTAACTCAAAATTTTGATACCTTACTATATAGGTATCTATGCATATATTTTACGGTTCGAGATAGTAGACTCATCATTATAGTACGGTTCACTTAATGCAGCGGCAAAGCAATGTAACTATGTTTTTGAAGTTGAATGCAATGGTAATGTTAAAACAAAACAAAAAAACATTTCTTACCCATATATAATTTTCGGGAGTGGAATGAACGTCTCTATAATTTTGAGTCTGCATCTTTTTTGTGTCAACATGGGCAGCAACTTTCATTGCTTGACAATGAAAACAAGTTATTAATTCCTTTAAATTACTCGTGAGTGATAAGATTATAGACTGTTTTTGGGAATCAGTTTGTATTGTTTCATTTTCTTCGACTCTAAAATACGTACACTAGTTACATGTTACTTATATGGATTACCTTTATAAATGCCTTTCCTTATGCCCGGTTTACATTATTCCAGTCCAGCGATCCAGTCCAGTTGCTGGACTGGATCGCTGGACTGGATTCGTTGTCTACATTATTCCAGTCATTTAGAAGCCGTTTTCATTGTGAACACCACAGTGACAATGATTTCAAAAAGAGATCAGTTTCGAAAATGTTTCAAACGCGCTCAATCACTCTTGCTACAAGAAGTTATTAATGAGGTTGATAATGAACCAAGAAAAAAGGAACGGAATGGCACTGGATTGGCCGTCTACATTATTCCAGTTGCACTGGATTGATCGCACTGGATTCAAAAGTAGACCGCGAATCCAGTTACTAGACTGGAATGCTTACTGGATCCAGTGCATTCCAGTGAGGGTTTACATTATTCCAGTTGCAATCCAGCACTGGACTGGATCGCTGGACTGGAATAATGTAAACCGGGCATTAATAAAAACTTACATTGTTTCTAGTTTCCAGCATACACCAATCCAATATACGAATTTTTGTGAAATCTTCTGTAAATCTTGACAAACTTTTAAAAGTTTACATAACCGAGATTCGTGTCTATGCCATTTATAATTATTGTTTATTTTGTAACCCATTGAAATTGAACAAACAGTCATTATTCCAACTAAATAACGTGCATCGATTGAATAGTGAAATATTAATGTTGCACTCATCAGTGGAAGTAAACTTTGAAATAATTGTTTGTAATCAACCGTTTTTTGAGCTTCAACTTCTAATAACTGACATTTGAGCCAATCGTTATCTTTCACAAGTAAAAGATTGCTGTTTGAAATTAATACTGCACACATTTCCATTTTCTAAAAAAAAAACGGTTATGTCCACTTTATGTTCAATTGATAAAATAAATAATTAACTTGAATACAATACCTCAATTCTTTGTAGACAAATATTGTTGTCGCGACAAAATATTGCCTTTTGTAATTCATGATATTGTGGTTGTAACATTTCGTTTATTTTTATATGTGGATCATTATCAGTTTCCCAGTTGTTCAAAATATTATTTCGATTACTGTTTGACATTTCAAATAATTTTGGTACAATATAAGAATAATTACAACTTTGCCTAAGCTATATTTCACTCAATATTTGTCATTGAATAATTCACATTTTACATAAGATATTGTTTATTTGGTGATGGTTATATCACATAGAAATTATCGTTATTAATAAACGATACGAAATGAATTATAGCGTATTTTTTTGAAATTTTTGAAATTTAAAAAAAAACCGATGTTGCTTAAATTATTTAACAATGATCAGAAATATTACTTTTTCTATTTAAATAATTGAAACTACAAAAAATCACTTTACACTAATTGTGAAAAATAAATGATTCTTTTTTTAAGTCATTAACAGTGTATCAAAAAATTCTTATGATGGTCACAAATCAATTTGTGCTGTTTTGACTATCGACAACCACAAACAGTGTTGTCAACATTAACTATAAAATAATAAATTGGCCGTTTAAAATATATACTTCACAAAACACGGTATGAAGAGTTAAAACCCGTCAATATCATTGCATGTTTATGAATTTGTGCGTCCCTAGGAACTATGTGTTTCGCCCCCCTGATACCATTCATACCAACCACTATTATTTTGTTCTGCGCCCCATCGAAGCGTCGGCGCTCCTAGGTCTAATAAATACAAAATCGCAAAATATGGGACGCTCACACTACTTGTATGTCATTATTTAAATTGTTGAGGGTTAATAATTTATTATCTGGTACCTACTCGCGATGTGATAATCGCATTTCTATTTTTTTTCCGTATAAACTCAGATCTAGCCTAAAAAGAGAAAATTTGGCAACATTATTTCAAATTAATCAATAAACAAGACTTTGTCGAATACATGTAACGTACAGACAAGAATCACGTTAGCAAAACAGCTCTACAGCCTCTACCGTTATGTTAACAGATGGCAGCAGCGCACAACTGCTTGTATACAACTGTAATTTTTTTTCTAGATTATATAACATGTTAATTTGTCTCGAGCGTCCTTTATCTCGTATTCATTAGACAGTCAGAACGCATGCATTAACGATTTTACTGTCTCTGGATTACAATAAAAAAATCGAAAATTGTTTTGTAAATAAAACGGCTAAATGCCGTTTTCTTTTTTAATAATAAAACGTCGTTTCTGATACATTTCGGTGAAAATCGTTTCTAGATTTAGTTGTTGGCAACATTGACTGGTAAAGCTAGATTCACACAATAATCATTTGAACAGTATAACAGTGGAAGCAAACAATTCGACTGTTATGAATAGTATTTCGTAAAACAATGGGTGCGCTACGGATTCTCGTAACAAAATAAATTGGGGTTCACGGCTGACAATACGTTATTCCAGGGTTCTCGACGAATCTTAACGTCTCTGGTATGATCGTGCGTTTTCGTTTTGTGAATCGTCCTTAAAATACATTTGACATCTGAGGGCCGTAGTCTGCATGTATTAATAATAATGCAATGTACATACATGATAATAAACAGACTAATATAGTTCCAGTGATATGAGCAGGTCATGCGTTTCTTGGTTAGTCATTTATACCGCAGTGCGAATAATTTGACATTTATAAAGTACGATAGTGACAACATTTACAGATATGATAATCTGTCGTGATAATAAAATTATTAGTATGTGAAAACAGTGATTTTCTACAGATGATAATTATTAAACGTTTCATTTTGAAAAGAAGAATATAATTCTTTCAAAACAGTATAATATGCCATTCTGAATTTTAGCAGTATCTGTTAAAAATAAATTTAACTGGTTATGCTGTAGTTACTTATTTTATTATTGCGTTCGTTCATAAATTAATAATTTTCTTATCTAAACAAGTCATTGTTATCAGTGTCATTGTTAATCCTATATATTTATTTAGAAAATTAGTATCATAGCAAGATGTTCTTTTAAATATGTAAAAAATAGTGTACATATTGACGTAGTAAATAAGAGAATCTGTGATAATATGCTGATATTCTTGTACAAGAAATGAATACTTCAAATGTGTGATCTAGGAGAATACCAAATTATAAATGCGCGGTAAGTTGGCATTTTTTTTATATTCAGTAATTTTGCGTGGATATAAAGGTAATAAAATTTAAAAGAAAAGTTTTATTACTCTTTGTAACGAACGGCTTGTTATCAAATATTATGGGATTTTCGATATATAATGTGAAAGTTCATTTTGAAATATCCCAGTATATTAAAATATATTTTCAAATATTTTACATTTCAACATTTACAAAATTCAAGTCGAAGCTTTATGTCCTTCCCCAGGCTTCAAACTATCATCTCCATATTAAATTTCATCACAATCGGTCCAGCGGTTTATCCGTGAAAGCGTAACAGACAGAGTTACTTTCGTAATTTTTTGTAATCGAAAAAAAAAATTAAATTCATCTTATTTGAATAATTCTAAAATGCATTTTAGAAATAATAAATAAATCAAGAAGAACAAGTTATGACTTTTTTAACTATTTTTTCCGTTAATCATAGTTGAAAACTTGAAAAAAAAATATTTAAAAAAAATCAACAAAAACTACAAGAGTGTTTAACGCTGCCTTTTCTAATTCTGTGAAACATTTTTGTCGTTTCTTTATTTAACTGAAACGCAGATAAAACAATCTACAAGTTAAATGATATTTATAATCAAACCGGAAAATGCATACTTACAATGCACAATAAATTTGAAATCTCTGTTTTCGGTGGTCACATATTATGCACAGGCTGTCCAAGAAAAAATGGTTGGGATTTTTAACTGTTTTTATACGGATGAGATGATGTTTAGCCTTCTTAACTATTAATAATAATTTCAGCCTCTTGCACCGACCGTTAAAACTTTAAAACACATTGATGTATCTCTAAAGATTTGGCCAGCGTTAACCATGTAAGCTTACGAAAACAGTTTTCTTTTCTTTGTCAAAACACCACCATACTTCAGCCATTTTATATAAAATACCAGCGGTCCCACCCGGTTTCACCCGGGTGCAAAAGAACGAATGGGGGAAGGGGCATGGGTACGCGCGTTCATCTTAGTTTACCAAGATGAATGTTGTGTCCAAATTTCATGATGATCGAAGTTACCGTTCAAAAGTTTTTGTCGCAGGGACAAATTTTCAGTTATATTTTGCAACATTTTTCATTGATGCTTCGGTCCTATTGGTTGTAGCGTGATATTATATAGCCTATAGCTTTCCTCGATAAATGGGCTATCCAACAAAAAAAAAATTACCGTTATATTGCCATCTTGCAATCCTATTGCGCATCTGTGGATGAAAGTAAAAATACTAATATCGCTATTAAAAAATAGGGGTTGGTGGTAGAATGGTGAAAACAAAAATTGTCCAAAAAATAAAAAAAATTCTGAAGAGGGCCACCCTTATTACCTAGGGGTATAAAAAATAGCCTACGACCTATTCTCAGACCTACCAAGTATACACAAAAAGTTTAATAAAAATCGGTCAAGCCATTTCGGAGGAGTTCTATAACAAACACTGTGACACGAGATTTTTATTTATATAGATTTACAAATTATATACACAAACCTTCCTCGTTTATCGCTCTTTCTGTTAGTGAACACCGTTTCAAAATTCGTTGCGTGATTTAGAAGAAGTAAGCGGAGAAACAGACAGAGGCAAACAGCGAGTTTGTTTTATACTATGTAGTGATAAAAATGTATAAAATGCTTCTTTAGAAAAATACTAGGAAACTTCTTTTTAGTTGGCCGTGATGTCATGTTATTATTTGACAAGTGTCAATATTAATTGTAATTGTTTTCTTTATCATTTTACAGTTATTATATGTCTGAACATTGATATAGATATCTAGGTATTAAATAATCGTTGTAGAAACACTTATATGTATGTTATTTAATATGTTTCAAATACTTACATATATTATCAGTAACGTGCTCTTGTACTTTTTATTTAAAAAAAATATTGTTTATTTTTAGTTTGAATACATTGTTTGGCAAATTAGTCTATTATAGGCGTTTATTAAATTTGTACCCTTTCCTAACTATATTAAATTGATTCATTTACACACTGTTACTCGGAGCCCAGAACAAGATTTTTACTCCGCGTCCTAAAAATAAGCCCTCACTGAAAAATAATATTATCATGCTTACAGTAATTAATTATTAAACAATTTCAGATCCAGGCTTATTTGAACATTACAAAATTACCAATTAAAAATTTAACATTTGTGTGTTTGAAGTAAAAATTTTGCATTTTAATACTAGCACACAATGACGCAGTTATAGTACGCGCCACGGATCTAGAAGGTTCGGAAGTTAGTCATAAACAGCGTTGCAAAGGCACATTTTAGAGCCGTTGATACTCCCACCACCTCCCAGCTACCTGCACGGAACGTGCGCTCGTCGGTGATTGGCCGTGATCGCTCGTTGCCTTTGTTACTTGTCGCTTTCCTGCTTTAAAGTACAGTCGAGTACGCTATTGTCAAGTTGTTATTGCTATGTTAATTTTGTTGAGTTGCGAGTTTGTAGTTTTTCAACAGACTGTACAAGCGCAAGCCTGCATTCGCATCTAGCTTCCGAGCCTTTTAGATTCGTGGCGTGTACTATACTCATGTTACGTCTGACGGATTACGCTGACGGTCAAACCTACAGGTAGCTTATGCCGTGGATGAGCTTTAAGATGTTTACAAATCCATCTATGAAAGTCTCTCTCGTTTGTGTCGGTCCTGAATTTATGAGACTATTGCTATCCTTGATCCTACTTCTAGTTCCATCAATCCATCCATCATTGTGTCCTTGTTATACATGTTTAAAAATTTTTAAAGTTATAAGAAATTGGCACATGGGTCAAACCCTGAAGCTATTGGTGTCGGAACAAATAACATTTAGTTGGACTGAAAGTGGAAATATATTTCTTCTATAGGTACTATTTATTTTTTTATAAACACCGCGTTTTGAAGTGTTTATATTTGACTTCCACACGTAAAAAAGCTACGTTTCTTTTCAAAAGTACGTTTTCAAGTTATTTTTGTCACGCGATAACTAAATACGAAATAATTACTTGTGTATTCAAACTGCTTCGTGCATGTTTGAATCAATATAAAAAACTCTATCTAAGTACCTCCGTGTATCTAAAATCAAGAAAGAAACCTCCTATTTGTCCACCTCTTTCTCAAACCTCAAATTATGTAACATATTCACTCTATTGTGATTGAAATAATGTATTTAAAATCCAAGCGTTTTTTTTTTTTGTTCTAAAATTTTCAGCTCTACTATGTTGAATCGATCTGTGGACTGTCCCGTGGGCGCAGCTGTATCCCTACTTCTTAGTAAAATATTAAAAGTGAAACGTGTTTGTTTGTATAAGTATTCTGCTCAAATGACTGAACGGATTTCAAAGACATTATATATAGCTAGCGGTTCGGTCCGGCTTCGCCACTGTTTTTTCGTCGACTTACGTTGCAAAATTAACAATAAAATGGGTATAGTAAGTAATCCTTAAGAGAAGGCTATATGCCATCGCGGACTTTTCTGTAGATCAGAGGTCCCCAAACTTTTTTGTCTCGTAGACCACTTGCCATGTTTTTCGGTTTTGGGTTATGCTTATCTAATATTGATTTTTTGCAAATTCATTAATTTCAAAGGTATTTTTGACAACCGGTATAATAGTGCTACTCACTTTGAACGATTTTTTATAACGGTAGTGAATTGTAGTGTGAAATATTTAGTTTTATACATTTATTAATTAGAATCTTTGATTAACGTCTGAATAGAACTCTTTAAATAAATTGACAATTTTATTTATTTATTAATTAGATTCAAATTAAACGAATCAAATTAAAATTTACTTTCTGTTACATAAAATAACTAAGCAAAAAATAAACGCTTTTAGTGTGAGGGATGAACCTGATGCTTTAATAATAAATTTTCAACATTTGGCATCAATTTAGTTAGATTTAATCTTAAATCTCTTCGGTTAACAATGTCCAGTTTGTTCCTTTTTTTGTTAGGAGATTCACTATCGTTGACCCCCATTTTCATTTCATAGAGCCCCAATTTTTTTCCCGCTGACATGGACTCATTGCAAGTTGTCGCCGACCCCTGGGGGTCGATATAGACAACTTTGGGAATCACTGCTGTAGATCTATAAAAGAGGAACAATTCCACCATACATTGTTTTGCTATATTTCAACGGGATTATGCAGCGTTTTCGACGAAAGCTCTCAGTCGGGTTGATTTTTTCCGACTTCTTATACAATCATCGTCCTATTTCAACCAATTTAACAAAACACATAAACTTTTTGCTTGAATCACTCCGTCCATTGGTGAAAACCGTATGAAAATCCGTTCGGTAGTTTTTGAGTTTATCGCGTTCAGACAGACAGACAGACGCGGCGGGGGGAGTTTGTTTTATAATATGTAGCGAGGTGTAGGCTATACGCTGCTAAGCTACTAAAATGATATTAGGGTTTAAAACTGAAAAAAAACTGTTCATTCTGATATTAAAAATAGTTAATTTAAGTATTTATAGGTAAATCGTTTCACAAATTTTAGTGTGACAATTGAGTTAGCGATAAGATATTGCATGTCGAAATATCAAATAAGTGAAACAAAATTTTATCTACAATAACGACTGTTTCTCTGAACGCAGTATTGCAGTAACAGTTGCTGACTGAACGAATTCTTCAATCAATCAAATTTGCCGTACAGTTATAACAAAAATCGTATTCGTAAATGTTCGCAGCGTCAGATTCGTAGATCTTCGACAGCGGATAATTAACCGTGAAACAATTTGCCAGTTTGGCTCCGTTTGGTTTCAGACACCGGGTTATATTTCTTGGCTAGAAACAATTGGATTGCCTTTTCGGGTGGTTGACAGAAGAAATTAAACTATAGCGAAAAAGGATTAGAAGAAATGTTTCGACTAGATGACGAGGACGTTATTTCGGATTTGTGATTCAAAATTGTTTAACAAAAATAGTTGAACATTACAATAAATAGAAAAAGTTTGTTTAAACATAGTGTTTTAATGTAGGGTGAGTGCCCAGTGAACGCTACTAATGTATCCACTTTATGTATATTATAGTTTTTTTGTGTAGTAAATTATAGTACGGTTCGAAAATAATTGTCAGTAATTCATACACTTATACTTCCCAATATAAGGGGTAAGGTATTTATGCATGGACCAGTAATGTTGTTTCATTGCTTTGCTTTCCATTAAGGGGGTTGATCCGTTACAGTCCCAATCAAAAGTAAGTCGAATTCTAAATGGGAACTTTTCCGTAATAAATTTTTACAAAAGGTTTATAAGTCGATAATACCAATAAATTATTTTTATAAAGGCATAAATAAATATATTGTTTAATATTAATTAATTATTTCAGTATTTTACATAATGGACTAACTTTTGAATTTTTTGTGCAAAGTTAGGTTAGAAAAAATAAATTTATATAAATATCTGTATTTTACATATTTTTTGCAGTAAATAATTAAAAAAGAAATTAGAACTAATAAAAATTAAAATTAAACCATTAAAAAGTTGAAAGTTCAGTTAAAATTGTTAAAATTATCAAGAATAAAAGTCCATAATCAAAAAGTGCTAAGGTTTAATAATTTTTTTATTGATTAAAAGTCTCCTAATTAAATTGGAAAAAATATTAAAATATATGTAAGACATCGATGCCTTACATAGTTAGTTTTAGGAACTGTTGACATTATTTGGTTATTTGCAAAAAAATAAAATGTACCGTTTGCATGCTAGGTTGACATATTTTCCATAAGACTACATGTAAAAGTTTTTTTTTAATTTTTGACTTTATAATTCTCCTAATGATTTTGGATTTTTTACAGAAAATTTTGTCATAAAAAAATCTATTAAAAACTTTTTTCAGATTTTTTTCATTATCTTCGTAAAACGGCTCAACCTCCTTAAGCTTGTCGTAACTATGTATGACTCACCGCCAATTATTTTCGTACCGTACTATAATTACATTAAATTAGAGATAATAGCACCTGTGTTTGCGTAATTTTTCATGGCAATTAGTTTGCATTTATTGTGTGTAGCCACATGATCAAGTATTGTAAGTAGAGTTTTTTAGGTAATTCTTTTCGGCGTTTGGGAATGTGTCAAAAGTATCTCGACATAATTTTTATGTATAATCAAAATTTTATTTCACAACGCCTTGATGCTCGGGGCGCTGTTTGGTATGTAAATGACATTGATGTTTCTTTTCGTTGATCATTGGGCCAGATCTGTAACGTCCTAAAACTTTTAGCAACTCTGTAACAGATTGGTTCCCAAACTTATTTGGCCCACCGCCCCCTTTCCAGAAAAAAAATATTACTCAGCGCCCCCTGTTTTTTTTTTTAATTTCAATAAAAATTAAACAAAGATATATGTATTAATGTTTTTACTTTTTTCGTAAAATATAGTACAGAAAGGTGTAAATTAGAAACATTGAAGTTTGACATTATGAAACTATTTATTGAACTCAGAATTCATCGCCTCCAAATGCACCTGTGGCCATCACCGCCCCCTTGGATCGCTGCAGCATCCACCAGGGGGCGGTAGCGCCCATTTTGGGAATCACTGCTCTAACGTCTAACACATTGATAATTCTAGAAAAACATTAAAAAAGGTCAAATAATCAAAAATTGTAATAAGCAATATGACATTGTTTCATCTCAATCGCGTGTGAAGCTGCGGGTAGCGACTAGTAAATAATATAAAAGGATTCTTGCAGGTATAGAAGGCTATTGAATGTCGGTTTGAATTTCAGGTCACTAGTTCCCTATGGAATAACTTTTCCTATATTTTATATGTCTCTTGGTACGTGTCCAGCTGTATTTAATTCATACATTTTTTCGACTTATACTTTAAAGCGCGACACGTCATACATTTGTCACTACTTTAATAAATATAACATTTGTTTAATTGATTTTGCATTATCGAAGATTTCAATGCAAGTAAACTTCAAAAATTGGAGATTGAAACGGCAAATAAAAATGAATTTTCGGGAAAGCGAAGAAGATTTGTCTTCAAATAAGCAGCTAATCTATTATATTGTTAACCGACTTAAAAAAGGAGGAGGTTCTATGTTCGACTGTATATTTTTTTTTAATGTATGTTCACCGATTTCTCCGTCAATTATGGACCGATTTTCAAAATTCTTTTTTTACTCGAAAGAGTGCATTTCCGAGGTGGTCTCATCGGAACCAAGTCAGGATCTGATGGTGGAATCCGGAGAAATCGAGGGAAACTCTCAAATTTTACCCATTGCAATACTTCATAAAATAACTGCATAATTTATTGAGTAAATATCTAACACTAAAAAGAGAAAAATAAAATATTTTTAACAAAAAAATTGAACCGATTTCAAAATATGCACTAAAAAGTAATAAAATAATTACAATTATTGCTATTTTTGGAGTTGGTGTCAGCTAAGGAAACACTACAATATACCTAGCAATAATAACAGCGATTCCAAAAATAACAATAATTGTAATTATTTTATGACTTTTTAGTGCATATTTTGAAGTCGGTTCAATTTTTTTGTTAAAAATATTTTATTACTATCATGGTTTTAAATTTTATCATTTGCTCATGGTACAAATGGTATAAAAATGCAATTTTCAAAAGATAAAAAATGAATTAAAAAGTTATTGGCAGAGCAGACTTACACATATTTATGTCCGTGACAATTATTTTTAGTTTTTATTGAAACTATCAATAATAAATATCTATGTGTAAACAGTTGTATATACAAATTCAGTTCTAACAAAAAAAAAGTTTCAATTGACAATACATAAAAGACAGTGTTATTATGTATTAACAAGCTCAACTTATACCGGGTCAATGTCAGATGTCAGATGCTTTACAACCGTGACAATAATTTCCCGTTTGAACTGAAAAAATATTTGATATTGAAATGATTGCTATCTTAAATTTACTTCGATAAAAAAAAATGTTCTAATAGTTTTCGCTTTTTCGAAATCCTTCCTTTTCAATCGACTTTTCTGCCCTTTATACCTGTACACCAGCGTTGCCAGTTTTTTTTTTGCCAAGTCGGGACTTTTGAACCTTGAGTGAAAACAGCGGGATTCTTTCGTCGAAAGCGGGACATAGTAAAAAACGTATATAATTAAAAGTTTTCAAATACCTATTTATCTTTTTATTTGAATTAAAATTACGTTTACGTGACAATAGATAGCAAAAATAGCCATAGAAAATGTATTTTAATAAAAATATAATAAGTATTTTAAATCAGATTTACCCTATCGTTAAATACTGGTCTTATTCGTCTTCAGAATAAAAAAAAAGCTTTATTCATTAGAAAAATATGGCGTTTCAAACAATAGTCTGTGGAGTGAGTGTTACAAATTGCAACTTACAATAAGAGAAGAATTATTTATAAGAATTACTTATTCATGATTTTTCTGTGAAGATTTAACTTCTTTTAAAGTTATCCCCGAGTTATCCCCGAAAAGCGGGACTGAGCCTGTCCCGCGCGGGACATTTAATTTTGATTTAAAAATCGGGACGTCCCGCCAAAATCGGGACGTCTGGCAACGCTGACCTGTACACTAATAATAAAAATCACTTACAGTATGTCCAATTTAAATGGAATCAAAATTTGGTTTTTAAATTTTATAAAAGAAGATCATTTAAAATCATATATATTAATACGCTAAGGTTTAAGATGTTTGCCTCTCTTTTTAGAGAAAACCTTACAATTTCTCCACATAAATTATGTATCATTTTACAGATAATTGCTTGCTCTACTGACATCGACAACTAAAAAATTTATTATTGCTTTTGTTTTTGTAAATTAATTAAAATACAGCAACGCTGAACAACGTCTGCCATCTGACGGCTTTAATTTTGAAACAACGTCAGCACTTCGATCTGTCATCTGACCTTCATATTGTAATACAACAGACACAATACTGCATACTGCCATCTGACGGCTTAGCTCAACGCTTTTGCTACATGCGCTTCTATAGGACAGTTTTAGTAAAATATTTCTTCGATCTGTCATCTGAGCTTCATATTGTAATACAACAAAAAGAAGAACGTTATAAGCAGTGTGCAAAATTAGAAACGAATTGAATACCTGCAATCATATTTAAAAAATAATTTTGTAAAGTGATAATTATTATACTTATTTAGTGCGAATAATTCGCACAGGTCACTCTAGTGATTATTATAATCAGGTAGGTTATATAGGGTAATATGCTCTGATCTCTACAAATATCGAGAATCGAATCCTTGCGATTCTCCACTGGTTGGTCTTGCTAACGGAACGAGTTCACAATAGTCAGTAGTGACGTCAGGTGTACAGCGTACCGGAACAATTGTCTCCTTATATAAATATCCTAAACAGTTATTTAACCTATTTCTGTAGCTAATTCGTTGAAATTTAAAATAATAAAGTCACTATCCATTCTGATCGAACTTAGACGATTTCTTGTTAAAAATGAGCGATAGTGATCAAGAATATTTGTACAAAAATATACCAAGAAATAAAACGAAACAAAGAAGAGTAAAAGCGCGTTATGTGACAAGCGACAGTGAAGATGGCTATGTATATTATACTAGCAGTGATGAACATTCTCCAGTTTTTAACTCTAATTTTGACCGTTATATGGCTCCTCAGACGTCCACAAATACTGTTTATGGTACTGCCTATAGCAAATTCACGCCCGGTCAACCCGTACAGAATGAGATATCCTCAAATAGTACGGAGAATTCACCAGTTACCGAACCGGAGTCGATACTCCCAACAGGGATACTTCCACCAGTGAATACCACGAGTGCGCAATCGGTTCCTGCAGACCAACCTGAGTCGAATGGTAACGGAAATACCGAAGGCGATGAATCACGGAATCATGTGGAACCCACAACGGACTCTACAATATCAAAGACAGAAAAGAGTTGACCAGTTTGACCCGACACGGTTTGAACAAAGATATTACTTATATTGTGATACTGTAGATCAATTCAGAAAATCAATAACAAGACATAATCAAAGAAAAATTCTACATTATCAATTGCATTTTTTTTTTTGGCATCAACACACCGCTGTCAAGATATTTTATGCCCGGCTGCATTTTTTAATAATTCTTTTAAATAAATATTGTACAAAATATAATTTTTGATTTACCTATAGTTTAGAAGAACGTGAAATTAGCAAATCGTACTTTTATCTCTGATTGCGTAATAATTCTGTAATACTATTTATGTAATCTACTTTTTATCTGTTATTTTTTATATCATATCTGACATTTTTTTATCAAAAAAATCTAAAATTACCACAATAGAATACGAATATAAGACAAAAATACTTATTGCAATGCTTTTGCGTAATCCTCGTTTTCTTAACAAACAACGTAAAATTTTAATAAAAAAAAATGATAGCAAAAATTCTATTGTAAAATGAACACTTATTAAAATTAATCTACAAAAAACTTCTTTTATATTTTTCAAGGTGGTACGAATGTGCGTGTTTAGGACGCCTACTTTTTGTTTTATATATCATATGAGAAATTGATTTTTTGTAAATACAAACTCTTTTGAGGATTTTTTGCAGCAAAATATAGCCTGTAATAAAAAAACTACGTGTACATTTTTTTTGGATTAGATGATGACTGTTTAACGCAGTTATCAATTTTTAAATAAATGTTCGTTGTTTTGTGTTCAATGTGTATAACTGCGAATATTTTAATGATGATAATGTACTAATTACAATAGACAATGAAACTTGAAAAACATTTAATTTTTAATTTTATTTCACATAATTTTCTTGCAAATTCGAACCAACCGTCAACAAAAATGAAAATATTTACTTTGAACATATTTTTGTGTCAAATAATTAGTACTCTTCAATAAATAAAATTATCGACCAATTTTTCAGACAATTATATTTTTTAATTCAATTCTGAAGAAGATCCAAATCCGGACCAAAACGCAAATGTATTGAATTATAATTATATATTTTTGTCAATATAATTGTCTGGAAAATTGGTCGATAATTGTATTTATTGAATATTTATGTTTCGATACCTGAGTTTTTAAAAGTCAGTTGTCAAATATTTCTAGCTATACGTCTGTTTTTAACGTTAAAATGACTAAAAATCAGGGCGTAATAAAATTCTTCTTATGTAATGCGCACTTTTCCCGGAGTCTAGAACATTGTTCTGTGCATAAATTTGTGATAATTATGAACGCAAGTAAGCTTGCCCCTTTCTTTAGCACGTTTTTAACAAGCATCGATTTTTCACTAAAGAATTTACTCAAACATAAATAATACAAGGTGTAAACGCTTATACGGACTTGAAAAATAGATTTACTGTATTCTATCCGGGGACAGCTTAGGTGGAATGGTTAGTGGATCAAATTGTCGTAGGTTTGATTCCCTCCTTCACTTATAGGTTTAATTTAATTTTATGTAATTAGACGCACTTCAGTTGAGTCTCTCTAATCAACAAAAAATAGCGGGCGTAAAATCTCCCATTTAACATTAGTGCGTAAAGTAAAACAAATGTGGGCGATCTAATCAATTTAATTGTAATTTTTATAAACAGCCTATAAAAAGTGAACTGTCAAAAATGTTAAACATATATATAGAAAACTAAGTGAAAATCAGCTGTTTTATAGACGGTACGCTAAAAAAATATATATAGGGTGACTGGTAATTGCTTGTATTCCTTTCGGGAGACGAAACCATGACTAATTTAATTTAACTTTATCACTTGGGGGTCAGAAATGCGTCATTTTTTATGATAACGACGCTTCTGTGAAGAATTTTTATTGTATTTTTTATTGTTTTTGTTTTTAACACACAACATAAAATCTAAAGGTAAATTTCGTGGTTTTTAACTTTAGGGAGGTTGGCCAAGCTTTCAGATCATGGAGAAATTCGGGCCAAAAAGTGAGAATATTTTTATTTTTTAATTTTTAACTCCCAAAATTCGAATTTTCGTAAATAGAAAACAGAAGTAGATTTTCTCGAAAATGACGCATTTCCGACCCCTACGTGATAGACGTTAAATTATTCCAAATTAGTCACAGTTTCTTAATTCCAAGAGGAATACGAGGAATTACCGGTCACCTTATATATATTATATATAGCGGACGTAGTGATACTATGACTCGTGTGACTGTTAAAACTCACTGACCTCGTTTCAACAAAATGTCACTCGCTATAAACATAAACGGATATTATAAAGAACTTATTTTTTTGTTGAATGGTGGTTATTATTTGAGTACAAGTACAGTATAATCCTGATTATCCGCGTTTGTTGTCCGATATTTTGATTTATTCATCTGCGCTGGTATCCTGTAACAAAACATAATTATTATTTACTTTTCAATTTTTTGTATAAAAAATGGAAAAATTCTTTGGACTGAAAAACAAAAATTTGGAACGTTAAATATGATACATAAAAGAGAGTTCAAAGTTGTAAATCATTCAATTTGCTATTCCGTATCATCCGACAGTTTCAGATATTTGGGACATTGTGGCATTGTTTATTACCCTTTGTAATAGGGTCCTATCGTGTTTTTGGGAATTAAAATAGATTTTAAATTATGTACTTTATCATTTTTTTAAATTAAATGTTTAATGGTGTTTCGACATTATTGTCAACACCCACAAGTAAATAGTATACAAAAAAAAAAATAATACACATTACGAGTGTACATTAAACAAAAAAAGCAATATTTTTGCAATAAAATTCTATATAATATAAATGTAAAAAAATTTCGTTTGACATCATAAAAAACAAAAGCAAGATAATAAAAGCTTTTAAATACATTGCTGTCACTCAGGCAACTATGGTAATATGATATGTTCAGTATTAAAATGACTTTATTTATGCAAATTCTGACGTCACAATGTTAATGTGAAAATACACAATTTACATTTTCAACTGCAATTATACAATACGTATTTATTGACCGCTGGCTTAATACGTATGATTTAGTGTGAACTATTTACTCACGGAATATAATTCTATTTATACTATACGTAAAACACCCCATTCCGCGTAAAAATTGTTTCAAAACAATTAAATTATCTTAATTTTTATGACACGTGACTTTTTCTTCTACAATATGCACATTATGCATATCATGTATTTATACTTAAAGTAAACTCTGAACAAACATCGTCTGCGCTAATAGATAACAAATAATTGAGTGTTACGTTGTTCACAGGATTGAAAACTTGTAACGGTTAAAAACAGTAAGGTGCATGCGGAGAAGTGCTGCGAGGGCTGATTTGAATCTCACGATAGGAGAGTCTATCGTCAGTTTTTCTATGCATCTAAAGGCCGCTGCACACGAGGCTAGAAACGCTGCTAGATTTGCCTACTAGTTTTCTAGCGCTGGTTTTCTTGATTGCTGTTAAGTGCCTGCTTCACACGAGACTATTTTTCAAGCTTGATTTGTGGATAGATCTGGTGCGCGCGCAGTGACAGTTCGAATATAAACACAGAGCAAAACGCATCTGTTGTCTGACTCGTGAACAGAATGCGACATCATGTTGGTTTGTGGGTGTTTGTTCAAGTGCCCACGTGACACGATACTGCTTCCTGATTGGTTCTTAGTCATACCTGGCAGCAAATCTCGCAGGGAAAATAGCCCTTGTTCTAATTTTGAAACTTATCTTGTGAGCTAGTAGACTAGCCCACAGCGACGTCATTTCTAGCTTCGTACCCAGCCTACCGGCTAGCAGAACTCCTAGCAGCGTTTCTAGCCTCGTGTGCAGCGGCCTTAATTCACAAAATTAGAATTGATGCGGACAAGCAGGGAGTTACAATTAATATTATTTTCATTCTGTAGGGTCATGGTATTCTGACGTCACATCCGGTCATTTTTTGGATTGTTTTCTTATGTCATTGACTACATAAATAAAACTGACATCGAAATGCCAATCTCAATGAATACTTTCATATTATCATGGCAAACCAGAATTCATCCTGGCGCAACCCCTTGGCACCCCTAATTTTCTGGCAGAATAAAAACAATAACAATTGTGACCCGCTATTTGTCTGTCCAAATACAAACTCGTGCAAACAAAGTTTGTGTATTCAGAAAATCCGACATAGCTGTATTCATTAATAAATAGTGGACATACGGTATATAATTTATTGTGGCCATACTTGCTTTGATGGCTAGTGAAGTACATTAACTATTATAATATTGTAATTCGTAACACGCAAGAAAAACCTTCGTCTCCACACATTGATACCAGTATACGTAAGTATTAGTGGCTGCCTACCTGATATTAGCATACTGTGTAATTAATAAGTAATAAATAACTGACACACATTGCTCTCGTGGAAATGTTTTGAAAGGTTTGAAAATTATGTTACAAACAAAAAAAAGACCGGTCAAGTTCGAGTGTATTTCGCGCGTCGAGGGTTCCGTACAATAACCGAATAAATTAAAGTTAATTAGTGGTGATTTTACAAACTGCATAATTAAATAAGTTGGTAGTAGGCTATATTTTTTTTCGAAATGTATGACCCATAATTTTTGTATATAAGGTGGGAGGGGAAGGGGTGGACGTCATTATTGCAAGCGATCCAAATGATCTAAAATAAAAGGAAATCACCGCGTTATGGAATCAGTAACAAAAGTCCTTTCATATGATACCCTAGTTGATCCACTGAAATAATAGCCTCAATTTTATCCCCTTTAAAAATAGGTATGACAAATGGACAGACAGACAGAACAATGAAGTCTTTACCATAAGGATTTTAATAAACCTTTCACATTTGAGGTAGAATTTTTCGGCAAATTTCTGTTGCATTTTGTATATTTACGACACAGCATAATTTAAACTTCGTTTTTCTTATGGCTCGTGAATTTTTAATGATCTCTATAAATATTTCATTGTTTTTTTTTTTCTTTTAGAGGCTCAAAGAATACTTATATTGCCCGGATTCCACAAGTCAGTGTTTGCTAACCAATTCAAAGTCTAACGCAAATATAAATTTGAAATTGTCAATATTTGTGTGGCAATTTATACGTTTTTAAAAAGTCAAAAGCGTTAGTAGTTCGACAGTGCCGCCTCCCCAGTGAGAAACGCCAGTAATGTTGGAACGTTCTCTATTGTTCTTTGAAAAGGAATGTTAAGTTCAAAGACGAGCTTTTGAAAATCATCTGTACGTATGCAGGCGCGGTTTTTTGCTGCAGCTACGATACCTGGAGGTTTTCAAAGTCTCTAGGGATTATGACTTTAAAGTTTGAAGAGCACTGTATGACTAGATGATTGTTACATAAATATTTAATAAGTACACGTCTCCAGTGGCTATAATAGATTTATGAAAAATTGATGAGAAATGAAACCGTCCGCGCCATTCCAATTAGATTTTTCAAACTGGATGGGTCATATGTATTTTGTATTATCTATAGTTTATCAACTTCGAACTACCCATTAGGGATGTGAGCATCGACTGATTGCAGGGGAATTAATTCCTAAAGCCTAACTCACACGAACCACTTTCCGACCACAAAAAAGTGGTCGTAATGTGGTTGAACTCGACCACTTTCCAATAACAGTTTTGTAGTCACGCAGACGTTGATACAACCACAAATGAACCACACAGAACAGACAGTAAGGCGATGGATTTATTAATTCATTCAATTTTTGAAGATAGAAACGAGAGTCAATTTCAACGCTTTTACTGTTAAAATAATATGCTTTGTTAGGGTAGGTAGCATATTATGATCACCACTATCCTCAGATGAGAATATTTTCTTATTTCATAGTTTACAGTAGTCGGGTTTTAATTTTTTAACTTATTTTTTTAAGTCTTAAATCGGTTAGCATGACATACAGAAAATTTTATTTACAAAAGACTAATCTTTTAAGATGTACGAAACTACAGTCATTTTATTTTTTAGTGAAAAAACTACAGTATCCCATCCTTATAAGAAATTGCATTATTTCAGTCATAAGTATCCTTTAACAAATTATATGGCTTATATTATATTTATTGATTCATTTATAATTGCTGAATTGTAGTTTTTTGTATGCTTATACTATTGTGTAGTTTATTTAATATTTAACAAATAATGTTGTAATTGTAATATTATATTTTATACAATGTGTTTCAACTAACATGAAATTTAGTACAAACATCATAATAACAGTAGGATAGCTACAGTTTGCTACAATTGTTAAACAACACCCATTGTTACAATGCAATATTAGAAAAAATATTATCAAACACCGTCAGTACACAAACCCTGTCGCGGCGGAATGAGTTATCAGTTACTCAATAGTGACATTCAAACAGTCAATTTTTCTCATATTTAAAGTAACATTTTATTCACATCATGCGAGAGCAAATTTTATCGTGGGTAAAGTTAGACATCAATCGTGAGTAATGTTACTTCCATGTTTCGGAAGGAAATGGAAACATAGTGACAATCGTCGATATTGCTGAAGAAAAATCCCGGATTACCAGCAGTGCCGGACTACTGAAAACCGGATTAGTGATAGTCTAGCGTATAATTCAGTGCTTTAAAGTTTAACGAGTGGAAAACGCCATTAATTCTCACAAAAGTATCCTGCATCTAGACTACGTGGTGTTGTTCAGAATAATAGAACAGCCAGGGGAGATTTTAACATTTGCTTGCTTGTGAGGTCCAAGCGTAAATCACATACTTTTATTATCATGCTGAATGAAATATGTTATGTGGAACGCGTATTATTTTTAGAGATTTATTAAAATTATATTCTTATACTAGCTTTTGACCGTGGGTTTTTAAACCCTTGGTTGGATAACAATTCACCTATATCTGTGTACTGTAAGTTCGTCCAAGTACCATATACCGATTACTATATATAGGCATAGTATAAAGTATCAGGACAAAACAGAAAAACAAGGAAATTATGAGAATCGATACTTAATAAAGGTAAACACTGTAATTTCCATATCTTGCTGGTTTCTTCAGGGTTTGATAAATGCGCAGAAAATAGAATTTATTGAATTTTTTATATTTTTTCCGTGTTTTAAGTTTTCAATGTCAGATCTGAGTGGGGCTTTGGGAAGAGGCACATCTTCGGATAAAAAAAGGCTCGGGTATTTCAGTGAAGTCCTGGTTTTCTAAGTAGCGGTACCGTATTACACAAATAACGTGTGCATGTGTTTTTTTCGGTAGCGGTGACACCACCGTAACGTGAAAAAGCGGCATCCATTATTTCTATGCGAATGCTTTTTATAACGTCATTCACCGTCCTATTACGGTCTCTAGGAAACTAAAGCTTAACTGCAAAAAAAAAACGTTTAATGAATATTTCAATTATGTGCATCGGTATATTATATTGTAAGGAAACTATATAGGTAACACGCAGCGTTTGCGAGAATATAATTTTTCCTGCCTACTGGATTTGTTTATAACAAATATGTCATTATTTATAATCAATAAGAAAAATAATGTACACCACGAGTAAAACACAAATATGTACCAATTTATTTATTTACTTTTTCCATATATTTAACACGCTTTGCTAAGGCTATTTGCGTGGAAGGTATATTATTTTTATTGATTTGATTGAAGCTTCAAAATACGGAAAACAGAAGAACGAACAAAATTATGCTTACATTAGTAATAAATTGATGTAAATAATCAATTACCTATATTTTTTGTTATTAATATCTACAGAGGTAAATTGCATCATTTGTCATTACATTTGATTTGGTTACGTCATTTACCAAATAGTAAAATAGTCTTCGAAGGCGAAATCTTTGCCATCAAATCATAAAATGACTTCATTATTTTTAAATTTGTAGGTCTTGAGAAATTGTGACATCATTATGTTGTCATATTATGATTTATTTAAATAATGGTTTTCTAAAAATATATATTTGACGTAGTTATATTAGCTTAACTTGGCAAGCCCTATCATAGTCAGCTTCGGATCAGGCTTAAGAATGGCGTGCCCTATTAAGGGCTGCTATATGTGGCCCTTTTCAGGCTCTAAAAGGTAAAAACCTATTGAGGAATTCCGGATCAGATGTATATAAGGTTAGCCATGTTGTAGCCCTATCAGGGAAAGCCCTATGAAACTTTGTCCGGCCCTGATCAGTTTTGCCAAATCATGAACGGACTTGGCCAATTCTGATCAAGACCGGAGCCGGCTGGCCTGATTTCCACTCTAACAGAGCAAACCCTATAAAAACCTATAAGGCATTGATCAGCTTAGCCAGATCAGGATCAATGCTTATTGTTCCGATCAGACTACCATGGTACGGCTAACCTCATTTGGACCATAACAAAGAAAACCCTATAAAAACCAATATAGCCCTGATCAGTTTTATGTAAAAAAATCTTGCAACTCTATTTTTATTCTCTTCAACATACCCAAACAAATATATTTGTCAAAAAATACACTAAAATTTGCAGTATAGTAAACGGGTTTCGGGGAATACTTAGCTGTAGTAGTCCGTTTCTGATTGGTTAATACCGTTATTTTTTTGTTTTCAGATCAGTGGAGCTCACGGATACGAGGAGTACAGAAAACGGAATCATGAAACCTTCGTTGAAGGTCTATTTGATCATTTTAATAGGTGGATGCGTGATTTTATATCAATATTATTATTATTATTCAAGTGTATGGATAGTTGGTAGACCTGATTCGCCTCAATATTTGAAAGATGTCTTAATGAAATTACAGATTGAAAGCGAATCAAATGCAATGTTTAGAGAGTTTTTAGTACAGCGTGTTAACGAACTCTCGGACGAAATAAAAACGGTAATAGAACATGAAAACTGATTTTTTTTGCTACCGTAATTTGTGAACTAAATTTTCTAATGTGAGACACGTTTTTAGTTGAAACCAAAGTTAAAAACAACAGAAAATCCAAATGAATTGACTCAAGAAATTCCACCTCTTTATATAATCACACCTACCTACAGACGTCCCGAACAAATAGCTGAATTAACTAGAATGTCCCAAACATTGATGCATGTACCTAATTTGCATTGGTTATTGATAGAGGACGCTGAAGAAAGAACTCCGCTAGTTACAGATCTTCTTCGACGGACGCGCCTTAAATGTGATCATCTTATTTGTACGTAATCTTTTTATGTTAAAATGTTTGCGACACAACAATGTATACATTATTTTGCCATTTAAACTGAACTAAGTCACTGCTGCTCTATCCAAAAATGATATAGCCTAATTTAGAGCTATTCACAACAAGTTGCTTATTGGTTAATGTTTTTTAGCACCAATGCCAAAAAAATTCCAAACTAAAGGAGTAAAACCACGTGGAGTATCAAACAGAAAAAGGGGTCTCGAATGGCTGCGAGAAAACGCAACAACTGGTGTATTTTATTTTGCAGATGATGATAATACCTATGATTTACAGCTCTTTGAAGAAGTAAGTATAACAGGGTACAGAGAATTCTTAAATGGTTATTAAATCGAAAAAAAAGTTTTCTTTTCGTTGGAAATTAATGTCCTGAATAAAAAGAAACATATTCTTTGATTTTCCTTTTTTTGAATGAACTGTAATTATTGTATTTTAAATGCATAATGTGTTTTTGTAGATGCGCTATACAAAAAAGGTGTCGATGTGGCCTGTTGGTCTGATAACAAAATTTGGCATCAGTTCTCCAATAGTACGTGACGGTAAATTTGTTGGTTTTTACGATGGATGGGTAGCCGGGAGGAAATTTCCAGTTGATATGGCCGGATTTGCTGTCTCAGTGAAATTTTTAAAAGAAAGACCTAATGCAAATATGCCTTTTAAACCAGGTTATGAAGAAGATGAATTTTTAAAAAGTCTAGCACCCTTTGAACCCGACGAAATAGAATTATTAGCCGATAATTGTTCCAAGGTTTGTTTATTGATTTGTTTTTCTGAACGACTTATTATTATTGATGAAATACTTCGTTTAATAATTCACATTCTTTTTAAGGTTTTAGCATGGCACACTCAAGCAAAGAAAAATGCACCGTCAAAACCCTTAGACATGACCAAATATAATAATACGAATCTAGTGATATTGAAAAAAATTATTGTTTAATTTTTTTTATAACATAACTTGTCAGTTGTGTTTTTGGTGCTATGGACTGAAAAAAAAACATATAAGTTTCAAGTGAGAAAAAACAACCAGAATTTTTGAAGTTTGTTGTGAATGTGTGCCTCTATCGTCATTTAACTTGTGATCAACATGGATCATTGATCTATGATCGGTATCGCAATTAGTTATGTAAATAAATTCAATCAAGATAATTGGACTGTGAAAGTGGTTAAAATTAGTTCACTAAAAATATAAATTAAAATTAATATTTATTGAGCTGTAAAATTATTTTACCTCATTTATTCTAATCAACAATCAACAAAAAATCGTTTATGTTTGCAATTTTGTACAAATTGCTAGTTAGAAATTAGTTGGGAATTAGGTTATCATTTCTAAATATTTATTTTTTATTTATATATTGCTGCAACGCTAGTAAGCATGTTTTGTTTCCATTTTGCTATTTTTATGTATGTAAAATTCTAGTAAAAAAATTAAATTTGCGTTCTTTCGCATTATAACTCGAAAAGGAATAAATATAAGAATAATATAATAACAATAACAAATAAAATTACTGAAGGTCAAAGGCTGATTTTGTTACTTTAAGTGAGCGATGGCAGGCCTATAAATGACGTTTGCAGGGTAATCATTGATGCCAGTGCCAGTAACAAAACATTACATTTATTGGAATATTTAGAAACAATACGTTTTAGAAATAATATCTAAGAATCACATGCCTTAAGATTTTTTAGTTTTCATGTTTTTCAAAATTACACACATTTTTATTAGTGAGTAGTTCATAATGTACATAATAGGTATATTATTATAAAGAAAAGTTATTCTAAGGTAAGATAATTATTAAATTCGCATCACATTTTCCTACTTAATAGTTAAAAGAAATTACATTTGCAGAGAAAAAAAGTACAGCAAAATTTTTGTTGAATAATCGCAAAGAAGTAGTTTTACTGTTTCAATATTTCATTAGTATGATCTACATTTCTTTGAACTAATAATTGGTTGATACTAAAAAGTACTTCTTTGCAGCTATTCAAAGAACAATATCTTCGTTATAATTGAATTTTGTTGATAAAGCTATTTTTTTTCTTAGTCCTGGAGACCCACTTCAGGATGTGAAGCTATGGAGAGAGCAGCTTAGATCAATAAAATTTGCTTGAAAAGTCACGATGAATTTGTAAAAACATTTTAACATATTTTAATATACATATCTTTTCTTTGCTTGAATTGAAATTTTAGATTTAATAATTAAAAACAAACAAACGCGTTAATGCCGCATCTTGTAGATACTGTATAATAAAATTATTGTTATAAGTAGAAAAGATTGTCCTGGAATATTTTTAAAATGGTAAATTGTTCCTACTTTTAATCAGTATACTCAGTGACGTTAATTCATTCAGGAATAATAAACCTATAACAAATGTGACGATTATAAGTAAAAAAGGTGGAAGTGTACGACGCGTAACTCACGAAAGTTGATGTGTAAACATGGTTTTAATAAAAACAATATTTTTCACTACAGTTGCAAATGAATGCACTTATTCTCACTTTTAATTTCACTACAGTTGCATACAGTGAATTGCTGTTAAGACGAATACATTCACAGTATCGCAGAGCGCATCCAATGATCGACGCCATGATGTGCGATGAATTTAGTCCTACTCCCACTTTTCAATTTCGGTCTCCTTATCTCTGTTCGTCCTGAAGTCGAAACACACTTTAGCGTAACTGTTTTAAGTATTAAATGTTTACATAATGCAAGTAACTATAATTTATTATAAGTATTTACTTGCTTTAGTTACTATCAAGGGCGTAGATCGAGGGGGGGGGGGGGTAAAGGGATAATTACCATCCCAGGATAATGATAATAAAAAAATGAAACGGAAATAATACGAATACATGGAAAAGGAATTTGTAAAATTAGTTCTGAAATTAATATTTTTCTTGATAGCTTCCTTCGTGAGTATTTTTGTGTGATAATATTAAAAAAACCTAAAAAAATATTGATTTTTTTGCTTTATCCCCCCAGAAAAAAAATATCTACGCCCTTGGTTACTATGTACACAGTTTAATTCGGCGTTTGTGAAAAACATATATTATAATCGTTACATCAGCAGAAATAAGAGCCTGCTTATAGAGAATTAAATTTATGATTACGTAAAAATTTGTTATGTAGGGAGTCTGTTATTCGAGACTAAGTAAATTAACTTGAAGTGAACACTAAACTCCCCTTAATCTATAAAGTTATAATGGAATCTTAACGCCATTAATAAACTTGCAATTTTTTTAACAGTGTTTGATGCGAACGATTTAAACAGTTTGTTTTTTTTTTTTTAATTCTTTTGCGTAATCGAGTTACAGTATCATTCATAATTTCATAAACCCTGGCTGACTAAAAAATAACACCGATTGTTTATTATTCAAATGCCTGTGTTTGACGCAAGTTCTGTTTAGTTTTATGTTAATATCAATAGATTCCGAACAAAAAATGAATCAGAGGATTAGCAAGCTGCTAGACCTATATACACGTAGTTTCAGTGGCGTATTTGTAAAATTTGCGCCTAAGGCGATATGCCGGCCCCCTTTTAGTTTAGTTTTTAAAACCGGCGCGCCAAGTATTCTTTTCGTCAGATGAAGGGTACACGGGAAGAAGGCGATTTGTCAGTAAAAATTCGAAATTAATTTTTTTATGCCATCTTGTCGCCAAAAGTCGTACCTTTCTGTTGGTGTATTCATTTTAGACAAGAATACGCTAGGTCAAAAGTTATAAGCGTTAAAAGAAATGCATCAGCAAGTAAATGGTACGATCTTAAACACTTCAAAATGCTCTCCTGCACAATTTACATTTTTTTGACAAACCGACTTCTTCCCGTGTACCCTTCATATGGTAAATACGCCCCTGCCTAATGCATTAGTAGAAAACGAGTAAATGAACTACGACTTTTAAGTCTCTTACGCAGTCAATAAGCTGTCTTCGGAAGCTGGGAGTTTTTGTGATTGACCCTTGAATATGTAAATATGGATTATTGTGATATCAAACATTTCTGCAATTTGTTTTGTACTTTTTTTACATCGACATTTTGTTTAGCAAAAAAATCTTTGAGGAAATGTAAATATTTTTACTTTATATGAATATGATTTACCAAAGTTCTGTTGGCTGTATTTCTTATTTTTATTATTATGTCGGGTAAAATGTTCAACTGGCTTGACGCAGACTCAAAGCTTTTACAAATGGCTGCGAGCTGAAAATAATTTTAAGCAATTATTGTAACCAAATTCGCAAATTTATAAGTTCATTTTTTTATCTGCTTATATACTAGCATGTGAAGAGCTTAACAACGAAACACAATATGGTTTTAAAATTTGTCATAAAAATGTGGGCATTTGTTGAAAAAATGATAAAAATGTCAGGGATTCAAAAAGCCTTGATTAAGACAAGGTGATATGTACAATACATTTAAGATGTTAATAGTAGTTAGAATAGTATTAAATAAATTCATAATTGTTGAATATTAAAATAATGAAATGTGAGTTCTATTAGAAAAAGTCAAATCGACTCAGAAAACACACGTTAATGAAATTTTCAATAAAAAAATGCAATGAAGGATTTTTGAGGAGATTGTGTTTTCTGATATCGAACATATTAGAGAATGAATGATTTCTAGCTTGCTATAATATGAAAGTGTTGTTGAAATTAAGGAATAAGTTGCGTATGAATTCTTCATCCTGTCTGGATAATTGAAAACTATAATATTTTGTATATCGAAGCATATTACAGCAAAATAATCAATTAAGCTATTTTGAAAATTTTGTATAACAATTACAAACAAAATGTTTGCTTAGAAGTTCACACTTATTGTGTATGTAAAATTTATTTTTAGTAACTAAAGCTGATTAATCGTCAAAATAAAATAAGAACATTTCTGTAAGCAAATAGAGCGCAGCAATTGCATGCTAAATATGAAATTACAAAAAATAATGTTTATTTTTCATAACAAAAGACTGGAGGCTAAATAATTTTTGTTTTGTTTCCATTATGTTTCAGAACAGCGCTTGGCAACATCGGCTCTTTGAGGTCCTAGGGGCTAGGAGCTCAAGGAGCTCTCCAGGTAACTCCCATAAGCGAGTGAGAGAGGTACATAGCTTTTATAGCTGAAAACTATACGTGTCTCACTTGGGGTCGTAAATTTACCTGTGCGTAACGAACAAATAGAGACCCTTGGAACATTAGAGATTAGTGCTGGTCGCCCTTCAGAAGCCATAGGTTGCCCAGCGCTGTTTCTGAAGACTTCATTTTCTTGTTTCCCTTTTAAAATTAAATCTCGTTTCGTCATTTTCTAGCCTTTAAAATAACAATCTGTCCAAATATTTTCCATGTAGAATTTACGATAGTAATTTTTTATCATTTATCATATTGATTTTTTACTCAACTTCTTGTTGAAGACATAAAAAAAATGTTATGTTTTATTTTATTTTATAATGTTTTTTCCACATTGGATTGGTATTTAAACGTATATCATTTCGAAATACCTTGAAGACGTCCAATTTTGTTGAGCCTTCTGTGAAATTAGTATTTTGTAAGACGACGGATCTAATAAACTTGCCAGGATTTTTTGAAAACGTGATATTTAAAAAAAAATAATTAAAACTACGATCTCATATTTAATCGTGTTTTTTAACATTTAATCAAAGTAATAGACTTTAATGAATCCAGGCGAGTCCTTGAACATAACAAGTAATATTTTTGTCCTACTCCCTACAAAATAGCTGGTTTTCGTGTAGGCAAACCAGTCGTAAAATGACCTATTTCAGACCGGTGAGTAGAGCCGACCGGGCGCTAAAGCATTTTTTTTTTCTTTAATTTATTACTTTTAATAAGAAATAAAAGTAATATTCAATAGTTTCACTATTTCATATTATTACAGCTGAAGGTGAATCAGTGATCTTGTACACACAATACAAATAACAGGCGCATGCGCGTGATAGCTACTTGTGTTACAGCCAAGAGCGTAGATAAGGAGGAGGGGGGTAAAGGGTGTAATTACCACCCCAGAATCATGATGATAAAAAAAATAAAACTGAAAATAACACGAATACCTGGCTAAAAAATAAAATTTAGAAATACCTCTTGAAAAAAATTTGTAAAATTGGTTTGGGAATTAATATTTTGCTTGACACCTTCCTACGTGAGTATTCTTATTAAAAAAAAAATATCGACTTTTTGCTTTCCCGCCCCCCAGAAAAAAAATATCTACGCCCTTGTGTATACAGTACCGACTATATTCATTATTGAAGTTAAGTGGAATGCTAAAAATATTGGAAATGAGGATAAATCAGCTATTTTATAGGGCGTAGGACAAAGAAAAAATACATTAGCTTTGTTCCAACACACCGCACAAAACCAGCCTGTGAACCGTCAGGCACATGCACAAAGTGAAAGTACCGTTCCGACAAAGCCATTGATTAAAATTATGTATGGTTGTTCGAACGTAATATTCGACGGTATCTGGACTGGTTCTTGAACTGTCGAATTAGTTCGAGGATTTTTGTCGAATCGCTAGTCAAGAACACGCAAACAGATGTAAGGAAAGTTATGTCAGTTTTTCTTTTTGACAACCGTTCCAACGACGATTTTTGAATCAGTCGAAAAAATGAAATTATTAACGCATGCGTATAAAATCGTTTATGATGTACTGTACACAAACTGCGTGTTGGAACAAACCCAGTGTGTATTCAGGGCGCGATGTGATTTTGAAACGTTCTATCTTAATACTGTTCAAAATCATCGTCATTACGCTATAGATACACAATCTATTATTATAAGTCGTTATAATAAACAAATTGGATTTTAGTTAGAAAAACAAAACAAATCTGTAGATAAAAAAGTACAATTACTTTAGAATTATATTAGATAGGTTAAGGCACATTTAAATCACGTAAGTATTAATTTTTGTATAAGAAAGTGTCGGTATTTTCTGTTCTAAAAATTTGCATTATACGATACGCCATGTCTCTTTATTCTTTACACAACTTGCATGATGTCACTCCATTTTTAGTAATTTTTAAGGTCTAATCTATTACTCTCTAAAGGCCGCTGCACACAAGGCTAGAAACGCTGCTAGATTCCTTGCTAGATTTGCCTACTAGTTTTCTAGCGCTGGTTTTCTTGATTGCTGTTAAGTGCTCGCTTCACGCGAGACTATTTTTCAAGCGTGTTTTTTGGATAGATCTGGTGCGTGCGCAGTGACAGTTCGAATATAAACACAGAGCAAAACGTGTCCGTTGTCTGGTAGAATGACGCCATGTGGGCGTTTGTTCAAGTGCCCACGTGAAGATACTGCTTCCAGATTGGTTCTTGCAACAAATCTAGCAGGGAAAATAGCCCCTGTTCTAATTTTAAAACCTATCTTCTGAGCTAGCAAGGCAGCCCGCAGTGACGTCATTTCCAGCTTCGTACCCAGCCTACCGGCTAGCAGAACTCCTAGCAGCGTTTCTAGCCTCGTGTGTTCTGGTTCTCGCAATAAGTAGAAAATCAACAAATTAATTTATCAGTGTTAGATTAGATTGTAGATTATCGACGCTAAGCAGCTAAGGTATTATCGCTTATCAGTGTTCAAAATAATGTGGACATATATTTAGTTCTACAGGTGATTATGAGAGGTGTTTTTGAGGAAAGGTGATGTTTAAAATTATCTTATTTAAAAGAACCTCTTTTTGTTTGTAATTACTCCATCTAAAGTTTAAAAATAAAATAAAAAAAACATGCAAGTTGTGTACTCAAAATAATACGATTTTTTTTAACTTTAGATAATAATTAATATATTTGGTTGTTTGTAATTAATATTTAAAGAGCGTGTCTTAATTACGGGAAGAAATTCCTTCTGGGGATATTAATGCGTTGGCAATCTTTATGTAGGTACATTGGTATATTTAAAATTCAAATATCTATTTATTTTTTGCGTATAATGTAAATATGTTAATATATATTAAGGCCGCTCCGTACGATTTTAGATTTTTCTAAAAATTGATTAAAATTTTCAAGAAATATAAGAAAAGCTTTTGCGCAACAAATACTTGTGGGTAAAAATATATATGTTACAGTAAATAGCCGAAATCCGTTTTTACGCGTACTTCCTAGAAGAATGCGACGTATATCTACGAACATTAGTAATTTTGCATTCTTACTAGGAAAGACAGGAATTCTTTTAATTCGGCTATTTATCGAAGCTTTCAGTTAGAATCCGTTTTAACGACACAAGAGAATGTTATTCTATGGAGACACCTTAATTTTTCACGTACTTATTTTCTAAATTTTCTAAAAAAAACACTTCTTTATTGTAATTACTATTTTTTTATTTGTTTTTGTTGGCATTTTTTTGTTTTATTTATTTATAACAAATGCAAAACGTATTTATAATAATGTAAATATTATGTAATAGTTTATTTTAAACAAAATGAATTAATTTTTATGAGCTAAAATAAATCGCACACATTCTTTGTCATATTTATCATTAGAAATGTGTTATTCTATCACTTTCAAATTATATCCGTATGTCAGATTTTAACCCACAGAAAATTTTCACGTGGACCAGCGTCGGTCTGGCCTCAGACTTTTCCCGGTGGGTCGCCGGTCCTCCGTGGGTCGGTCCAGTCCGGTCCGGGTTTTTTTCTTCTTAGTTACACGATCTCGTAGAGACGTTTGACAATTTTCCCGGTAATTTTTTAGGTCCCAGACCGACTCTGCCGTAGACACACGTGTGTCTACCGCATGGATAAAGATTATATTGGTTTTTGTCATATATTTAATACCTTCTATATTGCTCGCAAAGATCGAGAGAAAAACTTATACACTACGGTGCAGACATTTATACGTCTGTCTCACTTATTACACTGAGTCCCATGCGCATGTCCGTGAATGGATGCGCGGCAATTGCAGTGTCAGTTTGCACATGGACTAAGCTGCGAAAGGGGCTCCATATTCCACTTACTAATTGCCCCACTACAGACGCGACACTTGCGCACAACGGGTCAAGTAAAAAGAAAGAGATAGAAAACAGTAATTTGCTGTCTCACTTCCCACTAGCAATATAGAAGTTATTAAATATATGGTTTTGCTTATTGCTTTTTAAACAGGTGAGTTAATTTCCGAAAAAAAACATTTTCTGCAATGAAATTATTTAGTCTCATTCCTCGCAACCCCGAAAGTGTCAATTATATAATATAAATAAATAAAAATTGAATGAATTACGGTCGAATTGGCGACCACTAAAAATAATCTATATATATAAAAATCTCGTGTCACAGTGTTTGTTATCGAACTCCTCCGAAACCGCTTGACCGATTTTTATGAAATTTTTTGTGTATACTTGGTAAGTCTGAGAATAGGTCGTATACTATTTTTTATACCCTTAGGTGATAAGGGTTACCCTCTCCAGAATTTTGTTTTGGACACAATTTTTTTCTTTATTTTTTTTATTTAATTTTCACCGTTCTACCACCAACTCCTGCTTGCAGTATACATCTCTTTACATTTATATTTATTCGACACTAGATGACACATACATGTAAATATATTCATAAAAAATGGAGGTTTTATTTTAAGTAACAAAGCAGGGAACTGTCGAAAACTGCAAAAAATTTAGACACAACATTCATCTCAGTAAACTAAGATGAATGTGCGTGCTCATGTCCCTCCTTTTCCCATTCGTTCTTTTGCACCCGGGTAAAACCGGGCGGGACCGTTAGTAATTGTATATATTTCGGATATTTTTAAATTATTTAAAAAATTGTAGATATTTCCTTATCAGATATAAGCTTGAAAATGCCGAAGGTTTTTATTTTCAAACTGATAAAAAAATGTTTTTAAGACAATACACAACTTAATCGCAAATTGATAACCCAGAAGTTTGATGTATTATTTTAATAATTCTTTATTATTTAAATTATAAATGTTCGACTAAAAAGAAGTGCAGCAACTTTTCTTATCGCAAACACCTTTTAACTAGCGATTATTCTGAATGCATGTTTAAATAAATAAAATACTCTAACGCGGTGGTTAAATCTCTTATATTTTATAGTTACGAAGGCGGGAGAAAAGTTATGTTCGATGATGACTGGCAGAATGCACAGGCATAGCTATTGTTAATGAAAAAAGATCAGTTAAACGATTTCGTTCTACATTACTGGACGTTTGGTGAAAAAGATTGTGCAAATAATGGCAGGTAATTATATACTTTCACTTATTTAAACAAAATTACTCTCCAGACTTTAACTTATATATACAAAACAAACAGAACACTTGTTATACCGGTTGTGGGGTAAAAGATATTTGTTTATAAATAGACCTACCAATCAATTTTCAATGTCGAAGCAGACAGGAAACAGAAGCGCATAAGTAGCTGTGCGTCTTCTAAATTTAAAAAAAAATTGCAAAGTTTAGTAAATTAGTAAGGTATAAACGAAATATATCTCGGAAATACTTACTGGTAGGAACAGAGATAATTTTCGCATAATCGTAAATATTTTATGACCAGGTTAACAAAAAGTGTTGTATTATTGTATACATGCGAAGACAGAGAGCCAGTCTGATAATGAGTTGAGACGATTGATAAATAAATGATTCTATCTCGTGTTTACAAACGTGGATTATTTTCTATACCGTTTTAACTAAAGGAAAATGTAAAGTCGGTTGCATACGTTTCAAGTATACTGTTGCTATTTAGTTTATTTAGATAAAAAACGATAGAAATTACAAATTACAATATTATTAATTTATATTAATAATAATTAGTAATAAGTAATAACCGTAATACAGTTTAAGTAGAACTTCGTACAGTTATTCTAGAATATGAAACAAAAGGCAGTCATGAAGTAGCCATGCAAAATTCTCATATAATAGCTGTTCCAAATTTTAAGGTGAATTTTGTACAAAATATTGAATAAAAACTATCCTATAGCGTAAGTTGCACCAAGCAAAACACATGCATAAAATTTAATTAAAATCGGTTTAGTGGTTTTGGAAATTAGTGCGGCCAAAATTGTGACACGAGAATTATAATATATATATATAGATGTGTTTGTCACGATGAAGGAAGGTTTGGTTGAGAATCAGAAATAAGCTTTAGCAGAGTTACGCTAGTGACCAACGTTTCGAAAAATTTATTTTCATCTTCAAGGCCTCAAGCTGGTCAAAGAAGATGAAAATAAATGTTTCGAAACGTTGGCCTCTAGCGTAACATTGGTAAAGCTTATTTCTAATCCTCAACCAAACCTTTCTTCATCGTGACATTTTATTGGATCAACACTACTATGTACTGAAGACATTTGTTTGGTCAGGACATCAAATTTCAACTTTGATTTTAATGTTATTAAAAATGAATTTTAAACGTCAATTTAAAAGTTCTTAACTAACAAAAATGGGAACTCGTTTGTCACCAATAAGCCCTAGGCTCCGAAAAACCTAGATCCGCCCCTGAGCACAGTGCATGCAAATTATCGAATAAAAAGTTTCTAAATAGACACAATATTATGTAAATGGAATTTTATCTGACATCATATCAAAACATCCATTGTTTCAGACACGGAGATTCAATTGTCCTTGGGAATGGTGACCCTTGATATATTGGTGTTGATACTAGCAGCCATTCTTGGCATTTATTTGTTTTTACGTTTCACTTTCCTATATTGGGCTCGATGCAATTTTCCGTACGTAGCGGCCAGTTTTCCCGGCGGTAATATTAACAGCGTTGTTTTTGGCAAAGAAACGTTGGGCCTGGCTATTAAAACTGCATACAACGATCTTAAGAAAGCTGGTCATGCAATTGGAGGAATACACATGCTTTTAACACCTGTGTTAGTTCCGACAGATCCCGAATTGATTAAATTAATACTGACGAGGTTTGTTTTTTATTGTTTGAATATGATTAACTAATAAGCACAAACCATCAGGGCCGAATTTAGCTGAAGACAACAGAAGCAGTACCTACCTACGAAAAAACGTCTTTTTAGCGGGGGCGTTGAACATAATATATTAGTTTATTTTTCACTGTAGCGGAATGAAATCCTTTGTCTTTATACATTTTTACACTACTTGAACCAGCACGGCATCTCGTGTATTAGAAATTGTACAATTTGTTTTTATAAAGGAATGGTGATAATCAAATTTTACGTATAGCAAATTCGTAACAAAAGATATTATTTTATTACTTGTAATAAATTATTCCGTTAAAATAATGTGGGTGGCTTTAATGCCGTATTACGAAATACGAAGAAACAGAATTAATTTATGCTTGGGAATATTAACATTTTATGTTGAGTAGGTACGAATAATTTTATTAAAAGAACTTCTTTTGCTTAGACAGAAAATAATTGCACTGCTTTACTTATATTATATGGATACATGTTTTACAGCTTATAGATCAATTTAATAACAACTGCAAATATATTTCAGAGATTTTTCACATTTTGAAGACCGTGGAATTTATATTGATGAAAAAAGAGATCCTATAAGTGCCCATTTATTTTCATTACCTGGCCAAAAATGGAGAACACTTCGTTCAAAGTTAACACCGACTTTTACATCGGGAAAACTAAAGCATATGTTTCCAATAGTATATGATGTGGGATGCGAATTGCGAAATTATTTGGAGAAACCAGCATCTCGCGGTGAGAGCATTGAAATGAAAGACGTTTTAGCACGATTTACGACTGACGTAATTGGATCCTGTGCTTTTGGAATTCAATGTAACAGCCTTAGCAATCCAGATGCTGAATTTCGACGAATGGGTAAAAAAGTATTCGAATTCCCACTTTTGAAAAATATAATGATGATGGGACTACCACAGGTTGCTAGGATTTTAGGAATAGTACCCACTGATCAAGACGTTGCTAATTTTTTCAAAACGAGTGTGAAAAATACGATTGATTATCGTGAACAGAATAATGTAATTCGTAATGATTTCCTTCAACTTTTGATAGAACTGATGAAGAAAAGTTACATTGACGACGAAAAGCATACGTCTGATAATAAATTGTTAACTTTAGACCAGGCTACTGCTCAAGCTTTTGTCTTCTTCCTGGGTGGCTTTGAGACGTCATCTAGTACACTAAGTTTCTGTATATATGAGCTGGCAATGAATCCTGATATACAGGAAAAACTTCGAGAAGAAGTTAACAGAGTACTTAAAAAACATGGAGGTAAAGTTTCGTACGAAGCTCTTACAGATATGGAATACATGGAGATGGTTATTAATGGTAACTACCAGAATATATAGTCATTCTTTTTTTGCCGTAGTCATAATGATAAGTATTTTTTTACTATCACGCCTTCATACTAAATATGTAAAACATGTACATAAAAAATCATTAATTATTTTTAATTCCATACAGAAACTTTACGGAAATATCCACCGCTTCCATTTTTAAATCGCGTATGCACTGCTGATTACCGAATTCCTAACACGGGTATGATCGTACACAAGGGTACATCAATGTTTATACCTATTCTTGGATTGCATTATGATCCCGTATATTATCCTAATCCAGACACATTTGATCCGGAACGCTTCTCGGCTGCTAAACAAGACGAAAGACAGCCGTATACTTTTCTTCCTTTTGGAGAAGGTCCTAGAATATGCATTGGTAAGATTTTTAGATCAGATACAAAATATAATTTAGCCAGTCAACTTATCTGTCTTGAAACGGGCATATATTGAGTTTAATTCTTAGCTCTAGCTTAGTTAAAATGTGAAACTCGGACTATGTCGAAAATATTTTCAAATAAAAAATGCCATAATATTTTCAGGATTATCAGTTACAGGTTAATTACACTAAAAAAATATTTTTTATCTGTCGACTTTTTGATTATGTTTTAGGGATTCGATTTGGTATGATTCAGACGAAAGTGGGGCTTACAATGCTACTACAAAATTATAATTTCTTTCCGTGCCCAAAAACAACGAGTCCATTGAATTTCGACCCAAATTCAATAGTCTTAAGTCCCATAAACGGAATTTGGGTTTCCATAAGAAAAGTCAATGAGGACACCTATATTAAAAATATAAAATCATGTTAATATTGTTTTTTCATTAATAAATATGTTGTTGATTTTTACATTATTTATCGTGTTTAATTATTATATGCGTTGCGTATCTGTAAAGCAAATCAATAATAGGAATATCTCGCTTTATATATAAAGAAGTGTGACTGCATCCGCGTCATCATATGCTCAGCGCTGGAAATATTTTCTTTAATTGTTCTTGTTTGCAATTAAAAGGAAGTATAATAATATTTAAGAACGAAAATGTTGGCTTACATTATTTGTTCAAGTATGAGAAATAATCAAATCTTTGATTAACGTCTGATTAGAACTCTTCAATAAAAAAAAAAAAATAATAATATTATGCACAAATTTTGATGCATGGAACGATTCGTTCGGAGTTTTATAAAATTACGTTATTATCGTAAACGTACACTTTCTGTTGCGTCACTGATGTGAAAGTCGGATTCCGCTTAAATTCGCGTGCATTATACCGTCTTAGCCCGAATATAACACGACTCCAAAATTGACGTGACTCAGAAATTTTCATAAAGATATTTAGAAAAAAAAAATAATAGTCATAAAAGAATTCAAAGAAAGTAAATTTCTATCAGATAAGCATTTATTTAGGCAATTATAGGTAGTAAAACACAGGTTACATTCATATCAATATAGTTAAGTAATGTAAAACAAAATTAATATTACGTAAGTAACAACAAAAAACGGAAATGTTTTTTCAGAATCTGAACTCATTGATATCGTTTCGGTTTCGTCAGTACTTTCATTCACGCTTTCAATTTCCCACAAAATGTCATCTTGGTCGTGTGATTCTTAAGTTTATTAATTATGTAATAAGTCATTACGAATTATCTAATTATATCGAAATTAAAATTTCTTGGTTTCAAATAAGGCCTAGCACACATGAAGAGCGTTCAACGCGCGTTGGCCCAACGCGCGTTTACAATTTCTATACAATTGTATATAACTGTTTACATGATAACGCGCGTTGGCGGCGCGCGTTGAACGCGCGTTATCATATAAACAGTTATATACAATTTCTATACAATTGTATAGAACTGTTAAATGATAACGCGCGTTAGTGGCGCGTTGAACGCGCGTTATCATATAAACAGTTCTATACCATTGTATAGAAATTGTAAACGCGCGTTGGGCCAACGCGCGCTGAACGCCTCTCATGTTTTGTCAAGTGAATGTGTAACATTTATACCTATTCCCGTAATTATAAAACCGAATACTTATCAGGTCGGACGTTCAGTCGCGTTTCAACCTTTGTAGGAGAATGTCCTTGTTTATATTATATATTCCATTATACTTAAACCCCGAATTATCGAACGTAGCCGAGCTTAAAGTGTTTTCTACACTTTTTTTTCAATGGGCGCTATTCCGATTTTTTAGTTTCAGTCTCCACAAGATAGAATTATATTTTTCATACACATTTTACAAGTGTAAAATCAGTCATGCAAGAATTATTCTTGCATTCATTAAAAATGAGAGGGATATGACGTACATTAATTATTGTCTGTTTCGTTTTGAATAACGTAAAAGACAGAATAAGAATGATATGTATATTGTATGCATGTTTGGTAATGTAAAAATTAGAAGAGCGTAGGGCGTAGCATATTTTTTTGCATTAGGCCTAGCACACATGAAGAGCGTTCAACGCGCGTTGGCCCAACGCGCGTTTACAACTTCTATACAATTGTATATAACTGTTTACATGATAACGCGCGTTCAACGCGCCACCAACGCGCGTTATCATGTTAAATTACAAATTTTAAAAATTAAATTCTTCAAGGACACACAGAGGTTACATTTAAATCTATTTTTATCAATCAGTTTGTTATGGGGCAGCCAGTCTTTAATTGCTTTTTAGTGATAGATTTTTTCTTTTAATTTATTATGATAATTTTAATGATTTAAAAAAAAAACTATATTCTGAAGATGAACTAATATGTCCGAAAGCGCTCAACAATTAAATAATTAAAATAAAAAAATAAAAAAAAACATTTTTTTGTAAAGGATTTCTTCTTATTTTCATCTGAAAATTTCCAAATTTTGTCGTATTTGAATAATTATATTTTTTGTGATTAATGTCAGATCACAAAGAATCATATAAAACACAAATCAATCAAACATTTGTAGATCTCTAAACGTGTGAAAACACTTACTATTTTTGGGGTCACTCAGCTGCATGGCTAGACCGCTAGTCTTACCTACGCGAACCAAGTTCCGGTAGAAAGAGACAGGGGCAAATAACTTAAATCGTCGCGCTCATTAGGCCCAACAAAGTGTGCGATGAAAATTTTGAAATAGTACAAACTGGCGCCACACAAGTAGAGAAATGAAATACCTACTATAAACAAAAAAATGCTAGAATCACTCATTTGTACGCCTAGCCTCTTCTTATTTTAATATACTACTATATATGCGATTTCATACTGCAATCACTGATCTCTATACATGGATAGTTGGCTAGTCCCTGTACAATGCCTGAAGTCTCCTAAAAGCAACAGAATTAGGACCATCGATATTGGATCATCCTTAACTGACTTCGATATTTGATTCACAGTTTCGGAATTCCGGAACTACTTTCGATATCTAGAACGGTTCTCAAAACAATTTTTTTTTTAATTTAAATCATTCACAATCCATAAAATAGAGCTCAGTGAATACAATTGGAACTGATATTAAACAAACATAAATGCAGACAGTTTCATTTATAATGAATATTCTAGTATTATTAACGTTGCTTTCAAATCAATGTTTGGATATTAATTGTTTCATACAACCAGGGCACAAAATCAAAAACATAGTTGCATTACAGGAGAGATAGGACAGACGTAAGCACCCCTAAGTACATAAACAATTTAAAAATACCGGGAAAATAAACGGTCGTTTTCTTTTTAGCTTTTTTGTTTCAGTAGTACCACAAAATGTTTTTTTTATCATATAATAATTCTTCCATTTGTCCCTATTTGTCATATTATTACATTCTTTATAGTATTTGAATTAAAAAATAAAAAATATATAGATAAATGGGAGAGGAGTGCCTGTTCATAAATTACGACATCGACGGCACTGAGTAGAAGCAAATATACATAGATGCAAATAAAACGGTAGTTAAAAAACAGTGCCATCTATGGACACGATGTAGTAACATCTAGCTTAACATTATTTCTCTGTTTAATGTAATATTGTCTTAATTATTTTACTTAATCAATTTGTTGCGTCTCAAGCCGTGCGTGACGCTAATGTTGCTTGCTGCCGATTTTAGACCAGATTTTCACGTGTTTAAAATTTCATTGTATTTGGTCCGTGAGAGGAAAAGAGGTGTTTTAGTGAATCACCATTAAATTCATCAAAATTACAATAAATTTTCAGCACTGAATTGCAATTGCAATTGCAAGTAGTAATAATGGAAAATATAAACAAATTTTGTTTCAAAATTACTACTTTACACATTATATAAGTAGTAAATACCAGTTCGAATAATACGATTCCTTTGTAGTAGTATACGTTGAACGTAAAAACTTAACAGATCATGTCATAATCATAGCAAATACGTCGTTTTTTATAAAGTCTCATGGACAAAACTAAACGGTCTCTAAATTTATAAATGGAATATTCCTATTTCCTCGATAAAAGCTAGCTTCAGGGTAATTGAATCACAATAGTTGTTACGCTATAATCAATTAACCGTGGTTAATTTTTATATTAATTGTTTACATTTGTCCTGCTTCGTTCGTCCGCTCGAATTTATAATTAATTGCTCGCGACGTATTATTATTATTGGGTAAAATATTATATTTCAAACCTGTGTTGACATTTTCTTTCAATCCAATGTGCACCCGAGCGAAACTTGACCGGATAGTTATTATAGACCTAAACCTTTCACAAGAATCAGTAATACTAACGACTGGTAAAAACCTTGATCCTACTATGGGCGATCGTGGTGGAGCAACGCATTTTAGTGACGGCTCAAGTAATATAAAGCCCATACAAATGTAATAAATGTTTTAAATAATTATATCCGTTTAATCATACGACAATATGAAGAATTTTATATAATAGTACTAGGGGTCCCGCCCGGTTTTACCCGGGTGCAAAAGAACGAATAGGGGGGGGGGGAGGTACATGAGTACACACATTCATCTTAGTTTACCAAGATGAATGTTGTGTACAAATTTCATGGTGATCGGAGTTACCGTTCAAAAGCTTTTGCCGGACTGACAAATTTTGAGTTACATTTTTCAACATTTTTCATTGATGCTCCGCTCCTATTGGTCGTAGCGTGATATTATATAGCCTATAGGCTTCCTCGATAAATGGGCTATCCAACAAAAAAATGTTTTTTCAATTCGAACCAGTAGTTCCTGAGATTAGCGCGTTTAACCAAACAAACTCTTCAGCTTTATATATTAGTATAGTGATAGATGTATAAACAGCGCAAATTACAAGTTGCAGTCAAACGACAAACTCAATAATGAAATCCGAGATGGAAGGATATTCCCGCACAACAAAATCCTTGCATAGGACTAATAAGGGGAATGACAGCTCGTTAATTAGATCTTACTGTACGTTTATGCAGTGTTACAACTAGTCGACATGACACCACTCATGTATACAAACATATACTCGTATATAGGTACTATGAAGTCTACATCCGGTTTGAGCACACACAATAAAGTCATATCCGTTTTAAATTCGTCCATATACTTAAATACAAATTTTCCCGTATTGTCATCCAAATCTGTAACAGATGCAATCAATATGAATGAGACTGTGTCATTTCATGTTAGTCAACAAAGAACTCTCTCCTACGATCAATCTAATTAATAATTAATTAATTAAAAACAAACAATAATACCTGAACACTTATTTGGCGTCTAAATTAACCACAATACTTAATTGGAAGACAGTAAAGGCAATTATGAAATTCGAATTGATTGAATTAATTGTTTCGGTTGTGTTTGTGAATGTGATATTAAGTCAAGAGCCTAAGGTGTCTATTAGGCAAGGAGATGTTGTTGGTGTAAGATTGCGAACTGTTTAATTAATTTGTATAACTGTGATTTTTATATATTATATACAGTGTGTCTCAGAGTAAATTCTCAAGTAATTAAACAACGTCTGCCCCACCCTGGGACATACTGTACATTATTCTACATAACTATTGAAGTTTTCTTAATGTACATAGGTGAAATTATATACCGAGACATCTTCGTCACCTGTGTATGCCTACCTTGGAATACCATTTGTGGCACCTCCTGTAGGAATGAAACGTTTTGCGGTAAGCCATTTTTAGTCGAAAACATTTTTAAGTCTGAGAAGTGCATTATTGTCACTTCACTTTAAAAATTTGTGTACCAAATAGTTTTTGTACGTAGAAGTTCAAAGCATTTTTGTCATCAGATTTTTGGTTTGCATGAAAACAAGACAGCTAAAATGCTTTTATGATCACTGTTTTTCTTGAATTTTGTGCCCTTCGCAAGATTTCTAATAAATGTATATATATAGTACGTATATATTTTTTTAATTTATGCAGCCACCCGAAAGACATTCCGGCTGGAATCAAACTCTAATTGCAGCCAAAATGGGTCCGCAGTGCCCACATCTTACTGAACCTTCATCGGGCCATTTAACGTCCGGTCAAAGCGAGAATTGCTTATACCTTAATGTTTGGACCCCTGTTGTAAGTATTTTAAAATATGTTTACATATCAGTAAGAAAGTTTAACGTAGTCATTTAGACGTGCAAAAGTCGTTACATAGAGATAATAAGGTACTTTCGAGTATGCGCCTTAAGGGGGTCACCCCATGCGATAGGTTGAAAAAATCGATTTATTTTTTTTACATAAATTGATTCCTAAACATGTTTAGAATATGCTGGTAAAATGATTTTACAATATTCGACGTTGTTAGAAAGTTACAGCTGTTCGAAGAGGTGGTGTTCGAAGCGCTCAGTGGAGCGCTTGGGCACAGAGCCTATTGTGACGTGTCTGCTTATTACTTTAGACCTAAAACAAATAAGGAGTAAACAAGCAAAACCCGATAAATCCATCTTTTTTTGTTTTTGAGTTATAAATCAATTCTAGTGAATTTTGGTGAGCGTTTTGCAGATTTCTCAAAACTGTGTTTCTCTAACTTATGTCCACGATATCCCAAGAAAGGTTTGGTCGATTGTTTTGAAATTGTAATGGTAGATTCGGCACATGTATAGTCGTAGAATGAACTAGGATCTTTTGGAAATTCCGAGTGGTTCTATTTTTTTCGACGCAAAATTATCGAAAAAAGTCGTAAAATTTACAAATTATTTTTCAAAAGTCTGTCAATTATTCAATTTTCAATATTTTCGAATAATCCTAGTTCATCCTATTACCACAGGCTTACGGATTAAAATTCCGTTTAATTTTTTGATCTCCGATAAGCCAATCAGTCGGAATCGTGCAGACCGTCAACAACGTTTTTTTCAAGATGGGTGTCTTTGGAGTGGTACGACTGTTTTTGTGGAGATTTATGCCTGAAAATTTTTTTATTCATTACTGAAATATTAATGAATATATCATAAAAAAATCAAAGTTCTTTTTTTTTTGTTCGTCAATAAAAATTCCTAAAAAATGTCTAAAAAACCGACAATCACATGGAGTGACCCCCTTAAGTACGATATCACTATGATACCAAAAACATTGAACTGCCTACGGCGCTTACTATAAATAAGGATTTAGATATACAACTCGGTTTGTAGTCATTATTCTTTAATCTGAACCACTGAAAATATACATTTCTTTTTTGACTCTACATAAAATCATTTTTATTGAAACTAAACTTTTTGACTGAACAATAAGTGAAATGCAACGAACTGATGATAAATAAAAATATACTAACAGGCATCTGATAGCTACGGTAATATACCAGTACTGATATATTTTGACGGAGAAAATTTCGCATTTCCGAATCCACAACCAATCCCTGGTCAAGATTTAGCAACTGAAGGAGTCGTAGTAGTAACGGCAAACTACAGATTGAACGTGTTTGGTTTCTTTTGTCTTGGAGTTGATACCGCTAGAGGAAACCTAGGACTTTTAGATCAATATTTTGCTTTGCTTTGGATTCGTGAGAATATCAGTAAGTTTGGTGGTAATCCAAGAAGCGTTACATTAATGGGGCATTCTTCTGGAGCCGCCAGCGTATTGTATCATATGATATCTCCACGTACAAAAGGTACTAAACGAAATTAACGCAATGTATCGCAGCCTGTAAAATATTGACTCTGATTTTAGATTTATTTTCTCGTGCAATAATAATGTCTGGTTTTGGATTATCGCCATGGTCAATGACAAAAGCTTCCACAAATCCAAGAAATGCTTCCTTAGCTATTGCTTCCAGTTTAGGATGTCCAATTAGTAGATTTCATCTGACAATTCAATGTCTTAGGGAAAAATCTACTGAAGATATTTTGCGGGCTTTCGATAAACAATTTCAGGTAAATTTCTTTTTAACACGACCGTTTAGGCTTTTTTTAATGTCGAATATTTTTCAATAGAACGGTTACTGGCTGAATTTAGTTTTGCCGGTTGTAGATACGTTTTTACCAGTGGCGGAACAATATCTTCCGCACGATCCCATTCAAGCTTTCAAAAAAGGACAAGTTTTGCAAATACCAGTTATGATGGGACTAACAGATACTGAAGCCGTTGAACGTAAGTACAATTGTTGTTTTCATAAACGCACAGACCGACCCAACGAACGCCAACGAAAGGGTTAGTCCAGTGTTGACGGTTTAGCGAAAGTTAAAGAACGTTTGTAGGTGCTTGCTTGCAATCCGTAGAGTGACGGTATAACATCAAAGGAATTGGAACATTCGAGCGAGCGTCGTGTAGCCAACAAAAAAGATCACTTGAAGTTTGCAATCGTGAATAATTTGTGTCTTAAAAAAGCTCGACATCTACCACCTGAGTTGTCGTTTCGGTAATTTTGATATTTCGTTGTGGTATATGAATTAGTGATGTGCCGGATATCCGTATCCGTATCCGCGGAGCTCCTAGGGAGAAACAAGATCCGTATCCGTTAGTTTTATGACGGATCTTTTACGGATCTTTTACCTTATTAATTTTCAATTCATAGATGAAATTTTATATATATATAGGTGATTAGGTAATAATGAAAAAGTGTTAAATTCCATTCAGATTATTTTTTATTTCTTAAAATCGTATTTGGCACCTTTATATTGCAAAAATTTATCGTAGTGAGTACCATACCAATAGTACATAACTCAAAGGTACCAATAAAAAACTATCTTTATAATGAGATATTGCGCATCGATTTTTGGAAAGAGACAATCTGTTATGAGAGTTAACTCTTAAAGAAGTCAATAACTTTTTCCCATAACAGATAGTCTCTTTCCTAAGGTCGATGTGCAATATTTACCACCGCGTACTCTAAGAAAGTTAAGATCCGTATCCGTATCCGCGGATCTTGAAACCAAATATCCGTATTCAGATCCGTATCCGCGGATATCATTTTTAACGATCCGGCACATCACTAATATGAATATGGAATTTGTAATAATAGTCCGAACGCATCTAAATAAAGCGAATTCACATTCAGGTTTTGGAGAACCAAGTACATGAATATATCTCCGAAGCCCAAGGCATCTAAAGCTAAAACTCGTTCGTTGGCTTTCGTTGGGTAGGTCTGTATGCAGCTTAAAATATAAGGGTTTTTTTGGTTATACATTAATTATCAATTTTAGGGCATTGGATCGATATGTCAAAACAGGGTCATCTGCAATTACTTCATCATATAGAACAAATCGTAATGCCTAACATAATTCAACATTACGGATTCGAAAATAGTAATTTAGATATAATAACGGAATTAATAAAATGGAATTATTTCGGTCAGTTCAAAACAGGAAATGCATCGGCATTATTGGAACAATTACAGCGACTATATTCCGACGCGCGTTATGAAGCACCATTTGCAAAACAATTACAGTTAATGATTTCTGCAATAAATGAACCAATCTATGTTTATAAGTTTGTGTATCCCGGAGGAATTAATTTACACGGAAAAAATTTCAATTCTAGTGGTAAATTCATAAATTCTATAATCTACAGCTGAAATTTAGTTTTTTAATAAGTCATTTTTTGTAGGTGCTCTCCATGGATCTGAATTGCCATTCATATTTGGACCTACGTTATTACAACAGCTGTCACGACGACGGATGACAGAATCAGAAAAACGATTTAGCAAATTTTTAAAAAGTTTATGGGCTAATTTTATTAGGATCGGGTATGTATCTACAATTGCGACAATTCCCAAAATGCGGGTTGCGATGTCCTATAAAGGCGATAGAATTAAACTGGAAAAATAAAAACTGAAAATTGTCATGTTTGGTTATTCTATTTTGTACTCCATTCTGCAGGATTTATAGCTAGATTATGTTTGAAAATGATATATTTTAGAGTTCATAAAAAAAATCGCAACCCCGCTCTATCCAAGCCATACATATACAAGTATGTGTAATACGCGCCACGAATCTAAAAGGCTCGGAAGTTAATTGCGAATGCAGGTTTGCGCATGTACAGTCTATTGAAAAACTACAAACTCGCAACTCAACAAAACTAAAATAACAATAACAACTTGACAATAGCGTACTCGACTGTACTTTAAAGCAGGAAAGCGACAAGTGACAAAGGCAACGAGCGATCACAGCCAATCACCGACGAGCGCACGTTCCGTGAAGGTAGCTGGGAGGTGGTGGGAGTCTGAACGGCTCTAAAATGTGCCTTTGCGACGCTGTTTGTGACTAACTTCATAACCTTTTAGATCCGTGGCGCGTATTATACATTAATTTCTTAGACTTGAACCCAATCTTAGTTTCGTGTAGGAATGGAGATATAAAAATATTTGGGACTCTATTTCTATACACGTATATCTAGAGAATCCAGTTAAATGGAATATTGTCAACTGTGATTTTATTTTTTTTAGTAGTATTACAACTAATAAATATTCATTACTGCCTACTGGAACTATGTAATTTTTAAACTTTTTTCATAATTCTTCATTTCGTAGGATTAGTTAAAAGATGTTTACAGTTTAGGTAGGCTTGCACTGAAGAAAACAGAACCTTTACTGCAAGTAAATAACTCATTAATATTCTATTATATTTCTTTTGAACAGGAATCCGACATCACTGCGGCAATACAACACTTGGCTGCCTTATAAAGAAAACAGCTTCGTACAAGTTATTGGCGTTGAGAGCAGAAGACGTGAAATAAGATACAATTCAGATGTACTGAATAAATATGCTTCAAGCTTATGGAACGACTTGTTGCCACACATATTCAAACTTGGACTCGAAGAAGACAAGAAGAAGGTCAATGATCATTTACAGTTAAGCACAGGTAGATATTTAAAAGTTATACAAGCTTCTAGACTAGGGTTGCCATCTAAGATCAATAAACTAGAACAAGAAAATCGCAAAAACTCGGATTTTTGTGCTCAAAACCCGGACATAATTGCCAAAAAAATTATTATTTTAATAATGAAATTAAATAATACCTTGTTATACTTATTTATTACTAGCGGTCCCGCCCGGTTTCACTCGATGCAAAAGAACGAATGGGGGGGGGGGGGGCATGAGTACACACATTCATCTTAGTTTACAGAGATGAATGTTGTGTCCAAATTTCATGATGATCAGAGTTACTGATTAAAAGTTTTTGTCGGACGGACAAATTTTAAGTTATATTTTGCAACATTTTTCTTTGATGGCCTGCTCCTATTGGTCGTAGCGTGATATTATATAACCTATAGCTTTCCTCGATAAATGGGCTATCCAACAAAAAGAAATTTCAATTTGAATCAGTAGTTTCTGAGATTAGCGCGTTCAACCAAATAAACAAACTTCAGCTTTATATATTAGTATAGATCAGGGGCGGGCAAATCTTTTGATCGGCGGGCCCCATAGCTGATGAAAATTTGACCGCGGGCCGGATCGCTGACGAAAATTTCACCGCGGGCCAAAAATTTGCAGAAAAAAAGATCCTCACATTCTATTTCCGCATGTGGAGAGCAAAAAAAAAAGGTCCTCTTTCTAAAATGCTTCGCGGGCCGGATAAAATTGCGCTGCGGGCCGGATTCGGCCCGCGGGCCGCCATTTGCCCAGGCCTGGTATAGATTATAGTTAACTACTATACATCATAAATCGTAGTACCTACAGAGTTAGTATTAAGGGATTTTTAACAATCTTTGATGCAACTTTACGTTCAAAATTAAAATAGTATAATCATGAAATACTTCCGTATTTAATTATACCTCTGTTTTCTTTAGTAATAAAATTAAAGAGCCTTATAAAAATTTAAAAAAACCAAACATAAATTCTACTTTCTTTCTTCCAATAAGAAAAAATAAACGTTTTCAAATAGAAGAAACTAAATTCTACTATCAACTCTTGATAAAAAACTATTATCTATCCACTTTAAAATCCGGACTGTAAACAAAACCCCGCCCGGACACTTCCCGGACGCCCTTAAAAAGAGGACAAATCCGGGGAAATTCCAGAAAATAAATATTTATGCCTTTGTCGTCAGGGGCCCCGGGGCACCGCCCCGCTTTGTCGGTACGGCCCTGGCTATTTTAAAACTTAACTCAATTTGGATTCTTGAAATTATTTTTGCAGACACGAGTACAGTGTACAGACATGCGGCGTATACGTTGACGGGCTTAGTGATAGCTCTGTTGACTCTGTTGCTTGTCTGCATAATTCTTCTGAAACAACGCGCTAAGGACCGACAACGCGATGCGGGTTTCTGACAAAGCCGTAGCGACGGAGGTCCCGAGCCACCGTCGCCACGCGAGGAACTACCTCGGCCACGATACCATCACCATCAACAAATCGACACGCACAATGGCCACACTCACAACTATAGAGGGCAGCCACTCGATCAGCTCGGCGACGACAGAGATCGACCGCCGTTTTTTCATTCATGGCGACATCGTCTTACGACAACCAAACTCTGACTATCTCAACTACTACGAGTTTTAATAACTTTCATCAACTTTTCACAATCAGGAAGAGCTGAACATATGGGGCCATCCGAGTGTTACGTAAGCAGAATTTTAGTAATTTTTGACCACGCCTCCCAATTGTCAGCAAAAGTAAGCACAGCTCTTACCCTCCCACCTATGCTTACTTAAATATATTTTCGTAGACATATAGGGTTGCCATATCATAATCCATTTTTAGCAGAAAAATCATATAAATTAATATTGCCGACGTAATCACCATCTAGACCCCCCCCCGTTCCCCATGCCATCAAAAAAAATCTAAACAAAGACACCCCCCTTGGTGTTTACGTAATACTTGAATGGCCCCAGAGTACTGTGGTTGAAATCTAAAAAAAAAACAACAAAATTGGTTGTCTGTAAAGTCGGTTTACGGACGATAGTTTTACGTGATAACGTATTCCGCTCGAATATCATATTTAATAATCACGCACAGGGTCAGGCGGAACGTTAGGAACGTTACACTTTTTCGTGCATGCAGCCGGTGTTTCATCTTTTTATATTGACGTGATTCATCAATTTATAAGACGTTATCACGTCAAAAAATGTATTTGTGAATGTGTATTTCGACATTTATGCAGAACATTAAAAAACTAGTTAGTTTTGTACATATACGATTAGTCCGTAGTTTTTTTTTTTTTTTAGTTGACGAAGGTAAAATAAACTAACCGACATTTTTTTCAAAAACTGGTAAGCTGTAGTATTATTTTATAGAGATGTGAAAGATAAGAAAAATAAACTCGAATATGAAAATTTATGAAAATAATAAAATACCGAATAAAGAGGAAATGAGGTTAATTCAAGTTCAAATCACTAAAATAGAATATTATATTCAATGGCCATTTTGTAGGGTAGTTCATTTTACCTCTATATATAGCCCATTAGTTCTGGCTCGTATTCACAGAAGCCTGTTAAACTGAAATTAAATTTTATTGACTTCTTTGAATACGAGCCTTTGCGTTTAAATTATAATTAAAAAATATTTTTTTACTTATTTACATAGTTTCTAGTTATTAGAATTACGTATGCATTTAGTATTTAAACTTGTCTTTGCCAGGTAGCTAATAATAATGGTTATTTCAGTTACAATAATTTCTGATTCTAAGTAATTGTTGTGAAACAATATATTAGATATCGTGTCCATCGTGATAATAATAATAAGAAAAGTCGCAGGATTGTGGACAAAAATATTAGATTTCGTAATAAATAAATCTAATATTTTTGTCCACAATCGTGCGATTTTTTTTATTATATTGTTGTGAAACAATTGCAACAAATATATCAATTATTGTTAGTAAATACATTTTTACATATAATTTGAAAGTAGCCTTTCTTTGAAATTTCCACCTCCTATTGAGTGATCCGGGGAGAAAATAAAATATCCATCTCCGTTAGGTTCTGTTCCATATCCTATGTTTTATTTAAAATTCCTATTTAAGTGATATATGAATTCATCTGCCGGGAATATTGTTTTGCAGTGAGTTTTTCAAACATTTTATATCATATATATTAATACGCTAAGGTTCAAGATGTTTGCCTTCCTTTTTAGAAAAAACCCCACAATTTCTCCACATAAATTATATATCATTTTACAGATAATTGCTTGCTCTACTGACATCGACAACTAAAAAATGTATTATTGATTTTGTTTTTGTAAATTAATTAAAATACAGCAACGCTGAACAACGTCTGCCATCTGACGGCGTTAATTTTGAAACAACGTCAACACTTCGATCTGTCATCTGACCTTCATATTGTAATACAACAGACACAATACTGCATACTGCCATCTAACGGCTTTAATTTTGAAACAACGAGCAATGCTGAACAACGTCACAGCAATGCTGCATGATGCCATCTGACGGCTTAGCTCAACGCTTTTGCTACTTGCGCCTCTATATGACAATTTTAGTAAAATATTTCTTCGATCTGTCATCTGAGCTTCATATTGTAATACAACAAAAAGAAGAACGTTATAAGCAGTGTGCAAAATTAGAAACAAATTGAATACCTGCAATCATATTTGAAAAATAATTTTGTAAAGTGATAATTATTATACTTATTTAGTGCGAATAATTCGCACAGGTCACACTAGTAATGTTTATTTGGGAGAAAGTGTCTTAGATTTTTTCAGTATGCGTGGAAATCACTTCAAATAGTTAGATCGCTTTTGATAAAAATTTTGTGCGCTATCGACAACTGACATTATTAAGTCCCTGTAAAGATGGTAATAATCAGTGGCAGGACGGGCCAAATGCCATGGGCCTCCGACCGGAAGGGGCCCCCGGTCCGAGAAGTTCGTGAGCACAGGAGGATCCTAACATTTATTATTACAACATTAAGTAAAATTTATTAGTTTTGTATTCAATTAATTTAAGTATGTATACACAAATTATGTAAACAAACAATGTACAACGTTGGTTGAGCTTCTTTACAATAATAAAGGAGGGCCCAATCCGATGCATTTGCCACGGGCCTCAAACGTTAGAGTTACGCCACTGGTAATGATTTGATGCATAAAAGCAGGGCTGTCAGACTAATTTTTCTAAAGGGCCATTTATAAGATTTAGGATGTGTTAGAGGGCCAGAATTAAAAACTAAAACACACACTAAATTAAAATCTTTATTTACTTAGATTAAATCAATTTTCATATAAAGGTAATAAAAAGGGTAAATTATCTTGAACTTGATGATCCACCAATTTTAAAAATACGTAGTGGCATCGAATGCCGTCTAAAATCCTCACTGGATAGATTCTGGTCGCGGGCCGTATTAGGATGGCTAGAGGGCCGGATGCGGCCCGCGGGCCGTATCTTTAACCTCACTGCATAAAAGAACAAGGGTTCATTTTATTAGGCTACGATCGGGTTCAGATAAGGTTTCCAAAATTAACACGAGCGAACCTACGGACAAAATTGACGTTCACGCAAACGAAGTTGCGGATAAAAGTTCGATTATTGCAATTATATAAAGACATTTTATAGCAACATTTTGGGTTCGAACAGTACAGATTAGCGTTAAAAACTAAAAAGCTTGTTGAAACTTGAAAGAAGCGAACATTAAACAATCCAGCCAAGTCTGTGAACGCACTAGTAGAGTTTACAGCAGGAGAGGGTTTATTAGAATGCGCAGGCGCATAATCTTTAGCGAAAGCAATTTACCACAGAAGTGAATTACAGAAGTGATACTCACTGCCGCTCCGTCCACCCAAAAATAGGCAGAATAGCTTCCTAGGACTCAAAACGTCGTGGCTTGATGAAAACTCGATTTTTGAAAATAGGACCGGAACCAATACTTTCCCATTTAATTTTTCAAAATTTTAAATAATGGGAAGTTAAAAAACAGTCAACTTAGTCATTACGATTACAAAAATTTCCGTAAAAAATTTTAGCAATCGGACTGTTACTGATCGAGTTACCCTCTTTAAAGTACCTACATAAGTCAACTTGTTGTTTTCCCTTTTAAAATACATACAGTGTGATATAAAATAACTTGTGGCGGCGCCAGTTAGGAGTGTGCGCACTGCACAGTATTTACAGTCAGTCAGTTGCAGTTGTAAAACTTTGTCGCGGGAACGACTACAACAACACACTGGTCGACTGTGGCACGCGATAACAGTAGACACGCGTCACATTTTTTCGGTCAACCGCGAACTGTTGTCAACCTTTTTACACGCTTTATATTAACTTCACTTGTAAGTTTGTATGTATGTATGTTTGTTTGTAACCTTCGTTTGGACTACAGCAAGTAGTTTATTACTGTAGGATAATATGCCAGCACTGTAACTACAGTGGTTAACCGTGCGGTCTAAGGCACGGGTCTTCGCTGACTGACGTCTACTCTCGGAATCACGGGTTGTGGGTTCTAATCCCGTCCACGGATTGAGTTGAAATTTTACACACATGATGTAGTTCCGATGACAATTCAATATTATTGTAACTAGCTGATCGGTCCGGCTTTTGTCCGGGTGTAAGAAAATAGGAGCCTAGATGTGAAACATGAATTTATGCAAAATTCTATTAATTAAATTTTGCCCTGTAACTAAATTTCACTCTGTAACTAAATTTCACTCTGTAACTAAATTTCGCCCTGTACCTAAATTTCACCCTGTAACTAATACAAGCGGTGAACGTGTCAAGCACACTATAGTCGCACACGCATTACGCAGTGTCTCTGTGTAAATTGTGACAGCTCACACAGAGAAGCAACGAGTGTACAGTATGTGCGCGCGCATACACAAGGAAGTCGAGAGTGGCGGCGCAGAGGGGGCATAAGAGAGCGTGATCCTGTTTCCGCCAAGTTGCCAAACGCGCCAATAAATGTTTCATACATATACTTTTATTCTATACTGGGCATAGGAAAAAAATCGCAATCGAACTATTAGGGTGCAAACATATATACTTCTGTCTTTTTTTTACGTTGTAAGCACTGGCGTATCCAGGATGGTAAAACAAACACGAGAGACCCGACTTAAGAAATTTCTAATTTTCCCACTCCTAGGCAAAAAGCTGGGTACGCCCATGTTAACGTCATAGAAAAAGACAAAGTTTGAAATAGAGATACTTTACTCAGATTGAATGCAAGCACATCAACCAATCCTATCATCGGATAAATCAGGGAATTACATCGAAGAAAGAGACGCAGATATATTGTCGATACGCTTTGTTGCGTTCACTCACCGCACATTGAGTAGATAGGCAATGATTCATATAGTTAATTAATAGATACAGTAAACTCTTTATAACGAAACTCAAGGGACCGAGCATTTTTTATCGTTATAGAGAGTTACCGTTATATGGAGTGAAGAAAGAAAAACAACCCAATTAACAATAATCTTCAATGTACTGTATAATCTCTTTATAACGAATTTTAAGGGACCGAACATTTTTTTCGTTATAAAGAATTTTCGTTATATGGAGGGAAGAAAGAAAAATAACCAATTTTCACAAAATTAATTTATTCCAAACACATATAGGTACCTATAGTTTGTTAAATTTGCCTGACGTTTTTCGCTATGCCAATATTTGTTTTGTATTTTAAGTATCTTATGCATGCCTTGGGATGTGGTGGAATAATCTTCATTAAATAATAGGAATTTTTCGATAAGTTTGGCGTCATCAAGTGCTTGTTGAATAGATGGTGATGGTTCAGAATGGTCCTCTTTATGTCTGTAAACATTTGCTGACGCCTAAATATGAACATATTTCTTCGTAATAGAGAATGGCTGTTGCGTTATAAAGAGGGTATTAATGTATAGGTTTTAAGGTAAACCAACCAAATCGTAAAAATTTCGACGTTATAGGGAGTTTTTCGTTATAACGAAGGACGTTATAAAGAGTTTACACTGTATATGGTTTCACATCAAAAATATTATGCTTTGCCCATTGACGCTTCTGTGATTGGTACTTTTCTGTGGCAAAAGCTTTACGAAAGCTCGTACTGTGTGACTGTCTGTGTGTTATGTTTTGTGTTGTTTGTGTGTGTGGACTCTGCGGCAGAGACACCGTGTGGAGATAAACTAGGAGCGAAAACAAATCGAGAAAACAGTAACAAACTGATGTGTGTTCTAACCACGTGTATTGTTCATTGGTGTTATCACTATCAGCTGGTGTACCCGCCCAGCCACAGATCTGTGTCTTAACTAGGACTCGCTAGTCAAGAGGTAGGTGCTAATTATTATCCGCTCGTTGACTTATATTCATTTTTTAATATATAAATTCACTGTTGATAATTAATTTCATATTTATTTTGTGGCCCGATTATGTTCAGGGGATGATTTGTGGTACTTTGGGCCCCAAAAAATGAGTTGTACATTTTTTTAACAACATTTGTGTGCGCTATGTATATTACTTAAGTCAACTGAAATTTCGTCTCAGATCGTGTTTTTTTATTAAAATATTAGAATTTCTCAATTCGCTTAAAATTGGTTCTTTTGCAATTTAACAATTAAATACTGTTCATATATTGAAAATTCACAAACATATTAAGAAATACAAATTTTCATGTTGATGAATTTGGATTTTTTAATTTTCGATGGTTAATTTGTAATTTTTTATATTTTACAAAGATCAAAGAGGTTGTATTCTTTTATTTTTTTGTACATAATATATTATTATAAGTAAAAAAAATCGCTCGTCTGTGAAAGGGATGAAAAATGTTGAAAGGAAAATATGCATATTATATACTTCTACTGGCTCTTTTATATGGAGCTATAAATGGTATTCAATATTTCTGTTCAACACAAAACCTCTATTATATTCCTATATTCAATCATCACACCAGATATATTATCAATATTATTCCATAATAATGCTGTTTTTATCGAAAAAAAACTGCCTAGGAGCTTCTTGTTACAAAATATTAATATAGTTATTATATCCGGAAACATTAAAACATAATTCCAGTAATTAAAGGACGAAACATTTTTTTATCGTTCTTAGGGTTTCGTAGTCACTAAGTCTGTCTGTCCGTCTGTCACAGCTTCATATATGCTCCTAAAATTAACAACCCACTTTAATATTTGATAGAGAAATTAATAAATTAGTCGACATTTGACGTGTTTTCAAAAAAAAAAAAACTCTTAATTCAAACCAACGTTATATAAGGAACTCCTATGCAAAATTTCATTCTTCTAGACCCACCAGTTTAGGCCGTGCGTTGTCCGTCTATCATTTAAATTTATTTATTTGTCGCTCTTTAACAGTGCGAATATTTTCCAGTTAAATGCTTATACAAATTATTTTAGGTTAACAGATATTAATAGTAAATTGTATTATTAATTAAACTTTAAAAGTTACCTTCGGTCTGTTAGACGTTAAGTATGCAATATGGACTATAAGAATAATCTTTTCGTGCCAGATTATCCGATCAAAGAAAGTTTTGCGTTAAAAAGTCTTATCTGAAATTAACAGATAGGTATATGTTTTCAACAAAAAAAAAATTACAATACAATTATTCAACAAACAATGTTCATTAGTGTACTCAATATCCGTAAAATATGGCTTTAATCGTTTTTCATTTCTTTAGGTATTAGCTGTCGATATTTTGTGACCACAAACGGTATAGCAAAGGAAACTACAAGAAATAGATATAAACAAATAAAGCAATTTATGAATAATGACTCATTATTTAAAAGAATGATAAAGTAAATTAATCCCCTTAGGGGACGAATTTTCAAAAATCCCTTCTTAGTGCTCTCCTGCGTTATATAAGGAACTCCTGTACAAAATTTCATTCTTCTAGACCCACCAGTTTAGGCCGTGCGTTGTCCGTCTGTCAGTCAATGATAAAGTAGATTAATCCCCTTAGGAGACGAATTTTCAAAAATCCCTTCTTAGTGCTCTCCTGCGTTATATAAGGAACTCCTGTACAAAATTATATGCTTCTAGACCTACCGGTTTACGTTGTGCATTATGTTATCATTATGTGAGAAAAAAGTTGTCGAGTAAAAATTTCTTGTTTGCAAAATTGGAAACTTGTTTTTTTTTTTCGTTGTCGGATTTCAGTTTCTGAAAGCTGAAAGTCGTATCGCAGAAACAAGCCTCAGTTGTTTAGCGTCTATAATATACAATCTTTCTTTCTCTCTCGCAGAAACTGAGCATTCATGTTTTTTCGTTTCAACGAAATCGATATAACTTCTAACATTCTAACAGTCCTACTTGTTGGTTGTGTAAAAACAAAAATATAATTTTGAATGTTTCTTGTGTTTATGTTGGGAAATAAAACGTAGGTTTCTCTGTTTTTTATCTAGTTTTGTACTTTAACATTTGGATGTATATTTTTTGTCTTGTTACGTTATCATGCAGTGCCACGGTTCATAACGCGCCCCTTGGGCCGGCCCTGTTTCTAGAATTATGCAAAGTTTGCACTGCACATAATATACATATATAATAAGAACATATTATGTATGTAACTATATAGGTACACTATCGGACCCAAGTTTTGACACTCGAAATAATTCATATTCTTTCACTGACTAGTGAAAGAATTTTTGGTATGCGACACTGTTAAACATATTTTGTAATCTTAACTGGAATTTAGAAATTATGAGTATATTTAAGGAAACGTCGAGCAAAAAAATGTTTAGTTAAAAACAACCATTTTATGGCATATATATTTCGTGCGACATGATAGTCGTGTGACTGTTAAAATTTTCTATCTCCCGTTTTTACATACTGTTAGTACTAGTATAAGTAATATACATACTTCATTGCGCAATTATATACCTATTGCATCCTCTCAAAAAATTATTATTATTGCGTAATTTTCTGAACAATATTAGTGTACGCACATTGAATTCATCACCCATTAATATCCAGAGGTCTTTATTTTCATTGCAGAATATAAAATTATTTAAAACTGTTTTTTTATTTGCTTTTTATGAGTTTTGTAACTCTATACATAAATACAATATAGAAATTATGTAAACTAACAAGAATACGTAATTTCAACAATTTTATTCCTGCAACTACAGTCAACATTCTTATACTTTCGATTTAATGTAACAAGGAAAAAGCCTGTTATTTAAAAGTCTATATTTTGCATTTAAAATGATATATTTATTAAAAACGGTCTATTATTTCCATTGTACAGTGTGCTACAGAATTATGATTTAGAGGTTATTCATTAATTACGTAAGGCCCATTTGGCCATTTTTGAACCCCCTCCCTTCCTAATGATAGGGCACATAAGATTTATCGGACTCCCCCTCTCCCTTCTTACGTAAAATTTTATCTGGTTTTAGAAAAGGATTATTTGCACTAAAACTGATAATTTGACATAAATCAATAATTTTTATTCTTTTATAAATAAGTTAGATTATATCATTATTACCATAATATTATTGTGGGATTTAGATTATGATTATATGATTAATTATTAAATAATTGTCTAGTCTATGTTGGAAATCACACATTTCGACTTAAAAAATATTACGTAAGATTAGCTTTGCCCCCCGAGATAAGGGCATGTAAAGGTTTTGGGAACCCCCTCCTCCAAGATAAGGACATGTAAAGATTTTGAGAACCCCCTCCTTCTCGGGATCCTTACGTAATTAATGAATGGTCCCTTATGGCCCATGGGGAAATTACACTGTATAAATACCATAGTGTAAAAATATGTGCTCCTATTATTTGAGCCGTCATTAAGATCAATATATGCCTATTCCGATTGCCCGTAGTGGAATCAAGATTATTGGTCCGAGGAGTATTAATAAATGAGTGGGAGAAGTGGTACAGACCCGATCACGCGGGCGTACACGCGCAAACGGGCATCCTATGCGGACCTTTTCTATGAATACAATTTTTTCTTTATGAGGATATCCAAAGTAAATTAATTTTGATTATAATCACGTATTTATAAATTAGTAATTAATTAATAATAAATAAAATACAACATCAAACAAATACGGCTATTATTCTATAAGAAAGTCCGCTGTCGCATAATAAGTCCGTTTTTGGTAGGTAATCTATAAATTCGGGAGAAGCCGAATTGGGCCGTTAGTAGTCAATAAAATTGAAAAAAATATTTGATTGTTTGTTTGGACACCGCACTTGAATTGGTGTCTATCAAAACAGTCGACATTAGCGTGCTGTGGTCAGTTTTTGAAATATAATCGTTTTGCTTTAAAATGCTACAACCAGCTTCCACCTTCAGTACTGCATTTAAAAAAAAATAGCCCTGACAGATCAGTGCGTGTATACTTTTAAACAAAATTAAAATCCATTGGATAGAGCGAATAGCAGAAAATGTGTACAGAGTATCAGTTTGCGTATTAAATAATTAATGCAGGTAAGTAATTTATAATTAACACTACCTGTGCCCTGAGCCTAACGCAGCGGAAAGGTCACAAGAGTGACGACCTACCAAAATATGTATGGGCTAGGACCTATATACACACATATAGTACGCTTTACAGTTACAGTCAATGTGTGTACAGGGTATTTCAGACAGTTAAAATAGACTATTCATTTTGGCAAACTGTGTGCGAGTAGTCGTTTCATAGTTGAGTCATTCATTTAATAAATTTTAATAAATATTCGCTTTTACGACGCTGGTTTTTGACTGCTAGGTTTCAAGCGTGCTGTAGCGCTGGGTTTCGTGATGGTTTTAATGTGTTCGCTTCGCACGATGCGTGGTGTTGAAGCTAGCTTTCTCGATGGGCTTAGTGACAGTCTGAATGTTAACAAAAGTGAAAGTTTATCGTCTCTGAATGAAGATTTTGTAGCATAGTTTTAAGCATATATTTAATAACTTCTATATTGCTAGTAGCCGTAAGTGGAAGCGTGGCCCATGAAGTGAGATAGCATAATATTGTTTCTATCTCTTTCTTTTTACTTGACCCATTGTGCGCAAGTGTCGTGTCTGTAGTGGGGCACTTAGTAAGTGGAATAGAACAAACCACCTCCCTTTTACAGCTGCAACTGACGCGTATCCATTCACGGACATGCGCATGAGACTCAGAGCATAATAAATGTCTGCACCGTAGTAGTGTTTAAGTCTTTCTCCCGATCTTTGCTAGCAATATAGAGGGTATTAAGTATATGATTTTAAGTTATTTGAAGTGTTTTCTAACGTTAATTTTAGCAATGATTGACTGGGTTACTCATAAAAAATCTAGATTACTTTCGGCCAGAGTCAACACATTCAGAAAATATTTTTTGAACAGATCGTCTAAAAATTGTTACAGTAACATTCGCCGCTTTGCCTTCAGTTTTTTGCTTTGTTGGTGCAGTTAGGGGTATAAATTAAAGTTTTAAATCGCGAACTAAAAATATTTTACTAACGATAACGAGTTAGGGACAAGGGTGTAGATATAGAAAATAAAATTTAGAAATACTTCTTGAAAAAAAAATTAGTTTGGGGATTAATATTTTGCTTGACACCTTCTGTCGTGAGTATTCTTGTGTGATATTAATAAAACTTTAAAAAGAATATTATTTTTTTCGCTTTACCCCCACCCTCAAAAAAAAATCAACGCCGTTGTTTTGGGACTACTGGTTTTAAAACTGGTTACTCACATTTTTTTTTTTAATATCGGTCTGAATTGACATCTACTGTCATTCTGTCATTTTAAAATAGCTTTAAAGAAGCAGTATCGTTCAATATAGAAATGTTTCATGTATAATATCGCTTATTTTGTAAATACATTTTCGGTTTCGGTCATTAATTTGTGGTTGCAAACTTGCGCTTTTTAAATTGCTTTCATGTCCATATGTAGGTACACATAATATACAAAAAATATGTACCTAATTTAATTTAGCGTTGTCGAATTTATGTCGTTTCCATTTCCCAGTTTCCCGGTCCCCTATTCCCATTTATCCTGCTGTTAACAACTGTGGCAAGGGGCAGAACGTCCAATTTAAACAACTAAAACGATGAAGTTACAAGTACATTATTTTGCTTGAAAAGCTAAACTACACTTGACTTTAGCAAACATAAAAAATACTATTCCAACATAATATATTATTATCATGTTACATTTAGCTAACGATTTCGATTGTTCAACCAACAAAGGCGATTGTTTAAAGTTTTGAATGCATTTTCGAACAATAATGTCAATTACTATTTCTATACTATACAGCTCGCCATTTATAATAATGTTTCTAACTTCATATTGCGTACAAAATATAATAACTGGGCATTGCCATTTATTTATTACTAGCGGTCCCGCCCGGTTTCAGCCAGGTGCAAAAGAACGAATGCGGGGAGAGATATGAGTACGCACGTTCATCTTGGTTTACTAAGATGAATGCTGTGTCCAAATTTTATGATGATCGAAGTTACCGTTCAAAAGTTTTTGTCGGACGGACAAATTTTGAGTTATATTTTGCAACATTTTTCATGATGTTCCGCTCCTCTTGGTCGTAGCGTTATATTATATAGCCTATAGCCTTCCTCGATAAATGGACTATACAACAAACAATTTTTTTTCAATTCGAACCAGTAGTTCCTGAGATTAGCGCGTTCAAACAAACAAACAAACTCTTCAGCTTTATATATTAATATAGATTTATTTATGATCTCGTGTATAATAAAAGTGACTATTCAACATTTTTAGTGTTAAATTACTTTTTTGCACGACTCCTTATAAAATAGTTGCTTTTCATGCCCGTATAGCGGTTGTAAAACGTACGATTTCGCACTAGTGCGTAAAAATGCGATTTTAACAATCCAACAGTAATTTTCCTATCAGTTGCTATTTAAAGCCCTATGAGCAACAGATACAGCACAGTAAACAATCCAATTAGATTGCGATTTGGTCGAACTTGAACTATAAACATGTACTTATATAAAAGTTAAAATTTTAGAGGAGATATAAATGTAGTATGTATCGCGATTGTTATTGCTAGAACTTGATGGTTCTCGTTTTAACATAATGTCACAGCTTGTAAGTAAAATAATGCATTACAATCTGTATACATAAACTACAATTCTATAAAATATATTTATTTTGTTACTATATTTCATATTTTCGATTTTGATATTTGAATGCAAAACCAGTTGATAATTTTGATTTACTGGAAGTCACAAAGCAAAAACTTGAAACCCAGAAAATGCATAGGTACACTTATTTTCACGTTATAGTTACTTTAAAACGACTTGAAAGCAAGTATTTGGAGTGATGAGAACGGGGCTTAAGAAGTAGGATACAATACGATAATATAAATAATAGCACGCAATATGGTGGGCGTACAGATTTAAACGGTGGAGGTGCGGGACTAGTTATGAAGATATTACAATCAGATACGAGTAAAATAAATTCTTTTGTTTGCAGCTCGTATTCTGCATAATTTAAAATCAAAAGGGCAGAAAAATCTTCTGAATAAATAGTTGAAATAAATGTAGCTCTGTAAATAATATTGAAAGTTTTTAAATAACGGAATTTCGTTGACGTAACCACTGAAATGGTTTACAGCAAACTGATATCTTATTAATTGGTTACTTTAAAAAAAAGTATCAGAGAGTAGACGCCGGTTAATGGTGACTTGGCGCTGCAAAGTTTGCTTTGAAGTTGTGAAGGAGGGGGGTTATGAGCAAAATCATTTATATGTGATATTCGAGTTGGGCTCACAAAATATTTCCCGCATTTTTTTTTGAATAGTTATGGAAATTATGTCAACATTATAGTACCGGCGAGACAATGAAACAATGTACCTAAAGCATAAAAATTGTGCCGCTTATCTACAAAGAGTGATTAAAGCTTTGGTGTTAAAATACAAAATATTAAAAATATTCCCATTGGCTGATTTCCGTAGAGTTAAGGGGTATAAGCAGTTGCGATTTTTTTCTGAAGAGGGTTTTTTTTTGACAAATACAAGAAGTATTAATAAATATAGTGATAACTTTTAATTTTATTTTGGAATTTTTTATTTTCAAAAATATTAATTTACACTGCTCCTGTGGACGGTTCCCTGGAGGTCCTTCAAAAAAAGGTGTTTGGCGGTGTGCAAGATATCTCTGGTTTGGATTATCTGAATTTAGAAAAACCAGAAGATTCTATTAGTGGATAGATAAATTTAGGTATTAATCGAAGGAATAGACGAAATTTTGATTTTTGACAAAATGGCAGCTCTGAAAAGAAAAAAATCCGATTTTCGACCCAATTTTTTTTGTTAAATTGTTTTATAAAAATGATTATCTAAAATCTTATTCCTTTGATTAATACCTGAATAATATATCTGAGAAGGCTGCGTTAAAATTTCAGACCGATCGGTTGAGCCGTTTTTGAGAACGACTTTGAGAGACGCATTCAAAGTTTCAAAAGATGTTGTCACATCTTTAATTTTTTTTTTTCATCTTACATGGAGTCATCTATGCCAGGGCCATAAGATGAACCCTCCCTATCATCAGCAGCTTCTTATATTCCGAGTTGTTGTTGCAAATACAATGAAAAGGGTCAACGTCAACCCAGGTATTGGTAACGCTCCGCACAAATATGCGTGTATCTCCAGGAATATTTGCCGGATCGATTTGAAATTTTCAGAGAATATACTCAAGTACGTGCTCAATCCGAAAATACAATAAAAAAAATTTTTTTTTGAAATTTCGAGCTGCGTATAACCCCTTAAGAAAGAGATCTAACCAGTCATAACGTCTTTGTATGTTTTGTTGACTGACATACTGACAGTTCTAAGTGTACGAGAAAACACTGTTCTGGTTGTTAAGAGTTTCGTCGAGTGTTACAACATTGTTGTATTGTGACACTGTAAGCCACAGTTTCAATTAAAACACAGCATTACATAAGTGTGTCGACCTGTGTGCTTATCCTTTTAACCTTGATCTTATCATAAATATACTCTATTTAACTTACTCATACACACTGACATGCACAATTATTAGACAGCGGAACACTGGTTACAAATACAGAGTCGGACTTTACTGGACATTATTGGCGCTGACCGGATTGACGGCATTTAGGGTCAACGAACACATGAAATGGAGTAGCGCGCATATTTTCGACAATCGCGCGCTCGTAATACATCAGCTATTGTATATGTATTCTAAAAAAATATTTTTACCTATTAATGTGCCTATTACAAAACTCTAGCAGTCATTTTTTCATATCAATAAATGGCTCTTAAATACATTAGAAATATAAAAAAAAATATTTTTTTCAAATTAATTTTTGGTATCAAATTCTACAAAATATTTTCTCTCCTCATCGATCGTTTCGGACATTAAGTCCATCATCAGGACTATATATGTCTGTACTCCTGATGATGTACTTAATGTCCGAATCGATCGTTGAGAAGAGAAAATATTTTGTAGAATTTTCACGTGTTTTACTATTTGTTATTAATCATGTTCTACCAAGTGCCGAATGAAAAATCAGTGCAAATTAGAATTTTTGGTAGTTCTTAGGTTCCATAGGGTATAGTTCATTAGGTATTTGTTGCTTGTCGGTTCATTATGAACTTTGGGTCGGTGCCTATATCATTCCTAAATCGTATAGGAAGTATATGAATGAACAAAATTCGTGCTGTGCAATTTCCAAAAACTGTGAGAAAAATCGTTTACAAATGGTGATCAGACATTCGAGAGAGTTCAAAGCTTAATTGAAGTTTAGAAATAAACAAAATGATTACAAAGCTGCGTCGTCACTTCATCACTCATCAGTAATTGATATAGAAGAGGTTCAGCGAAACTTCAAAGTTAATTCGTGAACAACAGGAAATTTAATTGCTTAAAAACCACTAAAACTGTTGTTTGTTAATATGCAATTTAAACGATAGTTGTTTTTTTTTTTAGAGATTTCTTGTTGGCGTTCCACCAGAGTACGAACAACATAGAATACAGCACTTTATGAGTGACCTACTTTCTGTACTAAAATATAACATAATAAGCTGTACCTACTTTTACAACATATTCATCAAAATCAAGTAATATTGTAACGTGATTTTTAAACTTGTCGGTGCATATTATAACATTTTAAATTAGCATGAACTGTAATTAAACGTCTAAAACTCTAGCCTCGAAATGCATTTGTTGCGTGTTATAATGTTTCAGATATAATAAATGTTTTCATAGATGGCTTGAATTATTCACATTTAATTTATCTTAAAAGGGGTACTTGCCGCATAAAATACTGTTGAATCGAAAAAAAACTCACAGTTAACTGTGTTGCAACAGCTGCTATCTCGTGCGTTAGTATCAACGGTCGAGTTGGTGGTGCAATTGTCACCGCGTACCCACAAAATATACAGTATGATCCAGTTAAGTCGACTCTACAATTTTTTTTTCATATACAGGGTGAGTTTTAAGTTGATGCTTTTGTTTTTACAGCGTGTAAAAATCAAATAGACGAGCAAATATTTCAAATAGTTTTTTTATCAAAACTCAAAAATAAGAGAGAAACAGCCTTTCGAAGTTTAAATAAATTTTATTAAATTTTCTTTAATTTTGAGGGTCGGTCCTGGGGTTATATTATGTCACTATGGAAAAAAGTTGTTATTATCAAGTATGTTGGTGCTTATTTGAAACTGACATGTGTATTGTTCTGTTTTTGAGAGATAATAACAACTTATTTCCATAGTGACATAATATAACCCCAGGACCGACCTCAAAATTAAAGAAAATTTAATAAAATTTATTTAAACTTCGAAAGGCTGTTTCTCTCTTATTTTTGAGTTTTGATAAAAAAACTATTTGAAATATTTGCTCGTCTATTTGATTTTTACACGCTGTAAAAACAAAAGCATCAACTTAAAACTCACCCTGTATGTATATGAAATTCTACTAAAAATATTTAGAGGATTATAGTAGTCGTTGTCAAATTGAATGATGGATGTCATGGAAACAAATTAAGTAATTTAGAAACAACAAATAAAATTCGTTCAAATCATAGCCCTTACTTAGAAAACTGTCTGCCAGTCAAAATCCTTATAGTCCCCGTTATGATTTATTTACATTACCTTTACCTCACTCATCTCAATTTCAAATATCCTTTTCATATGTAGCCCCAAAACTTTTAAATGACATGTCCCAATCACCTGGCTTGGCAGATATAACAAACAAAATTTTGAATCGGAAACCAGCAAAACTAAAAATATTGATAAAACAATTTGCTTATAAAAGGCAACTTAATACTAACAATTTTCGTGCCTGTGTGTTAACCAACTAGATTTAATTTTTTTCTTTTTGTAAATGTGATTTTATAAATGTACTGACTCAAGTCTTATGTACAGGGGCAGGAGGAAGATCAAACTCTAGTTTGATCCTGTCCCTATTGTCTAAATTTATACATTTAGTGCAATAAACATTTATTATTATTATTATAGCCAAGGTCTTGCAAAGCACTCTGCTGTATTTACACGAGCCCTTTTCGACCCCTCACTATCTCACAGATTAAATATATGCTATAGAAATGATTTTTTCAAGGGAAGCTAAGGTTATTGTCAAAAGGCTGTATTCCGAATTCCATACGTCTAGGTGGAATAGTTTCCAAGATGTGAGTGTCCAAAAATCACGATTTGGGATACTCATTCATTGATTCATAGTTCATCATAGAGAGGCTGTGGTCAACGTATAACCCGCGGGTAGCCAAGTAACCCATTTAATACTTTCAAGTGATACTCTTCTTGAGTTCCACAAATGAAATATAATTATATCTTATATGTAAAAATGAATGTTTGTTCGCTATCATAATATAATGAAGTATGATGTGTCTAGGTAATATTTAAGAAGAGTAAGTAAGAATATAATTTTCCAAAAAGTATTGAAATCCCACCAAAAACATAAATGTGAAAAAAAGGGCTATGTTCTCGTCAAAACTGCGGTTTGTTATCTTAAAAAAAAACTGAAATGTAGAAAATATGCCAAGTTCCTTGTCTACACGTTTAAAAATTTACACGCCAAACTTGGCAAGTTTTCATTAAAGAAGTGATCATTATTGAGACCCTTGAAAACTTGCCAAGTTTGGCGTGTAAATTTATAAACGTGTAGGCCAGGAATTTGTCATATTCTAGATTTCAGTTATTTTTTTAAGATAACAAAACGCAGTTTTGACGAGAACTTGGCCCCTTTTTCACATTTATGTTTTTAGTGGGATATTACCTACATCTTAAAACTGTTAAGTGAGTAATATAATATAAGGAGAGAAATGCGATTAAATTTCTATAGTTTCCATTTATTTACAAACGGTAAAAGTGCCTGTCAAACGATAGCTGTACTACAGATTAGATCTTAATTTTGATAGATCATTATTTAATTGGCATTTTATGGAAACATAACAAGCACCGTAAGAGCTTTATATAGCAAGTTTAAAGAGGAATTAACGACTGCAGAGTTTTTCCTAAATTTTTATATCACCGTAATTTTTATACAGACTTTTCCAATGTTATTACGTTCGTCTAACCATTAATGTTCTTCTTCTTATACGAACTTATTTACTATACTGACTATACTGGTTAATCTCTATCTTTAAAACTTCTGACGTCTTTTAGTGTGCTAAATAATGCAATATATAGGTACTTATAACTTTTGTAGCTCACGTGCTTACAAGAAAACGATCTTTACTGTCAAAATTATATACAGTGTTAAATCACTGAGTAAATATATCACTCATAGTTGTATGTAGGTAAACTTTAATTAATGTTGAGCTATTACTGTGAGTTACAGATATACAGAGTGTCCCAGAATAACCGCCAAGCATTTAAAAGTTTATTCCTTGTAATCAAAAAATCCTTTACCGCTTTTGTTACTGAAGTGTAACAAAGTTTAAGAAATATATTGTGTTTTAGTGTGTTATATACATTCTTAAACAACAAAATTTTTCTTTTAATATCGATAAACATTTTGTAATTTATTTTGAACCGGCGTCAACGTGTTACAGACTCTTGTATTCAGAGAAAAGTTCCCTACCAGATTAGATAAAAAATATATATATAGAATAGAATAGAATAGAATAGAAATTTATTAATTCAGTATACATAGAATTCGTCAAGCAGATTAAACAAAATTACATTTTAAAATCATCAATCTTATATAATATACACTGGTTCACCAATGCAGCCTTCAGTACTTTTTTAAAAGCACCATTATTCAAATTTTTTATGTCATTGGGTAAGTCGTTATACATTTTTAACGCATGGTACTCAGCACTATTATTAAACAGTGTCAAATTTGATTTTGGGAGACACACACTGCTATTATTTCTTGTGTTATGTCCATGGATTGACTGAAATTTGGTATACTTGTGTATATGTTGTTTGACAAAACACAATGCAAAGTAGACATATATGGACGGCACAGTTAAAATACAGTTATTTATAAAAGTTTGCTTACAGCTAGTGCGGAACTCAAGATTAAAAATTAAGCGAATGGCCTTTTTTTGTAGAACAAATATTTTATGAATGTCGGCACAATAGCCCCAACTAACAAATCCGTACTTAACAAATTGATAAAAATAGGCATAATATACGTTATACAGTGTGGTTACCGAAAAAAGTAACAGTAAATAACTCGTGTACTCTACTAGATAACATGCGTTTTTGTTTCAAATGGCAACATATTTTTTTTACATTTTCAAAATCTCTATTTGTTCATTATAAATCCGTATAACATTTTCATACAGTTACGTAAGAAAATATTCGAGAAAAAACGTTATCAATTTATTAATTAAATAATTGCACAGTAATAATTATTATTATTAATCATTTACTCATGTGTGGAGTGCTATGAAAAAAAAAATATTATTAATAATATCTACTTATAATAATAATATTAAATGAAATTAGACCATTTTTGTAGTAATTTTTTGAACTGTCTTATATTTTCTCGTTTTTTTTTTTTAATTAGACAATACATGACGGAGTTATAGCTTGATGCCTCTTTTGAAAAACATTCTGTATATAATTACGACAAGTATTTTTCAATAAACAATGACTTAGTAGTTACTTTTCGGAGAAAAAGATGGCAAAATGCTTCTCGATTCAGAATTTCACAGACACATGTTTGGAACAGCCTGTATATTCATTATATATAACATATATATCAAGTGCAATGGAGCGTATCAGTTAAATAGTGACTCGTAGGCAACGAACCGACAAACCAGTAATTCAATCTCGAGAGCCAAGCATCAAAGGGGGGTCGTTCTTGTTAGATATTGATAGTCAACAATCAAATCAATTATTGAAAAAAAAGAAGAAACCCGACTGCACATAAACGATATTGTTAACTAAAAAGAGGAAAACAAGTCGGAAAAGCTCAACATGCAGCATGTGGGGACATATTTGGGATTTTATGATTTATTATTTTCTTTTGTGTTATTAGTTACATTTCTGTGATGAAAGTACTGATGGTATTTGTTTTGTAACATTATGGATTTTTGAATCTGTCTCCATATTAAATTTCATCACAATCGGTCCAGCGGTCTGGCCGTGAAAGCGTAACTTCATACAATATTATAACTTTCATTAAACCCCCATACGGGTTAAAAAAGTAGCTTTTGTCCTTCCCCAGGCTTCAAACTATTTTCGTGCAAAATTTCATCACAATCGGCCCACCGGTTTGGTCGTGAAAGTGTAACAGACAGAGTTACATTCGCATTTAGTATGGATTTAGTTCGCAGCAGTCACTAAGAATGACCTCAACCATTCTAAAAGTGTTTAATTGGCTAAACTTTACTGAAACTTATGGTGGGAGAGAAGGTACGTTTATGGTGGGAGTGATGGGACAATTACGGAAATTTCATTGACGAACGGATTCTACTTACATAAAATATTGTATTGTCATCACAATTATGTGAACATGTGTACAAAGTTTCAGATTGATCGGATATGTGAAAATTGCTCAAAATTGGGTTACAAGATGTGACCCCAACTGACAAGGAAAGTTAATAAAAAGCTTGTAAAAATAGAAAACAAAAAATATGCAATCGGCCCGATTGTGTTATTTCAACAATTTTTTAAAATTTCGCTCTTGGATTCAGTGATTCCTAACAGATTTTGCAAATACATTTGCATTGTGCATTATAACCAATCGAAACTTCGTATTGGAAGCTAAGCAGTTTAAAATTTAATTAAAAGAGAATCGTCTGATTCTTAAAATGGCAGTCGACAGAGCTTTCTAAATGCAGTAAATGTTTTTTTGATTCAGCTATATAATGTAGTTTCTGGAAGTGATACGCTCGTTTCTCCACATCGACATTTACTCTCTGTGGATTTCCACCTTCTGCCTTCTGGTTACGCAATAACTCACAGTACAATGGCAAATCTCTTATTGGATAACAAGAGAAACTCAAATGTAAACATCAGAACATTTCTATTGTAAGGTTCCTTCATTTATATTTTTTAGAGTGAATGAACGTTCTATAAATTATTTTTATAGACGCTGTTTTATAACACAATTGAAAAATTAGCAGAATTTTTTTTGTTTCAATAGGAAATTAATAATGACAAAAGCGCTTAGTTATTTAATTTTTTAGGGTTCCGTACCTCAAAAGGAAAAAAAGGAATCCTTAAAGGATCACTTCCGTCCGTCCGTCTGTCAAAACCCTTTTTTTCAGGAACGCGTGGAGATATAAAGTTGAAATTAATATCAAATACTGAGGTCTGCAATCCCTTGTAGCTGTAAAGGGCGCGAGTTCTACACTCACTTGTCCGTCTTTTCTTCCTCTAGCGATGCTTATAATCAATGAGTACCTACGGATACAGTTAGTTATTTTCGGACGAGTATCTACTAATTTTGACATAGTTCTGGTAGGGACGTTAGAGTGCAGGTTCGTACTAAATTTCAAGTAAATTGGTTCTTTATAACTTGAGATCAGGGCCGGCGGATAATGTGGGTACAGTGGGTAGTACTACCTCTTCGGAAAATTCCGAGTGGCTAATTTATCTACTCGGAATTCTGTGGTATATATAGATTTGTTCAATTTATGTGTCATGACTGCCGTAGTAATACGAAGTAACCTAGTCTTTTAATTAATTTGCTCTAACGAAGAGTAACATGACTTAGATTTTCCCATTTAGAATAAAGTTGAGAAATTATTACACGATAAATTTATGTTTTGTGAAATAACGATACGGAACCTTAAGGGCGCGAGTTCGACTCGCACTTGTCCGTCTTTTCTTCATCTAGCGACGCTTATGATCGATGAGTACCTACGGATACAGTTAGTTATTTTCGGACGAGTATCTACTTTTCGTGGAAGGCTCCTTTGCATACATAAATAAATAATACTCGCAATAATATGTAGGTGGTTGGAGCCGCGTGTACTTATACTGTTCTGTGTTAGTAGAATGCCTGCTAATGATGTTGACTTTACCTTTGCTATACATATTTGTCTGTTGCCTTTCAAGGGTTAATGACAACGGCCTATTCCATTCATGCAGACGTTACACTTGAGAACTTATTTAATGGGATAGTATAGTTGCACCGTGGGGCATATGAAACAAAAAGTTGGCTAAAATTACTTTGACAATAACGTTTTCATTAAAATTAAATACACGTTATAAAAACATCTCAAAGTTGACGGAAATAAGAAACTAGCCCTGGTTAATTACGTGTTAAATCAAAGGCCATTTTGTTAAAAAAAAAGAAACGACAAAAATGTTTATACGTATCCTAGCAAGGTGACTTTGATTCTAGTGATTAACATTGGTTACTTAACTTTTTTATCTGGAGATAAACGCCTTAGAAAACTTATTTGTTTTCTATTAAATGACATTCTTAAATCTACATTTAAATCTGAAAGTCGTATCACAAAATCGAGCATAAAATTACTGGACGCTTACCTACAGAAAACACTGATTACAGACGAATTCTAAGTTATCATAATAAAAAATTATCTTCGGGGTCCAGTTCGATAACTCGATATGCCCAAATTTTGAGTTTTTTTTTTAAATCATAGATAACGCTAAATTTTGACGTCATAAAAAAGAAACTTTGCGGATTATTCACAAATTTCCTCCAGAATACCTAAAAACGTTTCGTCTTTCACTGTCATTTTTTTAATCTAATCAATCAGAAATCACATATACACGTCATACTGGTGTAGAATTATTGTATTACTATCTCACTTTGTATACACAACCCCGTAATTGTGTTTTAACTCATATACACGCCATACTGGTGTAGAATTACTGTATTACTATCTCACTGTGTATACACGACCCCGTAATTGTGTTTTAAAGAACTCCCTCCAAATACCCTCCCGTTTTCACTGTTCAAAAAAAACGTCATCGCATCGACACGACTCCGTAATTTTTTTTTTAAAGGACTCCCCCCAAACGCCTTCCTCTTTTCACTGCGCAAAAAAAATATAAAAAAAAATTTCGCACCTAAATCGGCTATTAACACTGTTACATTTTATATAAAATAATAATAATTGTGTATTTCTAATGAATGTTCTGCACATCGAGTTATCGTAGTCTAACCTGATCTTCGTAATATTTTGAAACATCATTTTTAAATAAAATGTTTGACACTTTCCTAAGATTTGAAAATTATCAGATTTAACTACGTTCTCTGTCATTATGCCCCACTGTGGCTTGGTATCGTTGTTGTCTTGTCGGTGAAAGGTAGCAACCCTCTACACTTTTATTGCTCCCCACGAATAATTTGTGTGTTATGTCTACGAAAATATCTCCCGCTATTCGCGGGCAATAAACACTTGCAAACTTAAAATGATTTATTACGGTATTTGAAATAACCGCGCTAAGTGATTCGCACAGGATGGACGTATATTATGAACGGAAATAGTATATCAAGAAAGTTGTACCCTTTGACTTTATTATTATCTGTATAAAAAATTCAGAATGCAAACAATAACTTAACGGGTGCTGGAAGCGTTCTAAAATTTGTGGAGTTTAAAATAGGTATTTGTTGCTGATTTTCTACTTTGTTTTGAACTTTTAAACATACCCCTTCCTATCTTAAGGCCGCTACACACGAGGCTGATTTTGTCGCTAGATTCCCTGCTAGATTTGAAGAAAGTTTTTCAAAAGTATATATCTACTCTGTATGTAGCAAATCTGCATCATAAAGAAACTGTGATATGATAGGTGGAAAATTTTTCTAATAAATTTATTTTTTATTTTTATACGAATATTTTTATTATCATTGCCGTATTTTGATTTTTGTGATAATAATTCGTACACCCGAATCTAACATTTATTCTTTAAGATTTTTATTGCCGAAATGCTGTTATTTTTTGCAGAATTATTAGACCGAAAAGGTTGAGAAACACTGGTATGGTTTTAAGTTGTTAAAATATTTCGTACCGCTGCACTCTAAGCGTACCAGGTGGTTCAGTTTTTCCCTAAGACCGCTGTACACGAGGCTAGAAACACTGCTTGGACTTCTGCTGACCGGTAGGCTGTATACGAAGCTGGAAATGACGTCACTGCGAGCTCGCCTGCTAGCTCACAAGATAGGTTTTAAAATTAGAACAGGGGATTTTTTTCTTGCTTAAGTATGAACAAGAACCAATCAGGAAGCAATATCTTGTCACGTGGGCGACTTGAACAAACACCCACAAACAAACAGTATGCCATAGTGTGTATTCTGTTCAGAGACAATAAACATGCACTTTTGTTACCGTTTTATCTCTGTGCGCGCACCGAATCTACCTACAGAGCAAGCTTGTAAAGATGTCTCGTGTGAAGCGAGCACATAATAGCAATTAAGAAAGCCAGCGCTAGAAAACTAGTAGTGAAATCTAGCAAGGAGCCTAGCGGCAAATCCAGCCTTTGTGCAGCGGACTTTATTGTGGAGTAGACGCAAAGGGATTTATTTCGAAAACAGATTATTTTTTGTTAGAAGTCATACCGTCATGTGAAATTAATATGTTCTTATTATTACCTTTTGTAAAAATATACACACTTAATATTGTTGGTGAATATCGAAATATGAACTTGGCGTAGCAACTATAGAAACGTTGCTGAACAAATAACAGTTAACATGTTAATAAATAACAGGCAGTTGACAGATAACAGTAAACAGATAGACAACGGAACGCTTTTGAAAACCGGAACATTTTTAATAATTTATGTTATATAACTTTAATTTATTTTTGGAATCGGTTCGTCTATCGGAAACAGATCCAATGTAACTGTTACATATCGTTGGTTCTGTAATACCTCTTATGTGCATAAAGTAAAATTTGCAGGAAAGGCCAAAAAGTGGTTATTTCAGCAATGGATGGTAAGAACTAGCAATTTCAGAGGTATATTACTAATTCATACTTATCTTCACTATACATGTTTAATTAAGACGAAGTATTTTCTTAAAAAATATTTGACGTTAATTTGGGATTTATTGGCACATGGGAGGAATTATTTGATAACTTTTTACATCAGAGTTACTTCTCCTGGTTGGTTACTGTAAAATTAATTTGGATGTAATACTAGTGTATAGAGCTCCGTTTCCTGAATATTTTCATCTAAAAAACGTTAAATCTGCCAACTATGCACATAAGAGCTATAGAACCAACGACGATATTTTGTCTTGAAAACAAGTTTTACATTTTCTCTTCTGTTACACCCTGTGTACTACATAAATTATTCTATGGGTCGAATGATACAATGCATAGTGTTTAGCCACAAAGGTTTCGGTGGTTTATTAAATGCAAATAAGGTGTCGCATAAAATCGCCACAGCCTTTTACTAGACAAGCGGAAATATATTTTAAATTTACATATAAATTATGTGTGGATTTGCAATATTGTCAGACGAAGCGTCTAAAAGTATTTAAAAAAGATGTTAATTGGAATCTATATAGTTTCCATCCTGACCTAGTGTACAATTCATAATAAATCACTTTGGTTTGAAGTTTTTTACTTGTCGTTATAGCCCCTACCGCAGAGAAAGGGAAATAAAAAAAATCGCAAAATTGGTGACTGAAAAAATGCCATTAATTACTCTTTTTTATAGTTTTTAATTTTTAAAAATTATAAAATAATAAATTTTAACATAATTCTGGTAGGAACGATAGAGGGTTGTATAGAGAAGGTTCGTACCAAATTTCAAGTAAATTGGTTCTTTATAACTTGAGATCAGGGCCGGCGGATAATGTGGGTACAGTGGGTAGTACTACCTCTTCGGAAAATTCCGAGTGGGTCATTTATCTACTCGGAATTCTGTGGTACCTATATATAGATTTCTTCAATTTATGTGATAACGCGGTCATGACTGCCGTAGTAATACGAAGTAACCTAGTATTTTAACTAATTTGCCCTAACGAAGAGTAACATGACTTAGATGATCCCATTTAGAATAATGTTAGGAAATCTGAGTTGTGCTACTTTTCGTAACACACTTTCTCGGCTAACTATCCACTCGGGATGAACACGGTCCGTTGGCCCTGCTTAAGACATCATGTCAACCGCGTTGAAAAAAGCAGTTTCGAGAAAAACGTGTTTAAAGATTTGACGCTGAGCTTGCGGTGACGTTAAAAATGAAAAATTGAGTTTAAAAAAACTATATAATTTTAGAGACAATTCATGATAGCTTTTAATAAAGATAAGCTATTGTAACAAAACTGTTCTATAGTTCGTGGTGGAAAATATTTATTTACAATATAGTGAAACGTTAACAAAACAAATAAACAAACAAACTAAAGTACTCCTCTGTAACGTAACATAAACAAAACAACAATTGTAATTAATAAAATAAAAGAATAAGTAATAATTAATACAAAGTCACTATTTATATACACAAAATATTTACAACACATAAACACACCAATTTAGCACACTTATTTATTAGCTATATACAAGAGATTATTTATGTTAAACTATTTATATCGCGCACTGTTTATTTATACAGTTCATTTATCTATTTATCTCAGCAGTTACCTCAGTACTGTTCACGGTACTGACTGTTAATTTATGTCACAACTATACTTGTCGATTGTTAACTCGATGAAACACAATGTATGACTGCCCGTCTACTGAGTTATCGCCGTGGGTTATATTATATACGCTGGATAGTTCTTTCTTTTTCTTGCATTCATTGTTATCTGGAATTTGGCAGCAAAGCCTTTTTGCCTACGCATACTGTTATTGTTTGAACAATCAAGCCGATTGTTGTTCCACAACAATCCGTGTGTAATTATTAGAACGACGAGCCGATTGTTGTCTCACGAAATTCTTTATCGTCCCAACGGGGAGCGTGTAACACTATATTTTTATTATCATACAGCCACTTCGTGTTTTACGTTGATTACTAAGTTTGTATAGAGTTTGCAATACATACGTTATAATATGTATACTGGATGTTTTTGCGACAACAGGTCAAATAATCAAAAATTTAAAAAAAGTCGTATTAACTATAGCATTGTGAGGGCTAATTTGAATGTAATTTAGTTATAACATTTCAAGGAGCCACAAACGTTTGCAAAAACTATGATACGATTTAGCAGTGAATAAAGAAAATATATTTTTAATTACATAAAGATTAAATATCACATTTTCTAAGGAGATTGACAATTCGCTGACACTTACCGAAATGTTTGGTTTTCTAGATGTTAAACCTGGAAAAGAAAAAAATCAATTAGTTTTCTGATATTTGGTTATTTAAATGCGCTGAAAATAGAAATATTTATCAGATTTGATCGAGATAAATGAATGTCAATATACCTATATATAATACGTAAAATTGAATGGTTAGTTCTCATTAAAACACAAGGTGTGTAGTCATTTTCATCAATAAATTTGATTTTGAACATTGTGTATCTTCATATAAAAGTCATTTCAGTTAAATATTCATATCGAGAATTCAATAGAATGAGATCAGTATTAGCTGATAAGTTTATTTATAAATTAGCGTCATTATTTCGATTGATATTCATGATAGGGAAAGTATACAAAGTGTTTAAACAAAACCTTCGTAGACTGCTATATAAAGATAGCTGCACACGAGGCTGGTTTTGCCGCTAGATTCCTTGCTAGATTTGGCTGTTATATTCCAAGCGTGCTGTGGCGTTGATTTTGGTGATGGCTTTTATGTGTTCGCTTCACACGATGGTTCAAGCTTGCTTTGTAGATGGGTTTGGTGCGCGCGAAGTGATGGTTTGAATTTTAACAAAAGTGAACGTTTATTATCTCTGTACAGAACACAGTGTTTGTTTGTGGGCGTTTGATTGGTTCCTACACAAAATAAACAGACGAACAAGCAAGAAAAATAGCCCCGGTTCTAATTTTGAAAACCATCTTGTGCTCTCCATGACGTCATTTCCATCCTCGTAGTCTGCCCGCCAGCCAGTACAAGTTCCAGCAGTGGTTCTAGCGGCAAAACCGGCCTCGTGTGTAGCGGCCTTAAGATAAAATAGGGTCGTAACACGAATCAATATTTGATAATTTGATAATTATTATTCCTCATAAATTAATAAATAATGTACACCAACGTTCTCAAATTTATATCCTCTCTTTTTAGTTGCAAAC